>OY757012.1:155008125-156208125 GCA_963580285.1 Lucinisca nassula | reverse complement strand
ATCCCCCAGCCCAAGGATGCTACAGATGAAATTTGGGCTGAATCGGCCCAGTGGTTTCAGAGGAGATGTCGTGTTGACGCCAGACGACGCAGACGATGGACAACTACCTATCCTATAAGCTCCCCCGGAGCCTTCGGCTCTGGTGAGCTAAAAATGCACTGTCATACAGGTGAATATTCAAATGAGAATTTGAGCAATCAACACTAACCCAGTTCCAATTGCCCTCAGCTACCTTGGCCCTCCTTTTCAAAGATCAATGTCATAGTAACCCAGTTCCAATTGCCCTCAGTTACCTTGGCCCTCCTTTTCAAAGATCAATGTCATAGTAAACATAACAGTAAAATTGTTAAAATGGTGTTAAAAATTCATTCAGTACTGAAATGCACTTACAGTTTTGCTGAAAAAATGTGAGAAGCTGCAAAAGCTACTTATTTTTTTCAGCAAATTCAAAATTTTACCTGATAAAACATTTCCACCAAAGTCAAGTTTGGTTAGCCAACCATTTTTTTGAGCAACTAGGCTCTGAGTTTTAGGATATTCTTGAGCACAAGACTTCTACTTTTTCACTGATGTTGGAATTTTTCAGCACAATACAAAAATCAAATTATAAAATCATAACTTTCCTGGGTATTCTCAAAGCGAATTAAGACAAATGACAAGAAATATCCTGAAGGCTATGGTGCGATCAGACTAATAGAATCAAGCATTGGCAAGTGCACATACCTCGCTGTCATATAGTATTGGCATATGTGCATGGAAAAGCTTGAACATAAGAGGGGCGTTCATTTAATTGTCACTATCACCCACCATACTGCGTGGTTGTACAGAGCATTGATGGGGGAGTGATTTTCTTTAACAGGATGAAATTTCAGCCTAATCTGTTCAGTCTTTCAAAAGTTATTGAAAGTTCAAGTTGGTTCATTCTTACCCTTACTGTATGCAAAATGAAAAACAAAACAAGCTTTGAAATTAGGGCATACATTAAAGGTCACATTAGTGCGAATGTTTCAGTTTCACAGATATATGGGCCTTGTCAAGCGATTTTGGTACTTATCGCCTATGGGAGCAGCGAAGGTTCAGGCGAGCCTGCGCATCCGCGCAGTCTCACCAGAACCTTCGCTGCTCGCTCATACAAGCAGTGAATCAAGAAGAACCTTCGGACAGAAAGCCATATCTTTGGCCCCTCTGAATGGCTGGGCATGCGCAGTTAAAAATTTGTCATGGCGGAATGTTCGAAGACACAAATATGCTTGGCGGGGCTCATATAGTGAACTGTCGGATACATGGGACATCTGTTGTCTCCAAAAAGGTCCATGTTCAGTTTGCATAAAATTTCATTACGATAACACATCCGTGTGATATAGTGCATTTTTCAAACCTCAAAAAATGTAATATTTTTTCTGATGAAAATTTGTGATATTTTCCTTATTCCTGCTCCAAACATAGGTTTTGGGTGCTCGTTAGAACCGCCTCATTGAGGCGGTTCTAACAAGTACCCACAACCTATGTCTTGGAGCAGAAATAAGGAAAACAATGTTTACCCCCGTAAACCCCAGTTTTCTCTATATAAAGTGGGGTTTAGGGGGGTCTTTATTTCACGGACTTGTTCATGTGATGAAAGGTGGTAAATCTGATGCTGAAGATGAGCCCTGTCCACGCCAGCCAAGAAAAGCTGCTAAGCAAATATGGTCAAACGAGACATAAGGTTCATGGGGTAAGAAACTGCTGATAGTGTTGGAATTTCGTCGAGGACAGTTCATAAGATTTTGAATCAGGAGTTAAAACTTTGAAACTTAGAAAGGTTTGTGCATGATGGGTCCCGCATATGTTGGCCAAAGAACAAAAGACCACCTGTGAAAAATGGCAAAAAGCTTTAAAAAAGTACAAAAATGTAGAATTTTTGGGCTGTTTACATGTGATGAAACCTGGATCTATTATTTTGAGCACAGAGACACATCAATAACACTCAGTGGCTGTGAAAAGACCAAGCAAAGCCAGTCATTGCCAAAAGATTTAAAAGTGTGGGAAAAGTTATGTACGAGGACTGTTCAAATATGAATGCAAGTAGAACGTTCTCTCATGCATTAATGCGAAAATCACCTGGAAATAAATATCACAGCGTAAAAAAACATTTTACCCATACATTGATACCAAACCTGTTAAAATCTGTGCACTTTAGCCATGTATATCTTTCAATAAACACTGTCTACTCTTGTATACTAGTACAAAACATGGTTGGAAGAAGGTCAGAGTACGCCGTTGAAATACGGTCCTATATTAAGACGGTGCAAAGACATTTTTGATGAAATATATTCAGTTTATGGGCATAATGAAATGTCTTTTCTTTTCCGACAGTTTTTCGTTGGTGTAAGAAATTCAGCTGTGGGCTAGGCTCAACAGAAGATGCGCAACATGATCGTCGGCCGAAAAGAGCAACATCTGCCAAGATGGTTGCTAGAGTGAAAGAAATAGTTGCTACCGATGCACAATACACCACTAGGCAAATAGCTAGTATGGTTGGCATCTCATTAGGAGCAGCTCATACAATTCTGAAACGGGATTTGAAAATGAGAAAGATCTGTGCTAGATGGATTCCCCATCTGTTGACAGATGAGCAGAAAAAGACAAGCGTTCAGTGCGCCAAGAAGTTGCTTAAAAAGTTTCCAAATTACAATGCACGGTCTTTCGCTAATGTCGTCACAGGTGATGAGACATGGGTTCACTTTTTTGAGCCAAAACGAAAGATTCAGAACAAAATATGGGCAATAAAATATTGCAAAACCATGCATTGCAAAGTGGACCATGAGCGTCAAGAAGGTAATGTATGCCTATTCTTTTCAAATCAGGGCCCTGCTATTCAGGTTGCTGTGCCTGAAGGCAAATCTGTAAATGCGAAGTTTTACAAGAATAAAGTTCTTCAAAAATTGAGGAAATATTTCAAAGAACGAAGACCCGCAACTTGTTTGGCCAATGTCAGATTGCTACATGACAATGCGTCATCACACAAGGCGTTCATTGTGCAAGACTATCTGAAGCAGGAAAAGGTTGTTGAACTCCCTCACCCCCAGTATTCCCCTGACCTTGCCCCATGTGACTTTTTTTTGTTCCCGCGGATGAAAAATTACCTTTCTGGTCGAAAATTTGTACAGCGCAAACACCTCGGTTCTGCAATATTCCAGTGCCTTCATAGTATGCCTTGAAAAGACTACCAAAATGCATTCAATGATTGGATCAGAAGACTGAAAGTTTGTATATCTGTTAAAGGGGAATACTTTGAGGGGACAAAATAAATTTTTCATCGAAATCTATCACAGAATCATTTTTATGTGCTTAGTTGCATTCATATTTGAACAGTCCTCGTATGCTGTATTTTCCAGTTGTGATGGACACATTGTTCAAATTCCCGTACCAAATGGCAAGACAATCAAAGAAAATGTTATAAGAATGGTGTGTTATCAAAAGTAAAGGCACACACTGAAAAAAGTAGACCTGAATCCGGTATAGAGGTCTGTGTCTTATCCATGACAACACGTCTGCTCACAAGTGCGTTATTGTCCAAGACTTCTTGAAGGAGAAAAAAGTAGTGCAGCTGTCTCATCCTTTTTATTTGCCCCAGACCATTGTCCCTGCGACTTTTTGCTGTTTCCTTTACAAAAGAAAACCCTTTCCGGGTGTCATTATGAATCCTGAAAAGCACTTGAAATTGCAATTTACCAGTGTCTTCAGGGTATACCGAAAAAGGCCTGCTTCTCTAACTTTACATTGATTTCGAGACTTGAAAAAGTGTGTTTCCATCAAGGGAGAATACTCCGTAGGGTTGATTTGTTTGTTTGTATTGGAGTTGAATGGCCCAGTCAACACTAATTTAGGTCATTTTTTAGCCGGTCAGTTTGCCTATCCACAATTTTCCTGGGCAGGCTTATATGTATCAATATTTTTTTGGATGAAAAAAAGCCCATTATCTGGAGCTGTGGAAGGTGCTGTGTAGCTGTCAGTACTGCATTTTTTTGCTACTGCTTTGTCTTAACCCTTCTCTTGCTGAATATTCAATTAAGCCACACCCATTACTGACTTTGAACCAATCAGATTATTTGAAGTAATTTATTCCTACATATTCATAAACTGAATATCAAACAGTGCAGATCCTGATCAGATGGCTTCTTCAGAAGCCATCTGATCTGGATCTACACTGTTTGCAAAGTTAGGGGTTGTCGCGAACAGCAAGATAAGGGTTAATTTGGGCAAAGGCCTGTTGTGCTTGCAACAGGTGCAGGATGGGGGCTGTTTTTAGTGTTTTTTTCTACTTCATCTTATCTTTCCTTTTTCTAATGCCCCACCTCTTGGGAGATGGCTGGAGATGGCCAGCTGCTTGACTCGGACATTGACTCATCGACTGTTGTCAGTTACTGTTGGGGTGGGGAGGCATGGACCTCACTAAGCACTGGTAAACTGCTAAGAGGGTCTTAACCTGTTCAGAAACAGTGAGGATATCTGATCGGCACCACATAATCTTATCTATTGACTGGGCCATAAAACCACAAGGCATAACAACTAACGACTTTAACCCTGACCCCACGATCAAACTCTAGCATTTTCAACTGCAAAAATAAAAACCCACATTTAAAAATATCATATGAGCAACTCAAAAGCCGTTACAAAAAATAAAAATCCATTTTAACAGTGTCCGACTCACAAAATAAAAAAAAATAAAAAATAAAAAGCACCACAAACAGTTGACTTAATAATGCTGATTAAACATACACTTAAAATAGAAAGAGAAGTGATGAGATAAAAATCAAACTTTCCTGTATGCAATTTGGTTCAGAAGTACATATATCCATGTTTGTGCCTATGCACACGAAAGGATGTCATCTGGCAAGTGTGACCAGCCTAGACTCAGATCTGTCTGTGAATCTGCGCAGTCTGAACAGTCTTCTAACACTGCATTTAGTTGCAACAAATCAAATCTCTGACATCATGATAACACATCCATATGGCATAGCGCATTTTTTAATATGTCCAAAAGGTTATTTTTCTTATGAAAAGTTGTAATATTCTCGGAAAATTTTTACTTAAAACATAGGTTGTGGGTACTTGTTAGAACCGCCTCAATGAGGCGGTTCTAACGAGTACCCACAACCTATATCTACGAGTAGAAATAATATATACCCCTGTAAACCTCAGTTTTCTCTTTATAAAGTGGGGGTTAGAGGTGTTCATTGCACACACTTGTTAAAATGATGTAGATTAAGAGACACTATTCACAAATGTTAAGGCAATAACCCTTTTAAATATTTTCGCCATTATCTAAATTTTTAGCCTCACAATCATGATATGCATTTTGTCAGTATGTATGCACAGCAACTATTTCATGTGATATCACTATCATAACATACCATTTGATGCAGCATCCTCTAATGGTAAAATTCGAAGGGATCCTATCCTAGTAAACAAGCAACACCAAGTAAGCTTTCTTACATTGAGTGATAGTGAAATTCCGCTATTAAGACCACCTAAAATTAGGAATAATTCTGCTATAAAAAGCTTCTTTTGAAGGATACACTTAATTTTTCTTTGTGTTTTCTGCCTACAATGTCCTTTGGTCAGGAACCACCTTTGGGGCTGTTCAAAAGTGGTCTTTAAGACCACTTTTGAACAGTCCCAAAGGTGGTCTTCCACTTTTGAACAGTCCCAAAGGTGGTCTTAACTGATATTTTTTTCTGCCATCACAATTAATTTGAAGAATCACAAGCAATTTTTGATAAATAAATAAAACCAGCCTGCACATGACAAATTCTACAATAAGACTTGTGTAACTGGCAAAGGCAGATCAAACTGCACATTCATGCAATCTGATGAGAGGTTTTTCTGATGGCATGGACCTCCTATCACCTCCAGTCTGGTCTATCCACAGTGACAAATGCCACTCCACAACTGTTGCTGCAATGGGTGAATGTGTGGACTGATCTGGGTCTTTGCTGGTCACACATAACTTCTGTAGGTTTTGTCATGTGCTGGCTCAAATAATACAAGAGGGCCCAGAGGGCCCTGAATCGCTCACCTGAGTGTCAGTGTCTCTAGTGCATTCTTGGCCCAAGGGCTATAATTTGAATAAACTTGGTAGCAGTCCACTAGATAAGGCTTCAGACCAAATATCAAAGACCTGGGCCTTCTGGTTTCAGAAAAGAAGATTTTTAAAGGATTTCCCTATATAAGCCTTATGTAAAACAAGCGGGCCCTGGCGCGTGGACATTTTTGGCACCAGGGTTATAATTTGACCAATCTCAGCAGAGGTTCACTAGTTGAAGCTTCACACCAGAAATCAAAGACCTGGGCCTTCTGATTTCGGACAAGAAGATTTTTAAAGGTTTTTTCCTATATATGCCTATGTAAAACTAGTCAGCCCCAGCGCAGGGACATTTTTGGCCCAAAGGCTATAATGTGAACAATCTTGGTAAAGGTCCATTAGATGAAGCTTCATACCAAATATCAAAGACCAGGCCCAGGTTTCAGAGAAAATTTTCTAAAGATTTTCCCTATATAAGCCTATGTAAAACCAAAGGGCCCCGGGGCAGGGGCATTTTTGGCCCCAGCACTATAATTTGAACAATCTTGGTAGGGGTCCACTAGATGAAGCTTCATACCAAATAGCAAAGACCTGGGCTTTGCGGTTTCAGAGAAGAAGATTTTTAAAGCTTTTCCCTATATAGGTCCATGTAAAACCAAAGGGGCCCGGGGCCGGGCATTTTTGGCCCCAGCACTATAATTTTAACAATCTTGGTAGAGGTCCACTAGATGAAGCTTCATACCAAATATCAAAGATCTGGGCCTTGTGGTTTCAGAGAAGAAGATTTTTAAAGATTTTCCCTATATAAGGCCATGTAAAACCAAAGGGCCCCGGGGCGGGGGCATTTTTGGCCCCAGCACTATAATTTGAACAATCTTGGTAGGGGTCCACTAGATGGAGCTTCATACCAAATATCAAAGATCTGGGCCTTGCGGTTTCAGAGAAGACTTTTAAAGATTTTCCCCATATAAGACCATGTAAAACCAAAGGGCCCTGGAGCAGGGGCATTTTTGGCCCCAGCACTATAATTTTAACAATCTTGGTAGAGGTCCACTAGATGAAGCTTCATACCAAATATCAAAGATCAGGGCCTTGCGGTTTCAGAGAAAAAGGTTTTTAAAGGTTTTTCCCTATATAAGCCCATGTAAAACCAAAGGGCCCCGGGGCCGGGCATTTTTGGCCCCAGCACTATAATTTGAAAATCTTGGTAGGGGTCTACTAGATGAAGCTTCATACCAAATATCAAAGACCTTGGCCTTGCGGTTTCAGAGAAGATTTTTAAAGATTTTCCCTATATAAGCCCATCTAAAACCAAAGGAACCCGGGACGGGGGCATTTTTCGCCCCAGCACTATAATTTGAACAATCTTGGTAGGGGTCCACTAGATGAAGCTTCATAACAAATATCAAAGACCTGGGCCTTGTGGTTTCAGAGAAGAAGATTTTTTAAATTTTCGGTGAAAAAAATCTATTTTTGGCACCTGTGATCTAGATGTGCAATGGACCGGAACCATTTGAACAACTTTGAAAGGGGACCACCTAAGGATCATTCCTGTGAAGTTTGGTCAAAATCCGATCAGTGGTTTAGGAGGAGATGTTGTTTGAAGAAAAAGTTTACGGACACACGCACGGATGGACGCACGACGGACAAAAAGTGATCCCAAAAGCTCACCTCGTCACTACGTGACAGGTGAGCTAAAAACAGTACAGTAGAACTTCAATGGCTCAAACACTTTTTGGATTCTGAAAATTCATTCGAGACAGGGGTAGTCTGAACCACTAAGAGTTTATTGCTTTTTTTTGGTTTCATTTTTACGGCCCTTTCAAGATTACTTCTTAATTTGAGATGATCGTTAACCAGAAGTGGCCGAAACAAAGAGTACCAACAAACAAAAAAAAACACACGCCTAACCTTCCATTACAAAACTTGGCGTCTTACATGTGGTCCAAGCGAGGTGCGAACCACAGCAGTGAGAGACCTAATAATTCAGAGTTAGCACTGGGCCACAGAGGCTGCGAGTCAATTGTAGCACCAGAACAGGAGGCCTAATAGAGATCTTTTCTTTAAAATAAATATATGACGTGTACTCATAAGAGGCGATGCTAATGAGTACCCACAATATACATTTTCAAATAAAAATAAGAAAATTATCCCTTATTTATGATTATCTGCAGTTATAGGAAATATTTGCTAGAAATTCAAGAATGAGTCCGAAACTGCCCTAGTAAACAAGCCATCTGTGTTAGAACCATCAAAATTTTACTGTATCTATCACAAGTGTTTCACTTCATATCTAGCCACAGCCCTGAGGTAAATGAGGAGAGCATAGCTGTCTGTACAATGGTACTTCATCTGTGCTACCAAACATCAAATGCCAGAATTCTATTTTCCCAGAGAAATACTCAAACACCGGACCTCCACACTGGGAACAAAAGCTTGGAGAAGCCAACATATCTGAAACAAACAGAAACTTGCCACAACTTCAGATTATACTTCACAAGCTTTTTGACTTAAAAATGTTTCCCTGTTGCAGAAAATCTGGTTCCCTTTTCCAAAATTACTGATGAATTAGATTTACCTTAGTGATCCTATTGGGACAGATAGGCCTAAGCAAACAGTACAGATGTTGATCAGACTGCTCCTTTAAGAGCCGTCTGATCAGGGTCTACACTGTTTGCAATTCCGTCTGCACCTTCTGGACTCCTTACTGGATCATGAAACATATCTCTTCAAATTTTAGGAGAATTACAGCCAGTTCTTAAGGTGTCCCAATTTTTAGAATTTTTACGGTATATTGCTTAGGTCCAATAACCCTTTTTGTACCAAATGGAATCTTCCTTCTTATATATAGCAGGAGTCCATTTCAAAATCTAGGGGTGTCAGGTTGTGTTTTCTGTAAATTTTATTTGGAAAATAGCTAAACGTTTTGCAAACACTGTAGGCCCTGATCAGACGCCGCATTCTGCGGCATCTGATCTGGGCCTGCGCTGTTTGCCAACTACCCGTTTTGGGGTTTACGGTACACAATGGGTAAAAGCTAAACTGTGCAGACAGTATTTGTAAGAGATCCAGGTAACAGGTAATTTATAGCCATGCCATTCTTGACATTGTGATGTTAGAGCACTGTGTAAAGAGGGTTACCTGTAAAACCTGGACTGTACATGTGAGCTCGGTTAAGCAAACAGTGTAGATCCAGATCAAATACAACAGAAAGCCGTTTTGGCCAGGGTAGATACCGTTTGCTAAATGAAATACACTAAGTTCCCATTCAGGACATTTTCTTAGCCATAACATTAACAAGTCTGTGAAATAAACACCTCCATAAACCCCACTTTATACAGAGAAAACTGGGGTTTACGGGGGTATTCATTATTTTCTTCTTACCGCTCCAAGACATAGATTGTGGGTGCTCATTAGAACTGCCTCAATGAGCCGGTTCTAACGAGCACCCACAACCTATGTTTAAGATTAAATAAGAAAAAAAATCACAAATTTTTATTAGAAAATTAACCATTTTGGAGATATAAAAGACTGCAGTATCAAACGGAGGTATTATCTTAATGCTACTTTCAGAGAAAACTGACCCACCAGTGCTGTCAGTGCTTTGAATGAGGGGTACTCATGACAGTTCAGGGAACTTTTCAATTTTGCCTATTAGCTATATATGTTACTTCCTTTGGTATAATTTTAAAACAAAATCCCAGTATATTTTTCAGGTCTACTGTAAGTGAAAGTATTCAAAACAAAATAATTCAATATGTGAAGCTGACATCTTTCGCCGGGAAAACATGCAACAAAAATCTAAATCTGTTCAAAAACATTTGCCAATTCTCATCGGGGTCTTCACTGTTGGCCACACCAAGTATTTAGTGATGCTTTGTTTGTTTGATTTGAGGTTTAACGTCCCCATCAACAAGGTATAGGTAATTTTGGAGACATTGCTTCCAATTTTGTGGGACTTTTACCCGAAACTGAGATGAAATGACATCTCAAGCCCTGTCGCCCAATGAAACCGATAGGGTTTATAAGCATGGATGGTCCGACCCGCACCACTTTGCCTGGGCAGGCTTAGATCCTCTAAGCGGTTTACCATTCCTTGTGTGCTGTCAGATTCAGCTCTGCGTGGAAGCATCAAGCAGCCCATCTACTTCTTCAAGCCCCCATGGGCGGGGGCCACTTTTTAGTCATGCAACAAATGATTAACCAACAAAATTTAGAAAAGAAAGTAACAGACTATGTGGTTTGAAAATTGTATATTACCGTAATGATACTAAGTACTGATTAGGGTCAACACTGCCATTCGTCTGCACTTTTTGGACTCCTTGCTGGATTGTGAAACAAATTAGTAAAAGTTTTAGGAGAATTACAGCAAGTCCCAAAGGTGTCACTTATCGTAATCCATTTTATATTGAAAAGCCCACAACAGGACGCGGACAAACTGCAAATCCAGACCAGAAGCCAAGAATGTGGAACACGACTTTCACTGTTCACAAAGAAATTCAGCCAAACTGAATTTCTAAAATATTCTAAAGTATGTGGGTGTCTGAGATTTAGATCCCACCAACAACTAAGGTCATATGGAGACAGGACCTTGGTTTAGAGACTTCTGAAAGTCTGAATTTATTCGAGGCAAGTAGCTTACCCACTACACCACAGAGGCTTCTAAATTTCTAAAGATAACTACCTGACACCCTAAATTTCAAATTGAACTACTTCAGTGTATTCCATTCAGTACAAAATAGGTCAATACATATAGTAACATGTCACTTACTTTGAAGAGTGGCTGGCAATGCATCAGTATAAGGAATGTTTCTTCTAACAATTTCCCTGCCTGTGAGTTCCTTGAGACTAGGAAACTTTTTATGGAATGGCTTTATTGACTCTTCAAAATCTTGGGCTTCTACATGAGACAACAATGGATTTCCATTCACTGAAAAATAGAAATTATAGCTTTTTGGGTCCACTAAGTTACGAAGCACAGGAGCTTTTAGTTGTTGACATCCATCTGACTATCACTGATTTGTAGGAAATCCAGATATTGGTTATTTATAGAAAACAGCCGTGCAGTTCTTATCACTGTGAGGTCAGAGTGTTACATAAGAGGGCTATCTATAGAAACTGGATGGGAATCACATGTTGAGTTTGCAAACAGTGTAGACCCAGATCAGATGCCGCAGAATGCGGCATCTGATCAGGGTCTGCATTGTTTGGTCACAATACAGTATAGGAATTTAAGGGTTAAAGGAAACAGTCTAAGTCCTCATTCAGGACCATTTTTCCAGCTTACACTCAGAGACAATCAACCCACCAGTGCTGTCAGGGCTTTGATTTTAAAATGCATACAACACAAATATGTAATGATTTTCTTTTCCAATTTTGTGTGACTTTTACCCGACACTGAGATGAAATGACATCTCAAGCCCTGTGGCCCAAGGAAATCAGGGTTTATAAGCATGGACTGCCCGACTCGCACCGCTTTGCCAGGGCAGGCTTAGATCCTCTATGCGGTTTACCAGTACTCGTGTGCAGTCGGATTCAGCTCTGCATAGAAGCATCATGCAGCCCATTTTTTTCTTCAAGCCCCGATGGCCGGGGGCCAACCTAACAACTATTGGAGCAAGCTCATGAGAAAAGGGTACATATCACATAGGCAACAAGCATTATGCATAAGACTATAAGAATGTTACATGGGTATGAGGGTTGGATGGAAAAAATCTGTCCCAAGGGTCACTGTCCCGAGGTCACAGTGATCCCTAGGGCCGGATTTGTCTATCCAACTCTCACACCCATGTAGGATTCTTTTCTTGTATACCTTCCATTTCTGAGCGTGGATTTTTAATACTGCAGTCCCTTTGGTTGCCGACGTCCACCATATTGTGATGACACTATAGTGATGTTTAGTGACATAACATAACATGCTGTGACGTCAACCTTAACGACGGCGCATATGAGGACGTATTCAACCAGTGCATTTATCAAACACGCGAGAGTATTGGATTTTGGGTGAGAACGCCAGGGTTAGAACAGAATTTCTATCCCAAGCAAAAACTATGGATTCCTTATCTGGTGTGGAAGAATATAAGAATCTTATATGGGTGTGAGGGGTGGATGGAAAAATCCGTCCCGAGGGTCATTGTCCGGCATCACGAGGCTTGCCGAGTGATGCCGGACAGTGATCCCCAGGGACGGATTTTTCTATCCACCCCTCACACCCATATTGGATTCTTTTTCTTGCATACCTTCCATTTCTTAGCGCAGATTTTTAATGCTGCAGTCACTTCGGTTACCAACGTTCGCCATATTGTGTTGACACTGGACGAATGTTTAGTGACGTCACGTAACGTGCTGTGACGTCAACCTTAACGACGGCACATACGAGGTCGTAATCAACCAGTGCATTTACCAAACACGCGATTATATTCGATTTGGGGTCGGAACACCAGGGTCAGAACATAAATTTCTATCCCTGGGTAAAATCACGGATTTCCTTGTCTGGTGTGCAAGAAAGTCTTTTCTGAGACTTTGCTTCTCACAGTCAAGTAGTGGAAACCTTCACTGGAGAATGCAAAGGACACTTATCATGTTTTAAATGTGTCAGTTGACTGGTATTAAATAAACACCAATAGCCTGTGTTTAAAAGCATCATTAGCTTAACAAACTTGTTAGTGGTAAATATGTTACTTAATATGTGCCGTAACTCAGTACTTGTATTTGAAAGGGAAAACAGGTCAGGAAAAACATTACGAGTTGACCTACGTTCATGAGTCTTCTGCACCATCATATGCACAAGTTAAATTCTGGGTTGGGGAATTCAAAAGCGGCAGATGGTCTTTAGAAGAGGAAACCCGGTCTGGACGCCCATCAGATGCCACCGATGAAGGAATGTGTAACAAAGCATGGAATCTGGTGTATTAAGGTGGAAGAAATAGCGAATGCATTATACATTTCAAATAGTAGCGTTTCAACAACTTTACATGAACCCTTGGGTATGCCAAGCTAACAGCCTGTTGGGTCCCAAATTCCTTAGTGAAAAGAAAATGGCAACCACAGCATCAGTATGCAGAGCATTGTTGAAGCAGTTTATATCAAAGGAAGTTAATTTTCTTTCAAGTCTGGTGAGTGTAGATGAGACCTGGTTCCATTATTATGAGCCAGAGAATAAATGCAATGCAAGAGTGGACACGAACTAATACCGCACCCCGCCTATTCTCTGGACTTAGCGCCTACTGACTATTTCCAATTCCCGAACTTGAAAAAGGATATCCATGGACATCATTTCTGGTCCAACAAAGAAGTCGTGGCCGAAGTTGAGGAGTGGGTCCGAGACAAGGACCCTGGCTTCTTCAGTTCTGGGCTGATTGCACTGAAACAGCTTTCAACCCTTGAGGGCAATTACGTCGAAAAAGAAGAGATCAATCTCACCCAGAAATAAGTAAGGCTGGATTTTTATTGACTCTCCTTCTTAGCTTTCGCATAGTAATGAACAGGTTCTGGGGCCAGTTGCTCAAATTCAATGATGTCGTTAGTTAAAACTTTGATCAGTAAATATGGCATATACACTAATATTTTTGCTGAAAAATGTAAGATATAACATCGTTGTACTATTCTTGTCTCCGCAACTCATCCCACAGTATTTTGATGCAGGGCATTAAAACTTGCAACACATTTCAGACATGCATTGAACATGTGCATAAAGGAAACAGGATTCTGATCCAGCCCCTTATTGCAGAATTATGCCCCCTTGAAAGACAAACATTTTAGCCATATGTGTAGCATTTGAGGTTAAATAGTACTGTTTGTGTCTCTGCAACTCCTCCTACAGTATTTGATGCAGGATATCGAAACTTGCTACACACTTCAATCATGCATTTAACATGTGCATAAAGGAAACAGGATTCTGATCTAGTCCCTAATTGCAGACTTATGTCCCGTACAGTGACTTAATTATTTTGGCCATATGTGAAGCATAGGATGTTAAATAGTACTGTTCGTGCCTCCGCAACTCCTCCTAGAGTGTTTGATGATGGGCAATGAAACTTGCAACACAGTTCAACATGCATTGAATATGTGCATAAAGGAAACAGGATTCTGATCCAGCCCCTAATTACAGTATTGTATCCCCTGGAACAATTTTAGTAATATTAGTTTGTGGTGGTCAGTAGACGGTCACTGATTTGTACACCTGTATATGTATATACCTTTGATGGCCTCATGGAAGATTAGCTAATGCATGTAATGCCTTTGCTACATGTTGTTACCCTTGTTAAATAAAGACTTTACCTACTTACTGACTGACTTACTTAATTACTTATTACTTAACTTAAACATTTTGGCCATAAGTGTAGCATAGGAGGTTAAATAGTACTGTTGGTGTCTCAACAACACCCCCTACAGTATTTGATGCAGGACACTGAAACTTGCAACACAGTTAAGAAATGCATTGAAGTTCATGTGTAAAGGAAATAGGATTCTAATCTAGCCCCTTATTGTCTAATCAACTTTAACATTTTGGCCAGTTTGGAGAATGTTAGTTAAAATGTGTGCCCATTTACTGAATATCTCAAACAAATGTGAGCAGCTTCTGCAAATTTTTATCAGCCAACATAACACTACAGTAAATACACCCGGACCTCGTTATAGCACGATTCGTTACAGCACGAATTCGGATATAACACGGTTTTGGTTGGACCCCAAATTTTCCCCAACCAACATTTATAAATATTATCCATGGATTGTATCAGGTTTTAAGCACAACAATTTTATTTTCCTCCCACTTTTGACTGCGGTAATGCGGTAGCTAACACGGTAGCTAACACGGTTTATAACGGTACTTTTGGATATTTATTGCAGGCCTCCCGCAGAGTTGAATATACAGTATATAAACTTGTTTAGCTTGACACGCACGATAAACATGAACTGCCATCGGCACAATCAAAAGTGTTGGCTTAGTGAGATAAAGAGATTAAAGAATTCAGTTACGCAACCGGAAAAAATATTTATCACGCTCTGTTAAGGATCACTGCTCAGCAGAAATTTTAAACATTCATGCAGACGATGTGATCGGTCAACTGCAATAAAACTCATTTTCTAGAGCCTCATGTCAAAGAAAGTCAAATTTATTCCAGCTTAAAAGCAAATGATAAAACATTCAAAATCGATTTTCGCGGTAAAAAAATCATCTAAAGACATGTGCGCCATTAAAAATCGTTTCAAATGGCTAAAATATTAAGGGTAAGACATTTCAAGGGAAGTAATTCAAATTTCTTGTAAGCGTTGATCATTATCCGGTTCCGAACCCTAACCCGGTAATTTCACCATTGAAATGTATTAGCGGTACTGTAGTTCGGTACGGTTCCGGACGCTCAGTTACAACAAAGTTAGCCGGGAACCAGCTATCAAAATGGCGTCATACTCGCTGTCAGATCGGACGATTTCTGGATATAAAACATGGTTTATCAGCTGGTTTCGATTAAAGTGACTTGTTTGACTTGATGGGCCATGGTATTTACTGCCATTGATTAGTTCTAAACACATTTTAGTCGGGAAATACGGTCATTAACCGGACCGCACATCATCATGTTTGGGAAACCATCGATCACCATTGTGTCAATGGTTGATCTGTGACAAATACGGTCGGCGTTTATAACACGATTCGGTTAACTAACACGGTCCGTTGGTTGGACCCGGAGTTCCGTGTTATAACGAGGTTGAGGTGTATTGTACTTGCTAAAACGGTTAATAATCTGGGCCCAGTTGTTCAAATCATCGTAAGCTTAACCAGCTCGTTAGTGGTCATATTGTTAACTGTTCTAGAAAGTTTAATATGTAAAATTTTGGTGTTTTTGCTGAAAAAAAATTGCATATTTGCCATAATAAATGATCAAAATTTTAACGATACGTTAACTAACGATGTTGTTAGTTTCAAACAACTGGCCCCTGACTACTAACAAGCTCGTTAAGCTAACAAGGTTTTGAACAACTGGCCCCTGATATGTAAAGAGATCAACAATGATCAATAAAGATCAACAAGCTAAAGCAGTAATGAGTAGATTTCACAATATTCAGGTCACAGAAAGAGAGCGAACAGATTGCTTAAAGTCAAAGCTGGAAGAATCAATTCTGATATTTGCAGGAGAAAGTTGTAAGACAAACCTCTTAAAGTGACAGTGTCTGGAAGGAATGTACACATGGCTGGCAAGTATCTCAGGTGATTGTTCATCACTGATATAGTTCCTATATGACACAGATGGCCTATTTGAGGCGGAATATTTGTTAATCTGAAAAACAAAGTAAACAAGATATGATTATAATCTACCGATTATAAAGTCTCCCAAACAAACATCCCATACTCAAATAAGCACCCATGTGGTCACTGTATCTGAAATATTAGGACTTTAAGTGGATGGGGTGGGGCATGGCTGCGGGGGACTCCAAGAATGCCCAAGATTGGTGTTAATGAATGTGTCTCATCATAAAGAATATAAATGGTTTAGGGGTGGGAATCTGAATGGTTTCTGAGATATGAGGCCTTTTATGAGGTGAAAAGGTGGGGAATGGCCCCTGCAGTCCCTCCCAGACCCCCAAGTTGGTGTGTATTATCAGAGAATATATATGGTTTAGTGATGTGGATCTGAACAGGTTGAGATATATGGCCTTTTATGAAGTGGAGGGGTGGGGCATGGCCCCAGTGCATAAACGCTGGTGTCACTAAATGCGTCTTATCATAAGATACAAGACCACATATGGTTTAGCGGTGGGGATCTGAACAGTTTCTGAGATACATGTACATGGCAAGAATTGCAGTTGTAAGTTTCTGGCGAAAGGATGTGCACTGTACTGGTTAACCACCAGCCCCGATAGCTCAGTTGGTAGAGTGTCCTCTCCGGGGAACGGGAGGTCACGGGTTCGATCCCGGGCCGCAACATACCAAAGTCGTTAAGAATGGTACTAGCTGCTCCTCGCTTGGCACTCAGATTTACGGGGTAGAGCTAGGACTGGTCGACCCAGTGTCAGGATAATGTGATTGGGTGAGGTATCATGTAATGTGTCTGGGACATGATACTTCAGTGAGGCAGCACTATAAAAGTGAGCATTGAGCTCCCTGCCGCAACCAGACACAGTCGTGATATGACTGAAAAATTGTTGAAAGCGACGTTAAACCCGAATTAACACACAAACACACACACTGGTTAACCACTTATGTATAAGCCTGCCCAGGAAAAGTGTAGATAGGTAAACTGACTGGCTCAAAAATGATCTAAATAGTGTTGCCAATACAAACAAACATGTATATGGCCTTTTATGAAGAGGAGGGCTGGGGCATGGCCTCCAGTGCACATAGGGGACCTACAGGTTGGTGTCACTGTCAGAATACATCTTATCATAAAGAACAAGAATATTATAATGTTGTGTAGGGATCTGAACGGTTTCTGAGATATATGGCCTTTTATAACCTAGAGGGTTGGGGCATGGCCTTGGGGACCCTGAGGCTTGTGCCACTGAATACATCTTATTGTAAGGAATGAGAATATATATGGTTTAGGGGTGGGGATCTAATAGGTTTCTGAGATATGAGGGCTTTTATGAAGTACACAGGGTGGAGCATGGCCCTGGTGCACTCCAGGGGACTACAAGGTTGGTGTCACTGAATGCGTCTTATCATAAGGAACAAGTGCATATATGGTTTAGGTGCGGGAATCTAAATGATTTCTGAGATATTAGACCTTTTATGAAGTGGAGGGGTGGGGCAAGGCCCTGGCACACCCCGGGGGACCCCCAGGTTGTCCTCAATGAGTGTGTCGTATCATAAGAAACAAGAATATTTCATATAGTTTACAGGTGGGGATCTGAAACGCCTCTGAGTTATTAGATCTTTTATGAAGTGGAGGGGGTGGGTCACGGCCCTGGCACACCCCAGGGGACCCATTGAAACCCTCTTGCAAATCTTCATATTGATATCTATCAGATCCCACAAAATTTCATAACAATTTATCGAGTGGTTACTGAGAACTTGTCCTGACAAAATTTGGGCGTTTTTTTTTGCCTGCCGCCAGGGACATTTTGGGTCCACGGGTTTGAATTTTGAAACCCTCTTGCATAACTTCATATACAAATCTATCATATCCCAAAATTTCAGAACAATCTGTCCAGTGGTTACTGAGAACTCGTCCAGACAAAATTTGGGCGGAAAGAAAAAGTAAAATAATAATAATAACAAGAAATGCACCAAAACCAATAAGTCTCCCCACTTCATTTGGGAGACCTGATGAAATCTGTTATCACAACCTTGTCAAACAAGATACTACTACTGTCAACACTCTTCATACCAGCATTCAATACAGTCGAACTTCAATGGCTCCAACACCTTTGGGACCTCGAAAATCTGTTCGAGTCAGGGGTAGTTCGAGCCACTGAGGGAGATTGCTGTGAGGTATACAATATACTTTTGGATATCTTTTCTGTGTTTTATAATGAAAATGTAAGCTGTGTGTTCTCATTAGAATCGCCTCATCGAGGCAATTCTAATGAGTACACACAGCATGCATTTGCAAGATAAAAGACTAAAATCTTCTAAATTATCCCCCAGTATTTTTTATAACGAGGATTTCCCTAGGGGCTCAAGAACGGGTTCGACTCAGCCATGATAAAAGAGCCATCGGTGTTCGAGCCATCGAAGTTCTACTGTATAATGACAAATCTCATTATAAGGAAATTTCAATTAAACAAATCTTTAGCGCAAGATGAGACGAATGAATGAGATATTCAAGAATATTTTATTTGATAAACCAATGAACAAATGCTTGGACATTTAATAGAATCGCCTCACATAAGAGCTATTGTATAGTCTCTACATCACGAAAACACGTCTATATAATTATGACCCCCTTGAACCCCACTTTTATATAGTGAAACTGGAGTTTACAAGGGTAAACCTTATTTTTCATATTTCTGCACCAAAATAGCGATTGTGGGTACTCGTTAGAACCGCCTCGATGAGTATCCACAATCTATTTTTCGACCAGAAATAAGAAAAATATCACAATTTTTCAGCTTAAAATATTTGTTTTGTTTTTTTCGGCAGTAAAGTTTACAATGTATCTGTATAGGCGTGTTTTCGAAATGTGATATGTAATGGAATAATTAAGCTATTAATTAGGTGATTTCTCTTTATTGCAAATTTTTACATTAAGCATATCCATAATATACAAAATGACTTACCTATTATTATCTACGTTGAGACTGACTAGACTTGTACATTGGCCTACAGTTTTAGGAAGTGATGTCAGGTCACATGACCTAGCATCAAGCTCTATTAGCTGGACTAGGTTACCAATGGCAACAGGTAAACTATGTAGAGGATTATGCTTCACAGATAAATACTGAAAGAAAGATTGATCATGATATACTAAACAAAGTAAGGGACAGAGCTGATACTAAATTTTGTTGTTTGCCAATCGATCTACAACTCGATGATAACTTGTTTCAGGTAAATGGGTGCATAATCAATCATGGTTTTCCATCATCAATCAAAATTTTGTCTCTCTGTACACAACAAGTTCTTATAATTTTTATATATAGATCCAAGGACACTGCTGCGATCAACAACATTCTTTCATGGACACTTTGTTTGTTTGTTTGTATTGGAGTTTAATGGCCAAGTCAACACTCATTTTTGAGCTGGTCAGTTTACCTATCCACACTTTTCCTGGGCAGGCTTATATGTAAACGGTTAACCAGTACAGTGCACATTCTTTCATCAGAAACTGATAACTGCCCTTCTTGAATCAGCAGAGGGTGAGAATGACCATAGATTAGATTTCATGAACAATCTCCAAGAAAGTATGTTTTCATGGACACTGATCATGTAATCTTTTCAACTGTCATTTTCTCCCTTCTGCTTATGTACAAGCCTGCCGAGGAAAAGAGTGGTTAAGAAAACTGATAAGCCTCATATGACCTAAATAGTGTTGATTGGGTCATTAAACATGACGCAAACAAATTAAACAAATCATTCTGTATACTGTTGGTGCTAACAGTGTACAATATGTGATGCAGTTGTTCAGCCATAACATTATACAGTTGCTAAGTAGAAAAATATCAAAATTTGATGTTTCTTAATAATGACACAATCAATTAATTACCTATCAAAAGTGTATGACAACATCTGACCTGAAACCATTCAGCTACGGCATCAGCTGTAATATATTTGACTAGCTACAGCGAAACTTTGATGCCTAAATAAACCAACGGCTTGTATACCATGGTTGATTCAAATTCATTCTTCGGTTCCTAGGAAATATTCCCATGACTACAGATATTATTGAAACTGGGATAATCCAGGGAGAATATTTATTTTATTCCTTTATCGTGAAAATGTATGTTGTGTGTACTCATTAGAATTGCCTCAATGAGGCAATTCTAATGAGTACACATGACATACTTTTATTTTATTTTGCTTCCTGGCCTGGGGCTATGATTAACCCTCCATGGCCTGAACTATCCTTAACTCAAACACATTTTCACAGTCCCTAAGGTGTTTTGAACCACTGAAGTTGGAATGTAGTCTGTTTATCTATCTATTACGCATACATTGCTGCCAGAAGGGTGTGTAAAAACAGCACTCTGATATGAATTCATATTGATACATCAACAGGTAAGTTCAGCTACAGATGAATGCCTGGGCATTGATGTCGGACCCTCCAAAATAACAGGAGTCCCTCCAAAATAACAGGAGTTATCTACTTCTTTCAATATATTACAGTTGTTGCTATGGTGCCAGAACTTTGTCAATATAGTATTCTATTATGAGGAAAAGATTCACAATTGTCATAAATATCTTTGATGTTGCACATCCATAAGGGTGTACTCTTAGAGAGTTTCCTTAAAGATTAGATCCCTTTTTAGAGTGTTTCAGTTTATAGTAAAACAAACAAACGGTCTCAACTTCTGTTCCCCTAGTTACAAAATGGTGAAAAATATACCAGGTGGACCCATGTCCTTGAAGCACTTTTCTAAAAAATGCCTTACCTTTAAATGAATTAATGTAAACAAGTCAACACATAACTCTTTTAACTTGTTGGACCTGTAAGTAGAGAAAAATATGACTGAAAATAGGAATGAATACACATTAAAAAGTAGTTGACGTTTTTCAGTTGATTGTCAACTAAACAACAACCTCTTTATCACACAATTCATTAAAACACTGTTTTGGACATAGCATGATTTAAAGATGGATCCCAAAAATGTTTGTTTGTTTGAATTGAGGTTTATCGTGCCCGTCAACACTATTTATGTCATTTTTGAGACCTTGGTTCCAATTTTGTGCGCCTTTTACCCGACATTGAGATGCCCATTGAAACCAGAAGTCTTATATGCATTGGATGGTCTGACTCACCACTTTGCCTGGCTGAGTCCTTCTAAGCAGTTTACCAGTACACATGTATGGTCAGTTTCAGCTCTGTGTGGAAGCACCACGCACCCCAATCTATTTCTCCAAGCCCTGATGGGTGGGGGCAGGCCACTGAGCGTTAATTATAATGCCAGGTGAGGCGGCATAATGGATAATTTAGGGATATCTTTAAGATTATAGTAAGGTTGTGTACTCATTAGAACTGCCATTATGAGATTGTAGGGACTAGAGAGCCAGTTCGAATCAGCCATGGTAAAGAAGCCATCTGTGTTCGAGACATTGGGAGTTTCACTGTACTGTCATGTTAAAGTATATAATATAATCGCTTTTGGATTTGAAAATGTGAGACCCTATAAATTGCAGGTGGAACTTTAATATGAGCTGGCACTGAACAAAAACTGCAACTGGACCTGAGCAACCAGTGAAAACTCAAATCAGCCTGTCCACCAGTGCAGTCATAACAGCCTTTAATGTTAACACAAGCTTTTTACAGCCTCTCTGCCATCAACAAGTGAGAACTCTGGCCAGACTGCACACATGCAGAGGCTGATCTGTGTCTTTGCTGGCCACACGTCTTCTTGGTTTTGTCATGTTTTGGCTTAAACAAGTTTAATGCCAATGTCAGGATGAGTTTTGGACTCAGCAAAATGTGTGGCAAAAATGTGTCTTTGGAAATGTGTGACCAGTGAAGACTCAGATCAGACTGCATGGATGTGTAGTCTGATCTGAGTCTTCACTGTGCACTACATGAAGGCTTCATCATGCAGCCAGGGAAGGATGTACTGTGACAGAGCAGGCTGATCTTGGTCTTCACTAGGAAGCATTTATTGGGAGTGTAATGGCCCAGTCAACACTATTTAGATGTTTAATGTTGTGAGAACTTGTGGCCAAACCCCTTGCATTTATTGAGTTGCAATAAATATGATTAAACTAAACTAATATTATTTACCGTAAAAATTCAACTATAAGGCTATTAGACGGGACCCCTTTTTCAGTTTTTCTAAGGTGTGATTTTGCTTATACTCTTTTATAAGACGGGTCAAATTTTTGCCATATCTGTCGGGGCCTATCTGCTAGAAGTGAGAAATCGGCCTTTTATCGTCAATAAACCCCTCTACTTACCCCTCACATGGCTTTGTTTATGTCTGTTGACATTCTGTGTCTTCGTTTGTGAGAGTTACAAAGAGAGACAACTCTTATTGAATCTGAATAGGTAGGTCTATTAAGCGTTGGGAAAAGGGGGAAATTTAATTCCATCCAATTTGTTGCAGCTTTTCTATAAGTAACTGAACTTTTTTTTTATCGGGGAACACAACACCTAGCTATTCAGATTCAGCTACCACAAAATAGCGGGCAAACGTTGGGCCGATACGTCGTATCGCTGTCGGCCCGAAGTTGGCCCGGTACATGCTTTGCTGGCTACACAGACATCTATTTAAAAGATGACAGGGCTGACAAATCCATTACCCGGCTGCCGGGGACAAGACCGAAATCGCGACGGGCAGGTGCACTTTGACCTTATGACGCCCGGCCGGGCATGCGCAAAAAAATCGTCTACAACTGTCAGTCTTTTTGAGTCCTTAAAAATCCGGTAAAACTAGACCAGTAAGTAAATCGCAATAATTGCTGCACTGTCAATTTAGAGAAAAAACATTTGTGTATTTATTACAGTTCAAGTATGACACTATTGTTAATCCCTGTCATATAATTGCCACCCTGCGGTGCGTGTCGATAAGGTATGAAAATATGGTCAAGTTATATCTCTTATTTGCGTTTATCCTCCAATCATAAAATTTAATCCATAATCAATGTGAAAATGATTTAATCGCTTCTCAGACAATTTGTTACATCTAACGGTAGATTTTTGCATAATAAAAATGGACTATTCTACGATCTCATGAATGGTTATGTTTTGGCGCCAAATAGCAGACGCGGGGCGGGAAAAGTCGAATGCTGTTGTTGGTTATTGACACTGAGCTTCTGGGGATAAATCGGGAGCTGTGCAAAGCGCTGGTTTTCTATCCACCTCTATTCAAAGCCATTTAGCTATCGAGAAAATATTTTTTACTGGTTCCTAACTTTTTTTTTATAAAAGAGAAACACACAATGACATTAAACACGTGTTGGGGTGCTGGAGTCGGATGACGTCATTTACCGATCGCGTGCAGAAAAATGGTAGCGGTTGTTGTGGGCGGCGATTTATATCAATTCAAAAATCACCGATCGGCATTTTCCGTATGTCTGGTCTTTGCCGGACATTGGCGGAAAAAAGCCTGCAGTCCATGACCTCGGCTATATGAGGGGGTCATTTTTTAGGGCTCATTTTGGAGGGAAAAATCCTCGTCTTATAGCCAAATTTTTATGGTAGATCATATTCAGCTGGCCAATTTGCTTAGCCACACTTTTCATGGGCTGGGATATACATAAATGGTTTATCAGTGCAGTGCACATCAGTACAGTGCATATTCCTACGCCAGAAATTGACAACTGCTCTACTTGAATCAGCGTCAGGGAAAGAATGACCATAGAAAAGATTTTATGATCAATCTCCATGAAAGCATGTGGACCCCATGTCCAAAGTGATTTGTTGCAATATCACACCTATTTTATCTGTTGATTGTAGAGTGGACGGTGGTGTAACAGAAGTGGTGATGGTGACATGCTTGATGAGCTGGAGTGGCCGTCCCTGGAGACCCCTCGTGAGCAGTCCTCCTTAACCTTTTTCTGCAAGATACATTCTGGTACAGTATCAATTAAAAAGGATAGGTACTTGACCCCTGTAACAGTGTCAACCCGGACAAGGGCATCAAGAGCAAAAAGCTCACAGTGTCCTGGGTACCAGTCCTGTGGTGGTGTCCTGGGGGACTCTTTCTTCCCTAGAACTATTCCTCAGTGGAATAGTCTTCCATCTTCTGCGGTGAATGCCAAGACCACAGGTATGCGTTTTAGGATACCTCTGTGATCGGATTGTAAATAGTTTTAAGGGCTCATCCAGTGATGATTTTTTTTATTTATGCTTAATTCTAAATTACCCAACTGAGGTAATGGCCAAATATGACCGACTCAGTATGATAAGATAGATAGATAGAGCATGATAGCTCAGTGGTTAGTGCACTAACCTCTGATGCTAGAGGCCCCTGGTTCAATCCCCAGCAGCGGCAATAAAATTTCAATGTCCAAACACGCTCAATTGGCATCATTTGCAGGGATAAATGTCATTAAGTGCATCATCCTTCCGATCGGGACATTAACCGGAGCCCCCTGTGCAGGTTAAAGACCCCTACCATAATTACATGATTAATGTGCAGGCTTTCATCCTGCAAACCTGAAGTGTATATAATGTACAACATCTGTGTCCCCTTCTGGGGTTAAGGTGAAATGGAAGTGAGAAAGAAAGATTCTGTAAGAATACTGGTGAGAATAATTATAAATCATTTTCTGGCTGTCTGTAGTAAATAAGAACTGCATCAGTTCTACAACAATATACAGTAAAACTCCAATATTTCAAACACCAAAAGTTCCTTTCCTATGGCTAATTCAAATTGGTTCTTAAGGGGAACGGATATACCTGTCAGATTTTTCCACCATTTTTTTAAAGGGAGGCAACTTTTGGGACTTCCTGTTTACTTTTCTATAAGCCCTGTCCCACTGAAAAAGGCGCCTACTCTTAAAGCAAAGAATTTGCTCATCAGGAGCAAATTCTTTCCTGTAAGAGTTGACCCCTATTGACATGGGAGACAAAAATACTTTTAGAGGAGTTGCCTCCCCTGAAGGTATACACATTCCCCTTAAGTCCCTAGAAAATTCTGCTCATAGTTCCAGATATACATATAAGTAAAACATGTCGTAGTGACCACCTCTACTAAGCAAGTCATAGTTTCAAGCAAGGGTGTATTCAGTTTCTGCAAAAAGGCTAATGCATTAAAACCAACCTGTATTAAGCAAGCACATTTTATCCCATAGGTGCCAGCTTAATACAGGTTGTACAGTAATAAGAACAATTTAGAGAGGTGTTCCTTAATATTGTAAAATTAGAAAAGGTTGTTGTGTGTACTAATTAGAATCACCTCATCGAGGTGATTCTAATGAGTACACATAACATACCTTTATTTTAACAAAGACAGAAAATCTGTATTATGCCTCGTGACCTGGCACTATGATTAACCCTCAGTGGCTCAAACCATCCGTTTCAAAAAACATTTCAATAGTACCTTGGGTGTTTGAGACATTGAAGTTTGCACTGACAACATGAATACATACCCTAGGTCCAGATAGTGTAATTGTTTTAACCTGCCTACTACCGGGGATATACATATAAGTTTGTTGTGAGACAGGTCTAAACTATGTAGACTGACTAGACATCCAATACAATCTGAAATAAAAAGTTGGAACATTATGATAACACATCCATGCAACATAGTGCATTCTTTCATACCTCCTAAATTGTGATTTTTCTGATGAAAATTTGTGATATTTTTCTTATTTGTACTCCAAACATAGGTTGTGGCTGCTCGTTAGTGAGTGAGTGAGTGTTCGAGTTTTACGTCCCACCAACAGCTTAGGTCATACGGAGACGGGACCTCGGTTTAAAGACTCATCCGAAAGTCTGGAGAAGCCCCCGATCGATCCTGCGATCCCTGGTTTACAAGGCGAGTAGCGTAACCACTGCACCACGGAGGCTTCTAGGCTGCTCGTTAGAACTGCCTCATTGAGGCAGTTCTAACAAGTACCTCGGCTCTCGATCCATCGGGGCGTGAAGAAATAGATGGGCTGCATGATGCTTCCACCAGAGCTGAAATCGACCACACAGGAGGGTGCGAGTCTGTCCATCCATGCTTATAAACTCTATTGGTTTCATTGGACGAAAGGACTTGAGATGCCATTTCATCTTAATGTTGGGTAAAAGTCCCACAAAATTGGAAGCAACGACTCCAAAATTACCTATACGGTGTTGACGGGGATGATAAACTTCAAAACAATCAAACAAAATCTAACGAGTACCCATAACATATGTCTTAAAGCAGAAATAAGAAAAATAATGTATACCCATGCAAACTCCAGTTTCTCTATGTATACCCCAGTAAGCCCCAAATTTCTCTGCATAAAGCAAGGTTTACGGGGTAGTTCATTTCAAGGACTTGTTCACATGATGACAACGGGGATGATGTATGGCTATTTTTCAGTCTTCGGCCCCCGCCCATAGGGGCTTGAAGAAATATATGGGCTGCCTGATGCTTCCACGCAGAGCTGAAGCCGGCCCGCACACTAGTACTGGTAAACCGCTTAGAGGATCTAAGCCTGTCCAGGAACCGCGGTGCGAGGCGGGCCGTCCATGCTAATAAACCCTATTGGTTTCATTGGGCGACAGGGCTGGAGATGTCATTTCATCTCAATGTTGGGTAAAAGTCCCACGAAATTGGAAGCAACGTCTCCAAAATGACCTATGCAGTGTTGACGGGGACGTTAAACCTTAAATCAAACAAAAACAAATTTTTCAGTCTTTTGTCTTATATAAGTATAGCTTTTACAAAAAGCTGTGTCTAAGCTTTGTATATATTACAATGTGAATGTCTAGAGGGGTGTTCAATACATGGACTTGTTAACTTGATGGATGTCTGCAGTCACCAACAGAAATACATGTAGAAACGGAATTATGAGTCAAGGTTTCATGAAAATGAGTTTTGAAGGCATGTTAGAATTGCCTACTACATGTACATGTAGGTGTTAAATTCAACTTAAAAAAAGATAAAAGATATGCTTGACTTAACCCTTATGACAATGAACAAAACAACCCCTACCTTTTGAAAGTGTCGATCCAGATCAGATGGCTTCTGAAGAAGCCATCTGATCAGGATCTACACTGTTTGTCATCCTGTTTGTGAATTGAACAAATACTTCTAATAAAGTAATTTAATTGGCTGATAGTCAGAAATGGGTGTGGCTAAATAAGTTTATTCAGCAGGATTAGCATTAAATTAAAAGAATGAGTCCTGTCATGAGAAAACCTGTCTCTGGGATTTTCAACCAGGTAAGACACAAACCAGTCTGTCCAGTTACACAGGCTAGCAATGATCTTGAAATTGTTGATACAGAAACTAAAGGCACACCACGACCTCATTATAACACTGTTTGTTATAACATGGTTTTGGCTATAACACAGTTTCAAGATGGATCCCAAAAATGTATAGATTACGAGGACTGTTCAAATATGAATGCAACTAAGCACATAAAAATAATTCCGTGATAGATTTTGATGAAAAATTTATTTTGTCCCCTCAAAGTATTCCCCTTTAACAGATATACAAACTTTCAGTCTTCTGATCCAATCATTGAATGCATTTTGGTAGTCTTTTCTAGGTATACTTTGAAGGCACTGGAATATTGCAGAACCGAGGTGTTTGCGCTGTACAAATTTTTGACCAGAAAGGTATTTTTTCAGCCGCGGAAACAAAAAAATAGTCACATGGGGCAAGGTCAGGGGAATACGGGGGTGAAGGAGAACAACAACCTTTTCCTGCTTTAGACAGTCTTGCACAATGAACGCCTTGTGCGATGACGCATTGTCATGTAGCAATCTGACAATGGCCAAACCAGTTGCGGGTCTTCGTTCTTTGAAATATTTCTTCAATTTTCGAAGAACTTTATTCTTGTAAAACTTCGCATTTACAGATTTGCCTTTAGGCACAGCAACCTGAATAGCAGGGCCCTGATTTGAAAAGAATATGGCATACATTACCTTCTTGACGCTCATGGTCCGCTTTGCAATGCATGGTCTTTTGCAATACTTTGTTGCCCATATTTTGTTTTTAATCTTTCGTTTTGGCTCAAAAAGGTGAACCCATGTCTCGTCACCTGTGACGACATTAGCGAAAGACTGTGCATTGTAATTTGGAAACTTTTTACGCATCTTCTTGGCGCACTGAACGCGTGTCTTTTTCTGCTCATCTGTCAACAGATGGGGAATCCATCTAGCACAGATCTTTCTCATTTTCAAATCCTGTTTCAGAATTGTATGAGCTGCTCCTAATGAGATGTCAACCATACTAGCTATTTGCCTAGTGGTGTATTGTGCATCAGTAGCAACTATTTCTTTCACTCTAGCAACCATCTTAGCAGATGTTGCTCTTTTCGGCCGACAATCATGTGGTGCATCTTCTGTTGAGCCTAGCCCACAGCTGAATTTCTTACACCAACGAAAAACTGTCGGAAAAGACATTTCATTATGCCCATAAACCGAACATATACTACTCAAAGTTTGATAGGGATCACTTTTTTACTGCAAAATAATTTTTGGATGAATTAATCAGCTGAATCCAAATTTTATACATAATGATAGAAAACGTATCCTTCACAAAACCTAGTGATTAATTTTGTCCACTGGTACTGCATTCAAGCGTGACAACAGCAACCGTCTTGGCACTCCAAAAATTTGCCGTAACACGAAGGGATTTGGACAACTGATTTTTCACAAATTTCCAAATTTGTTTAGACAAACGTGCCTAATGACGTGTATGGCGTCCACGGGCATCAATTACAGTGCGACATCGCCTGCGCATGCTCGTAATCCGAGTCTGTATCCGGTTTTTTGGAATCGGCTTTCATTCAGCAACCAATGCATCTTTGAGCTCCTTTAAAGTCCTCAGATGCACAGGTCGGGCTGAAACAGCAAGCTGTAGCATGTCCCGCGCATGCTCAATCGGATTAAAGTCCGGTGACTGAGCCGGCCAGTCCATACGAACGATTGTCTCATGTTCCAGATAGGAATCAGTGACGTTGGCACGGTTGGGGCGGGCATTATCGTCCAACAGAATAAAGTCCGGGCCGATAGCATCTACATATGGTCTCAAAATCTCATCAAGAATCTCATTACAGTACCTCACTACCATTAACGTTCCGTTTACAACGACGCACAAGTCAGTTTTACCATTCACGCTTATCCCAGCCCAAACCATGACTGACCCCTTTCCATAGCGATCATGCTCTGCCACATTCAAGTCATCGAATGGCTCTTTAGACATTTGCCACACTAATTGACATTAATAAGTGAAGTTTAGACAGAATCTGGACTCCTCAGTAAACAGTACTGGCGTCAAGTCACCAACCGTCCACCTGACGTGAGTTCTGGCAATGTCCAACCGGTCTAGCACATACTGTCTCGTCAAGGGAACACGTACAGCAGGCCTCATATCATTAAGTCCGAACTCGTGGAGCCCCTTTCCGAAAGTTTGTGTAGAAATTCGTACTCCAGTTCCATTCCTTAGCTCGTTATGCAAACGCGTAGCGTCCAGGAACTGTTCACGTCAAGACTGAATCAACAAGAAACGGACCTGACGTTCAGTTGTAGCCATTTCTCGACCCCGTCGTGTCTGTGTGAAGAATTTCCGTGGGTAAGACATCGACTCCACATTCGGGAAACCACGCTCTGAGACCATTCAGAATCCCAGCAGCACGACGTTCAGAGACGCCGGATTCCAACATTCCGACGCCACGATTCATTTCTTCGGGGCTCAGACGGTTTCTTAATTGCCCTTTAGGCATTTTAGTGTTTCACAAATCAAATGAAGTCCTTTTTACGTTTGGTAAAGGAACACTGACAAGTTTCATTAGTCTGCTGGAAAGCAGTGCTAGGCAAGATTTTGGGGGTGCATGAATTCATTTGTGAAGTGTGAGAAGTGTGCACTTTTATGAGTACTGAACTGCACATGAATTTCTGCTTAAGATATTTATCAATATACCGAGTATAAATTCTGTCAAGAAATTTTAAATTTTCAGTGCAAAATTTGGTATATAAAAAGTGATCCCTATCAAACTTTGAGTAGTATATTTCATCAAAAATGTCTTTGCACCGTATACCAAGAATACAACGATTCTTCATATAGGACCGTATTTCAACGGTGTACTCTGACCTTCTTCCAACCATGTTTTGTATTAGTATACAAGAGTAGACAGTGTTTATCGAACAATATACATGGCTAAAGTGGACGGATTTTAACAGGTTTGGTATCAATGTATAGGTAAAATGTTTTTCTACGCTGTGATATTTATTTCCAGGTGACTTTCGCATTAGTGCATGCGAAAACATTCTACTTGCATTCATATTTGAACAGTCCTTTTTCTATATAATCTATACATTTTTGTTTGGATATAACACGGTTGTTTAACTAACACAGTTTCTGCTTTGGACCCCATTAATAGTGTTATAAAGAGGTTGTGATGTATCACTGAACTATCCTAGCACTGAGCACAAAGGTGCTGATCAGACTCTGTGAATGTGCAGGCTTATCTGCATCTTTGTTGTTTGCAAATGCCATAAAAGAGGTTTTCTCAAAATGTGGCTCAAATGTGTCTTAATCAAATTATATAAGAAACTAAATGTTTTAGTGGAAGTTACGTAAAATCATTGGTCAATCAAGGAAGTCATGTAACCCTTATCTTGCTGAATATTCATTTAAGCCACACCCATTTCTCCCTATCATCCAATCAAATTACTTGATGTAATCTATTTCTACAAATTCATAAACTGAATGCCAAACAGTGTAGATCCAGTATGATCTGGATCTACACTGTTTCCAAAGATAGGTCTGGATCTGGATCTACACTGTTTCCAAAGATAGGGGTTGTCGTGGACAGCATGATAAGAGTTATTTTAAATTCGGAAAATCTGATTCAAACACAGCTTTGAGCTAATGATGCAGTAACAGAACAAGCATAGTCCAAATAAGGAGTAACAGGGATAGCCCACAGGTAATTTTCCTTATTTCATATTATGAATATATTTTGTGCGTACATCTTAGAATCGCCTCAAAAAGGCGTTTCTTACAAGTATCTATCTATCTTACTGTACATCTTAACCCCCAAGGGGAACATCTGACACCTATGCACAACATATATTTTATGAATAAAAATTCCTGAAGCAATTCTAACACGTGGCCACAATGTATGCTATTATGGTCAAGTAAGTAAAGAATCGCTGAAGGATTCTAACAAGTACCCACAACATAGTAAATACATGGTTAGTGTCTTTAATAATAAAATATAATCGGTGAGCCTTAGACAATTTTATAGGGGCGAGCTTTAGCGAGCCCATATAAAATTGTCGGGGCGAACCGATTATGATTTTATTATTAAAGACACTATCCATGTATTTAGTTTATACCGCAATCCAAAACAATCAGTGGGTTTTGCAATAATTTAGCAAATTTAAGCAAAAAAGACAGCAGGCAGTGTGGCATGTTGAACGACATTCAGTACCTTGGCGCGCACACGTAGTATAACGTGACGTCAACTAGTGCAAAGTTTCTGACGTCACCGCGCCACAAAGAAGCAGGAAACAACATGGACGCTCGAATAACAGTTTCTCAGCGCTTTACTTTCTGTATGAAAATCTGCAAATAAATAGTTTAATTTAGCTTTAAAAAATATTTTCGAGGTTGAGACGCAACTGCAGTAGCAGTGCGCAGTAATTCCAACGGGCTATTCAAACCAGGAAAAGACGAGAAGGTAAGAATTTAGCTGAAATTTCTGAAATTCTGTTTAAATAAATATTGCAAGGATTTTAAGTTTAAGTTTTGTTATTTTCCCATGTATGAAAGTTTGCATGTTATTGTTTAAACTTGTAAAATAGGGACCTGAAAAGTAGGTCCGGTCTATAAACGGTCACTAGACGTATTATAGGTCAGTAGAAGGTATTATAGGTCACTACCGATTACAGCATGCAGTTATTCGACCCCCTTTATTAGGCAACTAGAATGCCTGATTGCGGTATAAATATGTTTTTATGAAGAAAGAAGGAAAAAATATTCCAAGATCAGCCAATGCATGACAGAGTAGGACCTGTCTTCAGTGCTTGGTAGGTAGCTGAACATGATTTAACAGACTGTGAGCAGTGACAGCTGATCATACTGGGCTGTTCACATTTATACAACTTACCTGGCACTGTAACAAAACTATTATAACTGACATCAAACTTTGTAAGCTTTGACAGGGATCCTAGTGTGTTCTGAAATAAACAGAAGTACAGAAATAAGGGCACATTTTACCAAGTACATGTTCATATAGTTTGTCTGATCTGAGGTTTAACGTCCCCGTCAACACTGTAAAGATCATTTTGGAGATGTTGCTTCCAATTTTGTGGGACTCTTACCCGACATTGAGATGAAATAACATCTCAAGCCCTGTCGCCAAATGAAACCAATAGGGTTTATAAGCATGGACGGTCCGACACTCACACTGCTTTGCCTGGGCAGGCTTAGATCTTCTAAGCGGTTTACCAGTACTTGTGTGTGGGTCAGATTCAGCTCTGCGTGGAAGCATCATGCAGCCCATATATTTCTTCAAGCCCCGATGGGCGGGGGCCTATGTTCATATAGTGAATCTTCGATAACTCATATACGGATAGTTTGTTGACCATGACTAATTGAAACTCATACTCGAGTCCGCAGAGAATATTTCCCAAACAGCTCCAGATTCCATATCAGGTGGTTTTTATCCTTTAATCTCGAAAAGGAATGTTGTGTGTACTCATTAGAATCACCTCAATGAGGTAATTCTAATGAATACACACAACATTCCCTAATTTATAGAAGACTAAAAAGACTTCCTCATAGCTTGGCAATATGATTAACACTCAGTTATTCGAACTACTCCTATCTCAAATAAATTTTCATGGTCCAAGAAGTATTTGAGTTTAATATTGAAGTTCGACTGTATGAGTTAACCTTTTGAATGTTTAGAAAAAGTTACCTACTGCAATGATCCTATGTATTGGGACAGACAGGCCTAAGCAAACAGTGCAGAACCAGATCAGACTGCTCCTTCAGGAGCAGTCTGATCAGGGTCTACACTGTTTGCCATTCCATCTCCACATTTTGGACCCCTTGATGGATCATGAAAAAAACTTGTCAAAATTTTAGGAGAATTATAGCAAGTCATCAACATGTCCAAATTTTGGGGATTTTTACGGTATTGCATAGGAGACCAGTAAAGGTTGTGGTGAGCCTGCATATAAGTTCAGTCTCACAATACCCTTTGCAGATCACAAACCTAGAGTGGAGACCTTGAGGTACTTTCATGCAAGAAGTCATGGCTCTAGCTCTGTTCTTCAGAGTTACAGTCGAACTTCAATGGCTCGAACACCTTTGGGATCTCGAAAATCTGTTCAACACGGGAGTAGTTCGAGTCACTGAGGCTTACTGCAAGGAGGCATAACGAGGTTCAATTGGGCATATTTTTGGTGTTCTGTTATGAAAATGTATGCTGTGTGTACTCATTAGAATCGCCTCATCGAGGCGATTCTAATGAGTACACACAGCATACATTTGGAAGATAAAAGACGAGAATCTCCTAAATTATTTCGCACATTTTCTTATGTAGAGGACTTCCCTAGGGGCTCAAGAATGGGTTCGACTCAGCCATGGTAAATGAGCCATCGGCGTTCGAGCCATCGAAGTTCTACTGTATAAAACCTTAAATCCCTGTGTTTCTGGTGTGGACTCTTCTATCTTTAAATTTGGACATATCCATTCTACTAAATAGGGGGTTTAGACAAGAATCACTAACAGGATGGCAAGCAGTGGAGGTCCTGATGAGACAGCTCATTATGAGCCATCTCATCCGAATCTACACTGTTTGCATAGGTATATCTACCAGTCAATTAGCCCCGCCCATAGGGGATTGAAGAAATATATGGGCTGCATGATGCTTCCACGAAGAGCTGAATCCAGCCCGCATACTAGTACTGGTAAACCGCTTCGGGGATCTAAGCCTGTCCAGGAACCGCGGTGCGAGGCGGACCGTCCATGCTAATAAACCCTATTGGTTTCATTGGGCGACAGGGCTTGAGATGTCATTTCATCTCAATGTCGGGTAAAAGTCCCACAAAATTGGAAGCAACATCTCCAAAATGACCTTTACAGTGTTGATGGGGACGTTAAACCTCAAATCAAACAAACAAAACTACCAGTCAACAGGGTTGAAAAGAATAAATCCACAGAAACCAAATATTAACTTTTCCTATGGTAGCCATATGTAACTTTTAGAAAAAAAAAAAGAACATTCTTTGCACCTAGTAAACTAGTTTTTCACTGGTATTTTGGTTGGCAACCACGGCCAAGTTGTTCAAAGCATCCTTAGCTTAACCAGCTTGTGGGCGGGGTCAAATTGTTAATTGCTCTAGCGAGTACAATATCTAATACAGTGGTGTTTTGCTGAAAAATGTGAGCAGCTTTTGCATTTGCAAAAGCTGCTCACATTTTTCAGCAAAAACATTAGTATATTTGCCATATTAAATGATCAAAGTTTGAATGATATGATAACTAAACATGTCATCTGCTTTAAACAACTGGCCCCAGGACCCTGTTGTTTAAAGCATTATTAGTTTAATGAACTTATAAGTGGCCTAAACATAAACTGTTGTAGCATGAATAATAACTAATACGGCAGTAGTTTTACTGGAAAAATTTGAGAACTTTTTGCAAGTGCATCAGCTACTCACATTTGGCAGTAACAAGAATTCCGCCGAAGGCTATGTCGCGCCTGTGGGGGCACAAAATCATCGAGCCATGATATGTAGGTCAAGGTCTAACATAGATGCTTGCACAAAAGATTCCATTCTCAAATGCAAGCTTGTACTAAGTATCATTAATGAAGCTCTAATAATTCTTGAGAAATGAACTTAACCATTAGGGTGAACGCAAGGGTGGTCGCAATATTTTACAAAGTCAGTGAACCATGAAATTTAGGTCAAGGTCAAATATGGATGCTTGCATTTAAGTTGCCATCCCCAGATTCAAGTTTGCACCAAATATCATTATTGTTGCTCTTATAGTTCTTGAGAAATAAACCTGACCATTAGGGTGAACGCTAGGATGGTCGCAATATTTTACAAAGTCAGTGAACCATGAAATATAGGTCAAGGTCAAATATGGATGCTTGCAATTAAGTTACCATACCCAGATAAAAGTTTGTACCAAGTATCATTTATAAAGAGCTTATAGTTCTTGAGAAATAAACTTGACCATTAGGGTGAACGCTAGGGTAGTCGCAATATTTTACAAAGTCAGTGAACCATGAAATGTAGGTCAAGGTCAAATATGGATGCTTGCACTAAAATTGCCATCCACAGATACCAATTTGTACCACATAACATTAATGTTGCTCTTATAGTTCTTAAGAAATAAACTTGACCATTATGGTGAACGCTAGGGTGGTCGCAATATTTTACAAATTCAGTGAACCATGAAATGTAGGTCAAGGTCAAATATGGATGCTTGCATGTAAGCACAAGTTTGTACCAAGTATCATAAATGAAGCTCTTATAGTTCTTGAGAAATAAACTTGACCATAAGGGTGAACGCTAGGGTGGTCGCAAATGTTGACACCTTGACGAACAGACGACAAACGAACGACGCACGAACGAACGGACGGACGGAAAACCGGGCGCCTATATTGCGCCATGCTAATAGCAGGCGAGCCAAAAACCATAAACAGTGTTGGTTTTGAACTAGCTTCAGTTGGTCAAACTAACAAGTCTTTATATTCCAAATGCTATAATTTCAAGGAACTAGTACTGCAGTGAAAAAATAAAAGATTTTTTTTTTCCCTTTTCCAATAAACATACCATTTCATTAGATACTGTACCTGATAGAATAGTTTATATTTCTGTCTTTCATTGTAAAATGGCGTGTAATCTTTTTCAGCAGTATCAATTCATCCATCTTAAACTTACTGGTAAGTCCTGTAGCTGGTTATTTCTCAGTGAGAGTTTCTGCAGGCCCCTGAGACAGCCAATCTCTTGTGGGAGAACTCGTAGGTGATTGTCAGACAAATTAAGGCATGTCAATTGAGCTCCTACGAAACCGAGGCGATTGGGACACTGACTCATGCCACATTTACTGTAACAAATAAATGTACAATACTGTATTGAGTATAAACATAATGTGTATCAATATTTGACATTTAAAATGAAGTAGCCCTTTTACACAGACTAAAAAACTAACCGTCAACCATTTGGTACCCGAAACTCCAAAACGGATACCCTGGCAAACAGTGCAGGCCTAGATCAGACGCCACAGAATGCGGTGTCTGATCAGGGCCTACACTGTTTGCAAAAAGTTCAGCCATTTTCCTAATAAATTTTGAAGGAAATACAACCTGACACCCCTAAATTTTGAAATGCACTCATGCTATATATAAGGAGGGAGATTCCATTTGGTACAAAAAGGGTTAAACCACTACTGCACTCATAACTTCCTCAAGCAACACTTACATATACATTCTTTTTTCTTATTTTTTTTTTTCAGAAAATAAGGCTAACCTTCGTTTCTGTAAACAATTTTATGCAAAAAGGCGGATGATTCCCATGAAGTATAAAGCCTATTTTTTTCTTTTTGGAAAAAACTGTTGTCTACTACAGGGCTATTAAAGAAGATTAATGAATGGAATAGCATTTTTCACCAGATAATTTCAAAATATTTAATTCACTAAAAGCAACTTGATGCATTGACTGCATCTATTCATCAAATTTATGACTTGATAAAACCTACTGTATTTTACCCTAAATATTTGGACACCTCAGCTCCTTAGCAAACTTGTGCTAAAAGTTCAATAAATACAATTTACTATATGAGCCCCGCCAAGCGAATTTGTGTCTTCGAGCATTCTGTCATGACAAATTTTAATTGCGCATGCCCAGCCATTCAGAGGGGCCAGGGATATGGCTTTCTGTCTGAAGGTTCCTCTTGATTCACTGCTTGTATGAGCGAGCAGCGAAGATTCTGGCAAGACTGCGCGGATGCTCAGGCTCGCCTTAACCTTCGCTGCTCGCATAGGCAATAAATACCAAAATCGCTTGACGGGGCCCATATGATGTTGTGTCTAAAAATAGCTGGATGAGTGGCAAACAGTGTAGACACTGATGAGATGCCACAACATCCCATCAGGGTTTACACTGTTAGCTCATGCCTGTTTGTCCAAATACATACAGTATATATGGCATGTTGTAATAAGAAGTCTAGATCTTCCGCCTACAGAGAGATTTGAACAAGCACAGGAGAAAAGGGTATTTTTTCATGTAGGCGACCAGCGAAGGCTTAGGCAAGACTGTAGATAAGTGCAGTCTTGCTATGGCCTTTACTGCTCAGAGAGAGAGAGAGAGAGAAAGAGGGAGAGAGGGAGAGAGAGAGTTGAATATTAAAGTATAATTTACCACCTGATGTTGTGTCTAAATATAGTTGGATGAATGACAAACAGTGTCACATGTGTGACCAGCCAAGGCTCAGACAAGCCTGTGCTTAAGCTCACAGACAGAAGATACCCTGAGATAGGTTCCAGATAGATGCTGTTCTTTTTTTCTTAATTACCGTCAAATTTCAACAAGAGCACCGCATGCGGTGCCAACGCTCGGCTGCAGTTTCTTTTAGTTAAACAAAAATTCTAAGTCGAAAAAGGGGCATAACTGTACCAAAAATATTTTGAGGGTTACCTCACCTACTGGTATGAGATCGCCTTTTTATAATGAACAACTAGTCCAAGTTTCGAGTAAATATGTTCAGTAATGTCGGAGATATTACAAAATGTCCAAGTTTTTGCAAAAATTCTAAGTCGAAAAAGGAGCATAACTGTGCCAAAAATATTTTGACGGTTACCTCACCTACTGATATGAGCTTCCCTTTTCATAATGGACTACCAGTCTGAGTTTCAAGTAAATATGTTCAGTAATGACAGAGATATTACAAAATGTCCAAGTTTTTGCACGACGACGACGCAGACGACGCCAGAGCTATGACAATACCTCGTCGTTTTCTTCGAAAACAGCCGAGCTAATAACTAGAACACCTTTGGGACCTTTGAAATTTTGTTTGAGATGGGGTAATTCGAGCCAAGGAGGATCATTCATAACATCAGGTCAGGAGACATAACAGGAACTTCCTTTTGATTTTCTTCAAATTAAAGGTATGTCGTGTGTACTCATTAGAATCACCTCCTGGAGGTGATTCTACAGAGTACATACAACATTTTCAAGACAAAATAAGAAAATAATCCCAGATGTATACATATTTGCAGGTATGGGACTCAAGAACGCGTTTAAAACATTTGTGGAGCGCTTTGGTGCAGTGGTAGCGCATCAGATTTGTGATCAAGAGGTTGCGGGTTCGAGCCTCACGCTGACCAAAGTGTTGTGCCCTTGAGCAAGGCACTTCATCTGCATTACTTAAAAAAAAGTACTGGTTACCACCCAGGAAATCCTGCTTGTAATGCTCAGATGTGAGCGAGTAGCAGTAATAGGAGAAAAAGAGAAAAGGAAAGTAAAACAGCTATGATAAATGAGCCATCTGTGTTCGAGCCATCAGTTTCACTCACTTGGCTGCACATGAGTATATCAGGAAGGCAATTTGAATATTGCTTTGAACCTTTTTTCATGGGATGGCTGATTTGTATGTCTCCTTTCTTAAAACTGCTATCTTTCAAAGCGTCTTCTTGCAAATCAGTTCAATTAAAATCCATGACTGATTTCCCAGATGAGATGCTAAAATTCTCTCACTTTCTTGAACACATTGTTTAATCTGTCTACTTTTAATAAAAAGTCAAGCTTTATTAAAGAAAAATGGGAAAGACTTTGTAATCGTTCTTCAGAAATCAAGATTTAATATTAAGTTTAACAGAATTTTTTTTCAATCCAGGCCCAGATTTTATATGTTACTTATACCATACTTTTCACAGAAAATCTTTGGTTCACATTTCATGTAAATTGTTGATGTTAAATAAGAGTGAATGCAGTGATCAGGAAACGATACAATAAACCCACAGCTCCCATCAGAGACACCAAAGGGAAAGAAACACAAACATGAAACAACAGACCCTAATGGAAACATCAAAAGCGGAAAGCCAAAAGGACAGTTACTTTCCCACAAAATGGCCTATAGGCTATCCAAAATAAAATAATAAAAGCGACACAAACACCCAAAGACAAACCATAACAACAAGAGGGCCAAGATGGCCCTGGATCGCTCACCTGATCCATAGAGTAACAAGTGGGCCCAAGGGAGGGCCATTATTGACCCAAGGGCTATAATGTGCATAATGTTGAGGGAGGTCTAAAAAGGTGAAGCTTCATACCAAATATCATCAAAGACTATAATTTGAACAATCTTGGCAAAGGTCCACAAGATGAAGCTACACACCAAATATCAAAGACCTGGGCCTTGCAGTTTCAGAGAAGAAGATTTTTTTAAAGATATTGCCTACATAAGTCTATGTAAAACCAACTGTCCCCGGGGTGGGGGCATTTTTGGCCTCAGGGCTATAATTTAAACAATCTTGATAGAGGTCCACTAGATGCAGCTTCACACCAAATATCAAAGACCTGGGCCATGCTTTTTCAGAGAAAAAGATTTTCAAAGCCTATCTCTATAAGTCTATGTAAAACCAAAGGGCCCTGGGGCGGGTGCATTTGGGGCCCGAGGGCTATAATTTGCACATTCTTGGTAGAGGTCCACTAGATGAAGCTCCATACCAAATATCACAGACATGGGCCTTGCAGTTTCAGAGAAGAAGATTTTTTAAAGATATTCCCTATGTAAGTCTATGTAAAACCAAAGGGTCTCAGGGCAGGGGCATTTTTGGCCCCAGGGCTATAATGTGAACAATCTAGATAGAGGTCCACTAGATGAAATTTCACACCAATCATCAAAGACCTGGGCCTTGTGGTTTCACTGAAGAAGATTTTTAAAGATTTTCCCAACATAAGTCTATGTAAAACCAAAGGGCCCCCGAGGCGGTGGCATTTTTGGTCTCAGGACCATAATTTGAACAGTCTTGGTAATGGTTCACCAGATGAAGCTTCATACCAAACTTCACACACCTAGGCCTTTTGGTTTCAGAGAAGAAGATTTTTCAAGATTTTCCTATATAAGTTTATGTAAAACCAAAAGGCCCCGGAGCAGGGGCATTTTTGGCCCCAGGGCTTTAATTTGAACAATCTTGGTAGAGGTCCACAAGATGAAGCTTCATACCTAATATCAAAGACCTGGGCCTAGGAGATTAGGAGAAGATTTCACATAAGCTACGGTTAGCTTGTTATCTGATCCTTTTGTGTCATTTGTGTATGTTTGCATTGTAAATTTATATACTTAATAAACTATTGTTTAAACCAAAGACCTTGACCTTGCGGTTTCAGAGAGGAAGATTTTTTATAGATTTTCCCTATATAAGTCTATGTAAAACCAAAGGGCCCTGATGCGGGGGCATTTTTGGTCTCAGGGCTGTAATTTGAATAATCTTGGTAGAGGTTCACAAGATGAAGCGTCATACCAAATATCACAGACCTAGGCCTTGTGGTTTTAGAGGAGAAGATTTTACAAAATTTTCCCTATATAAGTCTATGTAAAACCAAAGAGCCCCGGAGCAGGGGCATTTTTGGCCCCAGGGCTATAATTTTAACAATCTTGGTAGAGAACCACAAGATGAAGCGTCATACCAAATAGCAAAGACCTCGGCCTTGTGGTTTAAGAGAAGAAGATTTTTTAAAGATTTTCTCTTTATAAGCACTATAATTTGAACAATCTTGGTAGGGGTCCACTAGATAAAGCTTCATACCAAATAGCAAATACCTTGGCCATGCGGTTTCAGAGAAGAAGATTTTTAAAGATTTTCTCTTTATAAGCCCATGTAAAACCAAAGGCCCCCGGGGCGGTGACATTTTTGGACCCAGTACTATAATTTGAACAATCTTGGTAAGGGTCCACTAGATGAACCTTCATACCAAACATCAAAGACCTGGGCCTTGCGGTTCCAGAGAAGAAGATTTTTAAAGATTTTCCCTATATAAGTCCATGTAAAACCAAAGGGCCCCGGGACGGGGGCATTTTTGGCCCCAGCATTATAATTTGAACAATCTTGGTAGAGGTCCACTAGATGAAGCTTTATACCAAATATCAAAGACCTGGGCCTAGTGGTTTCAGAGAAGAAGATTTTTTAAGTTTTCGGTGAAAAAAATCTATTTTTGGCTCCTGTGACCCAGATGTGCAACGGACCGGAACCATTTGAACAACTTTGAAAGGGGACCACCTAGGGATCATTGCTGTGAAGTTTGGTAAAAATCTGATCAGTGGTTAAGGAGGAGATGTCGTTTAAATAAAAAGTTTACGCACACACGGACGCACGCACGGACGCACGCACGCACGACGGACAAAAAGTGATCCCAAAAGCTCACCTTGTCACTACGTGACAGGTGAGCTAAAAATAAACCGCAAAATTAAGCCAGACTTCTCTGAAAAATTTGAAAAAAAGTATGTAAAAATGCTGTCAGTTTCCGTAATGACTGGTGCTTTGAGGGTTAAATTATGTGATTAAAGCCTAGTGTCCAGTTGTTCAAAGCATCTTTAGCTCAATGAGCTCATTAGTGGTGAAGTATAATATCTAAAATTTTAGTGTTTTTGCTGAAAAAATGTGAGCAGCTTTTGCATTTTTATCACAAAAAATATTAGCATATTTGCCATATTAAATGATCAAAGTTTTAATGATTCTTTAACAAATGATTTTGTTAGTTTTGAACAACTGGCCCCTGTAATTCAAAGCTTCCAATGAAGTATTGTTATAATTTTATCATTCACTACAGCAAATACACTTGTATTTTTGCAGAAGTAAATGTGAGAACATAGCTACATGTAAAATACCAGTGTATACCACACTGCGCTTAATACAACAGTTAACCAGCACTGCACATACTGATCACTACCATCAGAAGTCATTTTCTTTCTTCTTTTTTTTTAAAAAAAAATAAGGCTTGTCATTACTTACTGTACTTGTCAAGTACATGTATAAATAAGACATTTTTCTTCGAAAAATAATGAAGAAAAATCAGCTTGTCATCCGTTCCAGAACTTTGCTTATCCAGTCAGGGTTTGCACTAGCGGTCGCCAATGTCGCCAAATGCGAAAAGAAAATAAATCTGGCGCAAATCTGTGTCATAAGGCGAAATTAGTGGCCAAAAAAATAAATTATGAAAATGAAAAAGGAAGTCCCATCCGAGTTATTGCCGACTTAAGCCGTTTACTGACACGTGTATTTCATACCTTTTCTTCCACTCACTCAACTATTGATCATATTAGCAAAATTGGAGGTGTTTTACTATCAAAACACACCAACAATTTAGCTACGCCTCCTTATTATAAAAAGGTGCGGCTAGGTCGAATATCAACCAGTGGGTGAAGAATATCATCTGTTCCGCATGACGTAATGGAATACCCGGTGTTAAATCTAGTCACCCGATTGACTTTGTGGTCAAGGTTGATCAATGAAGAAATGGGCGACAAATACGGACAAATACGGATGATGTAAAATGTAGAAGTTAATTGCTGCTCAACAAGCGTAACGGTGATTATCACCAATGCTTGGGCAGGTGTCCTTAATTGGTTTTTCAATACAAATCAGCTATGGTTTGACCTCAAGTTAAGTTCTTTTGTTATGCCTGCATTATATAAATTTGGGCTTGAATATTCAGAAATATGAGCGGGCTAATTCAGAATATAAAAATAAATGTTGTCCTTTTCTTTCTATCTATCTATTGTTGCTGCAATCTGCATTTTGTTTGTTTAAAAATGGCGTTAAACAATTAGTTTGGTAGCCTTTTTTCTCTCCCATTCCATCTCTAAGTTTATTTTTTTTGCGACAAAAACTTGATTGTTTTATGAAACCCCAAATGTTTTACAATGATTTATCAAATGGCTAATCGAACACGCTCTTTATGCCTGGTTAGGTTGTTTCCCTTTGAATATAATGTGATCATGTGATCAACCAAAATGGCAGCCTCCATGACCTAACAACACTTATTTGTTGGAGCAAAAACAAAAGCATTTAAGCAAGGTTTTGTTGCATTTTAGGGAGAGAAGGTAATGTCGCTGGAAGTCAGAAAACTCGAGCTATCTAAATGATTTTGGTCGATGGATTTTGCTATTAAAGCTATCTGTCGGCAAGACAGCATTGATGACTGGTTTGAAGTGTGACCGTGTTGGTTTGATAGAAAAACCTGGGGTCTTTAGGCGCATCTACTCTTGGATAATGGACCGTTACACACATCCATAAAGGCCACAAAAGGACAGTCTGTGTATTTAAGCCTTAACCCTTTAAGTGCCAAGGAAAATTGTAGAGCAGATGACAATCTTTTTTATCCATGTTCTGTATTTTGCGAAGAAGTTTCTACAACTGGCTCAGGTTTTAAGATTTTGGCACAAAAAAAATTAGATTGGCAAAAGTAATGGCGAAAGAAAAAAAAATCCTAGCGCAAACCCTGCCAGTGTTTCAAGATTTAACATTTTCACCACAAAAGGGTTTGGTAAACTAACAAGACTGTATTTACCATATGTATTTTAACAGACAGGCCTGAGCAAACAGTGTAGATCCAGATGAGACACCACAAAATGAGGCATAGCAGAATGTAGTCGTTGCAGGATGCTGTGTCTCATTAGAGTCTACACTGTTTGCCACTCATCCTAGTATATTTAGACATAACATCTGCTAAATTGAACTTGTCAAATTTTAGAACAATATGTTAAAGAGTTGAGGTGTCTGAATTTTGTTTGTTTTTGTTTGATTTTAGGTTTAACATCCCTGTCAACACTATTTAGGACATTTTGGAGACATTGCTTCCAATTTTGTAGGACTTTTACCCGAAAATGAGAAGAAATGACATCTCAAGCCCTGCCGTCCAATAAAACCAATTGTGTTTATATGCATGGATGGTCCAACTCGCACTACTTTGTCTGGGCAGGCTTAGACCTTCTTAGCAGTTTACCAGTACTCATAAGCTGTTGGATTCAGCTCTGCATGGAAGTACCATGCAGCCCAATCTATTTCTCCAAGCCCCAATGGGCGGGGGTGCAAGAGGTGTCTGAATACTTAGGGTAAATAAGGTATTCTGTAATTTGAAGAACTAAGCTCAGGCTTACCTCAAATCCATACTTGTTTTCCCATTACTGCATGGTTTACTGGCGAGGGATTTCTTCTGATGTATATGACAGGACAGAACAGAAAAACAACACTCTTTACATGTCACAAACCTACAGCCTTCATCAGCATAGAAGTTACCACATCTACAATTTAGACAGTCTCATATAACATGGTGGAACAAAATCCTAAAAATCCAGACACCTTGAGGACTTGCTGTAATTCTCCTAAAATATTAACATACCAGCAAGGAGTCAAAAAGGTGCAGAAGGAATGGTAATCAGTGTAGACCCTGATCAGACTGCTACTTTGGGAGCAGTCTGATCTGGGTCCTCACTGTTTGCTTAGGCCTGTCTGTACCAGTACTAAGAAGCATTACAGTAACCGTTTAATCCTTATTCTGCTGTTCACTACAACCCCTATCTTTACAAACAGTGCAGATCAAGAACAGGATCTACACTGTTTGTAATTCAGTATGTGAATTTGAAAGAATACAATATATCATGAAATTTAATTAGCTGATAGTCAGAAATGGGTGTGGCAAATTAAAATATTAGGCAGGATAAGGGTTAAGATCAAACTGAAAGCACTGGTGGGTCGATTGTCTCTGAGTGTAGGCTGGGAAAATGGTCCTGAACTGCAGTTTAAACTGTTTTGTTTACCCTTTAGATGCATGTACTTTAAGCAAACTGCAGATGCTGATCAGAATTCAGCAGTGTCCAATCTGGGTGTACACTGTTTTCCAAACCCAACACATAAGTCCAGTCCAGACCCTCTTTACACAACACTCTGACCTCAAAATGATAAGAAAAGTTTGTCTATAAATAACGCTTACCTGGTTTTCATAAAAATCACTGATAGCCATGTGAACATGAGCAACACAAAGCTACTATGCTTAGTAACTTTGTGTCACTTGACAAACAATCAACCCAAAAAGTGGTTATACCATCCTGCTGGTGGATTATATTTATCATTGGTTCCACTGTTGAATTCTGAAAGTATTTGAGAGCCACTAATGAGATCTAAATGGCCAAAACTAGCTAGTCTGGCCCAGAAAAACTGGCACACTCTACTTTTTCATTATTGTAGTGTATTCCATGCTTCTAAGGGACAACCCTTCTTAGAATATTGGAAAGGCCTTTCTTAATATATTTATAAAAGATTCATTTTCTTGCAAAAGTTTTCATCATTATTTTTGCATTTTATTTGTGTTGTTGACATAACACAGTAGCAATAGAGGCTATAAACTGTATACATTGTTATCTTTATTCTTTGCTCACAGATTTTGAGCCGGTATTCATGGTCATTTTTCTAAATAAATATGTATACATTTTTGGGATCCATCTTTAAAACCATGTTATACCCAAAACCCTGTTATAATGAATAGAGGTATAAAGAGGTTGCGGGTTTGAGCCTGGCTCTGGTCATATGTGAGACACCATGTTCTGCAAAGGTTGGTGAGGTGCTTTTCCTCCAGATAGTCCAGTTTTCGCCCACCTCTGATTAACAACCGGCTCGATATGAGTGAAATAATCTTAAAAGGGCAATAACCCCCACACCTTCCCCGCAAAAACAAGAGGGCCCAATGGCCCTATATCGCTCACCTGTGTACCAGAAAATCATAAGTGTAGGAGACAACTTGACATTGCTACATACTAAATATCTGAGCTCTGGGCCTTATGGCTTTGGAGAAGAAGATTTTTGAACCTTTTTTTCCATTATTAGTATACAGGAGCTAAGGGGCCCCGGGGTGTGGCCAATTTGGACCCCTGGGGCATGATTGGCAGGAATTATGAAGGTAACCACTTGCCATAGCTACATGCCAAATATCTAAGCTCTAGGCCCTGTGGTTTCAGAGAAGAAGATTTTTGAAGCTTTTTTCCATTATGAGTCTATGGGAGCGAAGGGGCCCCGGGGCGTGACCCATTTGGAACCTAGGGCATGATTGGCAGGAATTATGTAGGTGACCACTTGCCCTTGCTACATGCTAAATATCTAAGCTCTGGGCCCTGTGGTTTCAGAGAAGAAGATTTTTTAAGCTTTTTTCCATTATGAGTCTATAGGAGTTTAGGGGCCCCAGGGCGTGGTCCGTTTGGAGCCCAGGGGCATGATTGGCAGGACTTATGTAGGTGACCACTTGCCATTACTACATGCTAAATATATAAGCTCTGGGCCCTGTGGTTTCAGAGAAGAAGATTTTTGAAGCTTTTTTCCATTATGAGTCTATGGGAGCGAAGGGGCCCCGGGGCGTGGCCCATTTGGAACCAAGGGGCATGATTGGCAGGAATTATGTAGATGACCACTTGCCATTGCTACATGCTAAATATCTAAGCTCTGGGCCCTGTGGTTTCAGAGAAGAAGATTTTTGAAGCTTCTTTTCCATTATGAGTCTATGGGAGCTAAGGGGCCTCGGGGCGTGGTCTGTTTGGACCCCAGGGGCATGATTGGCAGGAATTATGTAGGTGACCACTTGCCGTTACTATGTGCTAAATATATAAGCTCTGGGCCCTGTGGTTTCAGAGAAAAAGATTTTTGAAGCTTTTTTCCATTATGAGTCTATGGGAACGAAGGGGCCCGGGGCATGGCCCATTTGGAACCCAGGGGCATGATTGACAGGAATTATGTAGGTGACCACTTGCCATTGCTAGATGCTAAATATATAAGCTCTGGGCCCTGTGGTGTCAGAGAAGAAGATTTTTGAAGCTTTTTCCTATTATGAGTCTATGGGAGCGAAGGGGCCCCGGGGCATGGCCCATTTGGAACCCAGGGGCATGATTGGCAGGAATTATGTAGTTGACCACTTGCCCTTGCTACATGCTTAATATCTAAGCTCTTGGCCCTGTGGTTTCAGAGAAGAAGATTTTTAAAATTTTTCCCTTTATAAGTCTTTGGGAGCTATATGTTGCCATGGCAACCAGAATTCCAATCTGATCAGCCCCAAAACCTTATGCAGCCTTTTCCCCCTACCTGAAGATGCTTCACATGAAATTTGATCCAGATTGGTCATGAGGTATTAGAGATATACTTATTTGAAATTGTTTACAGACGCACGGACGGATGCACGCACGACGTACACGGACAACAAGTGATCCCAAAAGCTCACCTCGTCACTACGTGACAGGTGAGCTAAAAACATGAAAGCAGTCTGAAGGACAGTCAAATCCCCGCCGCACTTTGTATCAAGGCTCAACCTTGTTACCTTCACCTGTGACCTTGACCTTGAGGGCATGGTTTATTTATGGTTCTGCACATCAGCTCACTAATGGGTATATTTCACAAAAGTTTAATGAAAATCCTTCCAGGGGTAAAGGAGATATGGAACGGTCACAAAATTCAAAGTTTCAAACTTGTGACCTTCAACTGTGACCTTGACCTTGAGTCGGCATGATTTATTTATGTGTTATAAACATCACTCACTGATGGGAACATTTGACCAACGTTTAAAGAAAATCCTTTGAAGGGAAAGGAGTTATGGAACAAACACAAAAGTCAAAGTTTCAAACTCGTGACCTTCCAATCCGACCTTGACCTGGTGTGGACATGATTCATTTATGGGCTCTGCACATGAGCTCACTGAGGGGAATAATTGACCAAAGTTTAATGAAAATCCTTTGAGGGGTTAAGGAGATATGGAATGGACAAAAAATTCAAAGTCTTAAACTCGTGACCTTCAAATGTGACCATGACCTTGAGTGGTCTTGGTTCATTTATGGGTTCTGCACATCAGCTCACTGAGGGGGATAATTGACCAAAGTTTAATGAAAATCCTTTGAGGGGTAAAGGAGATATGGAACGGACAAAAAATTCAAAGTTTTAAACTTGTGACCTTCAAATGTGACCTTGACCTTGAGTCAGTATGGTTCATTTATGGGACCTGCAAATCAGCTCACTGAGAAGAATATTTGACCAAAGTTTAATGAAAATCCTTCCAAGGGTAAAGGAGATATGGAACAGACACAAAATTCCAAGTTTCAAACTCGTGACATTCAGTCGTGACCTTGACCTTGAGTCGGCATGGTTCATTTATAGGTTCTGCACATCAGCTCACTAATGGGTATATTTCACAAAAGTTTAATGAAAATCCTTCCAGGGGTAAAGGAGATATGGAACGGTCACAAAAGTCAAAGTTTCAAACTCGTGACCTTCAACTGTGACCTTGACCTTGAGTCGGCATGATTTATTTATGTGTTATAAACATCACTCACTGATGGGAACATTTGACCAACGTTTAATGAAAATCCTTTGAAGGGAAAGGAGATATGGAACAAACACAAAATTCAAAGTTTCAATCATCATCATCATCATCAACGGATTTTTGATTAACGTGCAGGTACAGGGGCAACGTCCACATAAGTGGGCCCCCTTCCAGGTAGCTGGCTTGCTGCACGCATGGCAGATCTTACACCAAACTTGTGACATTCCAATCCGACCTTGACCTGGTGTGGACATGATTCATTTATGGGCTCTGCACATGAGCTCACTGAGGGGAATAATTGACCAAAGTTTAATGAAAATCCTTTGAGGGGTTAAGGAGATATGGAATGGACAAAAAATTCAAAGTTTTAAACTCGTGACCTTCAAATGTGACCTTGACCTTATGTGGTCATGGTTCATTTATGGGTTCTGCACATCAGCTCACTGAGGGGGATAATTGACCAAAGTTTAATGAAAATCCTTTGAGGGATAAAGGAGATATGGAACGGACAAAAAATTCAAAGTTTTAAACTTGTGACCTTCAAATGTGACCTTGACCTTGAGTCGGTATGGTTCATTTATGGGACCTGCATATCAGCTCACAAAGAAAAGAATATTTGACCAAAGTTTAATGAAAATCCTTCCAAGGGTAAAGGAGATATGGAACAGACACAAAATTCCAAGTTTCAAACTCGTGACATTTAGTTGTGACCTTGACCTTGAGTCGGCATTGTTCATTTATAGGTTCTGCACATCAGCTCACTAATGGGTATATTTCACAAAAGTTTAATGAAAATCCTTCCAGGGGTAAAGGAGATATGGAACAGACACAAAATTCCAAGTTTCAAACTCGTGACATTCAGTTGTGACCATGACCTTGAGTCGGCATTGTTCATTTATAGGTTCTGCACATCAGCTCACTAATGGGTATACAGTCGACTCTCGTTATCTCGAACCTCACGGGACCGGATAAAAAAGTTCGAGTTATCCGTAGTACGAGATAACCAAAGTGTGACGCCACATGTATGTCAGAACACATTGTCGTGATATGCTTGGTATTCTTGGTAATTCTTACATGAACAGTTTACTGAGTTTTTAAAACTTGTTTATGAAAGTACTGGAGCTTGTCAGAGTATAGCGTTTATGAACAAATTAATAAATAAATAAAACTGATAGATTTCTTATGTATTTTGTTGTCTTTTAAATTCCTACAAATCTGGGTGTCCAAATACGCTAAATATAGTTAGATACTAAACAGACTGGTTCCCGCTTGTGAATGCATCGCTTATATATTACTTCGGAGAGCAGTACATGCTATATAAGTCATACAGTAGTTTGACTCATCTCCCCTCTAATGATTAACCGTCACTTTGGCAAACAGATTAGGTCCTGCCACGAAAGCTCGTTATGAGCCATCCCTTTTGGATCTACACTGCTTGTACATGTTTTTTTTTTGTTTTTTTTTTCGTTACGTCAAGAATCCTGGTTCGATATACGCAGTAGTAAAAACAGTGAAAAATACATTCAGGGACTGAAAATGATGGGCGAGATAGCCGAAGTGTCGACTTAAAAGTAGTTCGACACATGCGAAGTTGAAATACAATAAATATATAGGGGAAATGTACGGGACTTAAGAATCGGTTCGACATAAGCGATAGGGTCGAGATAAGCGGGGTCGAGATAACGAGAGTCAACTGTATTTCACAAAAGTTTAATGAAAATCCTTCCAGGGGTAACGGAGATATGGAACGGTCAAAGTTTCAAACTCGTGACCTTCAACTGTGACCTTGACCTTAAGTCGGCATGATTTATTTATGTGTTATAAACATCACTCACTGATGGGAACATTTGACCAACGTTTAATGAAAATCCTTTGAAGGGAAAGGAGATATGGAACAAACACAAAATTCAAAGTTTCAAACTTGTGACCTTCCAATCCGACCTTGACCTGGTGTGGACATGATTCATTTATGGGCTCTGCACATGAGCTCACTGAGGGGAATAATTGACCAAAGTTTAATGAAAATCCTTTGAGGGGTTAAGGAGATGAGTGAGTGTTTTCTGTTTTACGTCCCACCAACAGCTAAGGTCATACGGAGACGGGACCTCGGTTTAAAGACTCGTCCGAAAGTCTGGAGAAGCCCGGGATTGAACCTGCGACCCCTGGTTTACAAGGGGAGTAGCGTAACCACTCGACCACGGAGGCTTCTGGGTTAAGGAGATATGGAATGGACAAAATATTCAAAGTTTTAAACTCGTGACCTTCAAATGTGACCTTGACCTTGAGTGGTCATGGTTCATTTATGGGTTCTGCACATCAGCTCACTGAGGGGGATAATTGACCAAAGTTTAATGAAAATCCTTTGAGGGGTAAAGGAGATATGGAACGGACATAAAAATCAAAGTTTTAAACTTGTGACCTTCAAATGTGACCTTGACCTTGAGTCGGTATGGTTCATTTATGGGACCTGCAAATCAGCTCACTGAAAAGAATATTTGACCAAAGTTTAATGAAAATCCTTCCAAGGGTAAAGGAGATATGGAATAGACACAAAATTCCAAGTTTCAAACTCGTGACATTCAGTCGTGACCTTGACCTTGAGTCGGCATGGTTCATTTATAGGTTCTGCACACCAGCTCAATGAGATGAATAATTGACAAAAGTTTAATGAAAATCTATCAAAGGGTTCAGGAGATATGGAGCGGACAAGAAAGTGTTATGGACAGACAGACAGATGGACAGACTGATGGACGGACATAAATTCTGCACATCAGCTCACCGAGAAGAATATTTGACCAAAGTTTAATGAAAATCCTTCTAAGGGTAAAGGAGATATAGAACGGACACAAAATTCCAAGTTTCAAACTCGTGACTTTCAACCATGACCTTGACCTTCAGTTGGCATGGTTAATTTATGGGTTCTGCACACCAGCTCACTGAGACGAATAATTGACCAAAGCTTAATGAAAATCTATCAAAGGGTTCAGGAGATATGGAGCGGTCAAGAAAGTGTTACGGACAGACAGATGGATGGACAGACAAATGCCATATTCCTATAATCCCCGCCCCGCTTGGCGGCGGGCGATTAATAAAGAGGTTGTGGTGTACTCATACTGATAATGTACTGTACTTACTTAACACAAGGCACATGGACTTTACCTCCATATATCAACACAGGTGGATATGACTTCTGAAACAGAAAGACAAACAGAGTGGCAAAAAGGGACAGAATTGTCCTCAGGCTTGTGAACTCGGTGAAGAATCCTGCTCAAACAGAACTTGCACTTAATTTTGCATATGGCTTTCTGTCTGAAGGTTCCTCTTGATTCATTGCTTGTATGAGCGAGCAGCGAAGGTTCTGGCGAGACTGCGCGGATGCCCTGGCTCGCCTGAACCTTCGCTACTAGCATAGGCGATAAGTACCAAAATCGCTTGACTTGGCCCATTTGACATATTGCCCTGTTCAGACTTCAGGGTTGTCACAGACCATTGTTTATCAATCAACCAAAAGTTATTAACCACAGGAGCTTCCTGCCTGCTGTTGTTCATGTGACCATCCTTGACAATGTACACAAGAAATTTGGTGAAACCGAAGGCTGCTCCCCGAAGTTGCGCAATAGTAGGAGGGCTATGTTAGTGAAGTGGTCCTATACACTTTGAAGTGTGGTATGAAATCTGTTTCTTTTTTATATGACTGAAATACTGTTGAAAGGGGTGTAAAATGTAAAAGCATCCATCCACTCTATGTGTTGAAATTAATCAATGAACTAAGTGCCAGATGTGAAAAACTAAATATAGTATCTGCCTGCTGTAACTTTTAAACCAAAAGTCTAAGAATTCCTTAGTTAGATTTGCAAAAATAAGGAGAAATGTAAGGCCCCTTCCCTGCAAGGGCCTGTAAATCAACCATAAGACTATGAAACTCAGTTTTGTGTTCCCTAGTAAGTGATTTTCAACAAAGAATGTCACAAGGAATACACATGTGAAATATGAAAGCCCTAGCTATTACCCATGGTTATGAAATAACAGGAGATATTTACTTTTCTAAAATGGGGAGATAATTCAGTGAAAATAAGCAATATAGTTATGACCCTTTGTCAGAATGTAGGTTTTGTGATGGTAAGTATGTGTGTGAAGCTTCATGAGAGTAGGACAAATATTTTTAAAATTTTTACCAAAGTTAAGTTGTTTGGTTATGGCGTGACAAACACACATCCAAAAGCAATATAGTTATGGCCCTTTGTCAGAATGTAGGTCTTGTGATGGTAAGTATGCGTGTGATGTTTCATGAGAGTAGGGCAAATACTTTTGAAGTTATGACCGAGGTTAAGTTTTTGGTAAAGGCGTGACAAACACACGGACAAAAGCAATATAGTTATGGCTCTTTGTCAGAATGTAGGTCTTGTGATTGTTGGTACATGTGTGTGCGTGAAGTTTCATGAAAGTAGGGCAAATACTTTTGAAGTTATGACTGAGGTTAAGTGTTTTGTTAAGGCGTGACAAACGCATAGACAAAAGCAATATAGTTATGGTCCTTTTGTCAAAATGCAGGTCTTGTGATGACAAATACATGTACTTGTGTGAAGTTACTTTTGAAGTAATGACCGAGATTAAAATTTTTGGTTTAGATGTGACAAACTGACTTGACAAGGTGATTACTATACATGTATATGCAGGGCACCCACACTACTGTGTGGGGCCCTAATTAAGAAGGGAAGTAACTCTGTAAATAGTGTTGACAGGGTTATGGTTCTTGCATTCTGTGATTTCTCTCATGGCCCCATCAGTGTATCAAGTTTCACTAAATTACCTCTAAAACTTTTAGAGATATGCTTCGGACAAGCTAAATATAGCAAAAATTAACTAGAATCGCGCAGTCGATGGCACACCATCCCATATCCCCATGCTTTCCCCGCGGGGCCCACCCCTAGGGATGTGATCGAAATTCCGAACGTGTCATGCACTCCCCCAGACCAAAGATCTATCAGTTGCCAAAGTTTCAAGTTTCTATCTATAACTGTCTAAGAGGAGTTATCCGGTAACAGTAATGTATGGGGGTAAAGGGGTCAAAATCAGTTTTTGACCTCTGGTGACCTCAAAATTGACCCGAGAGGTCAAATTTTGGTTGTAATGTTTTCTACTCATCATGCCATTTGCTTTGATATGTTACACGACCATGTTCTGGAAATTTTGATTTTTGGCTCCATCCCCTGGGCCCACCCCTAGGGGTGTGACCAAAATTCCGAAAGTGTCATGCACTCCCAAGAACAAAGATCTATCAGTTGCCAAAGTTGCAAGTTTCTATCTATAACCGTCTAGGAGGAGTTATCCAGTAACAGTAATGTATGGGGGTAAAGGGGTCAAAATCAGTTTTTGACCTCTGGTGACCTCAAAACTGACCCCAGGGGTCAAATTTTGGTTATAATGTTTTCTACTCATCATCCCGTTCACTTTGATATGTTACACAACCATGTTCTGGAATTTTGATTTTTGGCCCCACCCCCTGGACCCACCCCTAGGGGTGTGATCAAAATTCCGAAAGTGTCAAGCACTCCCAAGAACAAAGACCTATCAGTTGCCAAAGTTGCAAGTTTCTATCTATAACAGTCTAAGAGGAGTTATCCGGTAATAGTAATGTATGGGGGTAAAGGGGTCAAAAACAGTTTTAGACCTCTGGTGACCTCAAAATTGACCCCAGGGGTCAAATTTTGGTTGTAATGTTTTCTACTCATCATGCCATTCCCTTTGATATGTTACACGACCTTGTTATGGAAATTTTGATTTTTGGGCCCCAACCCCTGGGCGCCACCACTAGGGTTGTGATCAAAATTCAAAAAAGTGCCATGCACTCCCCAGACCAAAGATCTATCAGTTCCCAAAGTTTCAAGTTTCTATCTATAACCGTCTAGGGGGAGTTATCCTGAAAGACGTATATATGGACAGACGACGAAGACCATTACAATATCCCTACTTTTTTCTTCGAAAAGTGTGGGGATAACAAGGGAAAGAACTTGGTAATTACTTCAAGTTTTGTGACAGAGTTATGGTTTTTGCACTCTGCACTTCCTCTGATGGCCATCTATTAATGTATCAAGTTTCATTTAATTGCCTTCTATACTTTCAGAGATATGCTCCGGACAAGCTTTTCACTGAAAAAGTTAAGAAGGGAAGTAACTCCATAAATATTGGTGACAAAGTTATGGTTCTTGTATTCTGTGATTTCCTTCATGACCCTCTTATCTCTATCAGTATATCAAGTTTCACTTAATGAGGATAATTAACCTTTTTTTGTACCACAAGCCCCAAAACGGGTAATTGGCATATGATCAGGGCCTACACTGTTTGCAAAAATTTCAGCTATTTTCCAAATTAAGTTTGAAGACACAACTGCTATATATAAGGAGGAAAACACAACCTGCCACCCCTAAATATCAAAATGGATTCCCGCCATATATAAGAAGGAAGATTCCATTTGTTACAACATGATTCTAACACAAACCAATGTTTTTATGAAACACTGTAATGATCATAAGTATTGGGACAGATAGGCATAAGCAAACAGTGAAGACCTACATGTAGATCAGGCTGATCAGGAACTACACCATTTGCAACACCATCTGCACTTATTGTTTCCTTGCTGGATTGTGAAACAAAATTGTTAAAATTTTAGGAGAATTACAGCAGGTCCTCAAGGTGTCCAAATTTTTAGGATTTTTAGAGTACATGTAATTACTCCTCCTTATTATGAGGACTACATGTACATGTAAATTCATCATGTTAGCAAAATATAAGTGAGCAAGTCATGTTAGCAAGTCTGTATAATGAGAACATCAGGTGAACAAGTCTGTGAAATGAAGACCTCGATAGTGCAGTGGTTAACGCATTCGACTTATGATCGAGAGGTTGTGCGTTCAAATCCGGCCACCGGTATCAAGGTGTGTTCTTGGGTAAGACACTGCCCCACTCCACCCAGTGTAAATGGGTAGCAGTGGTGTAAAAGCCACTGCCTCTCTCTCAAGCGTGCGTGAAAACACTCAGAATGAGTGTTCGAGAGCGATACAATAAACTTGAAGCTTTCATCGCAATCAAACTAAAATAAATTTGAATAAACCAAATGAAGACCCCCTATACCCTACTTTATATAGAGAAAACTGGCGTTTACAGGGGTATACATTATTTTTCTTGTTCTTGCTCCAAGACATAGGTTGTGGACACTTATTAGAACAGCCTCAATGAGCCAGTTCTAACGAGCACCCACAACCTATGTTTGCAGTATTTTTAAGAAAAATATAACAGATTTTCATCACAAAAATGGCCATTTTGGAGATGTGTAAAAATGCACCAATTCGCATAGGTGTGTTATTGTGATGACCTCTGTAAACCCCACTTTATACAGAGAAAACTGGGGTTTACAGGGGCATATCTTTTCTTAATTCTGCTTCAAGAACAATGAGGGAGTTCTAATAAGCACTAAATATGAAAATTATCACAAATTTTCATTAGAAAAGTCACCATTTTGGAGATATGCAAGAGTATATTATGTTTTGTTTGTTTGTTTGATTTGAGGTTTAACGTCCCCGTCAACACTGAAAAGGTCATTTTGGAGACCTTGCTTCCAATTTTGTGGGACTTTTACCCAACATTGAGATGAAATGACATCTCAAGCCCTGTCGCCCAATGAAACCAATAGGGTTTATTAGCATGGACGGTCCGCCTCGCACCACGGTTCCTGGACAGGCTTAGATCCTCTAAGCGGTTTACCAGTACTAGTGTGCGGGCCGCATTCAGCTCTGCATGGAGGCATCATGCAGCCCATATATTTCTTCAAGCCCCAACGGGCGGGGGCTGTATATTATATCACATTATGTTAGTTACCCTAGACAATGTTTTGGTTCTGACATCTGGCTCATAAAATGCCATAATCATCTTTTCTGTTTTAATATAAAAGCTTGTTGCCTAGTTACACAAACATGCAGGAAAATAGTATTGACGAACAGCTGAAAGCTGTGACATAATAATTACAATGTACAAGTACATGTAAGACAGGAGAAGAGTGAATTGTAAGTCAATCCATCACGTGAATAAGTCCGTGAAATGAACACCCCACTAAACCTCACTATATATAAAGAAAATTGGGGTTTATGTGGGTATACATTATTTTTTTTATTTCTGCTCCAAGACATAGGTTGTGGGTACTTGTTAGATTCTAACGAGCACCCACAATCTATGTTTGCAGTATAAATAAGAAAAATATCATGGATTTTCATCAGAAAAGTAACCATTTTGGTGATATGAAAGAATGCACTATGGCGCAAGGCTGTGTTATCGTAATGCCAAAGTCTCCTTTCAGGGTTGTAAAGTTGTTCAAAACTAACAAAGTTGTTCGAAAACATATTGATAGAACTTTGATTAATATGGCAAATATGAAGATATTTTTGCTGAAAAAATATAAGTAGCTTTTGCACTGAAATGCAAAAGCTACTCACATTTTTTTCAGCAAAAATACCTGCTTATTGGATAACTGTAAGGAAAAAATTGAACATTTTGCCCACCAAAGACTTCTTCTGATAATAATGATCAACTCTTTGAACAACAGGAATTTTTGCTGAAAAAAAATCACAATTTTAGCAAAAGTATAAGCATATTTGCCAGAATCAAAGTTTAACTTCAAATTAATTTTGGACATTGTTAGTTTTGAACAAATGAGCACCACCTGTCCAGTTTACATACATGTATTTCGTGGAAAAGTTTTTAGGCAAGGTTCAAGCAAAGCATCAATATCCATAAATATCCAAGTCCAAGAGAGTTTCAAGTAGGTCAAGGGCATATTTTAGAATTATTTTCTCAGAAAAAAACAACAACAATAACAAACTGTTGTTTGCTTTAGAATTAAAGAGTTTAACAAGAAAGTGGAACTCACCTTAGACGGAGGTCCTAGGTTAGAGCTACTGTGTGTCCTCTTCACCTCTTTGTTTTTCCCCTGTGCTGGTGCAATGAGAGCCATCACATGGACAACAGCGAGGATTATTGAGCAACAGAGAGAGCTTGTGATTGCCACGGCAATAGTGGTAGTCTGGACATCCCCGCTGAAGAAGATCACGTCCCGCACCGCCCAGGTGAGAAACTCACTGATAGGATCAGGCATGGTTCCATTTGAACACACCTACCCCTAAAAAGGAAAATAAAAAGGCCATAATTAAATTAGCAATAAATATGAGGCAAACCCATCTCAGTAAACTGTGCATCCCACATCAGACCATTTTTAAGTAAAAAATCAAAGTACTGATAGCACTGTTGGGCCGACTGTTTCTGGAAAGTGGTCCTAAACGGAGAATTGGGTTGGTTTGTTTAACCCTTGACCCACACTTTAAGCAAACAGTTTAGACCCTGATCAGATGCCACATTTTGTGGCATCTGATCTGGGTCTCAACTGTTTGCCAATGTCCCAGCACATGTGCTGTTTTACAATAAGCTTTCTTATACACAGCACTCTGATGTCACAATGACAAGTATAGTGCTGCTATTTTCTATAAATAGCCATAACCTGAGGATTTCCAATAGCCTAATATGATGAAGAGAAACCGATAAACTGCCTTTTTATGGTCATTTTTCCTATATAATCTATATATATTTGGGATCCATCCTTAAACTGTTACAGAAGCCTGCGTGGTGTAGCAGTTATGCTACTCGCCTTGTAAACCAGGGATCGCAGGATCGACGCTGGGCTTCTCCAGACTTTCGGATGAGCATTTAAAAACCGAGGTCCCATCTCTGTATGACCATAGCTGTTGGTGAGAGGTAACACTCAAAACACCCACTCACTCACTCACTCCTCAAACTGTTATATTAAAAACCATGTTACCAGTATAATGAACAGCTTTTAAATGTTAAAAGAGGTTGTGGTGAATGACAATAATCATGTAGGAATTAAACACACTCAAAGCAAAAGACAAGAAAAATGCCAAAAGGCATTATGGACGGGTTTTTGAAAAAAAGGTTAACCAAAAGGCCCGGCCGCCCACACGAACATCGCTATTCTAAAGGACGGAATTTTTCCTTGAAAAACCCATCCAAAAAGAATGAAAAAAGAAAGAAAGAAAAAAAAAAAAGTCTCCACCGGGGTTTGAACTCATGCCCCTCAGATTCATAGTCAACAATAGGATTTGTAGTCCAGCACTCTATCCACTACACTGGCATTTGAAAAAAGGTTAACCAAAAGGTAAACCTGAAAAACACAAGTTTGAAAAATGACAATTTCAGCCAAAATTTTTAGTCTTTTGCGCCATTTATGGATAATACATGAAAGCGGTACCTCCACTTATGCATCAGTCCTGATATTAAAACAATCTGCTACAGAATAGATGAAAAATATCACTTTGAAAAAAAGGTTAACCAAAAGGTAAACCTGGGACGACGCCCGCCCGCCCAACCGCCCACCCGGACATCGCTATTTTAAAGGACGGATTTTTTTTAAAAACCCGTCCAAATAAGGCCTAAGCTCATGACATCACTAACTGTGGAGTTTTTGGTGAAAAAAAGAAAGAGCAGCTTTTGCAAGCCACTCATATTTTTCATTAACTCTTTTGGTGCCCTAGTCGCATAATGATGACTGCCTAGCAGAACACCCCAGTGGAATTTTTGTGACCTGGAGTACCGATGTGATTCTGCCTTTTAGTTCAACCAATTAAGGGAAATAACTAGCTCAACTATGTTGCAAATCGTTAGGTAACCTGTTTTCAGCAAAAACAAGCTTTTATTTAAACAAGGTCAAAAATCAGCATTTTCAGCAATCAAAGGGACATAACTCTATGATAAATGGACCAACTTGGCCAGTTTTCGAACTCATCCGAGATTTTATCCCTAGCCACCTTTCATATAAGTTTCAGAAAGATCCGATCAAAACTGAGGGCGATACGGTGATGGCAAGCATTTTCCCATTGTAAGTCTATGGGACCTTGTGGTTGCCATAGCAACCAAGTTTTTGTGCGATTTCGAATAAAAGCTTGTCATCAATGCCCCACCAGAGGCATGCTACAGATGAGAAATGATTGAGATCAGCCTGCAGGCTGCAGAGATATAGCTGCTCAAAAGTGTGGACGGACAGACGACCGACGACAGAGGACCCACTAAACTATAAGCTCCCCTGGAGCCTTCGGCCCAGGTGAGCTAATAAATTTGGTAGAAAATGCCTTAATGACTAAAAATAAAATGTGGTGTTTTCTGAATCAATTTGGCACTGAATTACATGTAGTTAAAATACTAGAGAAAGTGCCCAGTGAGGCACGTATACCCCCGACCAGTGCCATCCCCTTTTAGTGGAAATGAAAATTTGTTTGTACCATTTAACCCTTCCATATATAAACTTTCCATTTAGTCCACTGTGAATAACTATTGCATTTCAACAAATATAGTATAATTTATCATATCCAAAGATGAAACTGCTTGTCTTTGCTGAATAATAAAAATTCAAAGTTTGTTGCAATTTGGAACAATTTCAACTGGAAACAACAAACATAGAATAGGCTGTCATAGAACATTTGCTGAATTAAAGTAGCTGTATAATGACATAATAAAGCAATGCATTTTTTATTATTACTTGAATTTATTATTGTCTGCATTTCAAGACAAAATATTAAGCAAAATTTAACAGTTTTAGTCGCTGTTGTTTCTAAGATCACAAGGACCAATATACATGTATAAACTGACAAATCTGACAAGGGTCACAGCATAAAGAAACTAGAGAAAGTGCCCAGTGGGGCACGTATACCCCCGACCAGTGCCATCCCCTTTTAGTGGAAATGAAAATTTGTTTGTACCATTTAACCTTTTCAAATAAACTTTCCATTTAGTCCACTGAGAATAACTATTGCATTTCAACAAATATAGTATAATTTATCATATGCAAAGATGAAACTGCTTGTCTTTGCTGAATAATAAAAATTCAAAGTTTGTTGCAATTTGGAACAATTTTACCTAGAAACAACAAACATAGAATAGGCTGTCATAGAACATTTGCTGAATTAAAGTAGCTATATAATGACATAATAAAGCAATGCATTTTTTTATTATTACTTGCATTTTTTATTGTCTGCATTTCAAGAGAAAATATCATGCAAAATTTAACAGTTCTAGACGCTGTAGTTTCTAAGATCACAAGGACCAATATATAAGCTGAGAAATCTGACAAGGGTCACAGCATAAAGAAAGAACAAACTAACTAATAATGAACAGATGGAAAGACAAAAACTATAACCTTTGATATACTTTGTATGCAAGGAGTATAATGAAAACAGTTATCAAATCCTGTACCATATACTATTGTGCGATGTATACATGTGAATTTATTCTAATAAATATTGTTTAAACCAAAACAGTTAACACAAAACTTGGACGTAATCAAAATGTGCAAATCCTAATTATTGACCCCTAGCCGCACCCAGGAGCTTGACCCAGGAGCTTAGATATTCCATATGATCCATATGAAAGTTAATACTATAGCTATATTCTGTACCAATTATGAAGAGAATCTAACATGAGGTTACAGAGATATAAGCAATCAAAAAGGTTTAACATAAAACTTTGACGTAAAAGTTGACAAACTGACAGACAGCCCACCCAGGGGCTTAGATATTCCATATGAAAGGTTATGCTATAGAGATATCCTTTACCAAATATGAAGAGAATCTGACATGTACCGGTAGTTACAGAGATATGAGCAATCAAAAAGGTTTAACACAAAACATTGACGTAAATGTTGATGAACAGACTGACGGGTGGACAGCCCACCCAGGGGCTTGACCCGAGAGCTTAGATATTCCAGATGGAAAGTAATGCTATAGAGATATCCTGTACCAAATATGAAGAGAATTAAACATGTGGTGACAGAGATATGAGCAATCAAAAAGGTTTAACACAAAACTTTGGCGTAAAAGTTGACAAACGGACGGACAGCCCACCCAGGGGCTTGACCCAGGGGCTTAGATATTCCATATGAAAGGTAATGCTATAGAGATATCCTCTTCCAAATATGAAGAGAATCCAACATCTGGTGACAGAGATATGAGCAATCACAAAGGTTTAACACAAAACTTTGACGTAAAAGTTGACAAACGGACGGACAGCCCACCCAGGGGCTTGACCCAGGGGCTTAGATATTCCATATGAAAGGTAATGCTACAGAGATATCCTCTTCCAAATATGAAGAGAATCCAACATGTGGTGACAGAGATATGAGCAATCAAATAGGTTTAACACAAAACTTTGACGTAAAAGTTGACAAACAGACGGACAGCCCACCCAGGGGCTTGACCCAGGGGCTTAGATATTCCATATGAAAGGTAATGCTATAGAGATATCCTCTTCCAAATATGAAGAGAATCCAACATTTGGTGACAGAGATATGAGCAATCAAAAAGGTTTAACACAAAACTTTGACGTAAAAGTTGACAAACGGACAGACAGCCCACCCAGGGGCTTGACCCAGGGGCTTAGATATTACATATGAAAGGTAATGCTATAGAGATATCCTTTACCAAATATGAAGAGAATCTAACATGTGGTTACAGAGATATGAGCAATCAAAAAGGTTTAACGCAAAACTTTGACGTAAAGGTTGACGAACGGCGGGACAGACGGAAGTACGAACGAACGAACGAACAAACTAACTAACGAACGAACGAACCAACGAACGGACGGAAAGACGAAAACTATATACCCCCTGACATACTTCGTATGTCGGGGGTATAACAACAAACTAATAATGAACAGATGGAAAGACAAAAACTATAACCTTTGATATACTTTGTATGCAAGGAGTATAATGAAAACAGTTATCAAATCCTGTACCATATACTATTATGCGATGTATACATGTGAATTTATTCTAATAAATATTGTTTAAACCAAAACATTTAACACAAAACGTGGACATGATCAAAATGTGTAAGTCCTTATTATTGACCCATAGCCCCACCCGGGGGCTTGACACAGGAGCTAAGATACTCCATATGAAAGTTAATACTATAGCTATATTCTGTACCAAATATGAAGAGAATCTAACATGAGGTTACAGAGATATAAGCAATCAAAAAGGTTTAACACAAAACTCCAACATAAAAGTTGACAAACTGACAGACAGCCCACCCAGGGGCTTGACCCAGGGCTTAGATATTCCATATGAAAGGTTATGCTATAGAGATATCCTTTACCAAATATGAAAAGAATCTAACATGTGGTTACGGAGATATGAGCAATCAAAAAGGTTTAACACAAAACATTGACATAAATATTGATGAATGGACTGACGGGTGGACAGCCCACCCAGGGGCTTGACCCGCGAGCTAAGATATTTCAAATGAAAGGTAATGCTATAGAGATATCCTGTACCAAATATGAAGAGAATCAAACATGTGGTGACAGAGATATGAGCAATCAAAAAGGTTTAACACAAAATTTTGACGTAAAAGTTGACAAACGGATGGACGGACAGCCCACCCAGGGGCTTAGATATTCCATATGAAAGGTAATGCTATAGAGATATCCTGTTCCAAATATGAGGAGAATCCAACATGTGGTGACAGAGATATTAGCAATCAAAAAGGTTTAACACAAAACTTTGACGTAAAAGTTGACCCGCGAGCTAAGATATTTCAAATGAAAGGTAATGCTATAGAGATATCCTTTACCAAATATGAAGAGAATCTAACATGTGGTTACAGAGATATGAGCAATCAAAAAGGTTGAACACAAAACTTTGATGTAAAAGTAGATGATTAGACAGACGGACAGACAGACAGCCCACCCAGGGGCTTGACCCAGGGGCTTAGTTATTCCATATGAAAGGTAATGCTATAGAGATATCCTTTACCAAATATGAAGAGAATTTAACATGTGGTTACAGAGATATGAGCTATCAAAAAGGTTTAACGCAAAACTTTGACGTAAAGGTTGATGAACGGCGGGACGGACGGAAGTACGAACGAACAAACTAACTAACTAACGAACAAATGAACTAACGAACAAACGGACGGAAAGACGAAAACTATATACCCCGACATACTTCGTATGTCGGGGGTATAATAAGTACAACTGAATACTTAAAGTTTAACTAAAGATGACTGTTACCTTTAAACAACTGAGCATCCATATATCTCCTGATACATGTATTTGTGGAAAGGAGACACTTTTTGTTACTTCCTGTCTTATTTTTCAACATAATTTATCCGCTATATCTTAACCCTTTTCCTGCTGAATATTTTAATCTGCCACACCCAATACTGATTATCAACCAATCAGATTACTTGATGCAAATTATTGCAACAAATTCACAATCTGAATGGCAAACAATGTAGATCGTGATCAGATGGCTTCGTCAGATGCCATCTGATCTGGATCTTCTTTGTTTAGAAAATAAGGCATATCCGGGCTCAGCAGGACAAGGGTTTTAAAAATACTCCATTTTACACACAAGGAGCAAATCATTTCTTTTTATATACCCTATTGTTAATCCTTTTTTGTACCAGGTGGAATCTTCCTCCTTACGTATACCAGGAGCCCATTTCAAAATTTAGGGGTGTCCAGTTGTTTTTTCTTCAAAATTTATTAGGAAAAATGGCTTAACTTTTCACAAACAGTGTAGGCCCTGATCAGACGCCGCGTTCTGCGGCATCTGATCTGGGCCTGCACTGTTTGCCCTGGTACCCGTTTTGGGGTTTCCGGTACTAAATGGGTTAAGGGAGATAAAGATATTTTTGATGAGTTGCCTCCCCAGACTGTCATTAAAACAACATGCAGTCATTATGATAAAAATATTCCTAAGTCACAGCTGCTCATCACAAGATGATGTTCCTCATCTTGACAGACAAGAAAATAGATTTTCTAGCTTCACCAGCCCTTTAGATGCCAGTCACAACAATAGTCATGTGCTGGTTACTTTAAAAGTCATTTTTGCAAACAGTGAGGACCCAGATCAGACTGCTCCGCTTGGAGCAGTCTGACCAGGGTCCACATTGATTTTCCTGTATGCAAAAATGTTTTAAAATAGATTTCAAGCAGATGACATTTTTAGACACAGTTTTTCTTGGCATCTTAAGGACTTGATCAATAAACTTGAATTCAGCCCAGCATAACAACAGCTTTATGACTTTGTAAACATATGAAATTTTCAAGTTTATGATTTCCAAACAAATAGAAGAAAGTTATATCATTCAAGTATGCAATTCAGCTCATCTACAGCTGTGCTGTTCTTACCCTAAATACATATATAATCCTGAGCAAATTCATGTAGTGTTTTAACCCTGCTCCTTAGCTGTTCATGACAACACCTACCTTTGCAAACAGTGTAGATCCAGATCAGATGGCTTCTAAATCTGGATCTACACAATTTGTCATTCAGTTTGCAAATTTAAATGACAAAGATATCAAGCAATTTGATTGGTTGAATGTCAGGAATGGGCGTGATAAAATTAAATACATGCATTCAGCAAGATAATGGATGAGATAAATGCATATTTCTTACACACCGGGTAAGGAAGTTCTGGATTTTACTCTTGGATCAAGTCTTATCCTCCCCTAGCTTATCATATCCAGGGATAGGATAAGAGTCACAGAATTCTTACATGTGCTGACTGAACTGTTTTTTTTTTTGTTTTGGAGTTCAACTGCCCCAGTCTATGCTATTTAGGTTAGGTTGGGTAAAAGTCCCACAAAATTGGAAGCAATGTCTCCAAAATGACCTAAATAGTCAGGGACGTTAAACCTCAATTCAAACATGAACATGTATCATTTAAGCCTGCCAAGAAAAGTGTGGTAACATGTTCTCAGGGTACTTTCTGTAGGTAAACTGACAAGCTCAACTTAACCTGAACAGTTTGGACCAGGCTAATAGGCTATTTAACTTCAAAACACTCACCCGCCCCCACCTATCTGGGTTTGAAGAAAATGAGGGGCTGCATGGTTCTTCCACGCAGAGCTGAACCTGGCCGCACACAAGCACTGGTAAACCGCTTAGAGGATCTAAGCCTGCCCAGGCAAAGAGGTGCATGTCGGACCATCCATGCTTATAAACCCTATTGGTTTCATTGGGCGACAGGGCTTGAGATGTCATTGCATCTTTAAATGTTGGGTAAAAGTCCAACAAAATTGGAAGCAACACCTCCAAAATGACCTATACAGTGTTGACAGCAACATTAAACTTCAAATCAAACAAAAACCAAAACACACACACACCAACCTTTTGATAAGTCCCCATGTGAACTGTACTGTAAAATATCACTATTAAGATCACCTGATACTAAACCCATAACTGGATCTGATATAAGTATTTTGGTTTAATTGAGGACTTGAGATTTCATTTCAGCTCAATGTTGAGTAAAAGTCCCACAAAATTGGAAGCAATGTCTCCAAAATGACATAATAGTGTTGTCAGGGACATTAACCCATTTAGTAACAGAAACCCCAAAATGGGTACCCTGGCAAACAGTGCAGGCCAAGAACAGATGCCGCAGAATGCGGCGTCTGATCAGGGCCTACACTGTTTCCAAAAAGTTCAGCCATTTTCCTAATCAATTTTGAAGAAAACACAATCTGACACCCTTAAATTTTGAAATGGACTCATGCTATATGTAAGGAGGAAGATTCCATTTGGTACAAAAAAGGTTAAGATGAATGGATACAGCTACACGAATTTATAAATGGACAGAACCTTTGTAACTTTTGGTTTTGCCTCTCTTTGCAGTCAAACTGGTACCAAAGAAGTTCCAGCACACTTCAACTGCTTAATAATACCATTGTTGGGTTCCCAAGCAGAATCAACTTTTTTTCTTCCTGTTTTTTTTTTTTTTTTTTCATTTGGCCCCCGCCCATAGTGGCTTGAAGAAATATATGGGCTACATGATGCTTCCACGCAGAGCTGAATCAGGCCCGCACACTAGTACTAGTAAACCGCTTAGAGGATCTAAGCCTGTCCAGGAACCGCGGTGCGAGGCAGACCATCCATGCTAATAAACCCTATTTGGTTTCATTGGGCGACAGGGCTTGAGATGTCATTTCATCTCAATGTCGGGTAAAGTCCCACAAAATTGGAAGCAACGTCTCCAAAATGACCTTTACAGTGTTGACGGGGACGTTAAACCTCAAATCAAACAAACAAAACTTCCTGGTTTTTACAGCCCTTTCAAGATTATTTCACTTATTTCAAGCCAATCATTACACAGAGATGGCGTACCTGGAGTACCTGAAGAAAAACCACCTGACCTTCTGCTGCTGAACTTGGTGGCTCCCAAGTGACCCTACAGAGGCTTGAACCATAGCGGTGTAAGCCATAATGATTAAGAGTCAATGCTCTTACCCACTAGGCAATGGAGACCCATAAAACATGTGGTATTGTTTGTACTGCACTTTAGTTTAGTTTATACTAATTTATTTTAGTTCGATTGCGATGAAAGCTGCAAGTTTATTGAATCGCTCTCGAACACTCATTCCAGGTGTTCTCACGCGCGCATGATAGAGGCCGTGGCTTTTACACCACTGCTACCCATTTACACCTGGGTGGAGTGGAGCAGTGTCATGACGTGTCTTGCCCAAGGACACACCTAAATACTGTGCTTTAATGGCCCAGTCAACACTGTTTTAGGTCATTTTTGAGCCGGTCAGTTTACCTATCCACACTTTACCTGCGCCGGCTTCATATACATAAGCGGTTAACCGGTAGAGTGCACATTCTTTCGCCAGAAACTGACAATTGCCCTTTCCAAAATCAGCGGAAGGGAGAGAATGATCAATCTCCACAAAAAGAATACTGCTGACCCGGCAGGCATCAAACCTACGTCTTCCTGATCATCAGTCAGGCGCACATCGGTCTGAGCTACTGAGGCCGGCGAAACGTGTTACTCATCCAAACAAAAATGTATAGATCATATAGAAAAATGACCATTTATGGTCGTTTCTATATAATCTATACATTTTTAGGATCCCTCTTTCAATCGTGTTATATCCAAAACTGTGCTATATCCAAAACTGTGCTATATCCAAAACCATGTTATAACCAAAGGTGTTATACAGAGGTTGTGATGTCCTTTAGAGTAAGAATCCACTTCACAAACACATGTACCGGTACACAATCACTAATTTATAGAGAAAACATGGTTTATCAGACACTATGGATTTTGTATGAAAAGATGGACTATACATCAAAGAGACTTACAAATGCCAATAGTCTACCATTGTAATTACTAAGTTACAAATCAATGGGGATGGTGTGATATATTAGCTAAATTGACGTTGTTTTGATTAAAACTGAATGTAAGTTTTCCATGGAGACATGGTGCATTGATCTGTTGTAGAATTCCAAAAAAGCAGGCAGTATGACAATATACATGTACAGTAGAACACAAATGGCTCAAACAACTATGGCAGACTTCACCTGGAGCCAATGGCTAACTTTGGCTACTTTGGTTGCTGTTCCATTTTCCTACATCACACCTACGGCAAGGGTCAATGTTAGGCAAATCATTAAACAGCCAATCAAAAACGAAGACTGCTACCTCCATTTTTAAAGATTGCTCATCAGTGCGCAGGCATGCAAAACTGGACTAACTATTCCTCAAGACATGGTTTCATTGACATGTGCAGATACTGATCACATGACCTGCTAATGACTGGCCATTGATACTGTTGTTGCTACTTGATGTACTGTAGTTCGAGGTGAAGTCTGCCTATGGCTGGTTTACCATGACCAAGTCGAACCCATTCTTGAGTCCCTAGGGAAATCCTCTCCAAAAGAAATAGTGGGGGATAATTTAGTTGATTTTCGTCTTTTATCTTGCAAACTTATGCTGTGTGTACTCATTAGAATTGCTTTGATAAGGTGATTCTAATGAGTAGACACAGTATACATTTTCATTATAGTACAATGAAAAGATGTCCAAAAGTATCTCATAATGCCTACAAGCAGTAACCATCAGTGGCTCAAACTATCCTGGTCTTGAACAGATTTTCGAGGTCCTAAAGATGTTCGAGCCATTGAAGTTAGACTGAACCATGCAATCCCCTCTTGAGATAGACCACAGAAATGAGTTCATGATTTATCTCAGTGAAAGAATGTTGCCAACCTGACGGGTATCAAACCTGTGATCTCCTGATCACCAGTCAGGTACGCATCCCACTGAGCTCCCTTCTGCTCATTAAAAAAAAGCAGTTTACCTAAACAAACTCTTAACTCATATACATACAACTGTGCACCTATTAGTTAAGCAATGCGACAAACTGTCGTCCGTTTTTGAGTTATCCTCCAGACAAAAATCTTGCAGCATGATAGACACATCATCTTAATGTCATGCATGTATTATGCACTAAATCAGAAGGCACAAAAGTACTAATGAAAATAATGAGGAACACCACTTACAAAAACAGTTTTTTAATTTATATTTTATGTGTTTAAGCAAGTTCACCAAATGTGTAAAATAATAATTATACAAATATGTTCCCAATATTAATGTGAAAAAGGTCCAAACTGGTTATCCAGTCAATATGTTAGAAAGGCTGATCCTTTCTTGACAATGTCCTTTAACAAGGCAAAGTCCAGTGTCACATAAAACACAATGGGTAACTGTCTACTTCAAACATTGGTAATTCCAGAATTCAGTCTGTAATGCATAAAGTCACTATATGTAATTGTGTGTGATAACCTAAAAGACCCCCTTTTATTTGCATGCTGTTATGTACTTATCAAAAGACTGCTCAAGAGAGAACCTACCCATTTAGGCATTTATCCCCTCCCAAGCCATGATCATCAAGGATAACAATAAGAACATATTTGTGTTTGACAACAAAATAGCCATATCAATTATAATCTGTCTCAGTGTTTGATTCTAGACATTTGTTGTCACAATATGGTTTTGATATTTCCTTCTCATTTGGAGATTATAATAAAATATGTTTTAGCAGTTCTTTTGTGATCGTTGATGACCAGGTGCTTAAGAAAAATAGAAACTGCAAGCTGGCTTAATAAAGCAAATAGTATGAAATTACCCAAATTCCAACTGTCTAACAGTTTTGAGAAAAAATGTTAATTATAGGAAATATTTATTTATTTAGATAATTTTGCTAAATTTTAAAACAGAAGTTTTCCAAGTATGATTTATACTGTCATGTCAATTTTATGTGGAATTTATAGCATAATACATGCACCTGAAGTTTCATAAATATATTCCATACGGTTTAGGAGTTATGGCCCGGACACAGTTTACTATAAGGAGCTAAGTCAAGGGCAGTTAATTCAAAAACCAAAAAAAGCAAGAATTGTCTTCCTTGTTCATGACACATCGTCTCAATGCCATGCATGCACCTGTAAAGTTTCATAAATATATTCTATACGGTTTAGGAGTTATGGCCCAGACACAGTTTACTAAAAGGATCTAAGTCAAGGGCAGATAAAAATATTAAAAAAAGCAAGAGTTGTCTTCCTTGTTCATTACACATCGCCTCAATGCCATGCATGCACCTGTAAAGTTTCATAAATATACTCCTTACGGTTTAGGAGTTATGGCCCAGAAGGAACTAAGTTAAGGGGAGATAATTCAAAAACCAAAAAAGCAAGAGTTGTCTTCCTTGTTCATGACACATTGTTTCAATGCCATGCATGCACCAGTAAAGTTTCATAAATACATTCCATACAGTTCAGGAGTTTGGGCCCTCACATGAAGTGGGACGGATCTACATATGGATGGACAGGTGTAACACTAAATGCCCTTCCGCTATTCTTCGAATAGGTGGGGGCATAAAATTGGTTAAGGAAAATTTGGGGTCCAAAGCCTGACTGTGCTATAGCCTAATGAACCATGTTTTGTCGAGGTTCAGGTGAAATTGCTGTGATCACAGTATATTATTCTCCAAGTCCAGAATCATGAATGTCTGGAGTACCATAAAAATCCTAAAAAAATTCTGACACCTTGAGGACTTTGTTTCAAATTCTGACACCTTGAGGAATTCAAGGCTATAGGGATGAGACAATTTAGCCAGGGAGGGGTGAGACAGTTTACCCAGGGAGGGTTGAGACAATCTAACCCAGGAATTTATCACAACAGTGGGGACAACCAAATCAGGGGCATAATATGGGGGGATCACCAACCTATCAAATGCCCTATCTAGACGCACATTTAGAGCACAACCATGTTAGGTCACCCTTGACAAATATTCCTAATTTCCACTTTTCAGGGCACAAATTTTGCAAGCCTGTCAACTATGAATACAGAACCTGGGTATCAACCCGCTACATTACAGACACAGGGTCAATGTTTGGGGCACCCAACAACCCTAGTCAGCCAGACAATGACAGAAGTTGCGGTTTCTCCAAGCCCTCAAAATCAGAAGGTTTACCAAAGTCTTTAAGTTTTGACCCTGCCAAAACTACATGGGAGGCCTTTTACCTAAAATTCAGCAATTATGCGGAAGAAAAGCACTGGACAGCAGACCAGTGCAAGTCTAACTTAATGTATCTTTTGGAAGGAAAAGCTTCTGAATTTTTTGCAACTTTGCACGAGTGGTCTCTGAAATTAGAATATTATGACATCATTCATAAAATGAAGGCTCGTTTCGCTTTCCGCGAACTGGCTGAGATTTCTCATTTAGCCTTTATAAAAAGCTTTCAAGCAAGGGATGAAAGAATTGAAGAATGGGCTGACCGAGTTCTTACTTTGGCCACCAAAGCTTACAAAAATTTACCAGACGAGCACATACAAAAACAGGCTGTATTGCACTTTTGTCATGGTTGTTTTGACCAAAATGCTGGTATGCATGTAGCCAATAAAATGTTTAGTCACATGGAAGAGGCTATAGACTGTATAAAGTGGTACCAGTACAACAGCCAAATTTTCCAAGATAAGTCCAGAGATCGCAAAAACATATCTCAGGTGAGCGAATATCTGCCAGAGAAATTTTCAAATTTCAATGTTCGTGCTACTATGTTACAGGATTCCCGTTTTCAGTCAAGGGAATCCCGTCCTCAACAGCGAGAACGGTATGCATATATGGGGTCTAAGCACTACCAATTGGCACCCGATAGCTCCAGAGAGAAAACTGAAACTACAGCCAAGTCAGTAGACGTTAATGAGAGGCTTTCCCGCATTGAGGAGACACTGCAACTGTTGGTGGAGGGTATGAACATTCAAAAGCCTTCAGAACAGAGACCATTGAGTAACCGGAGTCCTTCGCCATCAAACAGGGGTGCTCAAGGTGGGAGGTCACTGTCACCAAGTTGCTGTTTTCATTGAAACGCGGAGGGTCATTTCAAAAGAGACTGCCCTAATTTGAGCAAAAAGAAGGCGTCATTCAATGTACACCAGGTTGGTGAGGAGGATTTAAACAGCAATGGGTGGGACCCGCAGGCCTAGGCCCGGCCCTACAAGATAACAAAGGCCGTTTTACAGAACCTGACAGGAGTGACAAAAGGTGGGGCCCGCTTGACCAAGAGGAGAGTTTGCGAAGTGAGCAACAGGAGAATACGCAGTCCGATACAGATTCTGTGACACTGAAGGTTTACGGAGATTGGATTGATAGGGTTTACTGTCAGGAATTTGGTACATCTACCCCGAAAGAGAAAGCTCTAAGTACCTCTAAGGAATATGAAGATTGGCTGGACTTGAAGTATGAAGAAACCTTCAGCAGCCTATCACTCAACAGTTCCAAGTTAGAAGATTCATTAAAAACGAAAGACAAGGAGCCCGACAAAGCAGCCTCTAGATGTGACATTTCAAGTGGCAGGGTTACCAGGAATGAATATTCTAGTAACATTAAACAGGGATAGTTAGTACCGAAGAATACTGTGAATGCGGATTCTAGTCACGTTAAAGAGGGGTACTTGGTATCGAAGGATACTGTTAACATGGATTCTACTAAAATTAAAGAGGGGTACATGGTACCGACAATTACGGGACTTCTAGCAGTGACTTCAGCACCCAATTTCGTAAAATCATAAAAAGATTGGGTACAACATGGATGTTATACGACAGACTGCATGCATGGCAGTTAACCCAGTCACGGTTGGCAACTTTGCTTCCCTCTTTAATTGCACGCGGGTGGGTCAGGCCTCAGATATAATGACGGTTCCAACGTACAGGCTTATTGAGAATTAGAGAGATCTAATTCAAGGTAATGTTGGTTGGTTCCTGATGCTCTGTCTCTGGTCGGCCCATCTGAGTCTAACTGTTGGTCTTCTTTTGCTCCAGCATTTTGGTGGTTTTTTGCTGTCGAGTCCTCACCTCTGTGGTTCTTTGATTATTTGTGTTCACGGAGATGTTGCACTGATGAGTTAGGAGGCCTTCCTGCGGACTGAACAAATTATTTGTCTAAATCGCGACGGAAGTAAGGGCGAGGATTGTGGCAATGTAAAATCGATTTAAGCCCCCCAGTGGAATTCTTTCCACTGACCGTTCCAAGGCGTTCTTCTGTGGCGGTTTATTTATGTTGTTGTTTGTAACTACTCACTGTGTGTATCACTGGTGTCTTTTCATTTTGGCTGGCCATTTGGCCATTTTGTGGGAAAGCAACCGTCCTATGGCCAGCCTTTGTTTAGGATTCCATTATGGTCTGGTCACTTAATGTTTGTGTTTCTTTCCCTTTGATGTCTTTGATGGATGGAGTAAGTTAATTGTATCGATTCCTGATCTTTGTTTTACTTCTACTTTAAAGAGGGGTGCATTGTGGAAGGATGCTGGGTGCCCAATCCTTCAAACCGGGCGCCCGAAGCCAGAATAACTGTCGGTAACAAAGAATCACAGAGGATTGAAAGTGACCCGCTCAGACTCCAACCCGATGGACGGGAGTTGAGCTCCGAAAATTCTGTAAGGATTATTGAACTTGATAGTTTTATTTTAGCTGCTACAGAAAGTCAGTCTATGCATTCTGATGGTGAGATCACCACTTTGGAGGATATCACCATCTGTCAATTACGTTCATCATCAATGTTAAGAGTTTCAGTAGTTTTGCAGGACAAACCACTGAGAGCATTAGTGGATACAGCCGCTGAAGTCACAGAGTAATTGATAAGGGTCACATCGTTGTAAATACAACTCTAAAATCGAGCAAATACGCCTAGAAATAAAGAAAAAGTCGTACCAAATACGACCATCAAATTGGCGATATGCCAAGGTCGTTCCATTGCAGTCGTATCGGCAATAGGAAGAAAAAACAAGAGGCCCATGGGCCATTACGCTCACCAGAGGTCATGTAGTTTACATCATATACAGGCAAGGTGCCCATCTTGGTCATGTGACGACAATAGCACGAATAAAGTTCAATTGCCTCATCCCCATAGATGCTTTTAATGTAATTTGGTTTCAATCATCACAGCTCTTTTACTTGAGAAGAAGATAAAAATACTGGATCTGAGCTATCCAAGACAAAGGTAAGTAATGATCTTGACCTTTGGAATTGATTAACTTCCATTCATCTGATTGTAAATAATATTTATGATGGATCCGGCTGCCATGCAATCAGTAAAATCCACTGTCTTGCTCTTTTTCCATACTGTTACAAAAACTTTTTCTTCTTATAATATTTCTTGGGGTCTCATAAATTAATTTCCAACTTGGTCAGTACTCAGCAGGAAGAATCTACTGTCTACCACCAGTTTGATGGAAAATAATTATAATTTTCTGTGGCCAAGTTTAATATCCGATTAATAACTAAGATTGTAGAATTTTGACTTATTTAATGTATATTTTTTTTTCTAGCATATACAACTATAATCTTTACAAAACAAGATGGTACTATTTCCCTAAACAGGTCCAAAACTCTATCTCACTCCAGAACTTATCACCCAAAAAGACTCTCTCTGCTCTCTCACACTGCCTTATATATGAGTAAAATGGATCAGGACTCATGATTGTTGATCATGCTACTCTATCATAATCATTGATCACGATCCGCAATCGTGATCAATGATCATGAGCCCCTATCACAATCACTGAACATGAGCCCCGCTTCATGATTACTTATCATAGACAGTTAATGATGAGCCCTGATCTTGATTACTGATCATGCACCTTAAAATGCCAAATTTCATGCATTAATTAGAAAAAGAAACATTTCTGCACAAAGTAATGATCTTCAACCTTAAAGTATGTTCTTTGATTATTACCATAGCATTCCCAAAAATAATGCAATGAGTTCTGTTCATTTCATAACACTGCCCCCTTTTTGGGCTGAATCATCTCCTGATGATTCTTATAGTCAAGTATATATATACAACCTTTCTCACTCAGTTTATTTTTAGGTCATTTTTCTCACACTCTCCCACTGAGTCCATTCATGATACACACATAACCTTGAATTGAGTTACTATGGAATGTCTAAAAATTGTAAACAAAAGTAAAGTATTAGCTTTACACAAATACTTCCAAACTGTCAATGAAAATTGGTCAGAAAAGCTCCATCTGATAGACTGTTCCTGACGTTCCCAACAAGTGTGGGGTAACATCACACTTTTAAGTGTCCCTGGTTTTTAGAGTTCTGACTGTGTCCTCAAATACGACATCCTAATCAAGTGTGGGGTAACATCACACTTGTGAGATTATTAGTACCTAGCAAAACGGAGACTATTTTCCATGTGAGGGAGACGCCCTTCAAGTGTGGGGTAACATCACACTTGTGATTTAATACACTGATTAAGCTGTGTATCCTCAGTGCGGGGTAACATCGCACTGTAACAACCTGTTAATTCCAGAGAATTTGCTATACTCCAGTGTCATTCACAATTTCATATTTTCACTTAATCCATCACAGGGAAAATATAATCCAAGGAAAATATAATCCAATATTATTATGTATATTATACATAATTGGAAACTGTAAAAACCCTTCAATTAAGCCACACATTCAAACTTGTCTTTCATACAAATTATGAAGAAGATGATAAATATGAAAATTTACATCCAAGGGAAACAATGTAAACAACATGAATTTTGTGATACTTCCTCAAACAGACATGAACTGAATGAATATTTTTATAACACACACCTTTCCAATAATGATGATGATTATGATGACAATGCTTTGAATATTTATATCCACTTACACTGAACAACAGGATGAAAAGTGTTCTATTCATTCTTCCTGATATGCTGAAGGAGTGACCCATTTAAGTCCACTATTGACTGAATTACTTCCTGTGGCAGTTGACTTTTTATCGAACCTAGTCGCTGCACACCCTCTTTTACAGCCTTCATGTCTTTATGAAGCACAGCAATTAATGACCGTACATAATGTTGTTGCCTACTGGAGTTTTCCTGGACTGCCTGGCAAACCTGACCCTCGATCCTTTGTAATGATCCTTCCAACTGATTGAACCTACAATTCATTTTCTCTTCCAATTGGCTAAGTCTGTCAATTACCGACTCCGATGACCTGGTCTTAGGCACAGCAGCAGGGGCGGTTTTCCTTCTTTTCACCAAAGGTTCTGGATTTGGTAATGACTCGTCATCAGTTATTGGTGAGAAGACCTCTTTTTCCACATAATCCTGGAGATCTGTGTATAATGACTCTCCAGGAGGAACACTGACTGTTATTGTTGAGATGCTGTTGCCCATTGTCTCAGCTGTTGAGGTTCCACTTGGCCCTGGCTGCAAAGCAGTCCAAGGTGTGATAATGTCACCTGACTCACTTGCTGGGACCTCATCTTGTAATGGAGTTCCCACATTGTCTGTATTCAATGTTTCTTGCCCAGCCTGCATATTTAGGTGATTTTTGAAAGATTCTACAGTTACAAAAGTCTTTTTGCACTTAGTACACTTGATTTCTAAAGTATCCAAACTACAGCAATTATGTTTATCCAAACTGTGGCGCCTCAAATTTTGTCTTGTTGTATATTTTTTCTTACATTGATCACATGAATACTTCCTTACTGATGGCATAACAGAAAATGGTTATATTTAGTATGTCCACCCTTATATATGCCCCAAATTTTACTCACAATCAGAATGAATTTCAAGAAGTGATAACAACCCTGAATTATTATTTTAGTTGGCCTTTATCTTAATTAAGTAACAATTCAAGAATTTACAAAGGTTATAATTGTAACCTTTCAGGTGGTTTTCTGGTTCTTTTGCCGTGAGAAAGTTTGGATTCCATGGAAATCTTAGGTTTGTGGTCTACTTTGTTATGTTTATTTAAGGGCTTATCTCTTGGCCTTTGCCCACTACATACCTTTTTGGTGGCACTGTCAACGAAGGTATTTCCAGCTTTCAGATCTTGTTGTAGTGACAAGACCCACTGAGGTATAGAACTGCTTTTAAAGGGCCGGATCCGATCATGATGAATGATTTTAGGCTTTGATTTTGGTTGCCCCTTCAGCTCATAAAGGATGTCACTTAACTTTCTGATCACAACCAACGGTCCCTTCCATACTTCACGCTTAAGCTTAGGGCTTTTTCCAATGATTCTGCTGCTATCCAAAATGTACACAATATCTCCTACTGAATAGGCATGGAAAGCAATTCTTGAGTCATAATCCCGTTTTTGACGTACTGCATTTGCTTTTAAATTTTTACGTACCAGATCATAAATGTTTGTGAACTTCTCGTTAAGATTGAATACATAATCAGTGTATGATTTAAAATCTTGTTCTGATTGTGTTGGTAAACCTACCAAAAAATGGATGGGAAGGTTAAAATGTCTTCCAAACATCAAGTAATTTGGTGAATATCCTGTTGTCTCATGAGCTGAACTTCGATATGCTGATGTCACAATGGGAAGATAAACGTCCCAGTTATTTTGCTCTTTGTTAACGTACGTCGTTATCATGTTAACGAGTGTCTGGTTGAAACGTTCTACCATTCCGTTAGAGCAAGGTCGATAACTCGTTGACTTTGTTTGATTGATTTCCAACAAACAACAAACTTGCCTAAACAACTCAGACTGAAAATTTTTAGCTTGATCACTATGCACATCTAATGCCAATCCATACCTGGAAAAGAATTCTAAAACCAGTTTATTTGCTACTGTTTCAGCTGATTGGTCAGCTATGGCATAGGCTTCAACAAACTTTGTAAAGTTATCCTGCACAACCAGGATATACCGGAAACCAGCTCTCGACACAGGAAAAGGCCCTAAGATATCTATAGATACACGGTCTAGGGGAAACCCAACGCTGTATTCTTTCAGAGGTGCTTTGGCTCTTTTGGCAGGCCTCTTGCGGGCCTCACAGAATGAACACTGTTTAATCCATAGCCTCACTGATTCATTCATTTTGTACCAGTAGAAATTTTGCTTAACTTTTGACACAGTTTTATGCACCCCTAAATGTGCGGAAGTGATGTCATTATGCAAGGACCTTAATACTTCCCTTCTTAATATAGAAGGAAGCACAAACTGATCGTAACTAGAGGTATTGTCTGCTGATACCCATTTTCTAAATAAAAGCCCATTGTGGATGAACAATTGCTGCCACTGTAACCATAGGTTGCGAATAGCAGGACTCTCCGCTGCCACTTTATCCCTAGAAGGCCTAATTTGGCTCTGAAGCTTCCAGCTAAGGACTGTTCCAATATCAGGGTCTGCTGACTGCATTTTTGCCAACTCAATAGCAGAATATGACCCCACCCAGTTTGAAAAGTTGTAAACAACTTCACTGTTTTGTGACTGCATCTGTCCACTCCCTTCAGGAAAAAGGCCACCAGCATGTGTCCCAATACCGAAATCTTTTGTCAACACTTCCTCGCCAAGCTTCACAGGCTCACCTGTTGAATCAACATTCCCTTGGGCTCTGAGACGATAACTAAGCGACTCCATGACCCTGCTGAAACATATTCTACCAATATGTTTCCTCTTCTGGTCACCAGATGAATAAAAACAACTCATTTGTCTGTAACTCCAACTTAACATGTTAGTCACAGCTCCATATATGGCAAGAAAAGTCACGCTGCAGGCTTTCGCACACTTTTCTCCACAAACATTGGCTAAACACAGAAAGTGGAAAAACAATAATCTGAATGCACAAACTGCACTCTTTATGTCCACCCTCTTGGTCATAAGAGGTTTCACATCATCAATGTCTGCAAGAATTGACCACTCTTCATGTTTCTTCCTGCAGCTGACACAACCTCCACATGGCAGATTCTCCAAAACAGTTATGCCGTCATAACACTGACAAGCCTCAGGATCACAGGCAATTCTACTAAGACCGTCAGCATTCCTGTGACGGGCTCCATTTCGATGTTCAAGCTTGTAATCAAAATGAGACAGAACCTCAATCCACCGTGCTATTTGACCCTCTGGATTTTTAAATGAAATCAACCATCTCAGTGAACTATGATCAGATCTTATTGTGAACTGACGTCCCAGCAAATACTGTTTAAATGTCTGAACAAAAGTAACCACTGCCAGTAACTCTTTCCGCGTGGTACAGTAATTTCGCTGAGGCTTTGTAAGTGATTTACTGGCATATGCTATAGGTCGTTCTTCACATTTTAGTGTTCTCTCACACCACTGCATTTGTGACAGAACTCCACCTATCCCTGTATCACTTGCATCACAGTCAACAATGAATAATCCATCATCTTGTGGAAACGCCATTACCTCATTTCCAGTAAGGGCTGATTTTAGATCTTCGAAACTTTTCTGGCATTGCTCTGTCCAAACAAATGGTTGTCCGGCCTCTAACAACTTATTGATTGGGGCAGCCCGCTGCGAAAAGTTTCGAATAAACTTCCTATAGTAAGAACAAAATCCACAAAAACTCCTTATATCATGTACATTCTTTGGAATGGGCCATTCCTTAATGCACTTGACTTTATTTATGTCAGGTTTTATACCATTTTCCGTAATAACATGGCCTAAAAATACAACTTCCCGTTGAAATAAGTTGCATTTACTACTTTTAAGCTTCAGCCCTGCTATTGAAAGCCTGGAAAACACTTGATCCAACCGCTGCAGATGATCAGAAAATGACTTGGCATGAATGATCAAGTCATCCAAGTATATTATAACAACTGACCACTGTAGACCTCGCATAACTAGTTCCATACAGCGCTGAAACGTTGCTGGACCCCCTGAGAGGCCAAATGGCAAGGTATTGTATTCATACAGCCCCTTACGACATACAAAAGCAGTCTTTGGTTTATCGGCTTCATCGACCTCAATCTGCCAGTAACCACACTGGAGATCGATATTCGAAAACAACATGGCACCACCTAGGGACTCTAAGCACTCATCCATTCTTGGTATCGGATATGCTTCCATTTTATTCTTTCCTAATTCATTGAGTTTTCTATAGTCAACACATGGTCGAGTACCCCCATCTTTCTTTCTCACATAAACAAGAGGGCTTGCCCAGGGACTTGTGCTTTCCCTTATCACTCCAGATCTGAGCTGTTCCTCAATAATTTTGTCTTCTTCACTCGCAAACGCTCTTGGTGCTCTTCTAGGCCTCTGCCTAATAGGTTGGTTGTCCCCTACATAGATTTTGTGCTTTACCACTGAAGTTCTACCCAAGTCATTTGCAGATTTTGCAAATACCCCTTCATGTTTTATTAAAAGCTGCTTTAACTCCTGTGACTGGTTACTTTTTAAGTTTTTACAAGAACGCTTAAAAAGATCCTGAAGATGGTCAGGTAATTTTTGCTCACTCTTCACTGTCTGCAAACATGGTGTGTCAGATGAACATGAGAATGGCTTAACTTCCTCAACCTCCTGCATAACACCAATGACCGTTTTACTGTTAATCGTTATATCACTGTTCGTCGGATTCATTATTCGCACTGGAATGCCTATATCTGACCTACTTGGGTCCACTAATGTATGGCCAACCATATAGTCTCTGTCGTCATTGTCACAAGTAGGAGTCACCATTGCCTGTTTTGTCTTAAGCCTGGTTTCTGCGCACACCCCTGATACAACCATCTCACAATTTGCAGGGAGGACAGCAGTATCCTTGCAAATTACTCGCACAGCACGTAGGTGTACTTTCTCAATAATAGTCTTGTACTTTCTCTTGTTCAGTTTCAATCCAGACTCTGAACTTAGGGAGTAGTTGTGTGCTTGCAGAAAATCCAGCCCAAGTAATCCATCTTCCCGTATTGGTGCAACGAAGACGTCCCATTCAAAAGTGTCTTTTTGAATCTTAAATTCTAAGGTCACTTCTCCTAAAACCGATAAAAGTCCATCATTTGCAACTTCAAGTTTTACCGCTGAACTCACTTTTTTCAAGGGGGGTCTCACATCCAAAGGAATTTTATTATATACATTTGAAGATAATATGGTCACTGCACTACCAGTGTCCAGCACTAACTTATATTCTATATTGCTAACACTAACTGGTAATAAAATAGATACACCATAACTAACTTCGTCACAAGGAAGTGTCACAGAACAGTTTTCTTTTCTGTTTGTAATGACTGAGGCAGGGCCGTTTGCCCCAGTCAATCCCAGTTTTCCTCAATGGCGACAGTATTGTCCTGAACATTTCCATTCCCAGCTTGCGCTTCACAGAATCTTGCATAGTGTCCCATTCCATGACATTTAAAACATTCTACTGTGGACATGTCCCTACGTTTTGATGCCCTGCTTTCATCTGCCTTCGTATTTTGTTGTTTTATCAAAGCAACCACCTCCTCCATTTTCTGATCGACAATTTTCGTAATTTTGCCCTCCATTTCTGAAAGTCGGTCATTCAGCCGGGACTCTGTGATGAATCTGAACTCAGTTTTATTAGGCCTCACAGCCTTTGCACGCACTGCCCCACTTGGTTTTGATTCATCCCGTAAACTTGTGTAAGTCTCCAAAATATTCTGCGCATCCTCGACAGTTTTTGGATCTTTCATTCCCACTGCCAATACCATCTGCTGATCACACAAGCCACGAATGAAATGCCTCAAAGCAATTTTATTGAAGGTACGCTCATCTGCAGTAGGGTAACCCCTTCGAACTAATCGCTTAATATCTGCCACAAACTCAGATACTTTCTCCTTTGGATCCAATTTCCTATTCTCCAGTTCTGCCAAAAATGATGTTTCTGATCGTCTCTCTTTAAATCGTCCTTCGAGTGCATGTTCAAGTGCATAAAATGACTGCTGAACCCTTGGATCGACCTGTGTAAAAACAAAATCAGCAGCCTCTCCACGTAGGCTATTCAGTATACGAAATGCCCTTTCCTTGTCATCCCAACCACATGTGTCTGCTAATGCTAAAAATGACCTGATGAACAACTCATATGGTGTTTTCCCATCATAAATCATTTGCCTGGGCAGGGGTATGTCCAAATGTCCACCTGCGGCATGTTGTGCCGGCCCTGCCGTAACATTCGGGGTATTCCTGTGAACCTCTGAATTTCCTCTCTGTTGAACCTGATTTACATCACGAGCCGAACAGGCTTCTGCAAGCTTTATCTGCGCTGTTTCCAGCTCATCCTGAATCCTTTGAATTGTGACATCTCTATCACGAATTACACTCTGTAACTCTGTATCCATTCTGTCACTCAGATATTTTATCTCAACATCTTTTTCTCTTAAAACTGACTGCAAATTACTATTCTCAATTTCAAGGTGAGCATTTCTGCGTCTAACATCTTCTGCTTCACTATAAGCTTCCAATAATTTATCACGCACTTCCTCTAATCTATCACCGGTTGTGCCCAGAGCACTGTCATCTTTACTAAGCACTTTCTTTGGGCCCATATTGAAACACTTTAAGCACTAGAAACACAACAAAAACACACAAGACAATATAAACCCTACCACTTGTATTGCAAAACTGATGCCTCTTGGTCCTCACCAAGAATTTTTGCCTCCAGTGAACATTTTTCCTTTAATAATTTATCAATTTGCTCATTTTTTTTGTTTTTCCAGCATTTCTCTTTTTTCTATGTAAGACTTGATTGTAGCAACATAATTTTCTTCTTGGACTTTCATCTGTGAAACTAAGTTCTTTTCCTCTTCTAACAAATCTACTGTACTTTTTAAAGCCGAAAGTTCATCCCGAACTTGTAACTCAAAATGGGTGATCAAATTCCTTTTCTCCTCATCCAGTAAACCCAATGTTTTCTTTAACTCTGAAATTTCAGTCTCAAGAGACATTTTCGAAACAACCACTTTAACCAATTACAGCATTCAATTAAAACAGGTAATTTTCCCACATCACAAATAATTACACTTCAATGGCATGTGGGGCTTGAAGAAATATATGGGCTGCACGATGCTTCCACGCAGAGCTGAATCCGGCCCGCACACTAGTACTGGTAAACCGCTTAGAGGATCTAAGCCTGTCCAGGAACCGCGGTGCGAGGCGGACCGTCCATGCTAATAAACCCTATTGGTTTCATTGGGCGACAGGGCTTGAGATGTCATTCCATCTCAATCTCGGGTAAAAGTCCCACAAAATTGGGAGCAACGTCTCCAAAATGACCTTTACAGTGTTGACGGGGACGTTAAACCTCAAATCAAACAAACAAATCAATGGCATGTATAAGTACCATCCCACCGCTGCCACCAGTGTTACAAAAACTTTTTCTTCTTATAATATTTCTTGGGGTCTCATAAATTAATTTCCAACTTGGTCAGTACTCAGCAGGAAGAATCTACTGTCTACCACCAGTTTGATGGAAAATAATTATAATTTTCTGTGGCCAAGTTTAATATCCGATTAATAACTAAGATTGTAGAATTTTGACTTATTTAATGTATATTTTTTTTTCTAGCATATACAACTATAATCTTTACAAAAACAAGATGGTACTATTTCCCTAAACAGGTCCAAAACTCTATCTCACTCCAGAACTTATCACCCAAAAAGACTCTCTCTGCTCTCTCACACTGCCTTATATATGAGTAAAATGGATCAGGACTCATGATTGTTGATCATGCTACTCTATCATAATCATTGATCACGATCCGCAATCGTGATCAATGATCATGAGCCCCTATCACAATCACTGAACATGAGCCCCGCTTCATGATTACTTATCATAGACAGTTAATGATGAGCCCTGATCTTGATTACTGATCATGCACCTTAAAATGCCAAATTTCATGCATTAATTAGAAAAAGAAACATTTCTGCACAAAGTAATGATCTTCAACCTTAAAGTATGTTCTTTGATTATTACCATAGCATTCCCAAAAATAATGCAATGAGTTCTGTTCATTTCATAACACTACAAATGTCTAAGTGACCAAATTTGACCTTGATATAAAACAGGTCAAGGTCAGCTAAAGGTCATCAGTTGAATAAATTTGGTAGGTCCTGAGTCCCCAATGCCACATACCAAATTTCAAGGTCATCGGCTATTTGGTTCCTGAGAAGAAAATTCTTAATTTTTTTACCATATATGAGCATGTCGACCACATTGGTCAGGTGACCAAGTCCTTACAAACAAATTTCATTCCCCCTACCCATAGAGGTTCCAAATGTAATTTGGTTTCAATCATCCCACCAGTTTAAGTGGAGAAGAAGATAAAAAATAACTGAATCTGAGACATCCAGGATAAAGGTCAGTAAATGACCTTGACCTTTGGCATTGATAAACTTCCATTCAGCTAACTGCAAATATCATTTTTGATGTCACAGCCTACCAGGCAATCAGAAATATCCACTATTTTGCCTTTTTTTCCATACAAATGTCTAAGTGACCAAATTTGACCTTGACATAAAATATGTGAAGGTCAAACAAAAGTCATCATTTAAAAAAAATTTGGTAGGGCCAGGGTCCCCGATGCTGCATACCAAGTTTCAAGATCATCAACCATTCGGTTTTTGAGAAGAAGATATTCAAAGGGTTTTAACCATATATGGGCATGGCAGCCATATTGGTCGTGTGACCCAGTCCTCACAAACAAACTTTCATTCCCCCATTCCATAGAGGTTCCACATGTAATTTGGTTTCAATTGGCCAAGTGAGTGAGTGTTTTGAGTTTTACGTCCCACCAACAGCTAAGGTCAAACGGAGACGGGACTTCGGTTTAAAGACCCATCCAAAAGTCTGGAGAAGCCCGGGATCGATCCTGTGACCCCTGGTTTACAAGGCGAGTAGCGTAACCACTACACCAAGGAGGCTTCTAATTGGCCAAGTAGTTTAAGTGAAGAAGATGAAAATACTAAATCTGAGGCATCCTGGATAAAGGTCGGGAAATGAACTTGACCTTTGGAACTTATAAACTTCCATTCAGCTGATTGCAAATACCATTTCTGATGCCACTAGCTATCATGCAATCAGAAAATCAACTGTTTTTCCTTTTTTCCATACAAATGTCTAAGTGACCAAATTTGACCTTGACGTAAAACAGGTCAAGGTCAACCAAAGGTCATAATTTGAATAAACTTGGTAGGGCCCGAGTCCCCGATGCTGCATACCAAGTTTCAAGATCATCAGCTATTCGGTTCTTGAGAAGAAGATTTTTAAAGGTTTTTACCATAAATGGGCATGGTGGCCATATCGGTCATGTGACCCCGTCCTCACAAACAAACTTTCGTTCCCCCATTCCATAGAGGCTCCACATGTAATTTGGTTTTAATTGGCCAAGTAGTTTAAGTGAAGAAGATGAAAATACTGAATCTGAGCCGTCCTGGACAAAGGTTGGTAAATGACTTTGACCTTTGGACCTTATAAACTTCCATTTTGCTGATTCCAAGTACCATTTCTGATGCCACTAGCTACCATGCAATCAGAAAATCCACTGTTTTGCCTTTTTTCCATACAAATGTCTAAGTGACCAAATTTGACCTTGATGTTAAACAGGTCAAGGTCAACCAAAGGTCATAATTTGAAAAAAATTTGGTAGGGCCCGAGTCCCCGATGCTGCATACCAAGTTTCAAGATCATCGGCTATTCAGCTCTTGAGAAGAAGATTTTTAAAGGTTTTTTACCATATATGGGCATGGTGGGCATATTGGTCATGTGACCCAGTCCTCACGAACAAACTTTCGTTCCCCAATTCCATAGAGGCTCCACATGTAATTTGGTTTCAATTGGCCGAGCAGTTTAAGTGAAGAAGAAGATGAAAATACTGAATCTGAGCCGTCCTGGACAAAGGCCGGGAAATGACAATGACCATTGGAACTTATAAACTCCCATTCAGCTGATTGCAAATACCATTTCTGATGCCACTAGCTACCATGCAATCAGAAAAAATCCACTGTTTTGTCTTTTTTCCATACAAATGTCTAAGTGACCAAATTTGACCTTGACGTAAAACAGGTCAAGGTCAACCAAAGGTCATAATTTGAACAAACTTGGTAGGGCCCAAGTCCCTGATGCTGCAAACCAAGTTTCAAGATCATCGGCTATTCGGTTCTTGAGAAGAAGATTTTTAAAGGTTTTTTTTACCATATATGGGCATGGCGGCCATATTGGTCACGTGACCCCATCCTCACGAACAAAAACTTTGGTTCCCTCATTCCATAGAGGCTCCATATGTAATTTGGTTTCAATTGGCCAAGTAGTTTAAGTGAAGAAGATGTAAATACTGAATTTGAGCCGTCCTGGACAAAGGTCGGTAAATGACCTTGACCTTTGGAACTTATAAACTTCCATTCAGCTGATTGCAAATACCATTTCTGATGCCACTAGCTACCATGCAATCAGAAAAATCCACTGTTTTTCCTTTTTTTCCATACAAATGTCTAAGTGACCCAATTTGACCTTGACGTAAAACAGATCAAGGTCAACCAAAGGTCATAATTTGAACAAACTTGGTAGGGCCCGGGTCCCCGATGCTGCATACCAAGTTTCAAGATCATCGGCCATTCGGTTCTTGAGAAGAAGATTTTTAAAGGTTTTTACCACATATGGGCATGGCGGCCATCTTGGTCATGTGACCCAGTCTTTACGAACAATCTTTCGTTCCCCCTTCCCACAGAGCCTCCACATGTAATTTGGTTTCAATTGGCCATGTAGTTTCAGAGGAGAAGTCGTTTGAAAATGTTGACGCAGACGCGGACGACGGACGGCGGATCACTGCCTATACTATAAGTTCCCCCGGAGCCTTCGGCTCTGGTGAGCTAAAAACGTGATGCCTGACAAAAAGGAATCGAAATTGCGGTAATTTTCGCCGCATCATAGTCTTCAACAAAAGCTGTTCCAATCTTCAAGAACGATTCGAAATTCACCCATTCATGAATGATGGCATTTGTTTAAATTACGCTCTTACCTTTTGACGATCATATATTGAGCTTATATTTAATCAGCCTCAAGTTACGACAACTATCAACATGATTAGGACACCGATTATTTATGCGTGATTACATAACGGTATTTATTATTTAAGGGAAAGCCGCCCGCATTATTAACTTTAATAACAACGCCTGGAGCATGAACAGTAACTGTATGACAAGCGTGCATAAAAATACGATCCTGAATATTCTTAGGCAACCACATTGACTGCTATGGAGTGTCATCTTCGAGAAAAAAATGGGTTCGACAGATCTACAGATTCACATTATCATGTAGTGAGGAATTAAATATCAAAACAGACGCGCAGACGATGAAAAGTTAAGTTTGTGGAGGACCTGACAAAGTTTCTCCGGAAAAACGCAAGAAAAAAAATCAAATGCATGAGAAATTTCTGGCGGCTATTTCGCCCAAATCGCTGAAATTCACGTTGAAATGGATTACTTTGTATTTTGTGGAAAAACAAAACAGAAGCAACAACACTTGGGCTAGGAAGGTATCATTAATGTAACAGCGAATATATATCCGACCAGGCAGTGTTAGCGCTAGCTCTTTCTGCTTAGCGTCCGCAGGCCGCAGATGCAAGAAAATTTGCGTCCATGACTCATTTTTTTTCGCGTCCTTTGGCCATTGGCGGAAACTCTTAACCGGAGGCTTAAAAACCTTGTTTATTGCCGTTTTCCGACACGTGTATGTCTGCGCCTTTGATTATTGCATCATGGTGGTTGTTTACTCCACTTCTATTTTTCATACTTTTATCATCCCGACGTATTTTTTTCTCGCAACATTGTCGTCAGTGCACGTCTGAGATAGAAACACCGCTGCACAGACTGATCTCTTTATCCGCCGTGTTCCGTATACGTTTGACCAAAATTATATTTATTGAGTCACAATGGCAGGATTAACCTGTAATACTTGGGTACTCATACATTTAATTGTGAATCACAGGTGGTCAGGTCAGCATGCAGTGCATGCTTATTTACCGCTATCTATCAAGAATGCCTATTAAATTAACATCCTAAGATGTCTCGCCGGCGTCTTTGAACATTAAGCAGAATGAATGGCAGGGCTTCATAAAGGAGCGCAAACACAACAACCGGGACAGACTGATTAGCTTTCACAGATGCGCTTGCACGTTTTATGAGCGCTGAATTTCTCGCCTTTTACCAATCGCATGCAGTTGCTACAATTAGTGGAGATTTTCCCCGCCTTTGAACGCGTAGCACATAAGGCCGCTGCAGACACAAAACATGGGTTTGAAAACGTTTTGATGACAGTATGATCTGGGTGACGGCTGAAGACTCCGACCAGCCTTCACAGTCTGATCAAAACGAGCCTGCAATGGCGTCTGGGAAATGCCAAAAACACATGCGAAGAATACGATCACATTGGCTGGATTTACATTCTTTCGAAGAAAAAGTAATTTTTCATTTTGCTGTCCGCCAGCTTATTAACATGAAAATGTATATCGGTATGTTACGATGATATAATATGTTTAACGTCTTTCACATATGGCCATTGCCACGTCTGAAATTAATATAAGTGCACTTAGCAGCCATCCTGTGATGAAAGATGAAGATACGACCCTAGTTTTGAATTAAGGAGTACCGATACTCATAAAGAATCACAGGATACGCCTAGAGTCTTTGGTTGAAGGAGTAACAGTACTCCTCGGTCAAAAGCTTATCAATAACACCGGAAGTCACAATTATTTCTGATAGGGTTTTTACAGAAATGGACCCCAAACCCCACTGCTTGAATAAGGTTACATTACACACAGCAGGGAGAGATATGAAAATGCAAGGCTTAATTGTAGGTCCCGTTAATTTGCAGTTGGGTAGCTGCATTTTTCCAGAAGCCATCTATGTGGCCCCAATTCAGGATGATATGTTATTGGGTTTAGATTTCCTGTTAAGACATGGTGTTGATATAAAAAGTAGAAGTAAAACAAAGATCAGGAATTGATACAATTAACTTACTCCATCCATAAAAGACACCAAAGGGAAAGAAATACAAACATTAAGCGACCAGACCATAATGGAAACCTAAACAAAGGAAGGCCATATGGACAGTTACTTTCCCACAAAATGGCCATATGACCATCCAAAATTAAAAGACACAAGTGATACACACATTAAGTAACAAACAACAACAAAAATAAATCGCCACAGAAGAGCCGCCTTGGAACGGTCAGTGGAAGATTTCCACTGGGGGGCTTAAATCGATTTTACGTGGCCACAATCCTCGCCCTTACTTCCGTCGCGATTTAGACAAAAAATTTGTTCAGTCCGCATGAAGGCCTCCTAACTCATCAGTGCAACATCTCCGTGAACACAGAAATCAAAGAACCACAGAGGTGAGACAACGGTGAGGACTCGACAGCAAGAAACCACTGAAATGCTGGAGCAAAAGAAAACCAACAGTTAGACTCCGATGAGCCCGACCAGAGACAGAGCATCAGGCACCAACCAACATTATCTCTTTAATTTTCAATAAGCCTTTACGTTGGAGCCGTCATAGAATCTGAGGCCTGACCCACCGGCGTGCAATTAAAGAGGGAAGCAAAGTTGCCAACCGTGATTGGGTTAACTACCATGCATGCAGTCTGTCGTATAATATCCATGTTGTACCCAATCTTTTATATCGAAGAATGATTTTACGAAATTGGGTGCTGAAGTCATTGCGGTTATATATTTTTCTGAATTTATATACTAAGTCACCATAAAATTCGGGTTCCGATAGACCTTGTTGCAGAAGAGATTTAAGTCCAATATTGAATTTTGAAATTAAATCAGAATGGCGTCTATAAAATTTTGAAAAGGCTTTGCGTAGTTTATGGTACCGATAACCCTGATTAAGGAGTTTAGCCGTTAATAATTTATTACGAGTGTTGAAGTCAGTTACATGACTACACACTCTAGCAAATCGAATTAATTGCGAAATATAAACGCCATAGGATGGCGCACGAGGAACATCACCATCCAAAAAAGGAAAATTTACAATCTCAAAATCAAAGTCATCGCGTTTATCATAAATTTTGCACGAAACAAATCCATCTACAATAGATAGATGTAAATCCAAAAACGGGGCCTCGGTATCAGAAGAATTTGCTTTATTTAACTGAAGTTCTAGGGGGTAAATCTGACTGATCAAACCATCAAAATAGGTATTATCAATATTTAATAAATCATCTAAATATCTAGAAGTAGAGCTAAAAGCTTCAATAATTTCAGATTGGTTATCAATGGAAAGCGACAAAATGAAGTCTCTTTCATAACAATACAAGAACAGATCAGCCACAAGAGGTGCGCAATTAGTACCCATCGGAATACCCACAATTTGTCTAAATAACTTAGTACCGAATCTAATATAAATATTGTCAAGTAGAAAGGTGAGGGCATCACACACTTTCTGACATGACCAAAGTGTATAATTCTTATGCTCTTTAGAAGTGAAAAATGCATTTCTGACATTACATGCAAGATAGAGAGAATCTTCTCTGTGAAAAGCCCATTCAATTAAATCATTAAGCTTTTCTTTTATAAGATTATGAGGAAGTGTAGTGTAAAGAGTGGAAAAATCGTAGGTAGACAGACTAGAAGCACGAAACTGTCTAGATTTCAATTTATTTAAGACCTCATTCGAATTTTTTATAGACCAAACAGATTTCTTCCTGATCTTTCAAAGACTTTGTCACAATATTTAATTACATGCGTTTTAATAGCAGTAAGACAGGAAGTTAATAATTTAGAAAGTTCAGTGGTAGTGCAAGAACTAGAATTTGCAATAAACCGTGCTTTGTAAGGTTTTTTATGAAGTTTTGGTAACCAGTATAGCGTAGGAAGCTTGTCTTGGCCTTCGTTAACACACACAGCAAAGTTGGAAGAACTTTTCCTTAGCCTCAGGGAAAAGGGTGAGAAAATCACCATTGAGGTAGAGAAGTATAACAACAAGGAAAATACCGTTACTCTAATCACTATGCATAAGACCACTAAAATCCCCCCAAATTCTGTTTTCAGGCTCCAGTGTGAAATAACAGATAGACTAGCGGATTACATTATTGAACCTGATCTTGATCTCGGCATTGTTATTCCTAGAACTTTACACTCGGGTGTTCTAAACCACATTTCTGCATGTTGAACCTAACTGATCGCTCAGTTAAACTTAAACGGAAACAACAGGTGGCTAAAGCATTTCCTATTTGCCACGGCCATTCTATTTCATTGGTTGAAACGGGGAACACTTCACTAAGTCTTAACACATTAATTAATGACTTTGATTCTGTTGAAGAAGATGGGGCCCCAGAACCTACTAAACTGTCCACATTGACAAGAGTTGCCATAACACAATAAATCAGGTAGCAACTATACCGTCCCCAATATAGCCCACCCTTATCAAGTAGACCCCCGTGTTTTTCATTTCAGTGTTGCAGAAATAAGTCCACCGGATGAGGGCAAACAAAGTAGTCGGGGCGAACCAATAGTATTGCCGGTTCACCTCAACGGACTTGTTCATTAACCGCGGGACCCAGGTGGATTCCAAGGTCTTCTTTAATGCCCTTGGGGTCACAACCCCGTCAATAGATGCTGTTACCATGGCAGAGCTACATGTAGCGATGGGTCAGTATGACTTGGCAAAGAGAGGAGGGGACAAGTCCTAGCTTCGGAAAGCACGTCAATTGGCTACCTTATTCTTTCCCACGGACGAAAGGAAAAGCTTATGTGTCTCGGCGTTTCAAGCCCCCAGTCACCGTAGGAGCTACTACAATTCTGCAATAAGACGGACGCATCACAGTCAAGGGACAAGACCTCCCGTGTGTGAGGGTTAATTTAGCATCCCCTCCTGCAAGCCCCCCCCCCCAAAGACATGGTCAGATCAAGGGGTAGAGATGAACACCGGAGAGTCTAAAAGAGATGATGAATGTTCCGAGGGAATTCCCCGACATAGAGCTACTTTGTCTAGGACTGACACGTCCAGGGACGAATCCCGCCCACACAGGAGCAAGTCTCAAGGAGGTTCCAGAGCTGCTTCATCTAGGAATGACAGGTCCAGGGATGAATCCCGTCCACACAGGAGCAAGTCTCCGGGAGTTTCTAAGTGGCCCAGTTCCTGTAGGAACAGCTCTCAAGACCATCTCATAGGCCACCTGTGTGACCGCCATCCCGGAAGGAATTAAGACCTTCAAGTTCCAGAAGGAGTTCCATCATATATCATACATAGGTCCTCAGAGACCGATAAGAAGGGTTAAGGGTCGCCAGTTCTGCCTCCACCGCGGGAGCCAGCAAGCCTTGAAAGTTCTAGGATAAGGCATGCCACCAAGGAATCCAGTTCTGAGGAGACAGCCAAGAAGACTCGACAGGGTACCAAATATCAAGGTTGCCCGGTACGTGGCTGCTTGGTGTACACCAAGTTCCTGGAGGAACCTATTCAGGCCGAGCATCTACCCAGTCTTTTTCACCAGCTGGATCAAGTAGACAGAGCCTTGAGAAATATGCATCGACAGCGTCTTCACGGCCTGACACAGTTAGCCTCAAGTCTTATAGTGCCAGGATCTTCTCCCAAAAATCTGATGGAATATGTGAATGGGCGCCTCCCAGACATTTTTCTCGTGCCAACAAATATCTGGGGCCCATTGCAGCATGATATGTACGCTCTGTGTCAGTTTGCGGGTTGGCCAGTCCCAGATCAATTCGAGGTATTTCCAAAGATCAACTCTCCAGCCGCTCTTGCTTGCTGGCGGGTACTGGTTTACCTGATGGGTCAGCTGAGTGATGAGGAGAGGCAGAGTTTTACCTCACCTACTATAGAAGTGTCTCTGGGGAGTTACCCCGTTGTGATCAGGCGAGGTTGGAGACATCTTCCTTAAAGACCACGACTAGAGAAAAGCGCACAGTCAACTGGAGAATCCCTCCGTGTTGTCCAAGAAACCATTTTTTTCAAGACAGAGGTGTGAACACAGTGGGTCTACACTGACCGCTGACCGTTACAATCAGGGAAATGGAGGGGGAAACTACACAGACCACTACCTGTTCCTCAGAAGCATCTCCCCTTGCAGCGTTCGATAGCCATTTCCACCTGGATAGAACTGCTCAACAACTGTTGGGGACAGCCGATCGTTCGACGGTGACCATTTAGGACATCTTGAACTATCCTTTGCCACATGCTCCAGCACATCCTGTGAATTTGGTTGGAGGTGTAAAAAACCGTGTAATGGTGTTCTACGATCCCGATACCAGGTTAGCTCTACCCTTAATGAATGGAAAGTGGAAGGTTGCAGTTGGGCTTCAGCCAAAGAAAGTTTTTGACTGCTCAGACGCCCACCTGGCTACATGTAGGTTAGAGAGCTAGTTGTGCTCAGACCCTTTTGTTCAAAGTTGTGGCCTTGGGTGAAATTGGACTGGACCGCTCTGTACCCGATTACCTCTGGGAGGATCAGGACTTGATGTTCAAGAGACTACTGACCCTCTGTAACCCAAACAAGGTGATAGTTGTACACCTCAGGGGATCTTCCCCGATTCACTGTTCGGACGATCTGATGACTGCACTCCAGATTGTGCGTAAGACATGCTCCCCAGAACAGAAAATCCACATCCACTGTTTCACGGGCCACCGATCAGATATTGAGTATTGGCTAGATGAATTTCCAAACTGTTATTTTGGTTTCACGGCTGGGGTGTCCTCATTCAACAAAGCCCAGCTTGAGGGGTTGAGAGCTGTTCAAGAAAATAGGACCCTGTTGGAAACCGACTCTGCCTACATGCCTACAAAAACAGACAACCGCGTGAATACACCAACCTACATGTACATAGGTGATGTTGCAGACGTTATGGCTCATGGAAGGGACATGTCGTTTGAAGGGTTGCTGGCGGTCACTTTGACCAATGGCCAGCGACTGTATCAGTAAGCATTGTCCTGTAATTTTTAGGGGTTTGCCCTGTAAATTTCATCATTTCCACCTTGGGTCTTGCCCCGTAATATATAGCTAAGACAGTATCCTCAGGTCCAAAACGTTACAACGAGGGGGAATGTGGTCGGATTGCTGTTTTTAGACGCACCACCCTATTCTGCCATACCTGTCGGGGATTCTGGGATATTCTATGGCCGAAGACTGAACTGGATTGCTGCTCTACTAGCTGGAGTTTGACAGGGCTTCAATTAACTCCCAAATTCAGGAAGTCCCAGACTTCCTACCCATGAAATCTGGAAGTCCCAATGGAAAATTCAGGAAGTCCCAATTTTGAAGCAAGGTGTTTGCGGATCGTAAAATTGTTTTGATGAAGAAATATATATTACTTAATCTATGAATCTCTTGGTTGCATTTTTAATCACATGTATATTCTTTTAGATGGATAGTACACCCAATTGCAATTTAGAAGCCCGCCAGTATGATTTCCGTCACAACGGTTAGATGATGTCAAGAGTAAACTTCAAAGAAACAAAACACATCACAGCTGTCAAGATGTTCCAAAAATAGCGTCATCACTACATCTTATCTACATGAAAGAACCGCCGTCTAGCCAACCATTTCGCCACAGTTTGAGTGACACGACAAAGAACCGCCTACAAATAAACTAAGCACGTGACTGGATAAGAAAATGTGAAATCGCATTAACTTATGCGTTAGCAATTTTCTAAAAAAGACAAACTAAAAGGTAGATCGAACTTGGGACATGTGTAACATGAACCACACCAATTGATGATAATGTCATCCAAGTGAGATTGCGACCAGCAAAGTCTCCGATAAGCCTGCCAACCTACTAAGTCCCATCAAAGATTCACTTTGTCTATTATGTATGCTCAGGGTGAATGTCGTCTAGAATAATTTCGCTCTGAAGCGCCTATCAAACTTTTTAAGATGATCGATTGCTTTGATGATCGATTGTCTATTTATTGTACCTAAATTAATATATTTTCGTTTTGTTTTTTTTTTTGTAGAAAGGAAATAACTTATTTTTTCTGACAAAAGTATTATTGCAAATAAAACTAAACTACTTGTTTAATTGGCTTTATTTGACGATTTTGTCATTTATGATTCAAAGATCTATTGAAAGCACACGCTTGTCGTTTCAAGCTATAAGATCGCAGCGTGATCCAACAACCTAACTAAACTTAAAAGGCCGCGAGGCTAAAAGTTTTTTTTTGTTCCCTTCTCACCTGAGCATGAAGTTTAAAAATGTTGGGAAATAAATCAAACGCTTATGACCACTTGCACACCCGGTTTAGATTCTGATCCGCGTTATCATTTCTTTTGTCATTTTACTGCTACCTATTGTAGCATATCTTTGATACGAGCCATTGATCAAAAGTGCGCAAGTTGCCATTACTGTTTCAGGTCTTTGAATTTCAACTCGACTTACCAGGATATTTTTACACAGTCTAGATTATGTTAGCATTTCATCCCCTGCTCCGATAAGCAGGGGTGGAAAAGGTTGACCGGAAATACCCCAGCCGAGTGACGTACTTTTACCATTTGCTGAGGAGTACCCGACCCACACACCACATTAACAACACCCCGGCAAACCCCACTATATATTGGAAAAAAGTGGAGTTTAACACGGGGTACACGTACACTACCTTTCTTATCATTAGGATAACTTGCCTTTATGGGATAAGTTCAAGAAAATGGTATGTATCAAGTGATAATTGGTAGTAGTTTTCTTATTTCTGCGCAAAACATAAATTGTGGGTACTCGTTATAACCGCCTAATTGTCCGCCCAAAACATAGATTGTGGATACTCCTTTATAACTACAATATTGACAAGTATCCACGATCTCTGTTTTGGAGCAGAAATAAGACAACGATGTATGCTCCTGTAAACCCCACTTTTCCCTATATTAAGTGGGGTTTACCAGAGTATAGATTTCATGAACTTGTTAACATAATGTTTCTATTCCGATGTGGGTGCTCGTTAGAACCGCCTCATACTCAATGAGGCGGTTCTAACGGAGGTCCTAACGAGCACCAACATTTTATGTGTGGAGGATAAATAAGAACATTGTCATCCGATAAATGCCATTCCTAGAGCCATGGAACGAAGCAGTGTATTGCTTAGTAACCTTCATTGTCACGTTGACTTGTCGAGTTAACAGAACATGATATGGTGTACATGTACCAAAAAGGTAGCAGGTTATTTGTTGACGACAGTAAACAAACACTGATTTACATGTATGAATTAATTATATGGGTGCACCGAAAGATCTAAGTCTTCACTATTCGTTGTAAAATTCATCTGTAAAAGAATTACATCGCTGTGGTCTGGCGCAGAAAGATTAAATTAAATTCTGTCTCAGATTACTGCAATTTACGACGCTAAATATTCTGATTCAAAGAAAAGGCGGTGATCGCTCGATTGATTTTCGTTTCATTCCATTTTTATCTATTTATTTATTTATTTATTTATTTTGTTTTAGTGGCTATAGTTTATCAACGACCTTTGAGAGTTCAACGTTCAAGTGTGACTAGACTATTCCATGTTTTAGGGGAAGCAGGTTTCGTATTTTTTTCACAGGATTATAAAATTATAAAACATGTTTTTGATAATGCCATTATGTCGAAGTCGTGGCCAAGTCGTTAATATGATGCAGTACGAAACTCAGTAAACCAATATCGCCCAATGTAAAATCCCAACTGAAGGCGACTTACCTAAAACACGGAATAGTCCAAAATTAAAAGTGCAACCACGTCTCACTGCGTTTTGAAAGACTATACGCTGGCCGGTCAGGTCATCTTGAACGTCAAGTAAGTTTAGCCTGTCAGTTAAAGTGATGAATGTCACGTACACGTGATGGGCGGTCCTAAGACTTGCTGTAAATCAGATTGGCTGAGTCGAATCTTTTGCGTACAGCGATTCGTGTGACTGGGTGCAGCATGAAAGGATGCCGTTTTGTTTGAGGTATTGTTTTCGAAGGGCACCGCTTTGAGTTTGAAAATGCGATTTGGGGCCAGAAATTTGCAATTAGGTGTAAAGTGTGGATAGGTAAACTGACTGGCTCAAAAATGACTTGAATAGTGTTTGCTGGGCCGATAAACTCAAAACAATCGTGCAAAGCTTTGTGAGGAAGTTAAAACTACTCATAACTTTGTGACATACATGCGGTCAGTATAGTGCAGAGGAGTGCATACAAAAAAGAAAAATATTTTTGCTTGGCCTGTATAAATTTTATATTTTTCCAAGTAACCCCCCCACCCAAAATAAATCAATAAAAAGTAAAGAAAACAATTGCATTACTCATCCCCATATATGCCCAGTGGCCCATTTTTGGATCATTAGCAAACCATGTAGACCCAGATCAGACGCCACAGAACATAGCGTCGGATCTGTCTACACTATTTGTAGAACTTAACACAAATAAAACAAACCTGACACGCATTGTCATAAAAGAGATTAACAAGAGGGCCATGATGGCCCTGGATCGCTCACCTGATCCACAGAGTAACAAGTGGGCCCCGGGGAGGGCCATTATTGACCCTAGGGTTATAATGTGCATAATGTTGAGGGAGGTCTAAAAAGGTGAAGCTTCATACCAAATATCAACAAAGGCTATAATTTGAACAAACTTGGCAAAGGTCTACTAGATGAAGCTACACACCAAATATCAAAGACCTGGGCCTTGCGGTTCCAGAGAAGAAGGTTTTTTTTAAAGATATTCCCTACATAAGCCTATGTAAAACCAAATGGCCGAGGGCGGGGGCATTTTTGGCCTCAGGGCTATAATTTAAACAATCTTTATAGAGGTCCACTAGATGAAGCTTCACACCAAATATCAAAGACCTGGGCCTTGCTGTTTCAGAGAAGAAGATTTTCAAAGATTATCTCTATATAAGTCTATGTAAAACCAAAGGGCCCCGGGGCGGGGGCATTTGTGGCCAGAGGGCTATAATTTGAACAATCTTGGTAGAGGTCCACTAGATGAAGCTCCATACCAAATATCAAAGACCATGGCCTTGCAATTTCAGAGAAGAAGATTTTTTAAAGATTTCCCTATAAAAGCCTATTTAAAACCAAAGGGTCTCGGGCGGGGGCATTTTCGACCCCAGCACTATAATTTGAACAATCTTGATAGAGGTCCACTAGATGAAATATCAAACGAAATATCAAATACCTAGGCCTTGTGGTTTCAGAGAAGAAGATTTTAAAGATTTTCCCTATATATGCCTATGTAAAACCAAAGGGCCCCAGGGTAGGGGCTTTAATTTGAACAATCTTGGTAGGGGTCCACTAGATGAAGCTTCATACCAAATAGCAAAGACCTGGGCCTTGTGGTTTCAGAGAAGAAGAGTTTTAAAGATTTTCCCTATATAAGTCTATGTAAAACCAAAGGGCAACGTGGCTGGGGCATTTTTGGCCCCAGGGCTATAATTTGAACAACCTTGGTAGAGGTCCACTAGCTGAAGCTTCATTACAAATATCAAAGACCTAAGCCTTGTGGTTTCAGAGAAGAAGATTTTTAAAGATTTTCCCTATATAAGTCTATGTTAAACCAAAGGGCCACATGGCAGGGCATTTTTGGTCTCAGGGCTATAATTTGAACAATCTTGGTAGAGGTCCCCTAGCTGAAGCTTCATAACAAATATCAAAGACATAAGCCTTGTGGTTTCAGAGAAGAAGATTTTTTAAAGATTTTCCCTATATAAGTCTATGTAAAACCAAAGGGCCCCGGAGCGGAGGCATTTTTGGACCCAGGGCTATAATTTGAACCATCTTGGTAAAGGTCCACAAGATGAAGCTTTTATACCAAATATAAAAGACCTGTGCCTTGAAGTTTCAGAGAGGAAGATTTTTAAAGATTTTCCCCATATAAGCCTATGTAAAACAAAAGGGCCCCAGGGCTGGGGGCATTTTTTGCCCCAGCACTATAATTTGAACAATCTTGGTAGGGGTCCACTAGATGAAGCTTCATACCAAATAGCAAAAGCCTGGGCCTTGCAGTTTCAGAGAAGAAGATTTTTAAAGATTTTCCCTATATAAGCCCATGTAAAACCAAGGGGCCCTGGGGCGTGGACATTTTTGGCCCCAGCACTATAATTTGAACAATCTTTGTAGGGGTCCAGTAGATGAAGCTTCATACCAAATATCAAAGACCTGGGTCTTGCGGTTTCAAAGAAGAAGATTTTTAAAGATTTTCCCTATATAAGCCCATGTAAAACCAAAGGGCCCTGGTGTGGGGGCATTTTTGGCCCCAGCACTATAATTTGAACAATCTTGGTAGGGGTCCACTAGATGAAGCTTCATACCAAATATCAAAGTCCTGGGCCTTGCGGTTTCTGAGAAGAAGATTTTTTAAGTTTTCGGTGAAAAAAATCTATTTTTGGCTCCTGTGACCTATATGTGCAACGGACCAGAACCATTTGTACAACTTTGAAAGGGGACCACCTAAGGATCATTCCTGTGAAGTTTGGTCAAAATCCGATCAGTGGTTTAGGAGGAGATGTCGTTTGAAGAAATTGTTTACACACGGATGACAGACAAAAAGTGATCCTAATATAAAACACAAGAGGGCCATGATGGCCCTGGATCGCTCACCTGATCCAACGTGTAACAAGTGGGCCCCAGAGAGGGCCATTATTGGCCCCAGGGCTTTAATGTGCATAATGTTTAGGGAGGTCTTAAAGGTGAAGCTGCATACCAAACATCAACAAAGGCTATAATTTGAACAATCTTGGCAAAGGTCCACTAGATGAAGCTACACATCAAATATCAAAGACCTGGGCCTAGCGATTTCAGAGAAGAAGATTTTTAAAGATTTTCCCAATATAAGACTATGTAAAACCAAAGGGCCCCAGGACGGGGACATTTTTTGCCCCAGCACTATAATTTGAACAATCTTGGTAGGGGTCCACTAGATGAAGCTTCATACCAAATATCAAAGTCCTGGGCCTTGTGGTTTCAGAGAAGAAGATTTTTAAAGATTTTCCCTATATAAGCCTATGTAAAACCAAAGGGCCCCGGGCGGGGGCATTTTTGGCCCCAGCACTATAATTTGAACAATCTTGGTAGAGGTCCACTAGATGAAGCTTCATACCAAATATCAAAGACCTGGGCCTTGTGGTTTCAGAGAAGAAGATTTTTAAAGATTTTCCCTATATAAGCCAAAGTAAAACCAAAGGGCCCCTTGGCGGGGGCATTTTTTGTCCCAGCACTTTAATTTGACCAATCTTGGTAGGAGTCCACTAGATGAAGCTTCATACCAAATATCAAAGTCCTGGGCCTTGTGGTTTCAGAGAAGAAGATTTTTAAAGATTTTCCCTATATAAGCCTATGTAAACCAAAGGGCCCCAGGGCGGGGGCATTTTTGGCCCCAGCACTATAATTTGAACAATCTTGGTAGGGGTCCACTAGATGAAGCTTCATACCAAATATCAAAGACCAGGGCCTTGTGGTTTCAGAGAAGAAAATTTTTAAAGATTTTCCCTATATAAGCCAATGTGATACCAAAGGGCCCCGTGGCGGGGGCATTTATGTCCCAACACTATAATTTGAACAATCTTGGTAGGGATCCACTAGATGAAGCTTCATACCAAATATCAAAGTCCTGGGCCTTGTGGTTTCAGAGAAGAAGATTTTTAAAGATTTTCCCTATATAAGCCTATGTTAAACCAAAGGGCCCCGGGGCAGGGGAATTTTTGGCCCCAGCACTATAATTTGAACAATCTTGGTAGGGGTCCACTAGATGAAGCTTCATACCAAATATCAAAGACCTGGGCCTTGTGGTTTCAGAGAAGAAGATTTTTAAAGATTTTCCCTATATACGCCAATGTAAAACCAAAGGGCCCCGTGGCGGGGGCATTTTTTGTCCCAGCACTATAACTTGAACAATCTTGGTAGGGGTCCACTAGATGAAGCTTCATACCAAATATCAAAGTCCTGGGCCTTGTGGTTTCAGAGAAGAAAATTTTTAAAGATTTTCCCTATATAAGCCTATGTAAAACCAAAGGGCCCTGGGGCTGGGGCATTTTTGGCCCCAGCGCTATGATTTGAACAATCTTGGTAGGGGTCCACTAGATGAAGCTTCATACCAAATATCAAAGACCTGGGCCTTGTGGTTTCAGTGAAGAAGATTTTTAAAGATTTTCCCAATATAAGCCTATGTTAAACCAAAGGGCCCCGTGGCGGGGGCATTTTTTGTCCCAGCACTATAATTTGAACAATCTTGGTAGGGGTCCACTAGATGAAGCTTCATACCAAATATCAAAGTCCTGGGCCTTGTGGTTTCAGAGAAGAAGATTTTTAAAGATTTTCCCTATATAAGCCTATGTAAAACCAAAGGGCTCCGGGGCGGGGGCATTTTTGGCCCCAGCACTATAATTTGAACAATCTTGGTAGGGGTCCACTAGATGAAGCTTCATACCAAATATCAAAGACCTGGGCCTTGGGGTTTCAGAGAAGAAGATTTTTAAAGATTTTCCCTATATACGCCAATGTAAAACCAAAGGGCCCCGTGGCGGGGGCATTTTTTGTCCCAGTACTAAAATTTGAACAATCTTGGTAGGGGTCCACTAGATGAAGCTTCATACCAAATATCAAAGTCCTGGCCTTGTGGTTTCAGATAAGAAGATTTTTAAAGATTTTCCCTATATAAGCCTATGTAAAACCATAGGTCCACAAGATGAAGTTTCATACCAAATGGCAAAGACCTGGGCCTTGCGGTTTCAGAGAAGAAGATTTTTAAAGTTTTTTCCCTATATAAGCCTCTGTAAAACCAAAGGGCCCCAGAGTGGAGGCATTTTTGGCCCCAGCACTATAATTTGAACAATCTTGGTAGGGGACCTCTAGATGAAGCTTCATACCAAATATCAAAGACCTGGGCCTTGCGGTTTCAGAGAAGAAGATTTTTTAAGATTTTCCCTGTATAATCCTATGTAAAACCAAAGGGCCCCGGAGCGGGGGCATTTTTGGCCCCAGCACAATAATTTGAACAATCTTGGTAGGGGACCACTAGATGAAGCTTCATACCAAATATCAAAGATCTGGGCCTTGCGGTTTCAGAGAAGAAGATTTTTAAAGATTTTCCCTATATATTCCTGTGTAAAACCAAAGGGCCCCTGGGCGGGGGCATTTTTGGCCCCAGCACTATAATTTGAACAATCTTGGTAGGGGTCCACTAGATGAAGCTTCATACCAAATATCAAAGTCCTGGGCCTTGTGGTTTAAGAAAAGAAGATTTTTTAAGTTTTCATTAAAAAAATCTATTTTTGGCCCCTGTGACCTTGATGTGCAGCAGACCAGAACCATTTGAACAACTTTGAAAGGGGTCCACCTAAGGATCATTCCTGTGACATTTGGTCAAAATCCGATCAGTGGTTTAGGAGGAGATGTCATTTAAAGAAATTGTTTACGCACGGTTGACAGACAAAAAGTGATCCTAATATAAAACACAAGAGGGCCATGATGGCCCTGGATCGCTCACCTGATCCATAGTGTAACAAGTGTGCCCCAGAGAGGGCCATTATTGGCCCCAGGGCTTTAATGTGCATAATGTTGAGGGAGGTCTTAAAGGTGAAGCTTCATACCAAACATCAACAAAGGCTATAATTTGAACAATCTTGGCAAAGGTCCACTAGATGAAGCTACACATCAAATATCAAAGACCTGGGCCTAGCGGTTTCAGAGAAGAAGATTTTTAAAGATTTTGCCTATATAAGCCTATGTAAAACCAAAGGGCCCCGGGACGGGGGCATTTTTTGCCCCAGCACTATAAATTGAACAATCTTGGTAGGGGTCCACTAGATGAAGCTTCATACCAAATATCAAAGTCCTGGGCCTTGTGGTTTCAGAGAAGAAGATTTTTAAAGATTTTCCCTATATAAGCCTATGTTAAACCAAAGGGCCCCGGGGCGGGGGCATTTTTGGCCCCAGCACTATAATTTGAACAATTTTGGTAGGGGTCCACTAGATGAAGCATCATACCAAATATCAAAGACCTGGGCCTTGTGGTTTCAGAGAAGAAGATTTTTAAAGATGTTCCCTATATAAGCCAATGTAAAACCAAAGGGCCCCGTGGCGACTGCATTTTTTGTCCCAGCACTATAATTTGAAGGGGTCCACTAGATGAAGCTTCATACCAAATATCAAAGTCCTGGGCCTTGTGGTTTCAGAGAAGAAGATTTTTAAAGATTTTCCCTATATAAGCCTATGTAAAACCAAAGGGCCCCGGGGCGGGGGCATTTTTGGCCCCAGCACTATAATTTGAACAATCTTGGTAGGGGTCCACTAGATGAAGCTTCATACCAAATATCAAAGACCTGGGCCTTGTGGTTTCAGAGAAGAAGATTTTTAAAGATTTTCCCTATATAAGCCAATGTAAAACCAAAGGGCCCTGTGGCGGGGGCATTTTTTGTCCCAGCACTATAATTTGAACAATCTTGGTAGGGGTCCACTAGATGAAGCTTCATACCAAATATCAAAGACCTGGGCCTTGTGGTTTCAGAGAAGATTTTAAAAGATTTTCCCTATATAAGCCTATGTAAAACCAAAGGGCCCCGGGGCGGGGGCATTTTTGGCCCCAGCACAATAATTTGAACAATCTTGGTAGGGGTCCACTAGATGAAGCTTCATACCAAATATAAAAGACCTGGGCCTTGTGGTTTCAGAGAAGAAGATTTTTAAAGATTTTCCCTATATAAGCCAATGTAAAACCAAAGGGCCCAGTGGCGGGGGCATTTTTTGTCCCAGCACTAAAATTTGAACAATCTTGGTAGGGGTCCACTAGATGAAGCTTCATACCAAATATCAAAGTCCTGGGCCTTGTGGTTTCAGAGAAGAAATTTTTTAAAGATTTTCCCTATATAAGCCTATGTAAAACCAAAGGGCCCCGGGGCGGGGGCATTTTTGGCCCCACCACTATAATTTGAACAATCTTGGTAGGGGTCCACTAGATGAAGCTTCATACCAAATATCAAAGACCCGGGCCTTGTGGTTTCAGAGAAGAAGATTTTTAAAGCTTTTCCCTATATAAGCCTATGTAAAACCAAAGGGCCCCGGGGCGGGGGCATTTTTGGCCCCAGCACTATAATTTGAACATTCTTGGTAGGGGTCCACTAGATGAAGCTTCATACCAAATATCAAAGTCCTGGGCCTTGTGGTTTCAGAGAAGAAGATTTTTAAAGATTTTCCCTATATAAGCCTATGTAAAACCAAAGGGCCCCGGGGCGGGGGCATTTTTGGCCCCAGCACTATAATTTGAACATTCTTGGTAGGGGTCAACTAGATGAAGCTTCATACCAAATATCAAAGTCCTGGGCCTTGTGGTTTCAGAGAAGAAGATTTTTAAAGATTTTCCCTATATAAGCCTATGTAAAACCAAAGGGCCCCAGGGCGGGGGCATTTTTGGCCCCAGCACTATAATTTGAACAATCTTGGTAGGGGTCCACTAGATGAAGCTTCATACCAAATATCAAAGAACTGGGCCTTGTGGTTTCAGAGAAGAAGATTTTTAAAGATTTTCCCTATATAAGCCAATGTAAAACCAAAGGGCCCCAGGGCGGGGGCATTTTTGGCCCCAGCACTATAATTTGAACAATCTTGGTAGGGGTCCACTAGATGATGCTTCATACCAAATATCAAAGACCTGGGCCTTGTGGTTTCAGAGAAGAAGATTTTTTAAGTTTTTGGTGAAAAAAATCTATTTTTGGTTCCTGTGACCTAGATGTGCAACGGACCAGAACCATTTGAACAACTTTGAAAGGGGACCACCTAAGGATCATTCCTGTGAAGTTTGGTCAAAATCCGATCAGTGGTTTAGGAGGAGATGTCGTTTAAAGAAATTGTTTACGCACGCACGGACGGACGCACGGACGCACGCACGCACGCACGACGGACGACGGACAAAAAGTGATCCCAAAAGCTCACCTCGTCACTACGTGACGGTGAGCTAAAAAGAAATAAAGAAAAATTCTTTTGTAATAGATTATTGCCAAACTTAGCAAAACATACGCTTTGAGTCTTCGTTGTACTCTAAACACTCGGAACTGCTTCAGACAAAAGGCAGAAACACATGCAACTTTGGTCAATTGGAGCAGACTTAGACGAGTTAGCGGTATTTTTTTTCTTTTTTTGCTTTTTGGCTAACAGACAGATAAGACTGCAGCACGAACCAGCCTGGTCACATTCGCCGGTTTTACGTATTTTCGAGCCGCCAAAATCAAACAGCGATTGTGGCGACATTTTGGGATTTCATAAATTATTTTCGTCATTTCACCTAGTCAACACCTGCTATTTACTCAAGAAAAAAATGTGTATCTATCTATGAAACGTTTGTCACACTTTGCATCGCTAATGATAATCTCACTACCAAACACCTAAATTACGACCCACTTTAATTTAAACAGTAACAAGTTTACAGGATAAAAAAAACACTTATTGTCAATGAGATAATTAGTTTATCCTAAACTACTAATCCGTTTAATTATATGCAAACACCGAGCAATCACCTCGACACGTTTTTCACACACCGATGACGATCAAAGGTGTGCCGACGCACATGATTCTGACTGTCAATATAATACCGCGCAGGCAAAAAAATGGGACGTCCTTAGTACTCAATAAACACAGAAAGCGGTTTCAGCTAAGAAGGCGGGGCAAACTTTTTGCAAACCGCTAAAAGTGGGCGGGTTTATACGTCTCGGTAAAGATTTTTGGCCGTACAGAGAAATTTTTGGGAGTCTGCGGGAGGCCTTTGATGTTTAATTTGGGCGTCCGGAAGCGATTTCAGGATGTAATATACGCCGTACGTCTGCCTAACGGAAGCCCTGGTTTGATCCATGTTCATCTGACCAAGAAGTACTCTATTGTTGCCATCCATCGTAGACAAGACCCACTATAAGTGTAAGTATCTAAAGTTTTTATTAGCCTTATCGCACAAGTCTGTTTTCACTTATCCCTTAGCAAAGTGATCCCAAATGCGTCCTTATTTTTTTCTTTCTTCCGATAAAAAAATTATGATTCGGTCAATTCAAATGTCTGTCTATTTGCGGATGACACCGCAGTGTACCTAGCAGTCCAAGGCCCAGAAGACTCAGCCAGAGTTCTCACCAGGATTTTGAAAACAGGAGTTTAAGAATCCATCCATGGAAAAAGTCGGATTCAAATCTGAAAAGTTGGAGTCAAATTTTGAAAAGCTGGAGTTTGACCCTAAAAACGCGTGTCAATTATGGCTAAATGCGTACGGCTGTAGAGTGTGACTTTGGGGCTTGAACCCTTGTCCTGCTTAACATGACAACCCCTTTTCTTGCAGTGGAGATCCAGATCAGATGGATTCCATCTAATCAGGATTTACACTGTCACTCAGATTGTGAATTTGAATGGATAAATTACATTAGGCTTTGAAAGTCAGGAGTGGACTGGGTAAATTAATTTATTTATCAGGATATGGGTTTAATTTGAGTGTGAGCAGTTAACAGTAGTACAGGCTCTGATCAGGCTTCACCAACAGGACAAGTCCGTTCAGGCCATGCACTACATCCTAGTTCATAAATGGCATATGAAACTTTTGGTTTCTTTGATATGTTACACCACCTTGTCCTGGAAATTTTGATTTTTGACCCCCGCGGGCACTACCCCCCCCCACCCCCGGGCCCACCCCTAGGGTCGTGATCAAAGTTCCGAAAATGTCATGCACTCCCCAGACCAAAGATCTGTCAGTTCCCAAGTTTCAAGCTTGTATCTAATACCGTCTAGGAGTTATCTGGTAAGACGGACGGACGTATGACAGGACCATCACAATAGCCCCACATGGGGACAATGTATAATATACCAACAGTGCAGGCCCAGATCAGATGCCACAGGTGCCTCTTCCGGACCTCCACTTTTAGCAGGCAGTTCAACACTTGATAATTTATTTCTTTCATTCAAATAGGCCTAATCAAGGTAACTTGATAATGCGACAAACTCAGGGGCCTCCGTGGCCTAATGGATAAGAGCGCTGACTCTTAGTCATTAGGTCTCTCACCGCCGTGGGTTCGAGCCTCGCTCGGGTCACGTGTGAGACGCCAAGTTCTGCAACGGAAGGTCAGGTGGTTTTTCTCCGGGTACTCCGGTTTTCGCCCACCTATGATTAACGATCGGCTCGATATGAGTGAAATAATCTTGAAAGGGCCGTAAAACCCAAACCAAAAAAAAAAAAAAAAAAAAAAAACCAAACCAAAAAAAAAAAAAAAAAAAAAAAAATGCGACAAACTGGAGTCATAATTTTCTTTAATCGTAATAAAGACGATTTATACACTAGATTATCGCATCCTTTAATTATGCCTCCGTCATTTTTTTTAACAATCAAATTACCGTTAATCCAACTGTGTATTCAAGTATCCGGAAACAAAACAGTCAATTAATGTGATTGCTGCATCTCGCAAACCGCAAGACTGACCTGCCAATCTTCTAGCCGTGACGCTCTGATTGGCCGAGAGAGTAATACAGATGACTGTTCTCGCCAGGTGGCGAGGATTAACGGTAAACTTTTGATCCGAAAGCGGTAGCTAAATTTGGAGATCAATTGGACAACCGCTGTTATCTTTTGATGTGACAGGTCATTTTTGCGCTGGATTACGGACACGTCAGGCGAAAAAAAATGGCGTAATTAAGAATCCACGACAGGAAATTTTACGCGTACCAAAGCAAAAACAGGTGTAAAAATACGCCGGATTAGGCGTTTCCCAGAACTCTGCTCAGCTACCCTCCAAAAAGACCTTGATAAACTCCAACAATGGGAAAAGGCATGGGATATGGAGTTTAATCCATCAAAGTATCAGGTCCTGCACATATCAAGGTCGCGAACACCCAACAAGTATGTTTACACCATGCACGGACAAGTTCTTGATGCTGTAGACCACGCCCGCTACCTAGGTGTCGACATCTCATCGGATTTAAATTTTAGCCATCATATAAACCGAATTATCGCTAATGCTTCAAAAAGTTTTGGCTATCTGAAAAGAAACATTAAAACAAAACATAGCGGTATCTGCGAAGCTGCTTACACCACAACCGTCAGACCACAGGTCGAGTACGCGTCTAGTGTCTGGAGTCCTTACACGAATAAAGACATTTACAAGGTTGAGATGGTGCAGAGGCAGAGAAGGGCCATTCGATGGATTCTCAGCTCCTACTCAACCTACCAAAGTGTAACAAGGCTCCAGAACCAACTTAATCTGAAAACACTAGAACAGAGGAGGGTGGATGCCAAAGTAATAATGATGTATAAAATCATACATGGTCTGGTTGCAATACCTGTACCATCATACTTTGAGCAACCCACTAGATCGACACGACATACTCGCCACCCATTTGCATTACGTCAGATTCACACCACTGTCTGTCTGTCTACTGATACTGCGTCGGTCACATTTGACCATTACCGCAGGTGTACATTACATACACTCTAGGTTTGCAGGATGACAGCCTACACAGTAATCATGTAATTACGTTAGGGGTCTTTAACCTGCACAGGGGATGGTTCTCCCTGCACAGGGGGCCTCCAGTTAACGTCCCGATCCGAAGGACGGTGTACTTTATGACATTCATCCAACTACGGCCAACTATTATAAATTTTCCTTTTTCCCCTCAACAGTTGGTTATTGGAACCAACTACCAGCCCAAATAGACGGATCCAATGTTTTGACACGTGACCTTGTTTACTTGTCACTGCGCATAACTCCTTTTCGTTTTGATAACAATCTCTCGTGGTTGGCAAAAAGCCGCTGGTTCCATATAAACACATTGTAAATATGTTTAATATTACGGGCATATTATAGTTGAGTGTTACAGAAAATCGATGGAATTACACGTTAAATGAGTAGATAAATATATTCTAGACTTCATTCCCGCATCATCCGCATTTTTAGTCATTCGTTTTGCGCATTTTAAAAATTTTATTACAAATAATTAAGACCATCCCGGCTCGTTACCTGCCTAAGTTTAACAGGTAATTATCATCAAAACATCCTCAAATATTCTAGAAACCAATAATTACTAGCTTAGACATGTCTATTTTAAAAGTTTAAAGGTCAATTTTGTCGTTTCGATTCCAAACAAAATACAATTTTACAGAAAATAACATCGCATTTACAATGGCGACAAACGGCCAAAGACGTTTTTTGCCCACCACCGGTAAATCCCGGCAAATAGTATTATTGAGCGATGACGTAGGGTTTGGATGTGTCTATAGTATTACTGCCTACACTGGATCAGTTCAGTGTGGCAGTTCGGTCACACAACCATCTCATCCCGTAAGCACAACATATACTGTTTTTATCGGTTCGTAGAAATACCGGAACACACCAAAACACCGGAACACACTGGTAATTACCGGAACACACTCAAAAACTGTTTGGGGGCTAATTAAATAAGTGTTTTGGGGAATATGTGCTTAATACATATTTTTGTGTGTCATAATTTGACCAAATGTAACATGTGGACATACTTTATTCACCCTGGCTCAGTTAAGAACCAAATGATTAATCCTGTTATATAGCAGTGTGATCCGGTAAATTTTTGTCACGATCAGTTAGGTATTAGAAAGTTATAATTCATGTATTAACTTCAAAATGTCATTTTGATTAAAAAAAAAGAATTACGATGGGGGTTAATTTATTTAAAAAAAATCGGTATTGTTTCCTTTGAGGTTTAACATTCTCATCAACACTTTTACCCGGCATTCAATTGAAATGACATATCAAGTCCTGCTGCATAGTGGAACCAAAGAGTTTATATGCATGGATGGTCCGACTCACATCGCTACATCACTGGCATAGGTTTGATTACAGGCTTTCTCATGGCATGGCATGGCACAAATAGCCCCGCTTCTTCAAATTCTTTAGTTGATTTTTTAGTATAAATTGTGTTTTTATATACTTTACACATTGTTGAGAGAGAGAGAGAGAGAGAGAGAGAGAGAGAGAGAGAGAGAGGTTATAAAATGTTTCATATTGAATTGATGAATGATGAAATGAGTGAGTGAGTGTTTGAGTTTTACGTCCCACCAACAGCTAAGGTCATACGGAGACGGGACCTCGGTTTAAAGACTCATCCGAAAGTCTGGAGAAGCCCGGGATCGATCCTGCGACCTCTGGTTTACAGAATGATGAAATAATATGAAATTAGGCACTGCCTAGTCACGGGCATGGTTATTACTATGTCCATTTCGACAATAAATCAACACTATGGTCAGTGATTTTCAATTTAAAATTAACAAAAAAAAAAATTCTCTACAAAATCATTTGTACAAAAAGAATAAAGTGGATAGTGACTGAACAACACTCTGAAACAATAAAACAGATTGGTTGATAACTCATGGGAATCTTAATTCTCTATATTATACTTTAAGCCAAGCATTCAATAAGAGTTATATCTCTTATATTATAGTTATAACTCTTAATGAATGCTTGGCTTAAAGATACTAAAATAAAACTACCCAACCCCCATCCAACACAGTACAATTCAAAATATCACTTTCAGCAATTATTTTTTTAACCATTAAACATTAAAGGGCTATAACTCTGCTGAAAATGAATTGATGTAAACAAAAAAAAAACAAAAAAACATGAAACAGTCACAATTAAGCTATATAAATTCATACTGAAGGTGAACCACTCAAAGCTTCTTTGGAAACTCCATCAGTACGGGTCAGAGGAAACGCGCTCCGCTGGATCCGTGCCTTCCTTGGTAACTGCTTGCAAACTGCGGTCCTCGATGGTGAGGAATCCGAATATATACCTGTGACTTCAGGTGTCCTACAGGGCTCTATCCTGGGCCCGATTCTGTTCCTTATATAGATCAATGTTTGTTTGTTTGATTTGAGGTTTAATGTCCCTGTCAACACTGTAAAGGTCATTTTGGAGACGTTGCTTCCAATTTTGTGGGACTTTTACCCGACATTGAGATGAAATGACATCTCAAGCCCTGTCGCCCAATGAAACCAATAGGGTTTATAATCATGGACGGTCCGACTCGCACCGCTTTGCCTGGGCAGGCTTAGATCCTCTAAGCCGTTTACCAGTACTCGTGTGCGGGACGGATTCAGCTCTGCATGGAAGCATCAAGCAGCCCATATATTTCTTCAAGCCCCTATGGGCGGCGGGCGTTATAGATCAATGACACTGCTGTGTATCTGACAGTTGGAGGTGCGGATGACAGTGGCATTCTGCAGCAGGACCTGGACAGACTATGTGGGAATCCAGGTGGGACATGGGGTTTAACCCCTCTAAGTATCAGGTTGTTAGGGTGTCTACCTCTAAAAACCCAGTAAATTTTCCGTGCAAACTGCACGGCCATGTCCTTGAGGTTGTCACCAGTGCAAGATACTTAGGGGTTGACATTTCCAGTGGCCTATAATGGAATTCCCACATCAACAGAATTACTGCCAAAGCGAAGTCAAACGAGACATCAAAGTCAAAAACCAAAAGGTCAGAGAGACTGTCTACAAAACACTGGTACGCCCAAAGCTGGAGTATGTGGCCCCAATCTGGGATCCCCATACCAGAGGAAAAAATAATCCAGCTTGAAAAAGTCAAACGAAGAGCTGTCCGATGGACCACTAATAACAATGATTATAGGTCAAACGTAACGGCATGCTCCAGGAATTAGGTTGGTGGTCCCTCGAACAAAGACGGGCAGATGCGCGTCTTTGCTTTTTCTACAAGAAGAAAGGGCGAGGATTGCGACCAGCTGACCACATATAATAGATTCAAGCCCCCACCCCCAGTAAAAGTATTTTCACTGACCGTTCCAAAGGAGGTTGTTCTGTCGCGGATTAGTTTTTGTATGGGTTGTCTTTGAGAGTGTGTATCGCTTATATCTTTTTGTTTTGGATAGCCAATTGGGCATTTTGTGGGAAAGTAACTGTCCTTTTGGCTTTCCACTATTGATGTTTCCATTGGGGAATTTGGGGTCTAGTTGTTCTTTCTCTTTGGCGTCTCTGATTAGAGGTGTGGTTAATTGTATCAATTCCTGATCATTGCCTTCGCATCGTTTTAGAACGAAATCGAACTCTGTTTGGCTGAGTGATGAGCAGAGACCCTACCATGTCCCCATGAAAGCTGGCATATAAACCGCAAGTCTTACAGTCAGAATACTTGTGTGCTCCATACATATATCCTGTATCCTGGCTGTGACATGAAATTTGAATGAATCTGGCTGAATATGATAATTTGTTTACAGTCCCATTGAACACTATTTAGAATATACAATGTATATCCAACCACTCAGGCAGTTTGCCTAACATCATCAGTTTAACAGTGTTTAAGTAGACCTGTCCTGTTAGCCCCTTTCTGCACAGAATGTCCCCAAGAGAATATCAAATTGGCAAACAGTGCATGCAGTCCCAATTCAGATGTCGCAGAATGCAGATCTGATCAGGGCCTTCACTGTTGATCGAATTTCGATGGCAAGTGCATATGGTGTTAGGTATCTTTCTATCTACTTGATATAAGTCTATGGTTGGGGTCTTTAAATAATGTCATGTTGTGAGGTACAGAACTCGTCAGTGCAAATGATAGATAGATCAGTGGTTAGTGTACTTGCCTCTGACGCTAGAGGCCCTCCCCCAGTTTGATTCCTGGTGGCAGTGATTATTTCTGGATACAAAAACGCTCCATTGGCATTATCTGCTGGGTGAATGGCAAAAAGTGCACCATCGTTTGGATAACTGTGTAGGCTTTCAACCTACAAACCTTGTGTGTACTAAATGTACACCTGCGAGTAATGGTCAAAATGTGACCAATCACAGGATAGATAGATAGATAGATAGATAGATAGATAGATAGATAGATAGATAGATAGATAGATAGATCAGTGGTTAGTGTACTTGCCTCTGACACTAGAGGCCCCCGGTTTGATTCCTGGTGGCAGTGATTATTTTCGGATGCAAACACGCTCCATTGGCATCATATGTTGGTTGAATGGCAAAAAGTGCACTGTCGTTCGTTGGATAGATACGTTACACCATATGAACTTACCAGGCAGTTTGTCATGATGTTTGGTCTGAATCAGGATCAGTTTAGGAAATACCAGTGTGTGTGTTTTACAAAATGAAATGCACCCAAACCTGAATTTTTGACAGAAACAGCTTTTTACAAATACTTCCTTGTTTGTACATACCAGCCTTTCAATGTCTTCCTATCAAAGTAACAGAGTATAAGCGTACAAAGCGACAAAAGCCCCAAATGAACTGTCAAAACAATTGTTGTTCACTGGCCAAAAACTGTAACGCTCAGACGGAAGGTAAACAAAAGACTGATTCTCATTTTTGTGGAATCTTTAACGTTTACGCCTAAATAATTCTGATAAGCGCGTGAATAACATTGATCAATGATTTAGAACCGGTCACGCATTTTCGAACAAACGCCGGGAAAATGAATTTTATTTTTTTCAAAACGCATTTATTTGTTAAAAAGGATACGTTATAGTTCTTGAAATTTAGAAAGATCTTAAACATTCACGGAAAGAGAAAAAAATCCGACCAAAAATGTAAGCGTTTCTCGTCAGTTTTCAATTCGCGAGATCTCGTAAATTTGGGACGGATCAGCTGAGAGAGATGGGCTGGTGAAATGCACGCGCACGTTATCTATAGGCGTGCACGCCAAAGTTGCCTTCGGCAACTTTGTCCATGCCCGTATAAACACATGTCCTGCTATGTTTCATCACCATTTATCCTATTTCATTTTCTGCTCAGAAAACCAATAGGAGGTGCATTACAGATAGACATGACCTTATCTCTTCATTAGGCCGTAAACCACATATAACATCAGACTAGGCAAACGCATGGGGCGGACAGTCAGCACTTAGCAGGCTGGTTAAAAATTTCAGACAACATTTTGATATATTCTCCCAGCTAACGGTTTTGACATTTCGTGTTTATCGTCTCAAACGGAGACACATTGCTGGAAATGTCACATCTTTTTATTCATCTATTTATTTTCTTTTAATGAAAGAATGTGCAAACTGACTTCATTTTGTAATCAGATGAGTTATATCAGAGAATTGTTACCTAAAAATAAATATCTCTTTAATATTCAGACCCACCGCACCGGAACACATTTTAAAATAGTATGAGATTATTTTCAAGATTAATTGTAAGATCAGAATTGTAAGATCAGAATTGTAAGATCAGAATTGTAAGTAACAACAACCTACACACTAAAAACTGTAATTAAGTCATAAATACGGTTTTAATGATATAAAATAAAAAAAAAATGAGTGTGTTCCGGTAATTACCAATGTGTTCCTGTGTTTTGGTGTGTTCCGGTATTTCTGCGAACCCTGTTTTTAACTCTTCTGTATATGTCTTTAAAGCCTGTCATCTGTTTTTATTCTTTTCCTTACACTTTGTGCCGGGCTGTAAGACGTAATCATCCTGCACATAATCCTTGTGAGGGGGGCGATGCAGAAAGAAAAGAATTCTGACCATGATAACAGGTATTTAGGGACTTTACAAATGACCATACCTGCCTAGAATACCCACTGGCACGTGATGCAGTATTCAGAGACAGAACCGACAGAACTTTGCATTGTACAATCTCTGGTGCATTTCACCTTAGTGCCTATCATAAAAAGATATTACCTCTCTTTTCTTTTTTCCTTGGTTTATTTACCCTTTAACTTTGGGCTTTTTGTTTACAGAAGTTGATAATACGTCGTTTTATCAGGTCGGGTATAAAAGCCAAGGCCGCGCCGGGCCGGACCGAGCCACAAATTGCCGAGCCGAAGATTTTATTTTTCGGAATTCTAACCGAAGAAGAAATAAATAGAGGTTATTATATGGTAAAGGTGTGCCTCTAAGTCATATTGGCACCGGTATGTCATATTGGCCCGAGGGCCAATATGACTTCCGGTGCCAATATGACTTAGAGGCACACCTTTGCCATATCATAACCTCTTTATTACATCATTTATATATCTATCTATCTATCTATCTACTGATACTGCGTCGGTCACATTTGACCATTACCGCAGGTGTACATTACATACACTCCAGGTTGCAGGATGAAAGCCTACACAGTAATCATGTAATTACGGTAGGGATCTTTAACCTGCACAGGGGATGGTTCTCCCTGCACAGGGGGCCTCCAGTTAACGTCCCGATCCGAAGGACGGTGCACTTAATGACATTCATCCCTGCAAATGATGCCAATGGAGCGTGTTCGGACACCGAAATTTTATCGCCGCTGCCGGGGATCGAACCCGGGACCTTTAGCATCAGAGGCAAGTGCACTAACCACTGAGCATAGTTATATTGGCACCGGTATGTCATATTGGCCCGAGGGCTTTAGCCCGAGGGCCAATATGACTTCCGGTGCCAATATGACTTAGAGGCACACCTTTGCCATATCATAACCTCTTTATTACATCATTTATATATCTATCTATCTATCTATCTACTGATACTGCGTCGGTCACATTTGACCATTACCGCAGGTGTACATTACATACACTCCAGGTTGCAGGATGAAAGCCTACACAGTAATCATGTAATTACGGTAGGGATCTTTAACCTGCACAGGGGATGGTTCTCCCTGCACAGGGGGCCTCCAGTTAACGTCCCGATCCGAAGGACGGTGCACTTAATGACATTCATCCCTGCAAATGATGCCAATGGAGCGTGTTCGGACACCGAAATTTTATCGCCGCTGCCGGGGATCGAACCCGGGACCTTTAGCATCAGAGGCAAGTGCACTAACCACTGAGCATAGTTATATTGCAACGTGAAGAAATGAAGGCAAAGAAAACATTTACTGTTAAAAGGTTGATGCCGGGAACGTTTCGTCGAGTTGGTTGAGGCTATATTTTCGGGACCCGCCGAAAAAAAAGAAATTCCTTTTAAATTAAATAACTGATTATTAGGCCTACACTAACGATGCTCACGGTAATACAGTAACATAGTAGTGTGCAGCAAATTACGTCACAAGTGACGTCGCAACTGTAAGTTTAAAAACAAAAACAAATCGCCATTTTAAATACAGAATTTCTGCAGTTCAAAGAATGCTTTTTAAGGTATTTTACAGAATGTTTTGTGCTTATTTGAAGACCATTATAATTTTAAAGGCTCTTAGTGTCATTCATCAAGCTACTGCATAATCGATTCTGTTTGTAGCAGTCGGTCGCGGTGGTTGTTTACGTTAAAATACAAGACGGCAATTTTTGGGGACATGTTTCCCTCCTACAGATTTCTTCCGCACAATTTCCAGCTCCTCATAAGTGAAGGGATCTGTTCGTTTAAGATTGTTGGCAAGACCTTATTGTTTCAAATGTTGGGACATCCCTGCTGTGCTTGAAAGCAACGTCCTACACAATGCTTCCCAGTCGTGAGTAAACTTCTTTTAAAAAGTAATTTGTTTTTCATTTTTCATGCTTGCCACGAAATATCAGACTTTTCTCAAAATCTATTGTTATCCCTGACTTCTATCGCTCTGTCTAGGTCCAGAAGTCGGGTTGACATTGCTTCAAGTGATTTTTCTGCGGCCATTTTGAAGCTTATGGGGTACGGCATTAACGTTCTATTGCTATAGTAACAGAGTGGAGCAGTGCCAATATGGAAAGGCAGTGCCAAAAATCCATATTATATGGATTTTTGGCCCCGTCACGTGACTGTGCCATCAAAATAGCGAAAAAATGAGCCTGTATTGAAAGATTCTAATGTAATTTTCCTATAGAAGGTATGTAATAATATGAAATAAAGGCACTGCCTTTTGAGCAAACACACTCATTTACACCCCTTAGATAGTAAATAGTTAACTGGACTGGAGCCCCCCCCCCCTCCCCTGTCCAGGGAGAACCATATCCTGCGAGTAATGGTCAAATGTGACCGATCGGAGTATAAGTAGAAAGAAAGAAAGATCCCTACCGTAGTTACTTGATTACTGTGTAGGACCTTGCGTGTATGAAATGTACACCTGCACGTAATCCTCGTGGGCGGGGGTGTTGCAGTATATATAGAAAGAAAGAGTAGTGGTGTTGAACATCAACAACACACCAACAGTGGTTGCTTACGGGTTAAACCACTTGCCTCTGATGCTGGAGATCCCCGGTTCGATTCCCGGCAGCGACAATACAGTTTAGTATCCGAAAAACATGTTCCACTGGCATCATTTGTAGGGATGCATGTCACAAAGTGCACCGTCCTTCGGATCGGGACGTTAACTGGAGCCCCACCCACCACCCACGTGCAGAAACAATAATCTCCTCTGCAGGTTAAGATCCTAACCGCAATGTCATGATTAACGCGTAGGCGTTTGTCCTTCAAATCTCAAGTGAGCAATAACCACATGTGACCTAACGCAGTAAGGATAGATAGATATATATATATAGAGAGGGGGGGGGGGTGTTTGGCAAAGTTCCACATGAATGGCTTGAGCACTATCAAGCTCAGACACGACAAAATATAAACCACTTACAGTGGATCCAGAGCTTCCTGACAAACAGGGGTTAAACAGACCTGGTAAAAAGGCCTGATTACCGCGATTGGCCCAGCTGTATCTGGTGTCCCTCAAGGTGCCATTCTCAGACCATTGTTGTTCTGCCCACGCGTAAATGACCTGCCACAGAAAGTCAGCTCTGGAGTTCATCTTTTTGCTAATAACAGCCTTTTATACCACAAGATCTCAAGCATTGCTGATACTGCAACACTTCAGGGGGATCTTTACAGACTACAGCAATGTCTATAATGGAATACAGCCATGTACTGTCAATCTTAAAAACTTGAAAGTACCTTGACATCCTTTGTTTATGCAACTGTTAAAAGCCAAACTGCAGCCTGGTGTTTCTTTGGAAGGAAGATAACCAGCTGGTCTGAAGATGTTAAAGCATGATGTAGTGACTATGATAAGACTTATCCTGGTATATGCCACATCAGTATGGGGCCCACATATAGTATCAGCTCGAGACGGTGCAACGGCCAGCAACTCGGTTTGTCTCGAGGTGACTACCAGCATTACCTCCCGAGTGATACAACACCTTGACCTGCAAACTCGATAGCATTGACATCAAGATGTCAATCCCAGGCATCATCTATCTCTGGGCATCCATGCTTGCAGGTTCTCCGACCTGAAAGCAGCGAACAGTAGAGGATACTCCCTGGGGTATATGGACCGGCATCTGCTATCAGCCCACCTTCATCGGCACGGGCATCAGACTTAAGACCAACTTCCAAAGAATATTGTCACTTTGAGTGTCGGCCCCCGCCCATAGGGTCTTGAAGAAATATATGGGCTGCATGATGCTTCCACGCAGAGCTGAATCCGGCCCGCACACTTGTACTGGTAAACCGCTTAGAGGATCTAAGCCTGCCCAGGAACCGCGGTGCGAGGCGGACCGTCCATGCTAATAAACCCTTTTGGTTTCATTGGGCGACAGGGCTTGAGATGTCATTTCATCTCAAATGTCGGGTAAAAGTCCCACAAAATTGGAAGCAACGTCTCAAAATGACCTTTACAGTGTTGACGGGGACGTTAATACTCAAATCAACCAACCAACCACTTTGAGTGCTTCAAGAGGGACTTGTTGTGAGGCAAAGGTGACCGGAGTACAACATATATTGATTTACAGTTGGGCGAGGCCTGCTCTCCTTGCGGCAGGTAGGGGTAGAAAATGAGTGTTGTTATCTCTTCTATTTGTACACTTTTATTCAGTTTCCCCTTTCTCCCCTGTCCCTCCCTCTCTTCTCTACTAACTCTTCTATCTCTTTAGTGCCTTTACCAGGGAGATAACACAAACTGACCAACCAGGGTTGGCGTGTGGTTAAACCCAGAGCAATTGTTTGAGCTCCACAGCTGCTTTGCACATAGCCTTAGTTTGACGATGCTCCAGTGTTGGTCCTGTGTGCAATTCATGGACAGAAAATTACATAGGGTGATTCAGTTAATTTGAAGCATGGGCACTTTAAAGTGTCCTGAAACACTAGCATTATGCTATGGATTTGGGGCTCATCATCACTTTATAAATCTTGGCAAGGTAGAAATCCACAGGTAGCCAACTGGTAAGAAGACGTTTCGCTCCCGAGACGTTCCTCCCCCACCCACCCTAGTCGTTTCGCCTCCCTTTATGGCCCCCAGTCGTTTCGTCCCAAAACCCTAGTCGCTTCGCCCCCAAACCATAAATCAAACAATCAATACATTTTGTGTAACAAGTTCTAGTCACAACTCCCCGAGTAGCCAATTTTAAGGCCCGGTGTCGGCCGGTAACTATGGATCAGCTATCCTTGGACTCACGTGAGAGGGCGATGATACTACTTTAATATTTGCCTCTTCTCACCTCTGTTAAGTTAAAGATGAATAAAATTTCTGCAGTGGAAATTAGTTTTACCTTGGAAAGTTGGCGAAACGACTAGGGGGACGAAACGACCAGGGGCGGGGAGGGGCGACCAGGGAGGAAACCTTTTATGGGCGAAACGACTCGAGGGGGGGGACACGCTGGGGCGAAACGACAGGTTCAGCCAGATAGCTCTTTGTGTCCCCAACTATTCACAGGGCTTTATTTTATGTCCCTGAGCAATAGTTTGTGAAAAGTTTTAATTGGTTGGCCAGACGAGATGCGCTTTCCACACTACCGAGAAGCTGCGGTAAATGCTTCGGTAAATGCTCCGGTACTTCGTTGGTCCAAGCGCGGTGCTGGATTTTACCGGCTAACCTTTTCGGCTCAGTGCGCGTGACGTAGTTTCGAAACTTTCCCGCGATAAAACTTCAGCGTTTGATGGAACGGTCTTAGGAAAGAGCCTTCTAAAATTATTTCGACGCTTTTTGTGTTTCTTTTGTAACGGGACTTGACTCCTTTTGCTTTTGAAGAGTTATTTTTGGATGTAAATACAATTCTCATGAACTCTGTAAAGATGGCGGATTATCGCGAGAAATAGAACGAGATTCCAGGCGAGATTTGGGTGCATAAGTATGTTGTTCCAGCCTCTCTACAGTAAAGCAAACACTTCGTGTGTTTGCTATTAGTGGTAAATTTTAATATGATAATGTTAATTGTATCAATTGTGATACTCAGCATAATTTTTGTTCTTTTTGGTGCCCTAATTTTTGTTTTATTGCAATTTTGCAAATTTTTAGGGGTATAAGAGCCAAGGCGGTTTTTATCGTGCGTTTTGATCGAATTTGAATGAAATAGACATGAATGTGTGAAAAAATGTACATGGCAACCCCAAATAAGTATTTTCTAAACCTTTTATTGTAATAATTCCAGTCAAATCCTTTTAGTATCTGTAATAACCGTATTTTTGGTGTTTTTTTGTAGGCCACGTCGTTATGAACCGCAACGGACGGCAATGTCAGATAAATGATAAGGGCATTTAAATATACTATCTGAATCATGTAGGAACTTAAGATAGAGCTTTATGAAACTCATCATATTTCTTAATCATGTTTTAGACATATTAATTATGTTTTGATACTTACCTATTGTATTATTATTGCTTATTAATATGCTTCAGTCAGTAAGTGATAAGTGCATTAATTGACTCATCTAATTGTTTTAGATCTCAGCCTGTCACTTCAAAAAGAAAGGGTTGCAACAAAATCTATGCAATTTGCATACCTGCAGATAACTCGCCAAAAGACAAAGATAACGCCTCGGCGAATACTATACGCATTTGGCGTGTATTTCCCAGAGCAGGCTTATACGCAAGCGGTTAACCCGTATAGTGCACATTCTTTCGCCAAAAACTGACAACTGCCCTTCTTGAATCAGTGGAAGGGAGAGAATGACTGAAGAAAATATTTCATGTTCAATCTCCACGAAAGAATGCTGCCGACCTCAGCAGGTATCGAACCCGCATCCTCCTGGTCATCAGTCAGTAAACAGCTCCTACTGGCAGTAAACAGAAAACAGAACCATGCAGGCACACAACGTTGAATCAACTTTGTTTCAACGTTGATTCAACCTGGAGTGCCTGCTGGGAACATTTTTTTTTTAACTTTTTTTTTCTGAAAAAAAGTTGGTGGTCAAGATTGTTTATTTCCCTTACAGAGTAGCACAGTGCCGTTTTAACGATGTCGAATCAACGTCGTAAAACCCTGAAGTCCTTGACCAATCATTAAAACAACGTCGCATATATACTAATTTGTCCAGTCTGATGTCACTGAACAACATGGGTCGTCATTCGATTCGGAACATTTCGGTCGTTGTGTGCCTTCCCTTTCGGTCCTTTTCGGTCGTTTCCTGTAATAAGGTAATTCTAAAAAAAGAAACAAAAATAAAATAAGAAATTCGATCAATTAAGGTGATTCTGGTGAGTATATTTAATTTCATCACGAACACATACTAAGTATAATCAAATTCAAATATCATAAGGCCAAAAATAAGTAATTTAAGCGATGAATTTGAAAGAAATTCGGAATTGTCAATACTCTTTCGCCGCCTTGGCTTTTATACCCCTGGATTTCGGAAAACAGTTATTAAAAGATAAATAAGCGATGTAGATACTTGAAACTACTTGTAGTTATAACATACCTAATTTATAGTTATTTAATCCCACATTCACCAAAATATATATCTAACTTGTATCTAGAGACTAAAGATAAAATTTTCGGTAGGCTCGGCGGCTCGGCCCGGCCCGGCGCGGCCTTGGCTTTTATACCCGACAGTAGCGTAGGCTGAAAGCGGTCTTGCTAATTACCGACAACCACCGTCATATAATATAATAGAATAAATTTTATTTCCAATCATGGGCCACCATGTGGCAGCATATTAATCACAATTTATAATAATAATAATAATAATAATATAACAACTCAAAATAAACTCTGTAATACTGTAAAACAGCTAAAACTTGATTCTGATTAGCCCAAAACAATTAAATGAGGCACAAAACCAAGGAATGGCAAGGGTCATTTAGGTATAGGAGCTTTTTAGTGACGTACTTCCGGTTCTAAAAATAGAACGGGAAAAGCGCTGGCCGTCATCTGTCGTATTGCTTCAAAGGCAGTGGGACAGATGGAGTGTTAATTACAGCGTAAAACAGTGGAATTCTTTTAAACTTTTGGGATTCTAATGTAAGATAATGTAAGATAATGGGAGAAACGCCGATATGATACCAGATGTGAAATTTCGCATTACGAAAATGATATATTGTATATACGACCCAACAGGGTCCCCGCTCTCTCTCTATCTCTCTCCCTCTCTCTCTCTCTCTCTTAGCGCACCAACAATTAGCGAGCGCAGGCAAATGAAAATTACAGTTTGTCAACCGACATGTAGCGTGTCAACAACGTCGTGTCTACATCAAACCAACTTCAAAGTGATGCATTGAATTTGACATTGCAACGTCGATGAAATGTCACAACGTTTCGTTGGCGATAATACGGCGTTGCTTAATAAAATGTTATTTGCCCAGTGCTCGGACCCATCAAGACTCAGTGGGATTGGAACATTACATTCAAAACAAACATAGAACACCCTTTCAGAGCATAAGAATGTGAAACACTCTTTCGCAAGTGCAAGATTTTACAGTAAAATCTGGTAGATTTGTAGTTTGGTTCAACCTGCCCAGCCCTTAGGTCTACATTAACCCATTTGGTACCGGAAACCCCAAAAGGGGTAAGTGACAAACAGTGCAGGCCCAGATCAGACGCCACAGAACGCCATTTCCAAGTAAATTTTGAAGAAAACACAGGACCCTAAATTTTAAAAATGACTCCTGCTATATATAAGGAGGAAGATTCCATTTGGTACAAAAAGGGTTATGGGCTTCTTGGATACAGGGATCAGTCAAACCATCTCAACGGTCACCCAGTTTCGGTATAGTCTCTCTACTACATAGTGAAAGGCTAAATCTCCTTTCTCATATTCAGAGACTTGCCCTTGCTCTGGATTGGCCTGTACATGAATGCCCCTTTTGCATGTATTGCAGATTTTGTTTATCCCCATTTAATACTTTCTTTGTTAGTTACTGTTTCTTTTTCGAAGGGCTAGGTGGCCAAGGCTAACCTACCCTTTTTTTCGCGCAAAGGTTGTATCTTCAGTGGGTTTCTTTTCGCTGCAAGGGTGTCAGACCATACTTTGTGCCTCTTCTTTTTAATGTTATTTTTGCACTTATTGTTAGGGATCTGAGGGCTATGTCTTTGTGTAGCAAAAGAGCTGAACATAGACGCCCTCTGATCCTTTAACATTATCATTAGCAAGTAACATTCATAGATTTTAGTCCTGGATTAGATTATTTAATTATTTATATATATTATATTACATTAAACACATATTTTTTAATCCATACTTCTTATGCAATTCCACTCTCTGTGATATTGGACTCATAATATATGTGCTAAGTAATTTTATATACTCTTATGTTGCATGCTGTGATATATTTAAATCCTATTTGTTGTCTTACAATATGTCTGTCGAAGTAAAAGCCCTTCTGGGCTTATGTTATATTGTTAACACTATTCGACTTTGAATAAAATTTGTATGTCTATGTCACAAGTTAAGTACAGCATCCCACCTCTGGGATGCGGGCAGGCAAACAATGTTAACCACGACCAGTAACAACACAATGTGGCAACTAATCAGGGCCATCACTGTTCGCCTGACACGCAAATTTTCTGCCACAGGTGTCAGTCACGCCCCGTGCACTTGCCTCTGATGCTAGCGGTCTCAGGTTTGATCTCCGGCAGGGCGATAAAATTTTGGTGTCCGAACACGCTCCATTGACATCATTTGCAGGGATGAATGTCATAAAGTGTACCGTCCTTCGGCTCGGGACGTTAACTGGAGGCCCCCTGTGCAGGGACAACCATCCACTGCGCAGGTTAAAGATCCCTACCTTAATTACATGATTACTGTGTAGGCTTTCATCCTGCAAACGGGGAGTGTATGTAATGTACACCTGCGCTAATGGCCAAATATGACCGACGCAGTATCGGTAGAAAGAAAAGAAAGAGAGACCCCACATACATTCCTCCAGTCTCCACTATACATCTTCCTCCCTCGAATCCAGTCGTTGGAAGGAAAAGAAAAAAAAACAAAAAAAAAACAAACAAACAAAAAACAAACAAACAAACAAACAACAACCAAAAAAATAAAACAACAACACCTCCACTACCACCCCAACCATCCCCGGACAGATTCCACCCCTAACACCAGCAAGGTACCACACACACACACACACACACACACACACACACACACACACACACAACAACAACAAAAACAACAAAAACAACAACAGAAAGCAGACCGACCGGGCCCCACAGTGAGGCATAATTTCTACCCTACGCCCAGCCCAATTAAGGCACTGAGCTGACGTTCATCGCCGAAACTAGACCTGTGCAGGGGGCCAAACAACACCCCACCCCAGGGCTCAACCAGCCTTCCAATGACGGAGGTCCGCCCAAGTAGCACCCATGCCGGTGTACAAACAAAATCCATCCAAACAAGGTCGGGACAGTCATTCTCATCCCGAACAAACCACCCCACCCGAAGCCCATTACCAGAATATACCTGTCCCCAAGCCTCAAGTATGCCCCAAATGAAACATATAATGGTATATATATATAGGACCCAAGGCATGCGACTAACACCTGTACCTACCTCCAAACTGCGTTCTAACTAGAATATTTCAGATTGGAGTAGAAAGCTGACCTCCAGGAATATTTGAAAAAAATTGAGTTAACGAGAATTCTACTATATAAAGCGGTAAATTGATAAAATGTAGCATTTGATACACATTTGTCTTCATATGGCCAGTATGAGAACTCACTTCCTTGACAGTGCCAGAGTAAAGAGCTTACAGTAACAATTGTGTGCGAACTGAGAGAACATTCTTATCACATCAGCATTTTCATTACTGAAAAGCCATACAAACGTCTGGTGGCTTGTTAACCCTTGAACGTTTTTGAACAGTTTACTTATATTGCTGAAAAGAACATTTCTTTCATCTGAAACCCCGTGCACTCAGCAATGAAATGCATTTCGTCTTCAACCTTCTCAGCATTACATATTTGACAGAATATGAAAGAAAATACACTGGGCGGGACGACAGGTCAATATTCATTCGAGTGTATCTGGAAGTTGCAGAGCTTGTCCACCATGCGCGTAACGGGGAGAGAGCTGGGAAATATTTAGGCCCGATGTGAGATGGTCCCTCTAAAGGCATCGAGACAGTTCCCCGACAAGTTCCCGGACGCGGCATTTGGAGACAGCTCCCTGACAGATTTGAAGAGCATGGTAGCTCAGGCGTTAGTGCAATTGTCTATTGTCAATATGCTAGAGGCCCCCGGTTCAATTTCCCGGCAGCGGTAATAAAATCGCGGTGTCCGAACATGCTCCACTGGCATCATTTTGCAGGGATGAATACCACAAAGTGCTCCGGATCGGGACGTTAACTAGGGGTCCCATGCGCAGGGAAGAGATCCCAGAAACAGAATTGTTACTGATGATACAGCAAATTCATATTCAGCGAATCGGCAGAAATGCATCGTGTAAATGCTGCGGCTTATATGACGAAAATATCACTCATATGTTGCTCGATTGTCCAGCTCTGCACAACCGAAGAAAAGTGTTGCACTGATGAGTTAGCAGGCCTTCATGCGGACTGAACAAATTACAAATTATTTGTCTTTATCGCGACGGAACTAAGGGCGAGGATTGTGGCCACGTATAGCGTAGCTATATACCTTTGACTCGTGATCGTATAGTGTTTAACAATTACAAAATATAACTAAAGTCATATTTCAGTTTTAACAGCTTTATTAGGCAGGCACCTCATACGAGTGCACAACTCCTAAAACCAGACTAACTGGATGCAAGCTGATCAAGTAGACATCTGAAGTCTTGGTCAGAAACCCCAGTATTTATAATCACTACAAAAATCTAACGCAATATCCCTCTCTCATTGCATCATGCTTGTTATCACAACTCTTGCCAAAATCTCTCTAACTATAAGCTATCTGTCATGATTTTGATGACTGCACTAATAATATGATCTTTTAAATGCAGTTTCATCAGGTTTTGAAAGTACTTCACACGAACACCTGCTTAAATAACCTTTAAAAGGAAATGGCAGAGTCATATGATATTACGAAATTAAGCTGGCTCATAATCAAGTTATGATTTGAATGGCTGCCAGGTTACATGTAGACAATTTTAAGTGCAATCTCTGCATATTATACAAAGTTATATAATTGATGTTTCAGAGTTTTAAAATGAAGCTGTTTCATAATAAGAATTGAAGCTTAATATTTCCATAACAGTACTGAGACAGAAGCTTATTGCCTTTTCAACACCCATTCAGTCATATCACCATTCATACACACCTTCAACAATATTCCAGTCATACACATGATAACATGCCTATGCAAAATATCATGTGCATAGTATGACTATGTTATATACCTCCCATTGTTGAGTCTGACCAAAACCTCTTGTAAATATACTGTATATACAATTCATGTATAATAAAACAAGATATCATCAACATATATCAGTAACCAGGATGACCAGGATGATATTTAAATAGTAACATGATAGTATCAACATATATCATAAACACATGTCAGTGTCAAGGATCCATTCACATATATAAGTGACCAGGATTATATGATTCATATATTAGTCATCAGGATAAAACCAGAATGAATAGCATATCATCAATCAGGATTATTAATTAATTAATGTCATGTATGCTTCATGTGACTAGGCTTGTAATTAATCTAATATGTGACCTGGATCCAATAAACATTTGACCAGGATTTGACTAGGATTATAACGAAATTTCAAGTTTAATTGTTAATTAAATGTCTAAGATGTTTTCCTAATTATTTCTTTTAATCAACCCTTCTAATCCAGTAGACTTCCTAATTACCAGGATAAGCAATATACTTGTAACCAGGATTTCTACAAACTATAAGACCAATAAAGGGCTCATTAAACACACTGTTTTTGGAGCGTAGCTGTTGCAGCGTAGCTCCAGTGAGATGAGAAATGATTTTGGCACTACTTTCGGTGTTACTGCATATGACCCAATCACCAGTGAGAACATAGTACCCCGTGTTAACATAGTAGATTATTACGCCATGCGGGATCTTCTAATAGACTGCTTCACAGACCACCTATTTCAAACGGAACATATGAATATTTTTAATAGATGAACTGTGTAGCAGTCTAATCTTTTTATAGCTCAGTTCATATAACCCAGTTTACAGCCCATTTGTACCATAAAATCCCAAACCTTGCAACTTGCAAACAGGACAAACCCAGATCAGATACCACAGAACGCGGAATCTCATTATGACCTTCACTGCATACTTACAAAAAGGTTCGGCCATTTTTGCCAAATATTTCGTGGAAGCCACAACCTGACATCCCTGATTTTAAAATGAACTCATTCCATACTGATATAAGGTGTTGAGGATTCCATTCGTTTAAAATGGGTTAAAAGTACGCAGTGTGGGTCGATAATGTATTACCAAAATAAGACAGTTGGAATGAGTTTGGACTGGTGCACGTCAAGGCTTACATTATAAGCAGTAAATTTTGCAGTTCAGACACAGATGAGACGCCACTTGTTGTAGCGTCTGATCTGGGTCTGCTATGTTTGTCCCTAAAAAGGCTGGGAATTGATATTGACAATACCTAACCCGTGAGGCTGTTTTATGCAAGATTACTTTATGAATGGACACGCCGAGGCAAAATAATATAAAAAATGAATACGGAGTATAACATCTAAACCCGGCTGTGATCATTTTCGGCGTACAGGTTGATATTGACAATACAAATGCCTTATGCCAAATTACTTTACAAACGGCCTCGCCTAGGCAAACTGAAAAATTATTTCGAAGTGTAACTTCTAATCTACTTAGAATATTTTTGACAACTGTTTGTATACAGATAGATAATGTACAGATCTAACCAACGAGATTCCTGAATGCCCAATTTCTTTATTTTAGCCTCGGCAAGGTAAAAAATTCACCCACTGACACAGTCGTATAACTTTCAAACCGACGGGTATATTTTTATAATGTTTTGCATGCAGATGTAAATTGACAAGAGCAAGCTAATGATATTGTCTAATGCCAGATAGCTTTATAAACAGCCTCACCGAGGTAATGTTTTAAGACTAATTACGGATGTATAACTTATAAACTGCTGGGCAAATTATGATAATTTTTCACATGAAGATAAACATCATCAAGACGTAACCAAGGAGAATGTCTAATGCAAGATAAATAACCTCCCCAAGGTAATTTTTCAAAAACTGATTACATAAAATAACTTTAAAGCCGCCAAACAATAGCGCAAGCCACAGTTACTGCACGAACTATAGCTCAGCAAAAATCTTCAAGTAAACTGTAGAACTGCATTGTTGCTGTATTGCTCAAAAACATTGATTGTGGGTACTTGATAAAACTGTCTCGTCAAGGCGGTTCAATCAAGTCCCCGCAATCAATGTTTTGAGGAGAGATAAGAAAATATCATAATTTTGTATCTTAAAATTTCCATTTTTTTGCCGAAAAATTGACAATGTATTTGTACAGGCATGTTTTCGTGAGGGTTGTTGCGGGGTCTACACCTTAGCGTGAGTTAATTTCAATATAGGTCTTGTTGCGTTAACACGACTTCTGGCCCAGAATAGCTTCAAACAGCTATATTCATTGGATCAATATGAGCCTGAATTAAAATACCAATCAGACGCTAAATCAAATTATCAAAGCTACGCTCCATCAGCACTCTCAGTGCTTTGATTAGATTAAGTTTTTATTCCTTTTTGGATGGTGAATTTACACAGTCACATTGTTCTCCCCTCAAGTTTATAACTGTCGGAGGTTGTGGAATAGGTATAACCGGAACTCTGTAAATTTTATTCGCTGTTAATATCCCATCGTTGTTAGCAAAGTTGTTCGCTTGTTGATAGTGTAGGTTGGTAATAAGGTAGGTTGGATGCGGTGGATGTTCTTTACAATATTCATAGTGTTCTTGTACAACACTAATGTCGTCTGGCTGTAATAAAATAAAGTTTAATGTCATATGTACATCTTCACCTAAGCATGACCTTAAGGGGCATACTCAGGACTTTATTATTTAAAGTCACTAAAGTTCTGATCACTAAATTTTCGTCCATGCATAGTCTTCAGGACTATACAAGGCACAAATAAATTTCACTGAAATGTCAATGTACTATAACTATTAGTACTATCACGATCACATGAGCTATATACATAATGAAAACACACCGTACGATAAAATTCATATGTTATGCAAATAGTTCATAACATGTAACAATAGCTATATACCGTTCAATAGCTAAATACTATTAACTTATCCCTGTTAACAAACACTGTTTATATAACAAGTATTCATAAATAACCTAATTTTAAAACACTGTGCACAGATTTTCTTTTATTTCTTTGCCCATGCCGCCGTTGCGTCAGTCCACTTGAAGGGCTTTTGTCCTTCCTCAACGTTATCGACGTTTTGTTCCTCGATCAGAGTGGACATCTCGATAGCATCACCTTTGATCGGTGACCGTTTCACATTCACCTTCTCAAGATCATGTGTGTTAGCCTGTCTTACACCAATTATCTTAGAGACAAAGTTTCTTCTACGTAAGATTATTAAGATAATTGCAATTAATAATACCGTCGATGCAATACTGATTAACATAACATGTATCCAACTAGTATTTGATTTATTCTCATCTTATATTACAGGTTTATAGTTTCTTGTTTCATGGAGTAGTTTTTGTAAAGGAATCTCTTTCAAACCTAAAAAATGTGGTGGCAACTTTAATGGTTTAGATCCTAGTTTAGTTTTAATATCAGGCCAAAAGTAAAAGGTTGAAACATTATGTAATTTCAAAAGTGCTTGCAAAGGATCTGACCTTTCAAAGTTACTATGTCTGCCAAATTATTCAGGTAACTGTAAATATTCGTTTGAGGCTTTACATGTGTTATTTAACCGGATAATGCCAAGCGGTGGTGTGATTTTAATGTCAGCATTCTTCGGTTCATATGACTGACAATTTAATGTGAATGTCAGAGGTCTATTTGTGACAACAATCCAAATACTTAATGACAAGTACTTCGTAGTTGGCAATCGTTCATTCAACACAACTACTTGTTTACAATACTTTTTAATGTCATGCAGGTTTTGCATGAACAGAGCAACAACGCAAAACTTATTTACGTTGGTCTGATAAAATGCTGTCTCAGGATTGCAGAACTGAAAATGATAGTTATTACACATCTGAAATGTACTTTCAGATAGAAGGGAAAACATTGTTTTATCCTTTGAGACTAGTAACATTTCATTTTCTAAACTGTATTTTAATAATACATCTGTCTGATTATTTGAGAGTAGCGGTAGTGGTAAGTTATGTATTTTATACACTTCATATTCTTCTTTAGTGTTAATTAGTGGAATCTTAAGGATAATTCTAATTTCGTTATTCTCCAGGTATGTTATTCATGTCAATGTCTTATAAAAATACCAAATATCCTTACGAGGATTTTTAGGAAGCTCGAAATTATTAGGAAGTTTTGTTTCTACTTCAATTAATAATTCCTTCAAATCTTTAGGTGAGATTGTATTAGTTGACAAATGCTGCATTGACAACATGTTTAGTTCAGATTTTAAGCTCTCAAGATAAAATATAGCATCTTGTGTGGTAAGCCTAATTTCATCAAGTATCATTTTGAATTGTAAGTATGTATGAATAAATTGTTCAAGTCTAACAAACTGTCGTTCAATTGTTCTTTCAAGCAACCTTACTTTATGGTCAAGCTTCTGAATAACTATGATGAGATCCATAATTGATCTCCTATTTTCTGCTACTTGCATTCTTGTTAAGTTAAGTACGGATAAACTTACATCAAGAATATGTATTATCTGATCTTGGTTAAGTGCAAAGGTTTTGATATTTCTATCTATGTTCTCAAGGTCACTTTCTGATACAGTGCCAAAAAGAGTGCTCATGAATTGTCCTATTATAGGAATTAATGACCTTTTGTGTCCATGACTGTTTACTGAAAGTGTCTGGTACTCATCAAAGTTTTCATAAACAGACTTATATGTATCTGTTAAAAGGTTAACTTCAACATGTAAACTTTGGCATGTTTCTACATATCCCGTTAAATTTGACTTCTGATAAAAGCTTGTCATATATTTCACTATTTCATCAGTGCGAACAAGATCGTTTTGAATCTTTAAAATCAAATTTTCAAACGGTCTCAAATCATGAATAAATGTTACAGACCAGTGTGCATCGTTAATAAAGACTTCATTAGTCTTTTGAAACACATTTTCGGATGTAAAGAGTCCGAATGCCTGGCTAACAAACAATGATCCCAAGATTAATGTGATCATCATATTGTTAATCTGAAATTAAACAGAAATGGGCATTACTACACCGTTAAACGAGGTACTTATTTACAATTAACCTCCATTAACATACATGAGGCCTTAACCTCATTAAAGAACATAACATTACGAGGTCATTTTATAACATATTAGACATTAACCTCAAGAGTTGCTTTAAACTCTCTGCTCTATCTCGAGACTTCCTTCGTCTCTTTTTCAATGGCCTAACTGTCTCGCTGGCTACACTATTAGACAGTTGCTGCTGTGAATAAACAACATTCACATCCATATCACTAGCTAAATCATTGTTTTCAACAAAAGGCATAGAACAGGAATTATCAGAGGCTAAATCGTCATTACACTCCATGTCCTTGACCTCAGTTTCTTCACTTTGATTTTGCCTAGCTTCTTTGTGTTTTAACCTTTTCTGTAATTCCAGTAAAGGTATATCATCTTCATCAGAAGACGTTTCTCTTTGTTGTCTGTATTTCTTAACTAGCTTAGCCAAGGGAATTTGTTCTTCTGAACCAGAATCAGTTTCTGTTTCTGACTCAGAGGCCTGAGGTGGAATTACATATGCTGCGTCCCTAAGTTTTCTACTACTTTCATTTTTGGAAACTGGCCAATCTTCTACATTTGCCAGCATTAAATCGCCTGCATATACTCTACTTGTTGTACCATCTAATTGGTTTTTAATTATGAAAGATACAGGTCCTGTTTTCTCAATTATTCTATAATAAGGTTTCCATTTCTGTCCTAATTTACCCTTTCTTTGTTTATTTTGGTAATAAACTGGATCTCCTACTTTTAATTCTACCTCTTTAAGATTTTTATCTGCATATTTAGCCTGGCGCTTCTTTGCTTTTTGTAAGTAATTTCTTACATGTACAAAAGCTCCGTGCTGTTCTTGTGAAGCAACTTGGTGGAAAAATTCACCTAAATATTTTCTCCTAGGCTGTTATATATTGCCAACTGGCAATGCTACATCTCTGTTGTAAAGCAAATAATAAGGTGAAAATTTAGAAGATTCACTAACATTAAATCTAATTGCTGCTAAACTTTGACAAAGATACAAATCCCAGCTCTGTTGATTATCAGCTACCATTTTAGCTAAAATGTCATGCAAAGTTCTATGGAATCTTTCAACTTTTGCATTGCTCTGAGGATGATACACGCTTGTCAAAATATGGTCAACATTAAGTTTTTCTAATGTTTCCCTGACCATCCTATTTACATTCTCAGTTACATTGTCCGTCACGATCTGTAAAGGACAGCCGAAACGTGGGAAAATGTGTCCAATGATCAATTCCGCTACTGTTTCAGCAGTCTTATCTGGAACTGCAAACGCTTCAGGCCAACCACTATGCCAATAATCAAATGCAATGATATATTTATTGCCTGACAAAGTTGTTGGATATGGACCCGAAAGATCAAGACTGAGTGTTGCCATAGGGTATGGTGGAATATCTGTTTCTTGTAATGGATGTTTCGTTTTCTGCAATGACCTAGTTCTGCAAGTCATACAATCAGAAACATACTTCTTTAAACAAATTTGGCCAAAAGTATTTCTGACGAATAGAATTAAAAGTTTTCTGTACACCCATATGACCATTGTTGTCATGATACTGAGTTACAACCAAAGATCTAAGATGTTTTGGAATATACAATCTTAAATTTGGGTCGTCATTGGCATTTGATAAATAATATACCAATCCATCTACCAAAAGATAATGTTTTTGAACTTCTTGACTCTCTTCCCCATTCAAAATCATTGACCTAATGTTTGAGATATCATCATCCCTAGTTTGTTCAATTTTCATGTCAAAGCCTTCTTTCGTAAAATCAGAACAGTCACACTTTTCAAATGTGTCTTCATTTGGAACACTGCAACCAGCAAACGCTTTTGGGTCAAACCGATTAGAGTCTAACACATTCACCTGATATAAGTTGTCATTGACATCAAGTGCCTTTTCTACCTCTTTGTCTTCACTAACTGTATTTTCCTCAGTTTTGTTTACATTGTCTGGATGCCTAGAAAGTAGGTCAGCGCATGTATTTGTTGTACCAGCAATGTACTCTATAGTACAATTATAGCCTGACATACTCAAAGCCCAAAGTTGAATCTTTTTGTTTTGCATAGGAGATTCAAGCAAGTATTTCAGAGCTTTATGATCAGTTCTTATGACAAACTGAGCATTGTGCATATAATAATCTAACTTTTGAAGAGCAAAATGTATCGCAAATGCTTCTTTTTCTACCACAGACCACTTACATTGGGACTCTGTGTTCACGGAGATGTTGCACTGATGAGTTAGGAGGCCTTCATGCGGACTGAACAAATTTTTTGTCTAAATCGCGACGGAAGTAAGGGCGAGGATTGTGGCCACGTAAAATCGATTTAAGCCCCCCAGTGGAAATCTTCCACTGACCGTTCCAAGGCGGCTCTTCTGTGGCGATTTATTTATGTTGTTGTTTGTTACTTACTGTGTGTATCACTTGTGTCTTTTAATTTTGGATGGCCATATGGCCATTTTGTGGGAAAGTAACTGTCCATATGGCCTTCCTTTGTTTAGGTTTCCATTATGGTCTGGTCGCTTAATGTTTGTATTTCTTTCCCTTTGGTGTCTTTTATGGATGGAGTAAGTAAATTGTATCAATTCCTGATCTTTGTTTTACTTCTACTTTACTAAGTTTGTGGGACAAATAATAGATTGTTTTTTCATCACCTTCACACTCTTGTGTAAGGCATGCACCAACACACGAGTTGCTAGCATCTGTATATGGAACATATGGTTTATTTGGATCTGGATAAACCAAAAGTGGGACAGCTGTTAAACTTTCTTTCAAGAATTCAAATGCAGTTTGATGTACGTCTGACCACTTGAAATGTGCATACTTCTTGTCAAAGCAATGATTGGTTCAGCTATCTGAGAGAAGTTTGGAATGAATCTTCTATAGTAAGAACACATACAAAAAATGATCTTACTTCTTTTACACACGTTGGAACAGGTAAAGATCTAATTGCATCAACATTCCTGTCATCAGGTTTGATTGCTTGTTTACTAATTACAAAGCCAAGATAATTAGTTTCTAATTTAAGAAAACCACATTTCTTAAGCTTAAGTTTGAAATTTTGCTGTCTTAATTTGTCAAATATCAAAGTAAGATGTCTCAAACGTTCTTCCAATGTTGAGCTGAAAATCAATAAATCATCAAGGTGTGCTGTAGCAAAATCATTGCAACCTTGCAATACAACAGACATAAGTTCTTTAAATAACGCAGGGGCATTAGAAAGGCCAAAGGGCATCACATTGAACTCGAATAACCCTTTGTGACATGCGGAAGCTGTTTTTTCTTTGTCCTTCTCATCCATGGCAACCTGCCAATATCCGCTTTTCAAGTCCAAAGATGTAAAGTATTTTGCTCTACCAAGTAAGGCTAAGATATCATCTATTAAGGGTAAAGGAAATGAATTTGTCTTTGTTATTTGAATTCACTTTCGAAAGTCAACACAGAACCTTTTACTGCCATCTTTCTTGTCAACGATCACAACAGGAAATGACCAAGGTGATCTTGACCTTTAAATTACGTTTGCATCTAACATTTCGTTAATTGCTTTGTCAATTACCTCTCTGTTCTTAATTGGAGTTCTATAAGGTTTCATTTTAATTGGTTCGTGATTACCTATATCAATTTGCATTTTAACTGTGTCTGTTTTTCCTAATTCAGAATCTTTATTTGCAAATAAGTCTCTATTTCTCAAGATAAGATTTTCAATTTTTTACCTATATTTTTCAGGCACATCAAGGTCTTTTAAGTCTAATTTATTTTCACAGTTATTATTTCGAATGACTGAATCTACATGAGTAATATTATTTTGAAGCTCTGATATTTTAGCTAACAAACCATGTCTATAAATTTTAATATAATTGTTGGTGTTGTTAACAATTAAAACTGGCAAAGATCTATCTTTTGCTAATGTAGAAACAGTGTTAATAATTTGTAAAGTAGAAGTAAAACATAGATCAGGAATTGATACAATTAACTTACTCCATCCATAAAAGACACCAAAGGGAAAGAAATACAAACATTAAGCGACCAGACCATAATGGAAACCTAAACAAAGGAAGGCCATATGGACAGTTACTTTCCCACAAAATGGCCATATGGCCATCCAAAATTAAAAGACACAAGTGATACACACAGTAAGTAACAAACAACAACATAAATAAATCGCCACAGAAGAGCCGCCTTGGAACGGTCAGTGGAAGATTTCCACTGGGGGGCTTAAATCGATTTTACGTGGCCACAATCCTCGCCCTTACTTCCGTCGCGATTTAGACAAATAATTTGTTCAGTCCGCATGAAGGCCTCCTAACTCATCAGTGCAACATCTCCGTGAACACAGAAATCAAAGAACCACAGAGGTGAGACAACGGTGAGGACTCGACAGCAAGAAACCACTGAAATGCTGGAGCAAAAGAAAACCAACAGTTAGACTCCGATGAGCCCGACCAGAGACGGAGCATGGTTGATTAGTTAAAAATCCTTTATCTATTTGCGAAACCTCATATGACGAACCTACTGGTAAATCTGGATTTTTTCTTACTTTTCCATAACATATCGTGGATGTATAAGGTTTTATTAAGCACGTTCTTTTCATACTAACTGTTGAAGCTATATGTATATCCGCCTCTAAATTAACATAGTTTACCATTGATTCTTAAGCATTTCAAATCAAAATAAATCCTAACGTTGTTCTGTTTAAGCCAGTCCAAACGAAGTATCAAGTTTCTATTTAAATCTCGGATCACATAGAAGTCTTGAGACATTTCGGTACCACCGATACAAAACTGTACAGTAATGCAACCGTCACTTTTAAGTTCACTCCCATTTGCAGATTGCAAGCAAACTTTCTTTTTGGTGAGTCTTGGTTTATTCTTAAGCGGCTCATAAATTCTACGGTGCATTAATGAACACTCAGTTCCAGTGTCTACAAGAGTTCTAAACCTTTGTTTACCTATTTTAACCAAACAAGAATTTGGACTGCCTGAAACATTGATCTTAACCTTTTGATGAGGTAAATGTCTATTGTTTTCTTTACTCATTACATCGACCCCTGTATGCAATGAGTGTCCCAGTTTTCCTGACCAGGTTCTACATTTTGTACATTATTCTGATGTCTAAGTCTTCCATGACCCATGGGTGGTCTACTTTGTGGTTCTTTGTTTTTGCAATCTCTGGAAATGTGACCACAATTCCAGCACTTTACCCTAGGGTTTCTATTTTGCTGTGTGCTATTAATCCTATTAAATTTTCTAAATTAAAACCGTTGACCTCTTGAGTGGTCAACATCCATAGGTGCTTCTTTTCTTTGGGTGTAAAATGTATGTGACATTTGAACCCTAGCCCTAAGATTCTGCTCATTTATGGCTATTGCAATCGACCCCTGTAATGTATCTGGCTGATCTCTCAATATTTTTAATTTCAAGTTGTCTTGGGTCAACCCATCAACAAAGATGTCAATAAGTTGACGTTCTACAGCGTCGCCTCCTTGGTTATGATAGGCTTCTTCCGCTAAAGAGAGAATTCTTTCAGCGAAAAGCTGTATGTTTTCCCCTGGTTTTTATTTCACGCTGCGCAACACTGACAGCGCCATTTGCCTATCCGTTACATCACTGAAACGGACAGCTAATTGTTCTTAAAGCTGTTGCCAATTACCGTCTGGGTTAGCCGCCATATACCTCTGTATAAAACCACTAACTGCTCCCCCAGAAGATTGATATGCAATTAACTTCTTTCTTGTCACAGGTATATCGGCAAGAATTGAATACTTTTCATTGGATTTTATCGATTCCCTAAAGATTTTAGAGTTGCCATCAAATTTAATCACGCTTGTTGAGGCCCCTTGAGTTGTTAGTGCCTGTGATACATTGGCAAGTTCTAATTGAATGTTAACAAAAGCCTGTGCAGCAGGATCAAGCTGTTGTTGATGCTGAGCCTGTGCTTGGGCTTGTCCTTGTTGGGCCATATTGAAAAAAAAAAATGAATAAATAAATAAATAAGTAAATAAATTAATTAATCTAAAATTAATTTTGGCCTACATTTTAGTTTTCGTTTTAGATTAATTTTCTACCATCATTTTGAATGATATTTGGTGACAGAACAAACAACAAACATAACCAGAAAAAGTAAAAGTAAACATCACCTACCTTGGTGTCCATTTTTCTGTTTTCTGTCGTAAGGTTCCTTTTTTATTTTATCCGCAGCACGGCACCAAAGCAAGATATATAGCGTAGCTATATACCTTTGACTCGTGATCGTATAGTGTTTATCAATTACAAAATATAACTAAAGTCATATTTCAGTTTTAACAGCTTTATTAGGCAGGCACCTCATACAAATGCACAACTCCTAAAACCAGACTAACTGGATGCAAGGTGATCAAGTAGACATCTGAAGTCTTGGTCAGAAACCCCAGTATTTATAAGCTCTACAAAAATCTAACTCAATATCCCTCTCTCATTGCATCATGCTTGTTATCACAACTCTTGCCAAAATCTCTTCTAACTATAAGCTATCTGTCATGATTTTGATGACTGCACTAATAATATGATCTTTAAAATGCAGTTTCATCAGGTTTTGAAAGTACTTCACACGAACATCTGCTTAAATAACCTTTAAAAGGAAATGGCAGAGTCATATGATATTACGAAATTAAGCTGGCTCAAGTTATGATTTGAATGGCTGCCAGGTTACATGTAGACAATTTTAAGTGCAATCTCTGCATATAATACAAAGTTATATAATTGATGTTTCAGAGTTTTAAAATGAAGCTGTTTCATAATAAGAATTGAAGCTTAATATTTTCATAACAGTACTGAGACAGAAGCTTACTGCCTTTTCAACACTCATTCAGTCATATCACCATTCTTACACACCTTCAACAATATTCCAGTCATACACATGATAACATGCCTATGCAAAATATCATGTGCATAACATGAATATGTTAAACACGTAAAATCGATTTAAGCCCCCCCACCCCCGAGTGGAATTCGTTTCTGCTGACCGTTCCAAGGCGGTTCTTCTGTCGCGGTTTATTTTTATTATGGTTTGTCTTTGGGTGTTTGTGTCGCTTATTTTATTTTATTTTGGATAGCCGTTTGGCCATTTTGTGGGAAAGTAACTGTCTTTTGGCTTTCCGCTGTTTGTGTTTCCGTTGGGGTCAGTTGGTTCATGTTTGTGTTTCTTTCCCTTTGGTGTCTCTGATGGAAGATGTGGGTTAATTGTATCGATTCATGATCATTGACTCTACTTCTGTTTTTTATATCCAAAAGTTAAACAATTAGTCATAAGCTATATTGATCAAAGTCAGTGGAGAACATTATTTCACATGAAACAGAATATTGTCAAACTTTTATTTGACTGCTCCATATTCCCAGAGTTTAAAAATGAAACAATAATTAGAGATGTCGCAAAAGTAACAACGGAAATGGGTTATAGGCTTATGTGTGAAGGGAGCTGCGGGTTAATTGTATCGATTCCTGATCATTGCCTCCACTTCTATTTCACTTACAACGTATTCACAAATTAAAGCAGATCGACGGAAATTGAACTTGATGGGGATGGTTAAGCGTCCCTCGTGTAAATAGTAAGACTGACACGATTAATCGTATAATCGATTGATCGATCGATAAATTCCACAAAAATGATTATCATTTCTGATTTGCTTTTAATCGATTACTTGATAGGTACAATTTACTACCCAAAGTCGTGCCTAAAATAACTGGATGTGTGGCAAACAGTGAAGACCCTGATGAGAAGCCGCATTATGCGGCGTCTCATCTGGGTCTACACTGTTTGCTCAAGCCTGTCTGTTCAAAACACATATGGTAAAGTGCAACATATGGTAAGAGTCAAGCTCAGTCAGAAAGTCAGACAGGTAAAATCATGACAAAAACCTTAGCTATTACTAATCGATTGTCGATCGCAATGACAGGACTGATAATCGATTATCTTTTTAGCTCCGATTAGCCAGCCCTAGTAAATAGTACCTGTGAATATTTACTGTTAACATCATCCTACAATCAACGATCAACTATATGCCCTATGGATTATACAACGTTCAGCCCTCGTGATATATGAACTTTTATATAAACGTAATGTGCTCACGAAGATATAGCAGAACTCTGTTACTCTGGGGGTCCCAATTCTGGGAGTTTATACAGAGAAAAGAAGAAGAAGATACGTCAAATGACATTCATACACGACCCGTGATATGGGAAGTTAGTCCCTAGCTCTAACCAAAGAGGTAAACGTAGCTGCACAATCCTGAGCACCTTCAGCTGTCAAAATAATCGAATCGGGAAGGACATTCCAATCTCTAATGGTTCGGGGGAAGAATGCTTCTTTATAAATGTCAGTTCTTGCAGTAAGGGTCTGAAGCGCCATTGAATGGTGCTTTCTACAGTGCCTATATAGATGGGAGAACGAGGTCATCTGTTGGAATGCTGGCAGCAGCCTTTAGATCTTTTTTATAGGAGTATGAGCCTACTGTCTCTTCTCTTTTTCTGGAGAGACTCCCATCTTAATTTTCCTAGAATTCCAGTCATGCTCCCAGTTTCAAAGCAGTAATTGCTTGTTACAAATCTATCAGCTGTATTCTGTACTTTTTCAATTTCTTCATTAAGGATCACTCCACTTGGGTCCCAGATGCAACTACCATATTCCAAGTTTGGGCGAACAATAATAATTGCAATTACATGACTACTGTGTAGGCTTTTATCCTGCAAATCTGGAGTGTATGTAATGTACACCTGCACGTAATCCTCGTGAGGGGGTATTGCAGTATATATTTATATAAAAAAGAAAGAAAGAAGACACCTCTTTCTTTCTTTCTCGTCATAATGCCAGACGCCCGCGAGGACATTCTAGGCATGTTGCGCTGTCGACCAATTCCAAGCCTGTCAGCAGAACAAGATAAAAAAGTTTAAAAGTATGATAGTGAGTGATAAAGTATGACAGCAAGTGGATGAAAGATGACAGGTTAAAATAGATAAGATGAGCTAAAATCAGGTTAAAAACATATTATACTTGAGATCTAGGGTTTGAAATGTTGCAGCTTGCCAATCTCGGCCTTTAATGTGTCAAGGCTTGACAAGCTGACAACATATTCTGGAAGGGCGTTCCACTGAACAATTGCCAATGGAAAAAGGGAATATTTATACAAATCCTTCGCAGTGTGAAGCTGGTGACAGGTCATGGAGTGGCCGCACTGGGATGTCCTCACACCAGGTTTGACGTAATTAGGTAGTGGGGCAGCGGCCATATTGTTGACGATCTTACAGAACAAAGACGTGCATCAGCACGCTCTCCAACCCAAAGTTTCAACCATGTTCGAAACACTAGCCATGGGATCAAAGTTACAGATCGTCCAGGGGGCTGCCCGCCGCTGAACTTACCGCCTGGTTTTGTGACCTTCCGTTCTGATCGTTTCAACCCAAGTCCATCTGAGATGCACCGAAATGCCAGATTGTAGGATAACCTGGATCAAACTGGAGGTCACCGGCTCATATCAACTGTACATTGTGGCCTATAACAAACCGAAGGAGGACGACCTAGCTAGCTTAACGGCACTCCGTAAATCTCCGGAGTAGGTCAGACAGAAAAAAGGTAATGCCTGGCTTCTCCTTCGAAATGCTGGAGCAAAAAAAAACCAACAGTTAGAATCCGATGGGCCCGACCAGAGACAGAGCATCAGGCACCAACCAACATTACATAAAATTAAATTCTCTCTAATTCTCAGTAAGCCTTAACGCTGGAACCGCCATAGAATCTGAGTAGTGACCAACCGGCGTGCAATTTAAGAGAAAGCAAAGTTGTCAACCGTGACTGGGTTAATCACCATGCATGCAGTCTGTCGTGTCTCATTTCTGTTGTACCCAATTCTTTTATATCGAAGAACGACTTCACGAAACTGGGTACCGAAGCCACCGCAAGCACACATCCTTCCTAGCCCACACACCAAGTCACTACAAACCCCGGGCTCCTACAGACCCTGCTGCAGAAGAGATTTATGTCCAACATTGAGTTTTGAAATTAGATCGGAATAGCGTCTATAAAATTTTAAAAAGGCTTTGCGTAATTTACATGTATGATACCGATAACCCTGATTAAGCAGTTTTAAAAACAATTATAACGAGTCTTGAAGTCAGTTACATAACTAGACACTTCGGCAAATCGAATTAATTGCGAAACACAAACGTCACAGGATGCCGCACGAGGAACACCACATCCAAGAAAGGAAAATTTACAATCCCAAAATCAAAATCATCGCGTTTATCATAACTTTTGCAGGAAACGAACCAATCTACAATAGATAGATGTAAATTCAAAAACGGGGCATCGGTACCAAAAGAATTTGCTTTATTTAACTGAAGTTCTGGGAGTGAGTAAATTTGACTGATCAAACCATCGAAACAGGTATTGTCAATATTAAATAAATAATCCAAATATGTAGAAGTCGGGCTGAACAGAAGTGAAGACAATGACCAGGAATCGACACAATTAACACACAGCTCCCATCAGAGACACTAAAGGGAAAGAAACACAAACACGAAACAACTAGACCCTAATGGAAGCACCAATAGCAGAAAGCCAAAAGGACAGTTACTTTCCCACAAAATGGCCAATTGTGCTGGCAAAATTATCCCAGATGAAGGACAGGAACACAACCGTGTCCAATGACTGTCTGAACAAAAACCGGACAATGCCTGATGTACATAAATACATTGAAATTACTTCATAACCTTAAACCAGGTAAGTTAAATCAGGTAATGCAGCCGGCCTAGATAGTATCCGACACATGTCGCTGAAGGAGCCCTGGGTGGAATAAGCCGAAATCATAAAGGTAATCTTTAGACGGGCCTCTGTGGCCTTGTGGATAAAAGCGCTTACTCTTAATCATTGGGTCTCTCACCGCTGTGGGTTCGAGCCTGGCTTGGGTCACATGTGAGTTCAAGTAGTTTTTCTCCGGGTATCTCGGTTTTCGCACGACTCTGATTAACGATCGGCTCGATATGAGCGAAATATTCTTGAAAGGGCCGTAAAACCGAACCAAAAAAGGTAATCTTTGAAAGATCGCTACAAACAGGCAAGCTCCCAGCAGATTGGTGTAAGGCCAACATTATACACATCTTTAAAAAAAGGTGCTTGACGCTGGCAGCCAGTTACCGCCTAATTTCCCTGACCTGCATTCTGGTTCTGTGCAAGGTCCTTGAACTCAAATATAGGCAAGCACTTCGATGAACAGGGACTCACGTACGATCTCCAGCATGGCTTTTGAAAAGAGAGGTCGTGTGAGATCCAGCTCATCATGCTGGTTGGGGACCTTGCTAGGCGTGCTGCAAAGGGAAAACAGACTGACCTTATCCATTTAGATTCGAATCGATAAGGTCAACCACATAAAACTAATCTGGAAGCTGCATTACTGTGGAGTTCGCTCAAATGTACTGAACTGGATACGTGTTTCCCTACACTTTTATTCAAAGTCAAATATGACATGAGTGCTAATAATTATTATTCATATTAAAGTAATTATTATTTGTATCGCGAAAAGAAGGTTTCAGCTACTTTTAAGATCAGTAATGGGTCAAACTGAGCCGCATTCTAGGGGTTGCAAAAGTAGCCAGCATGTGTAGTCAATAAGAAAACACGCCCATTCAAATATATTAGAAAATTTTGCTATCTATCTATCTATCTATCTATCTATCTATCTATCTATCTATCTATCTATTTATCTATCTATCTATCTATCTATCTATCTATCTATCTATCTATCTATCTATCTATCTATCTATCTATCTATCTCTTCGGTCATGTCATCCTAATAATACTCGAAAGAGGGTTTAGGAATCATATAGAGATAGATAGATAGATAGATAGATAGATAGATAGATAGATAGATAGATAGATAGATAGATAGATATTTGATCATTACCTCAGTTGGATGGGTGACTTAATTTAGTATTTAGTTTAAAAAATAAAAATATGAACATTTTTCGATAAAATATGTTGTTGTTATTGTTGTTGTTGCTGTTGTTGTTTTTATCTATAAAGTATTATATGGCTGCTTACAACCACTAGGTGCTTTAATGAACCTCTTGTGCATTACACACGGTACTAAACTTGTATATTTGATATTTTTCATATTTCCGCTCAATACATAGATTATGCGAACTTCTGAGAACCGCCTAGATGAGACAGTTCTAACGGGTTCCCACAATCTACATATATATTTTAGAACAGAAATAAGAAAAAATAAGTTTTACACATATAAACCTCTGTCTTACTATATAAAAGTAGTGGTAAAGGGTTCAGATTATTTCGGTTTCCCGAGCACGCTCAGTTGGCATCATTTGCAGGCGTGAATGTCAAAAAAGGGACGTTCACTGGAGGCCCGCTGTGCAGGGAGAGTCATCCCTTGTGCAGGTTAAAGACCACTACCGTAATTACATGATCGCTGTGAAGGTTTTTATCCTGCAGATAGATAGATAGAAGCGTGTTTTCATGATGTCATCGGCCCATCAGTGCTGTTATTGCTTCGAATTATATTAGACGGCCCGTATTAATAGAGTATAAAATAGTAATTTGGAAAAAGTTTCCTCCCCAGAATGTGAATCCATTGAACTTGAATGTTATTTGAGCCCCACCGCCCATCGGGGCTTAGAGAAATAGATTGGGCTGCATGGTGCTTCCACAAGAGGTAAAACCGACCGGACTTGAGTACTGGTAAACCGCTTAGAAGGTCGTAGCCTGTCCAGGAGAAGTGGTGCGAATCGGACCGCACCTTACACCCCTGTGGTTTCTTTGGGCGGTAGGGCATGAGTTGCCATTTCATCTCAATGTCAGGTAAAATTCCCACAAAATGGGAAGCAAGGTCTCCAAACTGACCTAAATAATGTTGTCAGGGACGTAAAATCTCAACACACAAACAAATATACCTTATCTGAGCCATGTCATGAGAAAAATCTGTTTTTACAGTTTGTGAACAATATATAGCCCAGTCTGATCAGCACTTTAACCGTTGGCTGTCTCTATGAGCACTACACTTTCTTCTATGTGTCCTGTCTTTGTTAAGAAAGATTGTTGAAAGAGTTCTGCGTTACATTGCACAGATATAAATCACTATATGTGATTTGTGGGCTGTGTTTCTATTATATTTGAAGTTACAAAAGTGTAGACATCACGAATACACGCCTTTATAATTTTAACCCCCTTGAACCCAACTTTTATATAGTAAATCTGGGGTTTCCGGGGGTATACCTTATTTTTCTTATTTCTGCTCTAAAATATAGATTGTGGGTACGAGTGCCCACAATCTATATTTTGAGCAGAAATAAGAAAAATATCACAGTTTTTCATCATATAATTTTCATTTTTTTTTCGAAGATAAAGGTGGCAATTGTATTTGTATAGGCGTGTTAGCTAATGAATGGATGCCTAGGAAAATTAAAAAGAGAAACGATCAGGAACTGATACAATCGGATCCCAAATTCTTCACACCAAAGAAAGAAGTCAAAACATAGGAGCAGTATATATACCGGGGGGGGGGGGGTTCAGCCTTTACGCTGGAACCGTCATAGAATCTGAAGCCTGATCAACCGGCGTGTAATTAAAGAGGGAAGCAAAGTTATCATCCGTGATTAGGTTAATCCACAATCCACAATCAAGCCACAATAAAGCCACAATCGAAGATTACAGCCTACCAATGGCGTCAAGATGAAGAGAATCAAACAATGAGGTAAACAAAATGGAAAAATAAAAACACAAACGGCACAGAACCAGCTCCCTCTTCCCCACAAGAGGTGATCAAGGTGCAACAGGTACAATTAATGAAAACTGAAATAATAATAATAATAATAATAATAATAATAATAATAATAATAATAATACACAACCATAAGCACATACAACAAGAAGAGCCCCGTCGGAAAATCCGACAAAGCTACATTTAAAATAACATTAGAACCACCGCCATAGGACGGTCAGTAGCAAGAACCATTGGGGAGTTTAAATCGATTCTATTCACCATATTTGCGTTATTTGCTGGCTCCCAGCTTGCACATTGTCAATATTGGAAAAACAGGTAACCAGACCCCCCTCAGGGGGGTCTGGTTATCTGTTTTTCCAACACTGACAAGCTTCAGACTAAGAACCAGCAGATAATGCAAATAAGGTGAATGGGCCTAACGTTCACTCTAGGTTCTAATAATTTTATTATTTACAACACACAAAGTAGTTGGTCCACGTGAAGGGAACTATCTCAGTCAACAGACAACCATACAATAAAATACAAATTACACCAAACTGAAATACAAATTAAATTGAACATATTCATTCATTCATTCACCAGGACCTATGATATGGAAAGTTAGCCCCCAGTCCTCACCAAAGAGGTAAACTTAGCCCCCCCCCCCCCCTCCGCCCCACGTAAGAAACAATTTGCTGAACGTTCCGGGGCGGTTCTTCTGTTGTGGTTTATTGTTGATATGGTTCGTCTTTGCGTGTATGTGCTGCTAGTGTCTTTTTGTTTTGCATTACGAAAACATGCCTATTCTAAAATACTGAAAAATTAACCACCAAAAAATGAAAATTTTCAGATAAAAAATTTCGATATTTTTCTTAATTCTGCTCAAAACATGGATTGTAGGTACCCGTTCGAGGCGGTTCTAACGAGTACCCACAATCTATGTTTGTAAGCAGAAATAAGAAAAATAATGTATACCCCTGTAAACCGCAGTTCAACTATATAAAAGTGGGGTGTGAGGGGTGTCAAAATGATATAGGCGTGTTTTCGTGATGGATGACCGTTTGGCCATTTTAAGGGAACGTAACTGTCCTTTTGGTTTTCAGCTTGTCAGCTTGTGGCGTGTTTATTATGGTGAAGTTGTTTTATGTTTGCGTTTCCTTCCCTTTGGTCTCTTGGTTGGGAGGTGTGAGGTTATTGTATTGATTCCGGATCATTGCTTTCACTTCTGTTTATCTACACAATCCTCTGCAACGTCAGCTAAGGAACTGTTCGAATCGGGAAGGGCTTCCCAATCACTTATGATCCGAGGGAAGAATGAACATTTGTAAATGTTTGTTCGTGTAGTAAGGTTCTGAAATGCCAATTAGTGATAGTCTTTATAACGCCTAGCTAGGGAACAATGTCACCTGTTGGAATGCTGACAGCGCTTCTTATGTCTTGGAGTGATGGGAGGACCAAACCTTGTAACATTCGTGTAACACTGCCTTGATCACCTGAAGTGTAGTCACATGTAATGAATCTAGCAACTTGATTTTTTTTCTAATTTATCGATGTACTTCTGAATACGTGGGTTCCAAATTCTACCACAGAAAGGTATAGTGTTTTCTGCTTGATGATTGGTAGTGGTTGAGATTGCGTTTGAGAAAACCAAGGGTAGGGTTCGCCTTGGTGATTTTACTAATATTGGGTCCCCACTTCAGGTGTTCAGAAAGTGCCACGTCATGGTATGGGTTCTCCGATACTTGTTAGAGGATGTGGTCACCCAACTCTTAGAAGTGTGAGGACTTGCTGTCGATGCTCATTTATTTATTTATTCAAAATTTCATGACATGAATACATACATCTGTACAACAAATATACATACAAATGTCAAAGGATTGGATGTAGGCTCAGCCTATATTTATCCTCTCCTTTAAGATGTTGTAAGCATAAACATATCTGTTGCCTATGTACTGTCGATGCTCATGATGGAACACCTCTTGGCAATGAAGCGCATGACCAATGTATTCCCTCAAGATTCTAACTGTTTAAGGTCGTTAAGTAATGGAACGGTACAGGAGGCAGTTGTCCGTTAACAGTCTGACAGTGTACTTCATTCAGCAATCAGGGAGGCATATAAATAAAATAGATCAAACTTCGGTGAAGTTGATGTCGCAGAAATAAATATAGGACTTTAAGAAGTACCCACAGTCTATATATCTGAGGTAAGAAAATAACTAAGTTCACAATGTGTAAAAAGTGGCGAATAGTGATCAAAAAAATTATATACAAACCACATGTACATCCTCATACCATGGAGAAAACACATGCAAAGTTTCAAAATGATTGGTGTGAAACTGTAAGAGGAGTTGCGGTAACAAGACACCCAGGGGACGGACGGATGGACAACCGGGTGGACAGAAGGACAGACAGAAACTTACACGCCTAAGTCTTCCTGCTTATGCAGGTGCGAAAAAAAGTGGACCCAGTGTAGTGCTTAGTGGGACTCCAGAGTCAACCTTAAAGGCGTTGGATTTTTCACCATCCACAACTCTTCATCGGTCTGTTTGACATAAAGTCAGCGAGCCATGCATTGATATTGCAAGCTACAGCATAGAGTTCCACCGTGTGCAAGAGATTCTTGTGTGGCACAGAGTCATAGGCATTGGGAATTGTAATATCACCTTGTCGATTTGTGATCCTACATCAAACATTCCTTGGAGATCCTGCATTATTTCTTTCCCTTTTTAGATTCTGACCGAAAGATTTTAATGCCCAACCATACCAAATTTTAACAGGTAACACGAGTCCCCGAAATCACCATTAAACATAAAATCTCCTTAAATTCTTTATATTATATGTTTTTTTTCTTCAATAAAGAGGCATTTATAAACGGAACAAATTGAATTAGATAACTTAAATTGATGTATAGCTGGAAATTTTGCTGAAATAACCAGTAAATACTAAACACTCATTAAATGCTTTGTATGATTGCACACATATCAATTTATAATGATAAATTATATGATATAATGGCCTAATCCAGTTTACTGATCGCCTAATCCTATTAATTATTTTGTCTGATGTCTCGTGATAATTCAATAATCCTAGTATGTGAGAGTGTCGCGAAGGGTGTTAAAGACAATGTGTTTTAGAAAAAAGGGTATCCATTGGAAGCAAGGAATCCACCACAGAACTAAAAAGTATGGAGTATACACGTTTTCTGTGCCAGACTAGCTAGTTTCGGCCAATCAACCCGCACCAGTGACCCTCAGATATTCTCCGAATTCCACAGTGGAATCAATGATCCTAAAAGACAAAAAAAAAAAAAAAAGAAACAACAACAACAACAAACAAAAAAACAAACAAACAAAAAACAAACAAACAAAAACAAACAAACAAACAAACTACACTATGATGAAGGACATGGAGACTTTTTACGACCGTCACATATTCCCTTAACGTAGTACTAGCGTTTATCTATGATATTTGGACACTAGTTGCCACGTTGTAAGGAATAAATGCACAAGAGGGCCATGATGGCACTGGATCGTTGACCTGAGCTTTAATTTGGAAATTTCTAGTTCTAGCAACCTTCTTGTTTATTAAAGCAGAAGTATTATACTTGCAATGATTTGAGTTCCCAATTTCGTTAAATCATTTTATATATAAAACGACTGGGTACAACATAAATATTATACGACAGACTGCATGTAGTTAAGCAAATCACGGTTGATAACTTTGATTCCCTCTTTAATTGCACGCCGGTGGGTCAGACCTCAGATTCTATGACTGTTCCAGCGTAAAGGCTAACTTATGTAATGTTGATTGGTACCTGGTGCTCTGACTGCAGAGGAGTTCAAAGCCTGTACGGTGTAGATTGGGACACTCAGAGATATGCATTTTAGCCACACCGCTACATACGGGTAACTTTGTTATGTAAAGTTCATTACTCTTTCAGCCGGCAGTGTCTACCGGACTTTTTGCATACCTACATGCTTATGTTTTAACTACTTTCATAAGTTATGGAAGCATACACTGTTTCACCCTTTTCCCCATAAAAAGCCCATTGTCAGGAGGCTGCATATGGATCTTAACTGACCTAGAGCATTAGAACAAACCGTCTCCAATTGCCAGGAGCTTGTACGTATATATATTTGGGAGGCATGGTCGGTGCGAAAGTGCTGTGTAGCTTTCAGTGCCGAGACGTTCTGCAGCTTTGGTTTCAGTAGCGCAAGACCCTGTTGTGCTTGCAGTGGTTGCGTGATGTGGAGCTGTTTTTCAGTCTTCTACTCTATCCTATCTTCTCTTTTTTTCTAAAGCCCCATCTCATGGGAGATGGCTTGAGATGAACAGTTGCTTGAGAACATCGGCTTTGTCAATTACTGGCGATCTCACGAAGTATTGGTAAACCGCAAGAGGGTCTAACAGTGAAGGTAACAGACCTTAGGTTTTGACCGGGCCATAAAACCACAACACATAACATAACATTTTCCTATTCGAACGTTTATGGTTTCAAATTTGGTCATCTAGTAAAATATGTCAAGGTCAGCCTATTGTCACCATTTCAACAAATCGGTCCTCTGATGCCAGATAGTAAGTTTCAAGACAAACTGCCTAAAATACTGAAGATGAAGACTAAGTTTTATACCATACATTCCCATGGTGACCAGCCTGGTCATGTGACCTGAACCCATTCATCACATTTTTTTTTTAAATATTGCCAATTGCGCTGCATATGAAATTTCATTGAAATTCGCATAAGAGCTTTAGGGATAATGTGCTTTGAGATGTAAATTGACCTGCAATTGTAGTGATCGAGCAGTCTAGCAACAATGAAACTAAATGGCACTGACCAATGGTCTTCATAGATATTTATATAGTACTTCGTTTATGTCAAAGAATACAAGCCCCCGCCCATAGGGGCTTGAAGAAATATATGGGCTGCATGATGCTTCCACGCAGAGCTGAATCCGGCCCGCACACTAGTACTGGTAAACCGCTTAGAGGATCTAAGCCTGTCCAGGAACTGCGGTGCGAGGCGGACCGTCCATGCTAATAAACCCTATGGGTTTCATTGGGCGACAGGGCTTGAGATGTCATTTCATCTCAATGTCGGGTAAAAGTCCCACAAAATTGGAAGCAACGTCTCCAAAATGACCTTTACAGTGTTGACGGGGACGTTAAACCTCAAATCAAACAAATGTCAAAGAATACAATAGCGTTTGGTAAATGCATTGTTCATTCAAAAACCCTAGGGTTCAAATTTGACCTTGCCATAAAAGGGTCGTCAACCAAGGGTCATCACTGGAACAAATCTGGTAGTACTCAGTCACCCGAAGCTAAATACTAAGTTTCAAGGCAATCTGCCTAATTGTTCTGTAGAAGGGTGTTTAAAGGTTTTACCATATATGGCCATGGTGGCCATCTTGTGTGAGGTGGAACATTTTAACAAATTGTTGTTTACCTTTGCTTTTCGGCAGCATATGAAATCTAACTGATATCGGCCCATCTGTTTCAGAGACAATTACCTTTGAAAGATATTGGTGGGTCTGAAATTCTAGTGACCTAAGGCCAAGGTAACTGAATAACCTTGACCTTTGGCAGTTGTATACATTCATGTACAAAAGTTTTCAAAAATATGCATTTTTTTACCATTTTCCGGTCCAAAAGTTTAAGGAGCCAAATTTGACCTTGCTGTAAAATAGGCAAGATCAACCTACGATCACTATTGGAACAAATTTGATAGTACTCAGTCACTAAGTTTGAATCCATGTGTCAAGGCAAATGGTCCTGCAGTTCTTGAAAAAAAAAGTCCAGTTTGTTGTCAAATATGGCATTAGCGGCGATTTTGGTCATGTTATCTGAACCTTTGAAAACAAAAATCATTCATTCATTGTCAGGGGGCTGTATATAAAATGTAAATGAAACTGACCCAGTGGTTTCAGAGAAAATGTCTTTTGAAATTTCGTTGGAATTGTAATTCAAGAGAGCTAGGGCTAAGGTCGCTGAATGACACTGACCTTTGGAATCCAACTGGACGACACCCATATACTCATATACTATAAAGTATATAGTCTCATGTCAGTGATCACAATAGTTTTCGGAAAATACGTTGTTTTACCCTTTTCCCATTCAAAAGCCTAAAATACCAAATTAAACCTTGCCATAAATAGGTCAATAGGTCAAGGTTAACCTACGATCGTGATTTGAAGGAACTTGGTAGTAGTTAGTCACTTTTGCTGCATTTCAAGTTTCAAGACAGTTTGTTCAGCCATTTTGAAGAAGAATATTTTTAAGGTTTTACCATATTAGAGCATGGCGGTCATCTTGGTCATGTGACCTAAACCATTCGAACAAAAATTCGTTACTCCATTGAAAGGGGACTGCGTGTGAAATTTAAAAGAAGTTGGCCCAGCGACTTCAGAGTATACATCCCTTGAAATGTCCATGGCCCTGCAATCCATGTGACCTTGGGCCAAGGTCACCGAATGACCTTAACCTTTGGCATTCATAGTTCTAACTCTTAAGTCTATGACCACAATAGTTTCGCGAGAAAATGCATTGTGTAACCCTTTTTCAGTCAAATGCCTAAAGGTAAATTGGACCTTGCAGGGTCATCATTTGAAAAGAAAGGTAGTACTCAGTCACCTGATGCTACATTCTAACCCAGCAGGCACATGACGTAATTGTGACGTCACATCAACGTCGGCACAACGTCATGACCTTAATGCAACGTCACATCAACGTCGGTGCAACGTCATGACGTTGCACCGACGTTGATTTGACGTTGCCCTAGCGACGTGTGCCTGCTGGGAAGTTTCAAGGCAATTGGCGGAGCAGTACTGGAAAAGATTTTTAAGGTTTTTACCATGTTTGGGCATGGCGGTCGTCTTGTGATCTGGACCATTCGATCAAACTTTCGTTCCCCCACTGTCAGACGGCTGCATATATAGAGGATTTTACATGAGTGTTCATGTATTATTGGATTTATTAAATGAGTTAAGGAAAAGGGATTTGCCGAGCATTTTAGCTTTTCCTCAACGAGTTTAATAAATGCAATAATACATGAACATGAATGCAAGATTCTATTTATCATGTGACATTAAAAACACATTTTATTTGTTGACAAAAATATCAGTATTCCGTCATTAGTAAAGGCGACGTCGTGTACATGTAACGTTACGGGGCGTATCTAACTAATTTGCATATTTAATCCACTAGTGGATTTTCGAATTTATTACATGGTGTTATTATATACCTACAAGAAATACTGCTGTCTACTATCAGTTTTCCGACACAAAAATACAGAATCCCGTATCACGCACTCGCGTTTTCCGATACCGTATCACACTCCTGCAAACCCTGAGTCCCGGCATTTGTTGCGACGTTAGAAAACAGCCATCGATAACGCGGAACCAAACGTTCGAAATGATGACGTCACTTACACACAGAATGTAACGTCAAAGTTTCCCGCCAATTTACGTTGACAAAAGACTTTATTAAAAGCGAAAAAAGGTATATAATAAACGTATTATCACTAAAATAACTTGACCTGTCGCACAGTATCACGTCTCTTGGATGTTTCCAGATCTTACGCATCACACTCGACGCTGCGCGTCTCGTGTGATACGCTGATCTGGAAACATCCACTCGACGTGATACAATGCGTCAGATCAAGTTACTGTAGTAATAATATGTATTTATTACACTCTCAGACAAGACGTCATATGATACAAAAAGTTTAACTGAAACTGGCCCAGTGGTTTCAGAGACGTCCTTAAAGTTACACAGTAGCCTCTGGCGTCGTTTCTCCTAACTACCATTTTTTAGAAAGACAACTGTTTTTACGCGTTATTAATTGCATACCCAAGACATGTTAAAAATTGATATTACCTTGGCACCTATCCCAGTTTTAGCGCATAAAGCATATGGCGTTTTTTATGCTCGGATGAGCAGGGAATAAAATATTAATAAGCTGCAACAGTTATTTGCAATTCTCATGGTGCTGAACATGGAAAAAGTTCAACTCGCGGCTTGTATATTGTTATCTGTAGCAATTCAGTTCCACTAAGATAATCAGACAAGAGATTACGATAACAAACCCGTGCGGCATAGTGCATATTTCCCATCTCCACAATGGCAACTTTTCTGATGAAAATCCCTGATATTTTTCTTACGAGTAGCCACAACCTATGTCTTGGAGTAAAAATAAGAAAAATAATGTATACCCCCGTGAACCCCCGTTTTCTCTATATAAAGTGGTGTATAAGGGGTGGGGGTGGAGGTCTTCATTTCACGGACTAGTTCACGTGGTGGCATCAACCTAGCCTACGATAATACAAGATGATTATAAAATTCCGTGAAATCTCTCATGACCGTAAAATTGGTGATATTTTTTATTTATGCTCCAAATTTAGATTGTAGGTGCGCGTTCTAACGAGAACCCATAATCTCTGTGCATGCACTGGTAAAATACCAGTTAACATGATCAGTGAGGGCATGAATGGCCCATCACGAAAACACGCGTATAAAGTTTTGATCCCCTCAAACCCCACCTTCATATTAAGAAACTGGGGGTTATGGGTATATTCATTATTTTTCTTATTTCTGCTCAGAAACATAGATTGTGGGCACTCGTTAGAACAGCCTCGGCGAGGCGGATCTAACGAGTTACCACAATCTATGTTTTGAGCAGAAATAAGAAAAACATTAGGATTTTTTATCTGAAAAATATCTTCATATGTTGTGGCAAAATTTTCATTATATTGGAATAGGCGTGTTCTAAGAGGAGTAGCAAACAAAACATTACGTATAAGGACATCTACAATGGAAAGAAAAGCAGCCCATTTTCCTTCTCGAAGAGGTGATAACAATGCTTCAAAAAATTAATCCCTCACCTGGATCATTTGTCATCACGTTAACAAGTCTTGTGAAATGAACACCCCTCTAAACCCCACTTTATATAGAGAAAACTTGGGTTTACAGGGGTATACACTATTTTACTTATTTCTGTTCCAAGACATAGGTTATGGCTACTCATTATAACCGTCCCAATGAGGCAGTTGTAACGAGCACTCAAAACGTATGTTTGAAGAATATATAAGGAAAACGTCATAAATTTTCATCGGAAAATTAACCATTTTGGAGATATGAAAGAATGCAGGGCATCTAGAGTGTACAAATAGATTCAAAGAAATTAGACCTGATGACCTAGTTTTTGACCCGATATAACCCACATTCTAACTTAGCCTTGGTATTTACAAAGCTACATTCTGGTTAGGTTTCAAAAGGATTGAAACAAAACTGTGGCCTCTAGAGAGAAAGGCAGCATGGTTTTAAAGACATATGACTTAGTGACATAATTTTTATGACTCATAGTCAAACTTGAATGACATGTTATCAAGACAATCATTGTGGTAAAGATTTTTGATTGATTCAAATCTAAGAGTGAAAAAGGTTTTTAAGATATCTGACCTGAAACCACATAACCCGTATTCGAATCTGACCAAGATATCATTTAGACAAACTATCGGGTACAGGTTTGTGAAGATTGGAGCAAAACTGTGGCCTCTAGAGCGAGAGCAAGGTTTTAAAGAAATTTGAACTGGTGACCTAATCTTGATCCAGTATGACCCATATTAAACTAGAAAGAGGTTTACTATCAAGAGAAACATTCTGGTCAAGTTACATAAAAAATGAAGCCTTTAGAATGTGAACAATGTTTCAATAAAATCTTGCCCAGTGACAAAGCTTTTGATCAGAGGCAACCCATATTCAAACCTGACCAAGATAGCATCAAGGCAAACATTATGATATAGTTTCACGAAGAGTAAAGCAAAAGCTGATGAACAAGGTTTTAAAGCAATTTGACTTAGTGACCTAGTTTTTAACCTGATATTATACATATTCAAAGTGACTATGTTGACCATGATATCATCAATCCAAACTTTTTGGTAAAGTTTCATGAATACTAAAGCAAAATATGGCCGCTATAGGATGAACAAGGTCTGGTCGCTTAATGTTTGTGTTTCTTTCCCTTTGGTGTCTTTGATGGGTGGAGTAAGTTAATTGTATCGATTCCTGATCTTTGTTTTACTTCTACTTTAAAGCAATCTGACCCAGTAACCTAGTTTTGATATGATACAAACCATATTCGAACATGATCACAAACATTCTGGTAAAGTTTCACGAAGATCGATGCAAAGTGCGGCTTATAGAGGGTGAACATTGTTATAAGAAATCAGACCTAGTGACCTAGTATTTGATCTTATATGAACCATATTTCTATTTGATTGAGGTATCATCAAGTCAAAAATTCAAAGAAAGTTTCATGGAGACTCAAGCAAATCTGAGGCCTCTAGAGTGTGAACAAGGTTTTAAAGAAATTTGACCTAGTGACCTAGTTATTGACCCGATATGACTCATATTCAAAATGGATCAAGATATTATCAATGCATATATTCTGGTAAAGTTTCATGACGATGGAAGTAAAAATATGCGTCCTCTATAGTGTGAACAAAATTTGAAACGAATTTCATCTAGTGGCCTGGTTTTCTTACCTGATATGAGTCATATTCAAAGCAGATCACGACACCATAAAGATGTATATTTTACACAAGTTTCATGAAGACTAAAGTAAAAGTGTGGTCTATGTAAGGTGAACAGAGTTTTTTTTAAAGACATTTCTCCTAGTGATCTTTTGATCTGACAGAATCCATATTTACACTTGGCCGAGATATTATCAAGTCAAACATTCTAGTAACGTTTCATGAAGATTGAAGCAAAACTGTGGCCTCTGGGATGCAAACAAGGTTTAAATGAAATTTGCACTCTTGACCTAGTTTTTGATCCGACATAACTTATTTTCGAACCTGACCGAGATACTACCCAGTCAGATATTCAGGTAAAATTTCATGAAGGTTGAAGCAAAGCTGTGGTCTCTATGGGTCACACAAGGTTTTAACTAATTTGACCTTGTGACCTAGGTTTTGGTCCGACACGATCCATATTCAAACTTGACCGAGATATCATCAAGCCAAACAGTAAGGTGAAGTTTAATAAAGATTGAAGCAAAACTGTGGCCGGCCCTAGGGTGCAAACAAGGTTTTAACGAATTTTGACCTAGTGACCTAGTTTTTGATCCGACATGACCCACATTCGAACTTGACCGAGATATTATCCAGACAATTATTCTGGTAAAGTTTCATAAAGACTGGATTGAAACTGTGTCCTCTAGAGATTGCACAAGGTAAATGTTGACGGCGGACGACACGTGACGCACGACGGACGTACGGCGAACACAGGGTGATCACCATATCTTACCTTGAGCCATTCATGCGGTTTATAGGGGTAAACCTTATTTTTCTTATTTCTGCTCAAAATATAGATTGTGGGTACACGTTAGAACCGCCTCATCGAGGCAGTACAAACGAGTACCCAAAATCTATATATTAGAACAAAAATAAGAAAAAATAAGGTTTACCCCTGTAAACCGCAGTTTTACGTTATAACAGTAGGGTTCAAGGGTTTCGGAACCATACAGGCGTGAGTTAACTTTGAAAAAAAGAGTAAGCTTAACAAGACTGTTCATTGTAAGAATAACATTTTTTTTTTCTGTCAAACATTTGTGACATTTCTCTTAGTTGTTTCGAACATAGATTGTAAGTGCTCCTTAGAACCGCGCCATTTTGGTAGTTTTAACGAGAACCTTCAATTTATGTATTAGAACAAAAATAAAAAATAATGCTTATTTTGTTAATCTTACATAGGTAATGCAATTAAACAGAGCTGGGCCACAAGTTCACACACCTTTTCCGAGATTTGCACTCCAGTCATGAGTTATAAAATCATTTAATTCGAGGCGATTCTAATGAGTGCACACAACATATATTTTCAAGATAAAATAAGAAAAATGCCTAAACGTTAGTTGTCTGGAGCTATAGGGAGAATTTCTAACTGACTCAAGAACGAGTCCCTTCATGAAAACACGCCTATATAATTCTGACCCCATTAAACACCTCTTTTATACAGTAAAACTGGAGTTAACAGGGGTAAAACTTATTTTTCTTATTTCTGTTCTTAAATATACATTGTGGGAACTCGTTAGAACCTCCTCATCGTTAGAACCGCCTCTATGAGGCGGTTATAACGTGTACCCACAATGTATATTTTCAGCATAAATAAGAAAAATAGCACAATATTTCATCTTAATTTTTATTTTTTGGCGGTAAAATTTATAATGTATTTGTATAGACGTGTTTTCGTAATGGAAACAACGATGATACATGACACATCTGTGTTCGAGGCGTTAAAGATTGCTCATTACGAAAACACGCCTATACAAATACATTGTAAATTTTACCGCCGTAAAAATGAAAAATTTAAGATGAAAAATTGTGATATTTTTCTTATTTTTGCTCAAAATATAGACTGTTGGTACACGTTGGGACCGCCCAATCGAGGCGGTTCTAACGAGTACCCACAATCTATATTTTAGAGCCGAAATAAGGAAAATAAGGTTTACCCCTGTAAACCCCAATTTTACTACATGAAAGTGGGGTTCAAGGGGGTCAAAACTATACAGGCGTGTTTGCGTCTGGTTAATGGTATTCTAAAAGAACTTTTATGCTAATTATACAAGCTTATTGAAATATTAATGGAATATTATCTTAAATAATGTTAATGGGTAATTCAGCCGATGACAAATTATTGATGTCTTTTCTTATTTCCCCACAAAACAGGGCTTTATATCTCATGCAAATTGTCTCCATCCGTAGGAGACAATTTGCATGAGATGTTGTCTCCATCCATAGGAGACAATTTACATGAGATGTCAAGTTCTGTTTTCTGGGAAAACTATGAAAAAAAAAAAAAATAAAAATGTCATTTGCTGAAAAAATACCCAGCGTGCACAGATTGTTTATGAAACAAAGAAAAATTATGGTCAAAACTGTAAAGGGTTTGCGAAGGATGAGATCTAGGGAGAGAATGCATCATAGATACCATTAATTTTTATATTTGCATATACATGTATACTTTATTGCACTATGTTATGGAAATGAAGATGAAAAAAATCCACACGCTTAATATTTCTTTTATTTCCCCATCCTGACACATCTGTACATGCAAACAACAAACATTTCGAAGAATTCTAGGATAGTTATCAAACTAGCTCCAATGGCAAGTCCAAGAAAACCACCGAATGATGCTGAAAAATAAGAAGAAAAAACTATCAATAATAGCACAAACTTTTTCAGTGCATTTATAGAGCTACATTAACAAATATACCGTGTAAAATAACACTTCTATTACTTTTAAAATTTAGCAATATTTATAAGAAGATTATACAGTCAAAATTTAATGGCTCGAATACTTTCGGTACCCATAACAACAGATAAGGTGGGTATTTTGTGATAATTGAAGAACAAGTTTCCTTATTTTTTCCATGCAAACATATGTTATGGGTATTGGATGGGGCGGTTCTAATGAATTCACACAACATAGGTTTTAGGAAGAACTGATACAAATTTTCCTTCAGTTATCACAAAATACCCACCTTATCTGTTTCTATGTCACCGTACCATGAAAATTTCGAAACAGGGTAAGTTTGATTTTGAACCACTGAGGGTAGAACTACTGAGGGTTTAATAATAGTGCGGTTACCATAAAAATATTAAAAATTCAGACACCCTAAGGACTTGCTGTAATTCTCCTAATTTTAAAAAAAAATTGTTTCACGATTCAACAAAGAGTCCACAAGGTCAAGACAGAATGGCAAACAATGTAGACCTGATCAGACTGCTCCTTCAAGAGAAGTCTGATATTGGTCTGCCTTTTTTGCTTAAGCCTATCTGTCCCATTACTTCGGATCATTACCGTACACGAGACATATAAATGGAAACCACTTCAGGATATTTTTCCGGTCGTCTGAAATATAAAGGTATTATGTGAGATTTCATGGGAATCGCCTGTTTTGAGTATACATAGCATATCTTTTCCCGATAAAATCATGAAAACTTCCCTTAATTATCCTAACTATATGGATATTTGGAGATATTGGAAGAAGTCTCCAGCGACACGAGCGAGTTCGTATTGGCCCAGGTAAACGAGCCATCCGTGCTCGAGACATTTAAATTTTATTGGAACATCTATAAATTCCAAATCGATTTTGGTGTAGACAGACAAGTTCCGAATCTTATTGTTTACTATGAAGAGTATCTAATTGCTTGTGAATGAAATTTGCCCATTAAATAGAAGTAAATAAACGTTATCTGTTTTATTTAAAAAACAGCAAACGTGCCAGCCGACTGCAATTTTGAAATCTCAGCTATTAGCATTAAGAAAATCCGCCCGTTTGATGGTCTCCAAACTGACATTTTTTTGTCAACCTGTGGTATTTTCGCGTTTTTTCTGCTTCAAACACAGATTGCGGATGCTCCCAAACACCGCCCTCATAGCAACATAGTGCGATAGCTGAAGAATAGTTTTTGTCCATTCTCCATAAAAAACCTATATTGTGTGTATTCATTTGAAGTGTGAAAATATTTGAGGATCACTGATGAGATCTAATTGGCCTCGTCCGGAACAAAATATGTTACAGTTCTTCGCCATATTTTACAGGACATATTCAAAGAGGGACTGAATGGGGAAAAAGAAAGAAAACTTTTTACATTTACATGAATCCATTCCTTAACAACCTTTCTTCTACAGCTGCTTGTGGAAAGAGAGATAAACTGCGTTATGCTAGACAATTCCATAAAATGGCATATCAATCACGCTAACATACCCGTGTGACTTAGTGCTTTCTTTAATATCCTCTAAATGACCATTGTCTTATAAATTTGGATACATTATTTTTCTTATCTCTGCTCCAAACATAGGTTGTTGGTGCTCTTTAGAACCGCCTCATTGAGTACCCACAACCTATGCCTTGGAGCAGACATAAGAAAATAATGCATATCCCTGTAAACCCAAGTTTTCTCTAGAGTGGTGTTTAAAGGGGTGTTCATTACACGGACATGTTTAACATGATACCATTTCTGTTAAAATGTCATTCTTACCTATCAGGTCTTCTTTTGTGAATTCCAGTATTTGTTCTTGATGTGTTGTCATCATTGTCTCATAGTACACTCGCACTTCTACCAAGTTATCTCTGCTGAAAATTAGATCAGTATCAATAGCAGAAAAGGTAACATCTCAAACGAGACTCGAAACAAGCAAAAATGTCTTTCAATATATGCGCACTGCACTCGATTCACCCGTGCAGCCGCATAGTCTGATCAGAGTCGCAAACCATATGCACTGAAAACATTCATTTCGAAAGCAACATTCTTTCGTGGAGATCGATCATGATATCTTTTCTACGGTCATTCTCTCCTTTCTGCTGATTCAAGAAGGGCAGTTGTCACTTTCTGGTGAAAGAATGCGCACTGTACTGGTTAACCGCTTACGTATAAGCCTGCCCAGGAAATGTGTGGATAGGTAAACTGACCGGCTCAGAAATGACCTAAATAGTGTTGACTGGGCCATTAAACTCCAATACAAACAAACAAACAGACAAACAAACAAACAAACAAACGAAAGCATGCCGATTCAACTATACTGAAAATTTTACCACCAAAATATGAAAATTTTCATATAAAACAATCTGCTATTTTTCGTATTTCTGCTGCGAGAACTCGTTAGAACCGCATCGGCGAAGCGGTTCAAATGAGTATATTTTTCAGCAGAAATAAGAATAAAATGTTACCCCTGCAAACCCGAGTTTCACTATCTTAAAGTGAGGTTTAACGGGTTTGGTGGGGTGGGTCAAAATTACACAGGCGTGTTTTCGTGATCGATGGCTATTTTAAACTCGTTCTTGAGTCAGCCACAGATAACAAATATTTAGGGATACTTTTGGAAGATTTTTCTTATTTGATTATATGTAAGATGTGTGTACTCATTAGAATCGCCCCCTAATAAGTACACACACCATACCCATATTTTGAAAAGATGTCCATTTTTATTATGTCTCCAGACATGGTGCTATAAATAACCCCCAGAGCCTCGAACTACCTCTGACTGGAAATTTTTTTCCTTGACCCAAGGAAGAGCCACTGAAGTTCAGCTGTAGATGCTCATCGACCTAGAGGGTCTACGCGCAGACTGGACAGGCCGCTGTGCTCTAACTCTGGCATCTGTGAGGGCGTCTTCCGACGTATTCCGATTCATTCAGACACCGGATTAACCCTTATCTTGCTGTTCACGACAACCCATATCTTTGCAAACAGTGTAGATCCAGATCAGATGGCTTCTGAAGAAGCCATCTGATCAGGATTTACACTGTTTGGCATTCAGTTTATGAATTTGTAGCAATAAATTACATCAAGTAATTTGATTGGTTGATAGACAGAAATGGGTGTGGCTTAAATGAATATTCAGCAAGATAAGGGTTAAGTGGGCGTGCAAGAGATTCCAGTTTCTGCTTTTGCGCGAATGTCCGATAACATATTTTTGCTTAATGTGACTCAAAAAAATTACCTTTTCAGTAAACAAACATTTGAGTTGAGTGCAGTGACAATATTGGCTTAGCATCAAAAGAAGTCCACTTACGAAGTGATGATAAGTTCTAGACTTTGTATTGCTACGAATTTAAATTATTCGAGTTACTCATTTTGTTATTTGTCGTTTTACTACCCAACGATAGTTAGTTCAAATACACGGGGCATTACTCTATATATGGTGAAACAAAAATCAGTCTAAAATAATAAAGTGAATAAAAAAGCAGACATTGTTGTTACGAATATATTTTCAGTGTACATATACAGTAGAACTTCGATGGCTCGAACACCGATGGCTCGTTTACCATGGATGAGTCGAACACATTCTTGAGCCCCTAGCAAAATCCTCTACATAAGAAATAATGGGGGTAATTAAGAAGATTTTAGTCTTTTATCTTGCAAATGTATGCTGTGTGCACTCATTAGAATCGCCTCGATGAGGCGATTCTAATAAGTACACACAGCATACATATTCATTATAGCAGACCGAAAATATGTCAAAAAGTATCTCGTTATGCCTCCTGACAGTAGCCCTCAGTGGCTCGAACTACCCCTGTCTCGAACAGTATTTCGAGATCCCAAAGGAGTTCGAGCCATTGAAGTTCGACTGTATACAAATATTTAACCAGTAGTGTGAATCCATACCTTCACTATTTGTCATTCCTTCAATGACTTTTACGACAGACTGCATGCATGGTAGTTAACCCAATCACGGTTGACAACTTTGCTTCCCTCTTTAACCCTTCTCTTGCTGAATATTCAATTAAGCCACACCCATTCCTGACTTTGAACCAATCAGATTATTTGAAGTAATTTATTCCTACATATTTATAAACTGAATGTCAAACAGTGCAGATCCTGATCAGATGGCTTCAGAAACCATCTGATCTGGATCTACACTGTTTGCAAAGATAGGGGTTGTCGTGAACAGCAAGATAAGGGTTAATTGTATGCCGATGGGTCAGGCCTCAGATTCTATGACGGTTCCAGCGTAAAGGCTTACTCAGAATTAGAGAGAATCTAATTTTATGTAATGATGGTTGGTGCCTGATGGAGTCTAAATGTTGGTTTTCTTTTGCTCCAGCATTTCATTGGTTTCTTGCTGTCGAGTCCTCACCGTTGTTTCACCTCTGTGGTTGTTTGATTTTTGTGTTCACGGAGATGTTGACTGATGAGTTAGGAGGCCTTCACGTGGACTGGACACATTATTTGTCTAAATCGCGATGGAAGTGAGGATTGTGGCCACGTAAAATTGATTTAAGCACCCCCTCCCCGTGGAATTCGTTTCACTGACCGTTCCAAGGCCGTTCTTCTGTCGCGGTTTAGTTTTGTCATGGCCTGTCTTTGAGTGTGTGTATCGCTTATGGATAGCCAATTGGCCGTTTTGTGGGAAAGTAAATGTCCTTTTGGCTTTCCACTTTTGATGTTTCCGTTAGGGTCTAGTTGTTTCATGACTGTGTTTCTTTCTCTTTGGTGTCTTTGATGGGAGCTGTGGGAGATCATTGCCTCCACTTCTATTTTGACTAAAAACCATTCGTTACAATGGATGTGTCGAAACTCAAAGATGGAAACGCCCACTGCCAAAACACTGATGTGAAAGGATGGCGCTAAAATAAAAGGACCCACCATAAAGTACTAAAATGGGTGTGGCGATTTTAATGTCACTATGGCGTGGTGAGAACAGAAACGTCGAACAAATTTTATGTGTGTGTAAGTGTTGCAGCAATAATGGAGAAACCTCGTTATGTTTTGAAATTAATTTTAAAGGAGCCTACATATATCGCCTTTTATAATTGTCTAATATTTTGTATATATAAAGCCACTATCCACGTACGTTAACATATATACAGTAAAAGTCCTATATTAAGACCACCTTTGGGACTGTTCAAAAGTGGTCTTAAAGACCACTTTTGAACAGTCCCAAAGGTGTTGCCTGGTCAGAGGACATTGTGCGCAGGAAACACGAAGACAGAGTAACTGAACCCTTCTTAATTAGCTTTTAAAAGCAAAATTAGTCTTAATTTTAGGTGGTCTTAATAGCGGAATTTCACTGTAGTTATTCACAAATGCAACGTGTATGATGAAAGTAAAGACAACAAGACTTTTGACCTGATGATAACAAAAGTGTACAGATGTTGGAGGAGGAATCTTTCTAGATATTTATGCCATTTTAATGATTGTAAACTGAGACACGAAAATACATTTATTCGAAGCAGACTTTGTTTTGCATATACATATATAAACCCATTTAGTACCGGAAACCCCAAACTGGTACCAGAGCAACCAGTGCAGGCCCAGATACACTGTTTGCGAAACGTTAAGCCATTTTCCAAATAAATTTTGAAGAAAAGAGAACCTGACACCCCTAAAGTTTGAAATGGACTCCAGGAATACATGTACATAAGGAGGAACCCAGTAAGCATTCTACATAAATCTACAGCGGGCCGTTAGCGGCCCGTCAGGGTAGCTGACGGGCCGCTAACGGCCCGCTGTAGATTTATGTAGAATGCTAGCAGGGAAGATTCCATTTGGTACAAAAAGGGTTAAACTGTAATATCTGAGATATAACCTTGCTGTCACCATTTGTATACCCCGTAACAAGCACTCTCTCATATTTACCTGTAGTGGTTGTGCAAACTCGCATTTCCAATTAAAATCTTTAGAAAATTTGAATTCGGGAAATAAGCAGCCGACACTGTTGTTTCGTACGTTGTGCTGGTGCATGGAAGCGGACAGCCACAGGACTCTATATCGTATATGGAGCTAAAATTTTCTGAAGAAAAATGAAAGATGTTAAACAAGATGTAAAGTGCTGTTCCGCCATTTACCCTTGACCTGCTGAATATTTTTATATGCCACATCCACTACTCTGAGTACCGATTACCAGCCAATCAGATAACTAGATGCAAATTATTGCAACAAATCTGAATGGCAAACAATGTAGATCCTGATCAGATGGCTTCGTCAGAAGCCATTTGATCTGGATCTTCATTGTTTGGAAAATAAGGCATATCCGGGCTCAGCAGGACAAGGGTTAAGACCAGATGAGATTAGGACTATTTTTTCTTTTAATGATATGTTTATAGAAGGTTTCATGCGGCCATTTTGTGGGAAAGTAACTGTCCTTATGGCCTTCCTTTGTTTAGGTTTCCATTATGGTCTGGTCGCTTAATGTTTGTGTTTCTTTCCCTTAGGTGTCTTTGATGGGTGGAGTATGTTAATTGTATCGATTCCTGATCTTTGTTTTACTTTTACTTTCCAGATATCCTTCTTTGCGCTTTCTACATTCAGTGTCTTGCACATGACTTATAAACACCAATTTCTCTGCGTGCAGAAAGGTCTCTGGAGTGAGGAATGTGAGCACCTGGCATATTTTTCTGCCATTTTGCAAAGGGAGACAACTTTCGGGACTTCCTGTTCGCTTTTCTATTAACCTTGTCCCACTGAAAAAGGGTCTACTCTTAAAGGAATGAATTTGCTCCTGAGGAACAAACTCTTTCCTTTAAGGGTTGGTCCCCATTGACATGAGAGACAAAATACTTTTGCAGGAGTTGCCTCCCCTGAAAGTGTATCCATTCCCCTTAAGTGCAGGCTTGTCCTAGACTTTGCTGGTTACCTGTCTGATAAGATTTCTTTTAGTGGTGAGAGAAAAATTGGGATTTACAATGGAACACATTTTATTTGTTTTGTACATGTATTTGCTGAAAAACATAGATTGTAGATGCACGTTAGCTGACAATCATCCGAATCTTTAACTGAAACAAATAAATAAAAATAAACACAGCACATCAGAAAAAGTCATTTTTAAATTTATGGATATTTACTTGTGTGGACCACACACAAGTCTCTCATTATCGCTATATGGGATTGCACTGTTTGTGTAGAAGCCTCCGTGGTGAAGTAGTTATGCTACTCGCCTTGTTAACCAGGGACCGCAGGATCGATTTCGGGATTCACCAGATTTTCGGATGAGTCTTTAAACTGAGGTTCCGTTTCCGTATGACCTTATCTGTTAGTGAGACGTAAAACTCAAGCACTCACTCACTCTGATGGTGATGGTCTACTAGTCGCGATTCTCGCATTAAGGATTGACCCTTATCCATAAAATAACTTTGTTACATCCATTGCAAACTCTCAATTAATCTTAGTTAATAGAATGCACTCTTTCAAGTCACAAGCTGAATGACAAATGGTGTAAGTCCTGATGGTTTCTGAAGAAGATCAGAAGACATCAGATCTAGTTTTTCGCTGTTTGCAAAGGTAGGGGTTGTCGTGTTCAGAAGGACAAGGGTTGTCTTTTAACCCATTGTATACTAGTGGACTCTTTCATTGCTATATGTTGGACGAGTCCATTTGTCATATAAGGGTGGTAGGCCTATTTTTTCGTTTCTACTCTATTTTGGACGGAATATTCTGTTAGCAAATAGTGAAGGCCCAGATCAGACGCCGCGTTCTGCGGCGTCTGATCTGGGCCTGCACTGTTTGCCCAGGCGCCCCTTTAGGGGTTTTCCACATGCAATGGGTTAAACAGGTGAGAAACTACTTACTTGAGGCATGGGATGTACATTCTATATGTTGCATTGGGGTGCATTCTTTCAAGGTACCTGGAAATGAAAAAATACAATCTTACACTTAAAGGAATCGGACAGATCCAATATGAGGACTGTCTGGTTTGTTTTATTTGTTGCTAGATTACCAACCAGAGAACCAATGGTCCAGAACCGCTCACCTGAGTGCTGAGTGTTAATGGAGCCATATATTTTTTAATATTATTATTTTAGGTTTAACGTCCCCGTCAACACTGTATAGTCCATTTCGGAGCCGTTGCTTCCGATTTTGAGGGACCTTTATCCGATATTGAGATGAAATGATATCTCGGGCCCTGTCGCCCAATGAAACCAAAAGGGTTTATAAGCATGGACGGTCTGACTAGCACCGCTTTGCTTGGGCAGGCTCAGATCCTCTAAGCGGTTTACCAGTACTCGTGTGCTGGTTTGTTTCAGCTCTGTGTGGAGGCATCATGCATCTACGGAGCCATATGGTTTTCTGCGAAGAAGATTTTTGAAGGGTGTTTTACCACCGCAGCCATCTTGGTCATGTTACCTAAACCATTTGAACAACCTTTAGTTTCTCCATCCCATAAAGGCTTCATAAGTAAATCTGGCCTAAATATGCCTAACTGTTTTTGTTTAAGTTATTTTGATATCTGAATGGCCCTAGAACAAGGTCATTGACGCATGTTGATGTTTGGTACGCATGCAGTTTCATTATAACTTGTTTAGAGGGTTGCATAAACCATCTAAGTTCACAGGCAATGGCAGTTTTCGAAAAAGTATTAATTTCAACTTTTTCTCATAGGAAAGCACACGTGACAAAATTTGACTGGTGTAAAATGGTCAAGATCAACGCAGGCTCAATATTTGAATAAATTATAATGGATCGGAATGCTACATCATAGTTTCAATGTTAGTGGCTCACTGGTTCCAGATAAAAAGAGTTTTGAATATATTTATCCATATATGACCATGACGACCATATTGGTCGTGTGACCAGGACAAGTTGAATAAAATGCATTTCTTTCATTCCAGAATAGCTTCATATGAAATTTGACTTTAATTTTCCCATCACTTTTAATGAATATATATTAACAGTGGTCCAAGGTCAAGGAGTGGTCCAAGGTCAAGGAGTGGTCTTGACCTTTGATATTCATGTAGCTTCATTTTCTCATTAAGTGATTGCTTAAACAAATTAAAAGTTCAATGGCAACAATCGGTTTCAGAAAAATAAACAATGTCCCCTTTAAGCCATATGAAACATAAATTGGGTCAAAGTCAAGATAGTCTCATCATTTGATCAAATCATGATGGGCCCTGAGACCCCAATGTAACATACCAAATTTCAAGGCAGTCGCCCAATAGTTTCAAAGAAGAAGGTTTTTGATATGTTGTTACCATATGTGGCCATGGTGGTCATATTGGTCATGCACCAAATTCATATTCATTGATTTTAATTTCTCTGTTCCTAAAATATTTCATATGAGATTTGCTTACTAATGACCCACTGGTTTCTTAGAAAAATAACTTTTAATTTTCATATCAGAATGACCTTAGGCCAAGGTCAAAGAATGACCTTTACCTTGAATGCTCATTTACTTTCATTTACTCATTTAGCTACCTTCATCTACATTTCAGATCACAGGCTGCAATAATATCCGAAAAATACACGGTTTTGACATTTTTCCATAGTTTTAAAGCCTATCCAACCAAAGTTGAGCTTGGTCAACATTTGCTCAATGTCATCCAGAGATCATCATTTGAACAAACTATGATTGACATGAGTCCCCAATACAACATATCAAGTTTCATCCATAAAAGATTTTTGAATATGGGCCCGAGGGCCATATTGGTCATATGACCAAACTCATATATTAATTAATTTTCCTTTCCTTTCCTTGTTTCAAAAAAGCTTTCATATCAAATTTGGTTACAAATGGCCTAATGGATCCCGTGGAAAATAAGTTTCAATTTACATATTTTTGTTTCGTTTTGGTTTTACAGCCCTTTCAAGATTATTTCACTCATATCGAGCCGATCGTTAATCAGAGGTGGGCGAAAACCGGCGTACCCAGAGAAAAACCATCTGACCTTCCGTTGCAGAACTTGCCGTCTCACATGTGACCCGAGCCAGGCTCGAACCCACAGCATTGAAAGGCCCAATGACTAAGAGTCGGCGCTCCTTTCCACTAGAATACATAGTTTTGGCTTTTTCCGCGCACAAAAGTCTGTGTGACGAAATTTGACCTTCGCGTAAAATAGATCAAGGTCATCCGAGGTTCATTATTTGAACAAACTATGATGGGCCCAAGTCCTCTATGCTATATACCCAGTTTCATGACATTAAGTCTACTGGTTCCGGAGAAGAAGATTTTTGAAGGGTTTTACCTTATATTGGCATGGTGGTCATCTTGGGCATGTGACCAAACTCAAATTAATCACTTTTCATTCCCTTGTTCCTAAAAGCTTTCATATGAAATTTGCTTATAAATGTCCCAGTGGTTTCTGTGGAAAACACGTTTTATTTGTCATATCTGAATGTCTTATGACCTTGACCTTGAATACTCCTGTAGTTTCATCCACTCAATTAGCTTACTGCATCTTCCTTTGTTGGTCATTTTGTATCGTCTCCAAAGAAATAGAAGAGACAGTAGAGGAGATGAAACAGAGACAGGGTATAAAGAGGAAAATGAATGTCAGTGAAGAAACAGAAAAAAAAATATATCACCCCACCTCATCTACCGTTACTTGCTGCAAGAACAGCAGGTCTTGCCCAGCTGTAAGCCAATATCATCTGGACGTCCAGATGACGTAAGATATACGACACCATCGCCTCACCCGACCAACTCAATATAATACTGTGTAAAATGATAGCAAGTATTTAATTAAATATGCATGCACATCTAATGCTGTTAAAACTGAAACGTCTGCTTGAAAATATGCATGCACGTCTCTAAACATCTAAATTTGGGGAGGTATGAAAAAGGTATGTTATGTGCATTCATTAGAGTATTCTCAACGAGGCGATATTAATAAGTAAAGTAAATAAAGCATACATTTATTTTATTCCCTAAACCAGAGTTGCGTTCAACAAAGCGGGCGCCCGCGGCCCCAGCTCCACCATGCTCCCTGGCCTAGCGCTCTGATTACCGTATTAACCGCATATATTCGGACATGCAGAGCTGAGCAAATAGTGTAGACCCAGATGAGACGCCGCAGTACACGGCGTCTCATCTGGATCTACACCGTTTGCCACTCATCAAGCTATTCGCGTAGTAAGTTGCTCATGTTCAAAGGAACAAGTATGGTAAGGAACTTAGCTGTCCGAATATTTAGGGTAAATAGGGTAACCCTCAAATTGCTCGAATACATTTTCACGGCCGCCATTGGAGTTCCACTATACCTATGTCAAAAATACTCGAGCAGCCACACGTATCCCGGAGATACTTAGTTGAACATTCTATCATACAGGCATATAGACTGTAATCGTCGTTATACTTCAGCGGATTTTTGAAGTCTGTTGATTTCGTATCCACACATTCTCGGCTGCCAAACGCCTTTACTGGATGAGGGAGGAAAGTATGCTGAAACCATATGAAAATCAAAGAGAATACTTAAAAGAGGTAATGCTCCCCGGCCGTGATGGCTCTACTGGTGCCTTTATAATATAATGTAATTAATCAAGTAATTTCGTATTGCCCAGGTACACGTCCGAGGTCTGCTTCATTGGTCCGAGGCCGAAGGCCGAGGGCCAATGCAGCTGACCGACTACCTGTAACTGGGTCAATGCGAAATTACTTGATTAATGACAATTTTATTAATTAACACAATTAAAAAAACATTATTATTGAGTTTTTGACCTCACTTGACCTCAGTTAATATTGGTTGATCTGGTGTTAATACGGATGACCTCAGATCAATACAGGACAGTCAATTAACAATAAACTTTATTAATTTACTATCCTGTATTGATCGAAGGTCATCGTATTAACACCAGGTCAACCAATTTTAACCGGAGGTCAAGTGATATTAGGCTGAGGTACAAAAGCAATACTCATGTTTTTGATTGTGTCAATTAATAAAGTTGTCATTAATCAAACAATATGAAATGACTTGTCAATAACATCATAAAACGATCGGTCATATGCGTAGCTCCCATCACGCAAATTGTGCATCTGTTTGCTATAACGTAAAACGAGTTAAATAATAGCATTTTCCATTATATATATTATACGCGGAAAGATTCTGCTCCCTATGGAGAGCAAATAAATTTTACTCTTCTTTAATTACGAGGAACCCTATTTCAGTGAAAGACCATTTTCTCATTGTCTGTGACAATATTTTTGTTTTAGCTTCGCCTCTGACTCCCTAAAGGGATGAGTGTCCCTGCCGCTAAAATTTCAATGTATAAACTCGGAGGGTTATCTTGGACTGGGTTCATATGCTGGGATAGAAGCCTCCGTGGTGCAATGGTTACGCTACTCGCCTTGTAAACCAGGGATCGCAGGATCGATCCCGGGCTTCTCCAGACCTTCGGATGAGTCTTTAAACCGAGGTCCCGTCTCCGTATGACCTTAGTTGTTGGTGGGACGTAAAACTAAAACTCACTCACTCACTCATATGCTGAGACATTGGCAACATTGCTCGTGCATTCGGAATTTATTGTATGATACCTGGTATATAGGTTGTACATGTACATGAAGGTCAAATGACTCTTATCGATTATAGAGCATTTTTGCACATCTCCAAAATGGCTATTTTTTTAGGGACATCCGTGATTTTTATTTATACTACAAACATAGGTTCCGAGTGCTCGTTAGAACAGTACCCACAACCTATGTATTGGATCAGAAATAAAAACGTATACCCCGTAAACCCCAGTTTCTCTATATTAAGTGGGGTTAGGGGATTTCATTTTAAGGACATGTCCACGTGATGGCATGACAATAAATAACCGTTACATGAATTCCTTGAAAACGTTTGGTCAGTGATAGTCACGTGGAAAACAGCAATGTAACTTTGCTGATATACATGTATATAACACTCACATCGGGGCTTGGAGAAATCTTTGGGCTGCATGGTGCCGCCTTCCGTGCGCAGGGCTGAAACCCACCAAACATGAGTACTGGTACACCGTTGAAGTCTTAGCCTGCCCCGGAAAAGTGGTGGAAGTCGGACCGTTCCGTAAACCTTAATGGTTTCTTTGGGATGTTGGGCTTGAAATATCATTTCATCTCAGTGTAGGATAAAAGTCCCACAGAATAGGAAGCAACGTCTCCAAAATGATCTAAATAGTGTTGATGTGGACGAAAAACCTCAACGCAAACAAACATGTATATATAATTAACGTGCGACCCCAAACAACTGTTTTTTTTTGTTTGACTTGAGGTTTAACGTCCCCGTCAACACTGTAAAGGTCATTTTGGAGACGTTGCTTCCAATTTTGTGGGACTTTTACTCGACATTGAGATGAAATGACATCTCAAGCCCTATCGCCCAATGAAACCAATAGGGTTTATTAGCATGGACGGTCCGCCTCACACCGCTGTTCCTGGACAGGCTTAGATCCTAAGCGGTTTACCAGTACTAGTGTGCGGGCCGGATTCAGCTCTGCGTGGAAGCATCGTGCAGCCCATATATTTTTTCAAGCCCCTATGGGCGGGGGCGGCCCAAACAACTGTCACTGTTCCCTTTCTGCATAATATATAATATTGAGCCAGCGCACGACATCCATGCCGTCTGATCAGAGTCTTCGTTGAGCGCTCTTAGGATAGCAATGGACCCAATGCTTCTTCATGCAGCAGGAGAATTCTCTGGTTAGACTATATGGATGCGCAGGATGATCTGAGTCTTCGTTGGGCGCACATGTCTAATTGTAGGTTTTGACGTGTGCTGGCTCATATAAAACATGGGTTCAAATGGCGGCAGTAGAGCGCAGAACGGATGTGTTCAGAATCAGAATTGTTACTGGTGACACATCAAATGACATTCATACACCAGGCGAGGATTTCAGTCTTTTCTGTGCGCACATGCGCGACGACATAATTTTGATTGTCCCTACTGAATTATGATATACATTTGTTTGTTCTGTTTTGGTTTGTTTTATGACCCTTCAGGATTATTTTACTTCTTTCGAGACGATAGTTAATCAGAGGTGGGCGAAAACCAGAGAACCAGGAGAATAAACACCTGATCTGCCGTTGCACATGCGGCTCGAGCGAGGCGGGAACCACAGCGTTGAGAGACCTACTGATTAAGAGTTAGCGCTCTTACCCAGTAGGCCCACGGAGGCCCGATATGATATACAATACCGCAAGTACATATTAGAAGAATGTAAATCAATGATAATAATGTTTGTTCTTGCACACCAGACAAGGAAACCCGTGATTTTACCCTGGGATAGAAATTTATGTTCTGACTCTGGTGTTCCGACCCAGGCAACTAACATAAGTGCGCTTCAGTTCTATTCAACTTCCGCACTACTTTAATTTTGTAAACAATATACCTGTGCCAGCTGTCAAAACTAAAATCAATAAGAATGATAATTATTTGACTCATTTATTGTTAAAGGACACTGAATGCAGGACTTTTGTATGCAATCATAAAAAGAAGAAAAGAAATACTGTCTGTTGTTCTGCTATTTGCTACAAAATAAAAATGAAATGTTTGGGAGGTGTTGTGCAAGAAAAAGAATCCAGTACGGGGTTCTGTTGTAGATGGGCGTTTCCAACCCTCGGGATGACCATGCTGAGCGGAACCTCGGGCGGAACCTCGGCATAGCCTCGGTTCCGCTCAGCATGGTCATCCTGAGGGTTGGAAACGCCCATCTACAACAGAACCCCATATCATATTCTTATACTATTACATACGATTTTCTTCTTCATTGACACAAAATATGAATATCCTGGGCTGAATGACATCCCCAACCGGTAGTCTGGCTCCTCAGATGGGTCATGGATAATCACCTGAAAGTTAACAAAAAGCTACCAAAACTGTTTTCAATATCGAATGCAAATGAATGACTTAAACAAGCCGTGAAGAAACTTAAATTCCATATGCTCTATATTGCTTCATGATGTATTTAATTTAGAACGTTGTTTTGCTATGTGTAAACGAATGTGTGCTAAGCCTAGACTCTTTGTTCAAGCCTTGCTTGGGCCACATTGTGAGACGCCAAACTCTTCAACGGAAGGTCAGGTGTTTGTTCTCCAGGTACTCCGGTGTTCGACTGACTCTGGTTATACCAAAACCAAACTAGACAATCACTAAAGGTTTTGACCCCCTTCCACCCCGCCATATCTCTCACTAGATGAGTAATTTGCTTGACACAGTCGTTCAAGGGGGCATAATTTTGCAATAAGGGGCTGGATCAGGATTCTGTTAACGTTATGCACATGTTCGATGATGTCTGAACTGTATTACAAGTTTCAATGTCCAGCATCAAATACTGCGCCCCTCGCCCATAGGGGCTTGAAGAAATATATGGGCTGCATGATGCTTCCACGCAGAGCTGAATCCGGCCCGCACACTAGTACTGGTAAACCGCTTAGAGGATCTAAGCCTGTCCAGGAACCGCGGTGCGAGGCGGATCGTCCATGCTAACAAACCATATTGGTTTCATTGGGCGACAGGGCTTGAGATGTCATTTCATCTCAATGTCGTTAAAAGTCCACAAAATTGGAAGCAACGTCGCCAAAATGACCTTTACAGTGTTGACGGGGACGTTAAACCTCAAATCAAACAAACAAACGTTATGCACATGTTCGATGATGTCGGAATTGTATTACAAGTTTCAATGTCCTGCATCAAATACTGCATGAGAAGCTGCAGAGACACGAAAAGTACGATTTAACTTCCTGTGTTACACATATGGCTAGGGCTGGATAATCGGCACTGAAAAGATAATCGATTATCAGTCATGTCATTGCGATCTATAATCGATTAGTAATCGCTATGGTTTTTGTCAATATTTTACCTGTCAGGCTTTCTGTCTGAGCATGACTCTAACCATATGTTGCACTTTACCATATGTATATTTGAACAGACAGGCCTGCGCTTACAGTGTAGAATGCGGCGCCTCATCAGGGTCTGCACTATTTGCCACTCATCCAGCTATTTTAGACATAACTTTGTGTAGCAAATTGTACCTATCAAGTAATCGATTAAAAGCAAATCAGAAATGATAATCATTTTTGTGGAGTGTATCGATCGAATAATCGATTATACGATTAATCGTGTCAGCCTTACATATGGCCAAAATGTTTCAGTCGTTTAAGCAATAAGGGGTTGTATCAGAATCCTGTTTCCTGTATCATGTTTATGCACATATTAAATGTATGTCTGAACTGTGTTGCAAGTTTCAAAGTGCGGAGACACAGAAAATACCATTTAAGTTTCTATGTTGGACATATGGTCAAAATGTTTAAGTCGTTTAAACGGAAGGGGAAGGCATCACTTGAAAAGGTTTTGTCTCCCTTGTGAAAATGTGTTTACTCTTCAAGGGAACGGGCACAGGTTTTACTGACAATTTTCAAAGGGAGACAACTTTCGGGACTTCCTACACTTGGACCAACAGAAAAAATGGGTCTACTCGTTAAGGAAAGAATTTGCTCCGCAGGAGCAAATTCTTTCCTTTAAGAGTGGACCCTTTTTGACAGTCTTTGCCTCGTCTGAAAGTGAATCCATTCTCTTTAAAGGAAGTGCTTTCCTTTAAGAGTAAGCTCATGTTTCAGTAATCCCAGTTTCTAAGCTCAGGAAGGGGTCTTCTTTGAAAGAAATGTCGGAAAAGGGACAAGGAGCCAGGTGCAAGGGACTGGAAACATCAGGAAAACACGTCTATTCAAACAAATCGAAAATTTTAACCCCCCCCACCCCACCCAAAATTGAAAATTTTCAGATAAAAATCCTAATATTTTTCATTTATCACCTCCAATGACAGATTGCGGGTACTCATTTGAACTGCCTTGGCTATGCGGTTCTAAAGAGTATACACAAATCTACGATTTTGAGCAGAAATAAGAAAAATAATGTTTACCCCTGTTATATATAAAAGCGGGAATGAAAGGAGTCATAATTTTACAGGCATCACGAAAACACGCCTATATAATTTGGACCCCCTCGAACCCCACTTTTATATAGTAAAACTGGGGTTCGCAGAGGTAACCCTTATTTTTGTTATTTCTGCTCTAAAATATAGATTGTGGGTACTTCTTAGAACCGCCTCGATGAGGCGGTTCTAACGTATACCCACAATCTATATTTTGAGCAGAAATAAGAAAAATATCACAATTTTTCATCTTAAAATTTTCATTTTTTCGGCGATAAAGGTTACAATGTATTTGTATAGGCGTGATTTCGTAATGCGTGTTTTCGTGATGGCTTTCGTAGGCCACCTACCTTAATCCCAGCACTTGATTGGTCGCTGATGAAATAGTTATCTTGATTCAACCAAGCAGTAAAAGACACTGCATACTGAGAACCGGAATTCTGAACAGTGTATGTTTTGTTGTTTTCTTTTGAATTAAATGTATAACAATGGGCAAAATCAGTTATCTTCGGTTGGAGCAATTCGCCACAGTCCAAAATATCAATTAGCAGGTGACAATATAGAAACGTTTCTTCAATACTTGGAGTTCCGTTCCGAAACAAATCTTTCATACTCACGTTGTTGAGAAAGTCGTCGCCAAGTTCTTTAATAAATGTTATATTCGGTATTTTCATATAGAATTCCTTTAACAATGCTCTTGTGTTTGGGTCAGACACAGAATCATTCTTGATTAAATTGAAATTACAAATTGTAACTGCGGGTAACGGTATATTTTTCTCCAGAGTCAAAGTTGTCTTGGTCGCCGTCTTATACTCGAGGAATCGCTGAGTCTGCACTATACACATGCTTACTAAATAATACACTAGACCTCCGAATAAAATGAACCAGAAAATTCTGAAATGAATGAAGAAGAACGTTTATAATCTTATACTAAATACCCTGCAGGCACAAAACGTTGACTCAACGTTGAACTAACGTTGAAACAACGTTTTCAACGTTAGTTCAACGTTGAGTGCCTGCTGGGTAGTTTAGGAAGGTAATATTGCCAATATAAGGGGAGCCTGCATGTTTTTGAATTTTTTGTACGTTTTACCAAAAAAAAAAAAAAAAAAAAAAAAAATATCTGTAACAAATACATGTAGTGCCGTTTCTTCTAATTAGGTGCTGTCTACAGCGTTGCATTATATTAACGCATATAGAACGTTCATTGATGGTTCCAGAGGAATAAACGCAGCATGATACCCCGCCACTGCAACCCAATAAGATACATTTTTCAGATGTTTTTAGAGCAGACACCCTTAGATATGGGACTTACAGTATCCAAACCGCCTGGATACAATCTTTACCATCTCATCACGAAAACATGCCTATACGATTCTTACCCCCTCGAACCCCACTATTATGTAGTAAAACTAGGGTTTAGATGGGTAAATCTTATTTTTCTTATTTCTGCTCTAAAATATAGATTGTGGGTACTCGTAAGAACCGCCTCCATGAGGCGGTTCTAACGTGTACCCACAATCTATATTTTGAGCAGAAATAAGAAAAATATCACAATTTTTCATCTTAAAATTTTCGTTTTTTTTCGGCGGTAAAGTTTACACTGTATCTGAAAAGGCTTGTTTTCATAATACATGGTATTCAAACAAGATCATTCCAATAAATACATACACATCAGGCAGACCAATTCTTCTAATGGGTGTGAAATTTCCGAAATGAGAAATTTGCGATTCAACAAGGCTTCCCTTAGTGTTTTACCGTGAAATTTTATCAATATACTCTACGACGTAAAGGAACTACGGCCCAGAAAGGCAGATAACTCAAGAACTGGAATTGCAAAATATATATATATATACAGTCGAACTTCAATGGCTCGAACACCTTTGGGACCTCGAAATTCTATCCGAGACAGGGGTAGTTCGAACCACTGAGGTTACTGTCAGGAGGCATAACGAGATACTTTTAGACATCTTTTCGGTGTTTTATAATGAAAATGTATGCTGTGTGTAATTAGAATCGCCTCATCGAGGCGATTCTAATGAGTACACACAGCATACATTTGCAAGATAAAAGACTAAAATCTCCTTAATTACCCCCACTATTTCTTATGTAGAGGACTTCCCTAGGGGCTCAAGAACGGGTTCGACACATCCCTGGTAAACGAGCCATCGGTGTTCGAGCCATCGGAGTTCTACTGTATATCATTACGTGCTGCTTGGCCACAGTATGCTTCCTTTAATGGTCTACTCATATCACGGAAACGCCTATATAATTCTGATCCCCTCAAACACCACTTTTACATAGTAAAACTGGGGTTTACAGGGGTATACATTATGTTTCTTATTTCTGCTCAAAAACATGGATTGTGGGCACACGTTAGGACCTCATCGAGGCGGTTCTAACGAGTACCTACAATCCATATTTTGAGCAGAAACAAGAAAAATATCAGATTTTTTTTATCTGAAAATTTTCATTTTTGGGTGGTTAAAATTTCATTATATTTGAATAGGCGCGCTTCGTAATAATATATCTGTGAGGAGGAAATTTAAAACGCGCCTTTGTATATTTTATAATTTCACCCAAGATAAACAACTCTGAAAAAAGTTTGGGCACTTCTATGAGTTTTCATTACTAAAATTTTAAACTCTGCGAATGCTTACAGTGGATGTATAGCAATGCATGAAAATTTAAAGAAAAATGTTTTGTTTTTTTACATCGTTTTTTTTGCTTCTCATAAGAATTTAATGAGTTCATATTTATGACATAATAGAACATTTATGCTTTTTAATGGGTACTGCATACGGTAAAAAAAAAAAAAAAAAAAAAAAGAAAAAGAAAATGACAAAGATCGTTGAGATCATGTTTTATCGATGTTTAAAAATTGGTTTTTGTAAATGGTTGCACAGTCACTCTTTCAAAACCCGACCAATTGTTATTTTACCTGCACAGGCTAAAGGAACATGTCACATGTACCTTTTTCAGGCAAATTTGATTGTCCAAGAATACTCCAAAATAGGGATACATCATCAGTTGTTTGTTTGTATTGGAGTTTAACGGCCCAATCGACACTATTTTAGGTCGATCTTGAGCCGGTCAGTTCAACTATCCACATTTTTCCTGGGCAAGCTTATACGTTAGCGGTTAACCAGTACAGTGCACACTTTTTCGCCAGAAACTGACAACTGCCCTCGTTAGAATCGCTTTTATGAGGCTGTTCTCCTATATAGGTGCTCGTTAGAACCGCCCAGTGAGGCGGTTCTAACGAGCACCCACAGACTATGTTTGGAGTCTAAGTAAGGAAGATATCACAAAATTACATCAAAAAAAATAAAAAAAAAACGTTTTTGCGATATGAAAGAATGCAGTATGTGACACGGATGTGTTATCGTAATGTGATCATTTTGCATGTTTGCTTTGGAGTTTAACGGCCCAGGCAACACTATTTTAGTTCATTTTTGAGCCGGTCAGCTTACTTATCCACACTTTTCCTGGGCAGGCTTAATACGCAAGCGGTTAACGATCATTTTGCCTATATCTGAGTGCATGGCGAAGCTCGAACCACAGCAGTGAGAGACCCAATAAATAAGACTCGAGCAAAAATATGAAAAAAAATAATGCATACCCCTGTAAACGCCACTTTTATCTGTATAAAGTGGGGGTTTACGGTGCTCTTTATTGCATGAACTTGTTAACCTGGTGCGAATCAGAGCATACCTTCTGAAAATCGAGCTTTCTCCATCGAATACGAACTTTATTCCATGACACGTGGTGCCATCTGCCCATTCTTGCCATGCCCTTCTGAACGCGTAGATCAAAGGCTGGTTATGTTTGGACCTGCGGTCGACACTGTCCTCTGGGGCAGCTTTCTGTGCACCAATAGAATTTAAATCTGTAACTATCATAACAAATTTTGTTACACGATTGATGTCCATTTGAAAATAAATACAGTAAATAATTCAGATATGACAATTTGTATAGCAGTCGTAGATAAGATTCGCAGGGCGGGGCAGGACATTTCAGGTGTTTTTGTTTTATCTGAGGCTAACTGTCCACTTCAACACTATATTGGTCATTTTGGAGACGTTGCTTCCAATTTTGTTGAAATTTTACCCGGCATTGAGAAAAAGTGACATCTCAAGCCCTGCCGCCTAATGAAACCAATAAAGTTTATATGTATGGACGGTCCGACTCGGACCAGCCTGTCTGGTGCCTGGGCAGCCTTAGACCCTCCAGCGGTTTACCAGTAAAAGTTCAGATGTTCTCAATATACATGTATCTGTCAAATACGCCGATTCCACAAGAAGAGTGCTTTTCGCATACTTTTTTTTGCAAGTGGACCAAATGCCCATATACACAATTACTTTGTGTTACAGTCGGGTGTCTTGGTTATAGAATATTCCAACGGCAGGCGCAAACGATATCTTCGCCCTCTAAATCTTATCTGCGACTAGCATTACATCGTTAACAATTCCGTGTGATGAACAGCCCATTAAACCCCAATTCATATGAAGAAAACATGGGTTTACAGGGGTTTACATGATTTATCTTACTTCTGCTCCAAGACATAGGTTGTTGGTACTCGTTAAAACCACCTCATTGAGGCGGTTCTAACGAGCACCCACAACCTATTTTTTGAGTATAACTAAGCATTATATCCCAATTTTTCATCAGAAAAATGGCCGTTTTGGAGATATAAAAATGCATTATGTTGCGTGGATACGTTATTGTAATGATAAACACATTTAGAAACTGTAGTCTGAATGCAATCAAAGTTCTAAAAGTGGATTTATGAGGCAGAGCAATTCTCCAGATGTCCCAGAGAGCTAAAATGGCCATCACGTGAACAAGTCCATTAAATAAAGACCCCCACTAAACCCCACTTTATATAGAGAAACGTAGGGTTTACGGGGGTAAACAGTATTTTCCTTATTTCTACTCCAAGACATAGGTTGTGGGTACTCGTTACAACCACCTCAATGAGGCGGTTCTAACGAGCACCCAAAACCTAAGTTTGGAGTATAAATCAGAAAAATATGAGAAATTTTCATCAGAAAAATTGCCAAATTATTTGGGTAGGAAAAATGTACCATATCACGGATGTGTTATCGTAATGAAGGTCGAAATAGGAGCCGTACCAAATTCGACGGAAAAATGCTATCGTAAATTTCAAGATTAGCTCAGTACATTCTGCAAAAAGTTCTATGTTCTTTCGGAAGTGGGGACATAAAAAGGAGAATAGCTTCACTATGGCAAGTCCGACGAAAACAAAAAGGTCATCGTTAAACCATTGAATTTCTACATTATTAGCTAACAGTGTAGACCCTGATCAGACGCCGCGGTTAGAAAACTTCGACTTTGACTCACTTAATGCGTATAAATAGACGTTTATTCCCACTAGTATAGTATTGAGAAGCTCATTTACCCACACATTCCAATCGTCCCATTAATGAGCGAAGACCCTGATAGAAGGCCACATAATGTGGTATCCGATCGGTGTCTTCACTGTTTGCTTAAAGTGCGAAACTTGATTTAAAACTCACGGCTTATGGAATAAACATGACAAAACAAATTTTATAATTGGACCTCTCCAAAGTGGTTGGAAAACTATTTTCGATGCCGGTCAGAAAAGTATTATTAGCCCAATTTTATTGGTCAGAAGCATGACTATAAATAACCCTTACTTGGAATTCGTACAGACGCTATTTATGTATCCTCCTTTTCGGGGAGACATATTGTTTTACCCGGGCGCTGTCTGTCTGTCTGTCCGTCTGTCTGTCACAAAATAGTGTCCGCTTTATAACTTGAAAACCTTTCAAGCTATCTTCACGAAACCTCATATAAATATTAGTCGACATTAGACGACGTGCAGAGCGCAAGAACTATAACCCTCGTATTTTATACTTTTTGAAAGTTTGTCTGTCACAAAATTGTGTATGTATGTATGAGCAAATCGTTTCCGGTCAATATCTTTCTTATTTTTGGATGGATTTTGAAATTACTTGGCAAAAATGTTAACCACCATTAGAGGATGTGTCGCGCGCTTGACCCAGGTCGGTATCTCAAAGGTCAAGGTCATACTTAGAGGTCAATAACTTTCTTATTCCTGGATGGATTGTGAAATTACTTGGCAGAATTGTTAACCATCATGAGACGATGTGTTGGGCGCAAGACCCAGGTCAGTACCGCCCAGGTCAAGGTCTTCCATAGAGGTCAAAGGTAAAAAGGGTCTTTTTTCGTGTTTTGTCAATAACTTTCTTATTCTTGGATCGATTTTGAAATTACTTGGCAGAAATTTTAACCATTATGAGACGATGTGTTGTGCACAAGACCCAGGTCGGTACCTCCCAGGTCAAAGTCATACTTAGAGGTCAAATGTAAAAAGGGTAGTAGGGTAAAAATGGGGGGGGGGGCAATCTAGTCCTCAGGACTAGATTCCACCCTCTGACGTCATATCCGGCGGCCATCTTGGATCACGTGACATCCGGTCGGCCATCTTGGATGACGTATTTCCGACCGCCATCTTGAACCGTCGTCACGTCCGGTCAGCCATCTTGGATGACGTCATAACGCGCCACTTTTATCGCGGTCGAATTTATTGGGGGAAAAAACGCGCCATTTTTTTCTTTCGCGCGCTTTCGTGTGCTATATTGTCCATGCACCTTCTAAGCGCAACTTCGGTCATTACCCCTTATGATCCCCTGTCTGGGGTTTAAGCATTGGGCGGGGGGGGGGGATGGGGAGGGGACCTTTTTTCGAGCCCTAGAGCGATACTGTATTAACTCCTATGACTGCCGGATACGCTCTATAACCGCGTTTATTGTTTTAACACGCTCTTGCCGGTTATCCTCAATACTACCTCCTCACTGCCTCCTCACTACCTCCTCAATGCCTACTCACTACCTCCTCACCGCCTCCTCATCGCTTCTTACTTCGGAAAACGAGTCTTCGGTACCTTATCGACCCTTTAAAACATCTTCAACAGTCATTCAACACGCATGCCCTGGTTACCCTCACTGCTTCCAGGTTACCGGCTTGCACTGGTAACCCTCACTGCCTCCTCACCGCCTCCTTACTTCCTCCTCGACGTCTCCTCACTACCTCCTCATTACCTCCTCACTGCCCCTCATTACCTCCTCAACACCTCCTCACTACCTCCTCCACTGCCTCCTCACGGCCTCCTCACTACCTTCTCATCGCTTCTTACTACGGTGAATTAGTTTGGGCTTGTTCGACGTTGGCCTTATCGTCCCTTTAAAACATCTTCAACAGTCATTCAACATGCATGCTCTGGTTACCCTCACTGCCTCCACCGGCTTGCACTGGTAACCCTCATTGTCTCCTCACCGCCTCCTTACTTCCTCCTCACCGCCTCCTCACTACCTCCTCATTACCTCCTCACCGCCTCCTCACTACCTCCTCATTACCTCCTCATTACCTCCTCACCGCCTCCTCACTACCTCCTCATTACCTCCTCACCGCCTCCTCATTACCTCCTCACTACCTCTCACTGCCTCCTCATCGCTTCTTACTACGGAGAACGAGTTTGGACAAGTTCGGTGTTGCCCTTATGGACCCTTTAAAACATCTTCAACAGTCATTCAACACGCATGTCCTGGTTACCCTCACTGCCTCCAGGTTATTGACTTGCACTGGTAACCCTCATTGCCTCCTCACCACCTCCTCATTACCTCCTCAATGCCTCCTCACTACTCCTCATTACCTCCTCACCACCTCCTCACTACCTCCTCAACGCCTCCTCATCGCTTCTTACTATGGAGAACGAGTTTGGACATGTTCGGTGTTGCCTTATCGTCTCTTTAAAACATTTTCAACAATCACTCATTATGCTAACGCTTGTTACCCTCACCTGTCCCCAGTTACCCCTCACTGCCTCCTCACTACCTCCTTACCGCCTCCTCACTACCTCCTCACAGCCTCCTCACTACCTCCTCACAGCCTCCTCACTCACTCCTCAATTCCTCCTCATTACCTCATCGCTTCAAGGGCACTTTGGCGGACGCCATGGCTATATTTGTGCCTATTGTTTTAGCATGCTTGTTACAGTCACTGGCTCCCGGGTACCCTCACTACCTCCTCACTGCCTCCTCATCGCCTCCTCACTACCTTATTACCTCCTCTTCACTATCTCCTCTTACCGTCTTTAGTCAGTACCCCCGCATTCTTCTCTTCCCATATCTGGGTGTATGGAGGCTATGTGTGTGTGCTAGGTGTGAGCTCAATGTTTCGACCTAGTCATAATGGTTGAGAACAGTCTCCATCCGGTTTGGGCAGGATTAATCCGGATTTTTTTTATACAATTAAATGTTATGTATCTTCCTCCTCCTCCTCATTTATGCGAAAATCTCCGAAGCGGCCACATCGAGTAGCATTTCAGAACAAATGAATATATTTTCTTTTTAACACAAAAATAACGAAAAAGTATCATGTATGCTTGCCAAATTTGTTCCAAACAGTTCAAAAGGGGAGACAACATGCGTCGACACGTTAAAACCGTTCATGGGGACTTTAAAGATGATGACACGATAGATGATAGTGAGAGTCGAGAAACCTTAGAACTGGAAGAAGGCGACGATAAAAATGGTGGCGATGACACGAGTTTACAGGATTACACGGATGAGGAGGAGGAAATGGAGGCGGAGGAGGAGGAGGAGGAGGAGGAGGAGGAGACAATAGAAGACAGTAAAGAAGCAGATTCAGATGACGCATGGCGTTTATTGATTGAGGAGGTGTATGAGCGTTGCCAGTCAGAGTTTAATGAAAGAGTCGCCAAGTACATGCTGGACAAAGGGAAAGACCAAGAGGCAGCTAGGAAGAAAGTGTATGATATTATGTTACCCACGTACAGAAAAGTGCTGGCGAACGTTTTTGTCAACGAAATGTTGTGGTTTGAAGCCATGAAAAAAGATCGTACTTACCTTACTGTTAAACATACGGTATCCGATTTGAAACTTTACGACGATTACGACACCGAGGAAGCTTGGAAATCTGCCGTCAACAAACGCAAATTTTTGTTTGACAGAATCTTAAAAGAATACGACCCGCCAGAAGTATCAGACACCAGGGATTATGATAGAAAATCCGAAAAACAAGGAAATATAGCGGAAAATAGCAATTCACAGGAAGGTAGAGGAGGTGACAGATTAAAAGTCAACTTAGTGAGTCCATCGGAAGCGATCGCATTGAGAGCTAAGGATGAGTTATTACGCGAAGGCAGAAAACGTGGATTCGATGGTTTTACGCCGGAAGACACAGCTGTGATAGAAACGATGAAAAAACAAAGAAGCCGAACACCCTGGACAATTGTACAGAATGTGTAAAATGAACCTGTGAACCTGGACTCGACATAAAATATGTCACTTTTTTATTGTCAAATATGTACATGTACTATGGTGTTTTTTTCCCTATTTTTTGGAAAACCCAATAAAGAAAAAAAAGCAATGTTACGTCTTATTTGATATTTCTTTCCGATATCTGGTCAATATTCTATGTTCGTCCTTGCCTCCTTAATTTCTTCTTGAACAGTCATTTTGTGTTATTTTAACTTTTTAAAACATTTGTTATATGTGCAGTTGTTGAACAGAATCCCCAGTGCCCAAGTGACAGAATATCGTCTGCTCAATACTTTCACTTGTGTCTTTTAAGTATTGACAAAAGTCGCCTATACACATTTTATAATAATTCACAATTTTACAAGGTCACATAATTTACTACACCTTTGTACTTAGTTAACTTATCAATGAAAAAAAAAAAGTTATAATAGGATGGGGCATTTCAATGTGAAATCAGATACTATTGAATCGTGTAATTGATGTATTAAGGAGGCGAAGGACAACAAGCCCAAACTCCTCTAGAGGCGATGGTGTTAAAACAATCAACACGGCTATAGTATCCGACAGTCATAGGAGTTAATACAGTATCGCTCTAGGGCTCGAAAAAAGGTCCCCTCCCCATCCCCCCCCCCGCCCAATGCTTAAACCCCAGACAGGGGATCATAAGGGGTAATGACCGAAGTTGCGCTTAGAAGGTGCATGGACAATATAGCACACGAAAGCGCGCGAAAGAAAAAAATGGCGCGTTTTTTCCCCCAATAAATTCGACCGCGATAAAAGTGGCGCGTTATGACGTCATCCAAGATGGCTGACCGGACGTGACGACGGTTCAAGATGGCGGTCGGAAATACGTCATCCAAGATGGCCGACCGGATGTCACGTGATCCAAGATGGCCGCCGGATATGACGTCAGAGGGTGGAATCTAGTCCTGAGGACTAGATTGGCCCCCCCATTTTTACCCTACTAAGGGTCTTTTTTCGTGTCCAGTCAATAACATTTTTTTTATTTCTGGATGGACTTTTTAAAGTAACCTTGCAGAAAATGTTCACCTTCATTAGACTACGTGTAGTGTGCAAGACCAAGGTCCGTACCTCCAATGTCAAGGTCATACTTTGAGGCCAAAGGTCAGAAAAGGGGCCTTTTTTCGTGTATGGTCAATAACTTTCTTATTCTTTGATGGATTGTGAAATTACTTGCCAGAAATGTTAACCATCATGAGACGACGTGTTGCGCCCAAGATCCGAGTCAAAGGTCAAGTCATACTTAAAGGTCAAATGTCAAAAAGGGTCTTTTTCGTGTCCGGTCAGTAACTTTCTTATTCCTTAATGGATTTTGAAATGACTTAGCAGAAATGTTAACCATCATGAGATGATGTGTCGCGTTCAAGACACAGGTCGGTAACTCCAAGGTCAATGTCATACTTAGAGGTCAAAGGTAAAAAAGTGTTTTTTTTTCGTGTATGGTCAATAACTTTCTTATTTCTCGATGGACTTTTTAAAGTTACTTTGCAGAAATGTTCACCTTCATTAGGTGATGTGTTGCACACAAGACCCAGGTCAATACCTCCAATGTCAAGGTCATACTTAGAGGTCAAAAAGGGTGGGGGGAGTCACCTGTGTTTTTGTAGAAAAACAAATTCTAGTTAATAAACTTTTTCAACCCTGTAGACATGTACAAACCTTGCAGATCCAGACGATACGGCACGTAACGAGCAGTCTCGCCAGCATCTACCTATAATATGTTTGCCATCATGTCAATTGACTGGAAAAATTTTTTCTAAGGGCTTCTTCTTGTATAAATACACCCAGTACCAAAGCTAGGAGAGTCTTGTTCAGAAACTCAGAGGTGAAAAGGTAAAATCTCTGATGTGGGTCATAAAACCAGTTATATAAATAACTGTGGAAAGCGCGTAGGAAAATAGTTCCGGATATTGTTTTCTTTTCTAAAATCGTCCTTCAGCGCCAAACTATTTGTTAATTTTAATACGCATATTAAAATGCTTCTGTTATCAAGTATTTCGAACTTTTCCGACGATCCATGCCCATCCAAGCACTTCATGATGGGGCTTAAGGACTATTCACGTTTTATTCAGTGAGTGAAGAAGCGGAAAAGGGTGGTGGATCCAGTACATGATATAGAATTGCGTTGGCATAGAAAGTTGGGCTCAAGTGTAGTATAAGACTAAAAGAGTCCGTATCCTACGTGTATCAATACGCAAGTCTGTGGATAATTTTTGTATTCATACGCGAAATAATGTTTTATCGTACAAACGGTTGACAGGTTGACAGGGTTGACAATTTGACAGTTCGACATGGTGGACAGTGTTGACAGGTCGACAGAGTAGACAGGTCGACAAGGTCGACGGGGTTGAAAGGTCGACAGGTTAGACAGAGGGACAGTTAGACAGGGTCGACAAGGTTGACCGGTGGACAGGGTTGTCAAACCCTAACCATAATTGTAACCCTGACCCTGTGGACCTGTCAACAATGTCGTCCCTGTGGACCTGTCAACCCTGTCGACCTTTCACACCTGTCGACCTGACAACCATGTCTACCAATTGACCTGTCAACCTTGTCGACCTGTCAACCTGTAAACCCTATTTCAACTTCATAATATCATTTTAAAGAAAATTAGATTCCACTAAGGGCTAATTCGTTTTAATGTATTTATTACTTTGTAAATGTGAAACTGCATGACATACCACAATCCGCATGGGACTAGTTTAGTCTATATCATTTCTTGATTCCACTAAGGGCTTCTTCTTAAATTCTTTTAATGCATGTATTACTTTGAAAAGGTGAAACCGCATAACATATCACAATCCACAAGGGACTATTTTAGTCTTATAATACACTTGACAAAGAAGATTTTACAAATCAACTTTGCGCTCCCGCCCATCGAGGCCTGGAGAAATAGATTGGGTTGCATGGTGCTTCCGCGCAGAGCTGAAACCGACCGAATTTGAGTACTGGTAAACAGCTTAGGTCTAAGCCTGCTCAGGAAAAGTGATGCGAGTCGGACTGCTCCTTAAACCCTAGCGGTTTCTATGGGCGGTAAGGCTTGAGAAGTCATTTCATCTCATTGTCTGGTAAAAGTCCCACAAAATCGGAAGCAACGTCTCCAAACTGACCTCAATAGTGTTGACGGGGACGTAAAACATCAACTCAAACAAAACAAATACAAATCAATTTTCAAAAAGCATTTGGATACGCATAGAAAAGAACAAATAATGCTTTGAACCAGACTATTATATTGTTAACATGTTAATACTATTCAGGCAAATTCGAGTCACTACAATTTTCCAGGACAGCGTTAACAAGTAGTTAATGACACACCTTTTATCCAGTTTTCCAACCAAACGCTGGGCATTTTTTTTATATCTGCTCCTAACATACGAGGAACCATCGGTTCGAAAATTTTTGCAAATGACACTTTTTCACCGGGAGAACAAAATATAATGACATTTTTTTAAAGTGTCTAGTTACCTTCGAAATACAGTAAAATTCCGCTATTAGGACCACCTAATAAAAAGACTAAATCTGTTTTTGAAAGCTTTCTGAGAAGGTTTAGGTTATTCTTTCTCTGCGTTTTCTACACCCATCGTCTCCAAATAAGAGACCACCTTTGGCACTGTTCAAATATGGTCTTAAAGACTTAATATAGGAATTTTATGGGGCACCGTTTTACTATTTAATCTGTATTTATAGATATCCATAAATCAAATTATGGATATCCATTATTCGATTTATGGATATCCATAAATCCGCCGAATAATGGATATCCATAATTCGAATTATGGATAACCATAAATCGAATTATGGATATCCATTATTCGATTTATGGATATCATTAATTCAGATCGATTTATGGATATCCATAAATCGAATTATGGATATCCATAATTCGATTTATGGATATCCATTATTCCTCTGATTTATGGATATCCATAAATCGAATTATGGATATCCATGATTCGATTTATGGATATCCATATTTCAGATCGATTTATAGATATCCATAATTCAAATTATGGATATCCATAAATCACCGCCAAAGCATTTGGTTTAATGATTTCTCCCTATGATACGTGATGGTTTATTGTAAAAGTATTCAAAATCTTAACGGTCTTCGTCATCGTTGGAAAATGATGGCCAGTCAAAGGTACCTCTCTGCCATGCAACCATGTTGCTTTGAATCTAACCACATCCGGGCATTACTGCATCCCCATAGACAGGGCAGAAAAGATACTAGCTGAAGAAGTGTTTTCAGTAAAACTAGGAGAGATGAAAAGTCATGAGAGATATGATACATTGCTCAAGTTGCATAGACAATTTGCACACCCACCACTTAAAAAGCTGAAGGCTCTAATACAGGATGCAGGGCAATGGGAAGAGGACTTTCAGGGAATGCTTGAAGACATAGGTAAGACATGTAATTTATGTAAACGATACATGAAAACACCACCACGTCCAGCAGTCGGTTTACCTATGGCATCAAGGTTCAATGAAAAGGTAGCCATGGATCTGAAACAGCTGAATGGGCAGTGGATACTTCACATTATAGACATGTGGTCCAGATATACAGTGTCTATTTTCATTACAAGGAAAAGGTCAAGTGATGTCATAAATGCCTTGATGCAAGGATGGATTGCAGTCTTTGGTGTAATGGAGGCAATACTGACCGACAATGGAGGTGAGTTCAGCTCTGATGAAATGCGAGAAGTGATGTCGATCCTGAATGTTAGAGTATTTACCACCGCAGCTGAAAGCCCATTTCAGAATGGACTATGTGAGCGTGTCCATGCTGTAACTGACACGATGTTAATAAAGCTGAAAGAAGAAAATGGAAAAATGGACAAGCAAACATTGCTGTGTTGGGCAAATATGGCACTTAATTCGTTATCAATGTGGAATGGGTTTAGCAGTCATCAGCTAGTTTTTGGACATAATCCAAATCTGCCAGGTATAATGACAGACAAGCTCCCAGCACTCGAAGGAACCACACAGAGTGAGGCATTTGCAAAGCATTTAAATGTGTTGCATGATGCACGTAAGGCCTATATACAGACTGAAGCTGATGAAAGATTAAGGAGAGCATTGCGTACTAAAGTACGAGCAGCAGAACAAATTTTTGAGAATGGAGACACTGTTTTTACAAGCGCGAGGGAAAAGACAGATGGTTGGGACCCGCTAATGTCGTTTTCCAAGACGGAAAGGTAGTATTTATTAGGCATGGTGGAATATTTGTCAGGGTATCTCCAAATAGACTAACCAAAACATATGATAGTCAGATCAAAGCAGAGGTGGAAGGCCTTGACTGTAACAGCTCAGATCAACATAATGAGGCTGATAAAATTAAGATGTCAAGTAACACAGAGACAAGTGTTTCTGAAACAGTGCCGACTCCACCTGACAATCCAGAGGCAATTCAAGATCAGGATGAAAGAATTGAAAGAGGCAGAATTAATCCAAGGCATGTCAAAGCTTATGGTATTATCAAACACAAAGTAAATGATGAACGGGTGACTGGCACAATCATAAGTTGAGCAGGGAAATCCACAGGAAAATATAAGACATGGTATAATATAAGGGATGGTAACAATAAGGAAAGAAGCGTTGACCTAAGTGTTGTAGAGTGGGAGAAGATTCCTGATACTGAAATAAATATAACATGTGCTTCTGGTAAAGTGGAGTCAGAAGAGAAAGACATTACCATGGCCAAGAAAAATGAGCTTGGTAAGTTGGCTCAATTTAATACATATGAAGAAGTGGCAGAACAAGAACAAAGAACCTTATCAACAAGATGGGTTATTACAAGAAAAGAGGGGACAACCAAAGCCAGGTTAGTCGTCAGAGGGTTTGAAGAGAAAGATCTAAAAATTCCAAGGGACAGTCCAACAGTTGGTAAGGGTGCAATGAGGATTTTTCTATCAATTGCAGGACTAGAACAATGGACAGTGAAAACAACAGATATCAAATCTGCCTTCCTGCAAGGTAAGGAATTAGATAGAGAGATATTTGTCAAACCACCCAAAGAAAGTGGCACATCAAAACATAAAATTTGGAAGCTAAAACATGGCCTATATGGGTTGAAAGATGGAGCAAGACTGTTCTAAGACAGTGTAAAAGAAGAGTTACTGAAACTAGGCTTCATCCAGTGCAGACTGGACCCAGCAGTTTTCTACTTTCAAGAGCAAAAGAAGCTCAAGGAATGATTTGTTGTCATGTAGATGAATTCCTGCATGCAGGAGACCTACGATTTGACCAATTGATGGAAAAATTAAGAGCAAGATTTTCTGCTGGCAAAGTAGAAGAGAAAAAATTCAAATATATAGGTTTTCTGATAGAGCAGCTTCCAGATTCAATAGTTTTAGATCACTCTGACTATGTTAATAACATGAAGAATGTCTCTCTAGATCCAGGGCGAGCCTCGCAGGAAAATGATTTTTTAAGTGAGAAGGAGCAAACACTGTTTAGACAGCTGATAGGGCAGTTAAACTGGGCTGTCCAGGGGGCTCTAGATCAGACATGGCGCATGAAATGATAGTCATGAGCACAAAACTGAAACAAGCTAATGTAGGAGATCTTGTTCGAGCGATAAAGAAAATCAGCCACACAAAGGATATCCAGTCATTCATGACATTCCCAAGTCTGGGCAAAACAAAAGAATTAAAAGTGGTGGTTTTCACAGATGCATCTCTTGGGAATATAAATGAAGGGACCGGAAGTACAGGGGCATATATCATTTGGCTAATGGATAGTAATGGCCAATGTTGTCCAATAGCATGGAATGCGAAGAAGATAAAAAGAGTAGTACGTTCAACTTTAGCTGCAGAGATGCTCGGTTTAGAAGAAGGTCTTGAAGCTAGTTTCTATTACCGTCAGATGTTAGAGGATATCTTGGGATATGAACACAAGACTATCAGAATCGAAGCTTACGTGGATAATAAAAGTGCCATTGAAGCACTTTTTTCAACACGAATGGTTGAGGACAAGCGCCTGAGGGTTGATGTGGCAGCAATTCAAGAATCGCTAAAGTCACAAGACATTAATCTAATACAGTGGATACCAGGACAATTACAACTTGCTAATGTGATGACAAAGCAAGGGGCATCTGGTTTTCTGTTACTTAAGGTATTGCAGTCAGACAACATGTTGGCTGATATTTATAACCATTAACTTTCTACAGACATGTATAGCAACTTCATAGGAACTCTTTAAATTATTCCTCTGGATAATAATTTATTTTGGCATTTTAATATCTTCAATATTAGATAGTTGTCAAAATTCAATATAATGTTTTTTATACCTTTTCGTGGTTTAAAATTCCTTAGCAGAAAATATTATTTTAAACTATGAAAAGAAAACAAAAACAAAAGAAAGAAAATATAATTAATGTTAATTGTAAGCACATTATCCAGGGGAAGCTACTCTACACTATCTTAACTATGACGTCATCAATACCATGGTAACGACGTTATGACGTTACATCAGTTTAACTTCTACCAGGGTAACCAATAAACCTACTGGAGTAAATATGGACTAATTTATTGCGTTAACAAGTCCGTAAGGCTTCCAAAGCAACGGACGCCATACGCTGGACGCCCGCCATGTGCGCAGTTAAATATCGGAACCAGTCGTCAGACCTTGAAATTCCGACCAACGCACCCGGTCCCTCTGGAATCACCTCTATGAGGACTGCGCACCTAAGGACACTGAAAGTCTATGTACGAGGCAGATTCAGATATATCTCCTGGCATCCGCCCATTGAGGCTTTGAGAAATAGATTTGGCTGCGCCGGCTTCGGTAGCTCAGTCGGATGCGCGTCTGACTGGTGATCAGGAGAAAACGGGTTCGATACCTGCCGGGGTCGGCAACTTTCATTCGTGGAGATTGATCATGAAATATTTTCTACGGTCATTTTCTCCCTTCCCCTGATCCAAGAAGGGCAGTTGTCAGTTTCTGGCGAAAGATTGTGCACTGTACTGGTTAACCGCTTACGTAAAGGCCTGCCCAGGAAAAGTGTAGATAGGTAATCCGACCGGCTTAAAAATGACCTGAAATAGTGTTGTCTTGGCCGTTAAACCCAACACAAACAAACAAACAAAGATTTGGCTGTATGAGCTGAGAGTACTAGAAGGTCTAAGCCTGTCCAAACGAAGTCGTACGAATCAATGGGCGACAGCGATTTAGGTATCATTTCATCTCAATGAAGGCTTAACGCCCAACATAATTGGAAGCAACGTCTCCAAAATGAAATAATATTGAAGGAGACGTTAAACCTCAAATAAAACAAAACATATCTCTCCCACACCATAGGCCACCACTAAGCCTACCCTACATTACCTTCACCTCCATCCCGGCTTTTATTACACACCTAAATCGGAATCCTGACAGGAATAGTCGAGATTTTTTTTTTTTGCAAAGGGAGCAGTCATTATTCATTAGGTTTATTTGCGGAGGAGAATTATGGATATCCATAATTCGATTTATGGATATCCATATTTTGATCTGATTTTATGGTGTCCATAAATCGATTTATGGATATCTATAAGTTGATTTATGGATATCCATAAATCATCCGAATAATCCATTATTCGATTTATGGATATTATTAATTCAGTTCGATTTATGGATATCCACAATTCGAATTATGGATATCCATAATTCGATTTAGTGGTATCCATAAATAATTATGGATATCCATAAACAATAATGGATATCCATAATTCGAAATACGGATATCCATTATTATTTATGGATATCTATAAATACGGATTAAATAGTAAAACAGCGCCCCATAGAATTTTACTGTACTCCCCTTTAGCCAGAACACATCGTTTCAATCTTTTAAACATTTTTATCCCCCTCTTCGGGTTCACCCATATGGAACTGATAAACTGCAGACCCCTGTGTACTGCTGGACGTATATCTCTTACTAGATAGGTTTTATTCTCAATTTCGGAAGAGGAAAAATCGCACGGGGCCAGGTCTAGACTGTAGGGTACATTAAACTTTTCAGACTTCATGCGGACTGAACAAATTATTTGTCTGAATCGCGACGGAAGTAATGGCGAGGATTGCAGCTGCGTAAAATCGACTTAAGCCCCATAGTGGAATTCGTTTCACTGACCGTTCCCAGGCGGTTCTTGTGTCGCGGTTTATTTTTGTTATGGGTTGTCTTTTATATGTGTGTATCGCTTATTTATTTTGTATTGGATAGCCAATTGGCCAATTTGTGGGAGAGCAACTGTCCCTTTGGCTTTCCCATTAGAGTATATAATTATTTTATGTTTGTGTGTCACTGATGGGAGCTGTGGGTTAATTGTATCTATTCGTGATCATTGTCTTCACTTCTATTTTTCAAATAATGATGCAGTTGAGAATTTGTGGGCTGGAGCATTGTCATGTAACAAATGAATTTGAACGTACTATTTTCATTTTTGTTCGCTTTTTTCAGAATCACGTTCTAATAGAAACTATTAGATACACGCCTACCTTTTGGCACATCAAGTTGCATGAGTGGCCCAGAATTTCTGAAGAACTTAAAACTGGTTATTTTTTATATATCCCCTGATTTAAGAAACATTTTTTTCTAATCATTTCCAACGCAATGTCTCTGAAAATAACCAGTCTGTGGATTTCAAGTACCGATATAATTATACAGGTTTCCATTAGGGCCTGTTGTTTCATGTTTGTGTTTCTTTCCCTTTGGTGTCTCTGATGGGAGCTGTGGGTTAATTGTATTGAGTCCTGATCATTACCTCCACTTCAACTTTGTACAGGTAAATCCCTGAATATGAAAAGAACTTTACAAAGGCGCCATTACATGGACTTGTAACGTGAAACAAACACCCTAGAAATTCAGTTTTATAGAGTGGAAAATGGGGTTTACATGGATGGGGTTCTAACGAGTACCCATAATCTACGTTTTGAGCTGATATATGAAAACAATCAGAATGTTTTATCTGAAAAAAAAAAAAATCAATTTTGGGTTGTAAAATTTACAAGTGTCAAGTCGGTTCCTTATTCTTTATTCATATTTTTCTTATTCCTTTTCAGTTATTCTTATAAAGGGTCATATCAGTACATGTCCATTTTCGGCTCCATCAAAATAAGTCGACTTCACGTTTCGGCCCCTATAAAAATAAGACAACTTTGCGTAAATATGCTCAAAAAGACTCGGTAACTTTAGACCATCAATTTCGGAATTATAAATGATGATGAATGCGCTATACGCTAATATGCTATTACACCTCGTCGCCGGGTCCTGCCCATCGGGGCTTGAAGAAAAAGATGGCCTGGATGATGCTTCCACGCAGAGCTAGAACCGACTGCACATGAGTACTGGTAAACCGCTTAGAGGATATTAGCCTGCCCAGGCATATACACCCTATTGGTTTCATTGGGCGGCAGGGCTTGAGATGTCATTTCATCTCAATGTCGGGTAAAAGTCCCACAAAATTGGAAGCAACGTCTCCAAAATGACCTACATAGTGTTGACGGGGACGTTAAACCCCAAAACAAACAAACAAACACCTCGTCGCAAAGATGTCTGCAGCCGAAAAGCGAATAATGAATAAGGAATAAAGAAATGCTAATTAATTCGTTATTGATACTTGCAGGATTTCGAAACCTATAAAAATTTCAATATATAAGAATAAGCGTTTTTTCGTAATGTCAAAAAGGCACGATACCTTCTTTCATGTCTGTTAGTAAGTTCCTGGCGTAGATACCGATTTGAAACCAGTAATACCACGATATGCTTGTCAAGCAACATAGTTTTCCTCAGTGCAGTATTGTCCAATTACAAGATACGGTAGCTCATAGTTTCTCGTCTGAAAAACAGATATTGACATTTTGCTATTGAAGTAATTTGTAACACTCTCAAACACAGTAAAATTTAAGACCACTTTTGAACAGTCCCAAAGGTGGCCCATGACCAGAGGATATTGTCTGCAGACAACACAAAGAAAAATTAAGTGCACCCTTCAAAATAAGCTTTTTAAAGCAGAATTAGTCTTAATTTTAGTTGGTCTTAATAGCAGAATTTCACCGAATTTTCAACGCCTGTATTCAGATGCTTAGAAGAGTCCTAAAAGAAAGTTGTCATTTATATGAGCAAAAAAAAAAAAGCTGGATGTTTGGTATATATTTCATTTTTAGATGCCTAAATGTGCAGCCAAAATATTTTTTTCAGAATAAATGTTCTAAATATTGTCAAGTCAAAGTTAGTATCAAATTATAAAGCAGATTAGGAAGACTATCAGAATGTAGGGATTGGTAACATTGGCAAGCTGCGTATATATTCATTGTTTAAACAATGACTTTGTAGAGCAGATTATAAAGAAGCAGATATTAGGAAGACAGTCAGAAAGTAGGGATTGGTAACATTGGCAAGCTGCGTACATATTCATTATTCAAACAATGGCTTTGTAGAGTACCATACTTTAAACACATATGGAATCAGGAAGTTTTGTTTGTTTGATTTGGGGTTTAACGTCCCCGTCAACACGGTATAGGTCATTCTGGATACGTTGCTCCAATTTTGTGGGACTTTTACCCGAGATTGAGATGAAATGACATCTCAAGCCCTGTCACCCAATGGAAGTAAGAAGATCTTTTACAAAATTACAAATGAGTTGTCTTATTAAAGTTAGAAATTGAGATTGGGCGTTACAAGAAAGTTCAGCAGAATTAAGATTTTGCCAAACTTGAAAGTCTTGGAAGGTCGAGGATAAAGTGCACTTCATTACTGATTGCAAGTTTTTTTCAGGTGGAAGATAGTGTATCCACGTTAACAAGCCACCAGAGATGTGTCTGGCTTTTCCAATACGAAAACTCATCTGTACAACTACATTGTAAACTTTACCACCGAAAAAAAAAACACGAAAATTTTGTCATGAAAATTTGTGATATTTCTTAGCTCTGTTCAACATATAGGTTGTGAGTGCTCGTTAGAGCCGCCTAAATGAGGTGGATAACCCGCCTAGATGAGGTAGTTCTAACGAGTACCAACAATCTATATTTTAGAGCAGAAATAAGAAAATTAAGGTTTACCCCTGTAAACCCAAGGTTTACTATATAAAAGTGGGGTTCAAGTGGGGTCAGAATTAAATAGGCGTGTTTTCGTGATGAGTTATAAAAATGCTGATGTGATAAGAATGTTCTCTCAGTTCGTCTATAATTGTTACTGTAAACAGTTTACTCTTGTCAAGAAAGTGAAACCATCTGACAAAGTTGCATTTTATACTTTTATCACTTTAGCGGTAGGTTAGCGAAAGTGGCCCTGATTAGTCGCCGCATTTATTGCAACTGTTTGGGTCGTTAATTGTTTGACTGCCTGTATCTCAATAGCAAAATGCTTGGCTTGAACGGGTTTATTGCTAATGACGAACTTGACCTGTGCTTTATTTAATTTGTGTGTGTGTGTGTGTGTGTGTGTTTCTTTGACTAATCAGAACCAAGCTTTAGTTATTGTGGAAATAAAGCTTATTCTATTCTATTCTATTCTATTCTATTCATGTCATCAGAAGTGAACTAAGTTACCTACTGATTGTTCCTATAGTATGTGTAAGCCCCTCATCAAAGTTATACAGCTTGCAAGTATGTTGTTTCATTACACTTCTGTCAGAAAATGGTGCTACTCGTCAGCATACGGTAATAGCAAATTTTTACATGTAGGTCCGGATTACGGAAAGGTCATTAGCCATCTTGCGCGTTCTTCCCAACTTTTGCGCTCTAGTCATCTTGCAATACCTTGACAAACAAACAAACAAACAAAACATAAATGAAGCAAACAAATAAACAAAAAGTCAAGAAAGGAGCGACACACTGCTTGATATTCGTGGATTTTTACTACTTTACTACACGGGCAGCGAGTAACAACTGTTCGATAGTTGTGCGAGGGCCCTGCGAATGGCCTACGAATAATACTTCGAGAGAGTTGGATAGACAATCGAGAGTGTTGGATAGACGATCGGCGTTGCCCGTGTGGGTGGGGTTGTGTGTGTGTGTGTGTGTGTGTGTGTGTTTTGGGGGTGGTGTTGGTGGTTCGTACGTGGCTACATGTAGCATGACTGACTACGGTCTTGCGATTTTTCGAGGGCACACGGAAAGGAGGGCCCATTGCATGCAAAATGTAAACTAATCAATAGCAGATTGCAATTCTGTGTAACAGAAAGCAGCTCTCGCGAGAATGCTAAAATCATGACAACGACGAAAAAAAAAAAAAAAAAAAACATTTAAGGACTGTTGGTAATGCAAGCTGTACTCGTAAACGCTTAAATACCCTTAAATGATGACAATATAATTATGTCGTACAACTAAATGGGTCGATATCCATTAAGATAGTTTTGTTTGGCAGGAACATACAACACTTTTAATTAATGTATACCGTTTAACATCGCCATCTAGGGAGAATAAAATGGAACAAAAGAACCATTGTTTACAGAAATGATGTCTAAAGTACAGCCCTGTATTTCAATAGTGTGCACTAATTCGAAAGTTAACTGCATTTCCAATATTGTTTTTTCATACTTTTGGAAACATGCATATCGAAGCAGTCGCAATGCAGGTGACTAATGAACGGTTACTGTGAAAAGAGCACGTATCCCATAGGCGGTCTGCAAAGGGTCAGGCGAGGCTGTGCTTAAGGGGAATGGATACACCATCACGGGAGGCAACTCCCGCAAAAATATGTTTGTCTCCCATGTCAATAGGGGTCAACTCTTAAAGGAAAGAATTTGCTAGGAAAGAATTTGCTCCTGAGGAGCAAATTCTTTCCTTTAAGAGTAGACCCCTTTTTCAGTGGGACAGTGCTTATAGAACAGGAAGTCCCGAAAGTTGTCTCCCTTTGAAAAATTGCAGGAAAATCTGCTAGGCGTTCCCATTCCCCGTAAATGCAATCTCGCCTGGGCCTTTGCTGCCCAACAGATACTGATATAGCTGCAAGATGCCATGTATCTAGCCCTGTTGGTTGAAGGTAAGCACGCACATTTGAACACACATAAATTAGAGAATGTTAAGGACTCCTTTCTCACGTGCCGGCACAAATTTCTTAAGCCGCGTCACAAGGAGTCAATTCTGGGGGATAATTCGAATGGTGATACAGATAAGCTAGAACAACTGCATTGTCAGATGGTAGCCAGTTATTGAGAGTGCAGGGGAACGACTGGGTAACAATGACGCTTCTACGGCAGTCGCGGGTAGGCAGAATGATATGCAAAGATCAGACTGCGCAAATAAGCAGGCTTAACATCTCTGACCACGCACGACAAAACACCCAGCAAGAGTGTTGCTAATATAACATAACAATTTATTCAGCACTTAACATCATGACAATGTTTTTAGCCTACATATAAGCAATGTAATGAGAGCATGCGCATGCAAATAGCCCATTTACCTTAACAGAGGAGCAAAAATAAATAACATATACGGAACAATGTGAATCTATGACGGTATTCGACTGGTAGGTTTCGTGAAATTTCCGTGAAATTCCACGTAGGAGTGTGGTGCCTAGATGTATCAGCTGGTCACATGGTCCAATCAAATATTTTATTTGTGTGTAGCTCATAAGCGACCGTGGTGCACGAAAGGTTCGACTTTTCCTTCGAATAGAATCGTGCAGCACGATCGCTTATGTATTTAATAATAACCCATATTTGATTGGACCATGTGATCGGCTATTACAAGAAAGACACCACACTCCTGCGTGGAATTTCACGGAAATTTCACGAAACTTCCCAGTCGAATATGGCCTATATCATATATTCGATACAATGCTAACGTAGTATTTCTTGTCTTTGCTGTGACGCATAATAAATAAAGGGCATCTTTCATCCGTGCACACGCAGGTTTTTTTTTCTAGAAACTATGTATATTAATTACTCAGCATATACAACCTATGAAAATGTATTTATTGAATTATATAAATAAAAGTAGGACTCAGGAGACAACATTGACTGACTCCCTCCATGAGCTGATGTCCGTCTATAAATAAGTATATCTTAAATCTGAAGTTTTATTTAAACTCCGTTCAGAAAATCTGAATCATCGATTTTTTCGTTTCTGGCTCTTAATCCTCATTTTAGCCCATACATCACTATGGGAAAGTTTTAGACCCCACCCTCCGCCGATTTCTCCAGCAAGTCGTATGCCTCTGCGACAGCTAGGAAAGGCTGTGATTATTCGGAGAAAATTGCAAAATCTATATTTTCTTTCACAGACTAAGACATTCTGACAGGTTCGACACACCCTTTTAAACCATATATAGCAGTGGTCACTGCTCTTGTACATTACAAGGGCGTCTATTTTTAATTTGCACGATCACTCCATGGAAAATCATCAGCTGTGACACCACATCTGATATCGGTATAATTCTTTATGAAGACTGTTGACAGCACATCGCGCTAGTGACTCCCCGTTCCTAGTGAGCCTCTATCTAGCCATTCGAATATAAGGTGTTTTGCAATTGCATATCTATTTATAAAGTGCGTCACATAGATTTGAATATTTATTATTTTACCTGACAATTATCGTCAAATGGACTTAGTCTGTGCTCTCATTTCTTTGTTTTGCAATTTTCTCCAAATAATCACAGCCTTTCCAGACTGTCGCAGAGGCATACGACTTGCTGGAGAAATCGGCGGAGGGTGAGGTCTAAAACTTTCCCATAGTGATGTATGGGCTAAAATGAGTATTAAAAGGAAGAAACGAAAAATTCAATAATTCAGGTTTTCTGAACGGAGTTTAGTTTCAAGATTTGTGAACTGGATTGAATGCAGAACTCAATAGGCATTCTTTGGATACCACAAAACCTTTTGAAATACTTAAAGTGTACATATTCTGATAAAATAATTATCAAAAATGTCCTTTTTTAATCAAAATTGCAAAAAATCATCCAAATCCAATTCCTAAGATAAATATCTTCTAGTCTTTTGCCAAGATATCATATTAGCAGGAAATTTGCCATGTGTATCTTCTTTAGCTATGCTAAATTTCTTGAAAATGCAAAACCGGTAACAGTGTCATTTTCCACCTTTAATGGATGTAGGTCGTTTTTGCAAAATTAACTATTTTGTTGAAATCAACCAACAATCTTACAGAAAGGCATTGCTTTCAAAATTCCAAACTCTTATCTACGGAAGCCGATAGAGAGAGAGAGAGAGAGAGAGAGAGAGAGAGAGAGAGAGAGAGAGACTTTCAAACGACACAGAAAATACAACACTTCATTTCTGTGACGTCCCGGTCACCCGGTAAGTCGCCATCTTGATTACATGAGACACGATTTCTAGCCAATACAAGTTTTAAAGAAAATTGTCGCATGAGTAAAATTCTGCCTTAAAGAATTTAAACCATAGTAACTCTAAGCTTCAGTTTTGTACCGTCCTACAACATGAAAGTCTTAGGACTAACAAGTGTCCCCTATCGGCTTCCGTAAGTCTCCTTCCTTGTAGTATGCATACTTGAAAACAGAAGTAGAGGCAATGATCAGGAATCGATACAATTAACCCACAGCTCCCATCAGAGACACCAAAAGGAAGGAAAATGAAAATGTTTCTTTTCTGTATTGGTATGGTAATTGTTGACGTTTCTATAGTGTCTCATTTTTCTGTTTTAGCTTTGTCACCATTTATGTGTAGTATATCTATCGGTTAGGGGCATTTGTGGCCATTTTGTGGTAAAGTAACTGTGTTTTTTTTGCTTTCCATTATTGATAATTCCATTAGGGTCTAGTCATTTCGTGTTTGTGTTTCTTTCCCTTTGGTGTCACTGCTGGGTGCTGTGGGTTAATTATATCGATTCCTGATCAATGTTAGTATTTTTTTCTGGTTGTAAAACTTTCACTCACTTATTGAACATTTCTGCTGAATACAACTTCATTGTTCTATTCAAGTACTGTCCTTGCTTGCTTTATAGTTCATTTATAATTACATTTCTGTGTAATGTAACTTACCATTCAGCTTAGAAAGAACATGGGAGTGTTTGGATAGAAAGTACATCATAGTGCGTTTACTGAAAATTGTTTAGCGGGCTTACGCTTATGTATAGGTAACACATAATTCAGTTATTCATTAAATATTGTATTTTGAATCTTTTTTCACTTGTACAAGAAGTTGCTTAGCTTGTTGTTCTTTGCACTCTTACTGTACTCGTCTTTTGTGAGTTTTCATAAACTTTTTTGTAGGCATTGAGTGTCTTTTAATTGTTTGTGTGGACTACGTCTTATTATTGTGGCTTAATCTGAATTTATTTCACTTTAAATACATGGGCATTTTAAAGTAGTAATTGTTTTCTAATATTAAGTGTTCTTGTACTTTTTATTATCAGCTGAGCTTGGTGTAAGCGAGAGTATGTTGAGCATAAAGCCCTTAAGGACTGGAAACTTAGCATTTTAAAACTAGTGAATAAACGCATTTCTTTCTATTCTCAAAATACTAACTTATTACCTCCTAAGCCCAAGACGTCTTTACGTCATCTTAAACTAGGTATTCAAGAATTTCATAAGAAGTTTGTTTTGGCCCCTGCAGACAAGGCCGCTAACAACGTCGTCGTTGTGTGACGGCTCCACTATGTTAACACGCTTAAGCAGGAACTTGGTGGTACTAAGGCCTATGAACTTCAGCCTTTAGCTGAAGTGAGAGCTATAGTAGATAAACATGTTTGTCTTTCAGCCACCAAGTTTGCTGTGTGTGTTAACGAAGGCCAAGACAAGCTTCCTACGCTATACTGGTTACCAAAACTTCATAAAAAACCTTACAAAGCACGGTTTATTGCAAATTCTAGCTCTTGCACTACCCTTGAACTTTCTAAATTATTAACTTCCTGTCTTACTGCTATTAAAACGCATGTAATTAAATATTGTGATAAAGTCTTTGAAAGATCAGGAAGAAATCTGTTTTGGTCTATAAAAAATTCGAATGAGGTTTTAAATAAATTGAAATCTAGACATTTTCGTGCTTCTAGTCTGTCTACCTACGATTTCTCCACTCTTTACACTACACTTCCTCATAATCTTATAAAAAAAACTTAATGATTTAATTGAATGGGCTTTTCACAGAGAAGATTCTCTCTATCTTGCATGTAATGTCAGAAATGCATTTTTCACTTCTAAAGAGCATAAGAATTATACACTTTGGTCATGTCAGAAAGTGTGTGATGCCCTCACCTTTCTACTTGACAATATTTATATTAGATTCGGTACTAAGTTATTTAGACAAATTGTGGGTATTCCGATGGGTACTAATTGCGCACCTCTTGTGGCTGATCTGTTCTTGTATTGTTATGAAAGAGACTTCATTTTGTCGCTTTCCATTGATAACCAATCTGAAATTATTGAAGCTTTTAGCTCTACTTCTAGATATTTAGATGATTTATTAAATATTGAAAATACCCATTTTGATGGTTTGATCAGTCAGATTTACCCCCTAGAACTTCAGTTAAATAAAGCAAATTCTTCTGATACCGAGGCCCCGTTTTTGGATTTACATCTATCTATTGTAGATGGATTTGTTTCGTGCAAAATTTATGATAAACGCGATGACTTTGATTTTGAGATTGTAAATTTTCCTTTTTTGAATGGTGATGTTCCTCATGCGCCATCCTATGGCGTTTATATTTCGCAATTAATTCGATTTGCTAGAGTGTGTAGTCATGTAACTGACTTCAACACTCGTAATAAATTATTAACGGCTAAACTCCTTAATCAGGGTTATCGGTACCATAAACTACGCAAAGCCTTTTCAAAATTTTATAGACGCCATTCTGATTTAATTTCAAAATTCAATATTGGACTTAAATCTCTTCTGCAACAAGGTCTATCGGAACCCGAATTTTATGGTGACTTAGTATATAAATTCAGAAAAATATATAACCGCAATGACTTCAGCACCCAATTTCGTAAAATCATTATTCGATATAAAAAGATTGGGTACAACCTGGATATTATACGACAGACTGCATGCATGGTAGTTAACCCAATCACGGTTGGCAACTTTGCTTCCCTCTTTAATTGCACGCCGGTGGGTCAGGCCTCAGATTCTATGACGGCTCCAACGTAAAGGCTTATTGAAAATTAGAGAGATAATGTTGGTTGGTGCCTGATGCTCTGTCTCTGGTCGGGCTCATCGGAGTCTAACTGTTGGTTTTCTTTTGCTCCAGCATTTCAGCGGTTTCTTGCTGTCGAGTCCTCACCGTTGTCTCACCTCTGTGGTTCTTTGATTTTTGTGTTCACGGAGATGTTGCACTGATGAGTTAGGAGGCCTTCATGCGGACTGAACAAATTATTTGTCTAAATCGCGAAGGAAGTAAGGGCGAGGATTGTGGCCACGTCAAATCGATTTAAGCCCCCCAGTGAAAATCATCCACTGACAGTTCCAAGGCGGCTCTTCTGTGGCGATTTATTTATGTTGTTGTTTGTTACTTACTGTGTGTATCACTTGTGTCTTTTGGTTTTGGATGGCCATAAGGCCATTTTGTGGGAAAGTAACTGTCCTTATGGCCTTCCTTTGTTTAGGTTTCAAATATGGTCTGGTCGCTTAATGTTTGTATTTCTTTCCCTTTGGTGTCTTTTATGGGTGGTGTAAGTTAATTGTATCAATTCCTGATCTTTGTTTTACTTCTACTTGGGCAAGAAGTGTGCTATGTATGTGATCAAGTAGTCACATTGTTATCTTCACATATGAACTCATTCTTTTTGAAATTCTGTTAACTTTGAGGCATTTATTCCATTTACACCAATGTTTATAAGGTGAGATTTGGACTGGAAGTCCACATTTTTGTGTTTACTAAACATGAACTGAGGCCAAATTGTTACCTCTACATATTAATGAATTTTTTATGAAATTTTCGTTAGATAAAAAAAAGATAGATTGATACAAATACTGAAAACCTTTTAGTGGCACTAAATATGTCTATTAAAAGTATTCCCAAGTGTTATTGACTGCCACTAGAGAAAACCTTTCTAGTTTAAATGGACAGCCAGGGATAAACAAACAACATTTAGACTTGAGAGTCATTTATTTCAGTCGGATAACAAATCTCACGAAATCTGAAGCAATATCTAAGATGACTGTTATGCTGTTGATTTGGATATTAAATCTCAATACTATCTTAGCACCAATACACAATTAGACCAAACAGACAGAAAGAAAACTATGCACAGAATTCCATGGGTACATTTGATGAGGTTTGTCATCAAGGCCTTTGCGGTATACTTCTAAACAAAATAATTTGGTTTTTGGCCATGGCTTTCAACAAGGGACAATTTTAATTAACTGGATGTTTTGAAATAATATTTAAAATTATGTTTGAACTACGTACACAAACCAAACCATACCACAGTCAGTCATATTAAAAGTAATAGTAAAGTATTAATACACAGCATGACAAAAAATATAATTATCGTATAATTTCACATTTTGCTGAATCAGGACTATCATTATTTATCATGTTTAAACAACATGTTACCGGCCCTCAATTTTCATGAAATTTCATCTACAGATTTCTAAGATATGTGGATATATTATATGCTGAAATGGTGTCTTGACAAAGATTTGAACATGGTAAAATGACATAGAAAATGTGAATGAATTCAAAGCTTGCAACTAAAATATGGGGATACCATTAAAGAAAACTGAATACCCAGCCACTATTACAAGACACATAAAGCCATTCAACAAACTCACCAATGATGTCTTTAATTCATAAAACATTTCAGCATTGGATATATGAAATTCTGATTACTGGAGAAAGATTTATGTTAGAGTACCCACTGTTTTGGTAGTGATCTCGTACAAAACTTAATAAATTTACAATGGAACTGCATTTAAAAGAAAATGCATCATAATTAAAGAGGTCATACCCAAGGCAATTATTATGCATAATTTCATCAAATTCCAAGCGTGGGCAGAAACCAAAGTATATTCACTATATCCTGAAAGACCCCCTTTTGATATTTTAAGCATTGAAGGTTTAGAAGTGGCCATTAACAGGTTGTAAAACTTGTTTATGCTGGGCCAATGACAGAAATATGGCTTTAAGAATTTTCTTCTTAGGTCCGTGTAGCGTGGGCAAACAAGCAGGAAGTGGTATCCGGTCTCGACTGCATTCATACATATTACATACGTTACATATTCTTTCATCGCTGACGGCAAGACATAACCCTACGCATCAACAACTACGACAATTGCGGTTGATGATGTCCCTTTGCATAGCTCGGAGGCTAATGAGGTTTAAGTGACCAGCGAAAACTGATCAGACTTTGGGGATATGCAGTTGGGTCTGAGTCTTCGCCGTCAGAATGTAGGTTCCATTGTACGTTCGCTCAATTAATTTCTCATGACGCGGTCCACTTATTATCATCTTTACGGCGACAAACGGTATAAACTGGCGTGTGCGACCAGGGAAAACTCGAATCCACATAAGTATCCCATAACCATCACGAAAACATGCCTATATAATTGTGACCCCATTGAACCGCACTTTTATATAGTAAAACTGGGGTTGGTTTAAACAATATTTATTTCAAATTTGATTCATTTACAATACATATATATAATACGATATGGCTAAAGGATCTGACAGTAAGCCTTGTGGCTTATAGACGTCATCTCCTTGAACCGCACTTTTATATAGTAAAACTGGGGTTTCCGGGGGTATACCTTATTTTTCTTATTTCTGCTCTAAAATATAGATTGGTTTAAACAGTATTTATTGTTCATGTTTACATGGTATATAATACAACATAAGTGGTACAGGATCTGACGGTAAGCACAATGCTTATATGAAAATCATCTCCTGTGTAAAATATAGATTGTGGGTACTCGTGAGAACCGCCTCGATGAGGCGGTTCTAACTAGTGCCCACAATCTATATTTTGAGCAGAAATAAGAAAAATATCACATTTTTTCATCATAAATTTTTCATTTTTACGGCGATAAAGGTGGCAATGTATTTGAATAGGCGTGTTTGCGTAATGGATACATCCGTTTGGCATAGTGCATTTATATCCAAGCTCCAAAATGGTTATTTGTCTGGAGAAAAAAAGGTAATAGTTTTCTTATTAGTACTCGAAACATAGGTTGTGTGTGCTCTTTAGAACCGCCTTATTGAAGCGGTTCTAACGAGTACCCACAACCTATCTCTGGGATCAGAAATAAGAAAATTAATGTACACCCCGCTAAACCCCCAGTTATAAAGTGGGGTTCACAGAGGTGTTCGTTACACGGACTTGTTAACATGGTGCAACTGTTGTCCAGAGTCATCACAGGTCTTATCAACCATACACCCTTGGTCATTCACAAATCAACTGGCGAAAACAGATCATTCTGGATCTTTTGCTGGTCTCTGGCTCCTCATTTCGAAAACATGCCTATACAAATACATTGTAACCTTTATCGCCGAAAAATGAGAATTTTAAGATGAAAAATTGTGATATTTTTCTTATTTTTGCTCAAAATATAGATTGTGGGTACTCGTTAGGACCGCCTCATTGAGGCGTTTACTAACGAGTACCCACAACCTATATTTTAGAGCAGAAATAAGAAAAATAAGGTTTATCCTTGTAAACCTCCGTTTTACTATATAAATGTGGGGTTCAAGGGGGGGGGGGGGGGGCAAAATCATATAGACGTGTTTTCGTAATGTGTATAATGCTCTTACTACAAGGAATATAGATAGTGTGCAGATATATTTACAAGTCGTTAATATACATGGAACTGTATTCATATGCCCCTTACGTAATTGGAATGGAGAGAACAAAAATCCAGTATAAGAGGACATAGAGAGGTTGATCTAAGTCAGACACTTCGTCTCTATAACTTTGTTAATTTGCTATGAGTTGGCTCATTTCGGTTTTAGATGCTCCTTGGGGACACGTCAATGTCGAATATTAAAAATGTATTATATTATATTAAATTGCATGTTCGATATTGTATGCGGTTATACAGTGCAGTGAGTGGGTGAGTTTTAGTTTTACGTCCCACCAACAGCTAAGGTCATACGGAGACGGGACCTCGGTTTAAAGACTCATCCGAAAGTCTGGAGAAGCCCGGGATCGATCTTGCGATCCCTGGTTTACAAGGCGAGTAGCGTAACCACTGCACCACGGAGGCTTCTATTATACAGTGCAATTTCTTTATTAAGACCACCTTTGGAACTTTTCATAAATGGTCTTTATGGTGGTCTCTTACTATAAGACACTAACTGTAGAAAACACAAGCCCAAGAAAGAAAGAAAAAAAAAAAAAAAAAAATAACTGAAACATTCTGAATATGCTTTTAAATGCAAAATTAGTCATAATTCAAGTTGGCCATACATGCATTTTTGGTGGTGAATAGTGGAAATCGAAGTCAAATGGCTAAATGATCTCCGTCAGTCTCTGGCTCATTCTACGATGTATCCGGGGGACAGGCGCTTGTGAATAAACAAATCAATCAATAAACCAGCTCGAAACAATTGAGAAACCTGACTTTATTGGTATTTTTGCTTGATTGGTGTTTCACCACTTTCACCGATACCCTTGTTAACTCCATTTATAAAAAAGAATATCCCTGCCAGCACAAACCACGGGCCAACGTCGGGCTGATAGCGGTACGACGTTAGCCCGGCATTCTTTGCTGGCTGGGATATTGGGGTTGGGAGATGATGGGACATGCTTCAAAGTTGTGTGTGTGTGTGCGCACACACACACGCGTGTGTGTGTGCGCACACACACACGCGTGTGTGTGTGTATGTGTGTGTTCCCGGAGCCTTGTGAACAGGCTAGAAGATAAAGCTATCTTCGTATACATTATTTTTCTTATTTCTACTCAAAAATAATGATTGTGGATACTCGTCAGAACTGCTTCGCCGAGGCGGTTCTAACGAGTAACCCTAAATTTATGTTTTGAGCAGAAATATGAAATATATCGAACATTTTTATTTTGTGGTGGTAAACTTTTACGGATATATTTGAATAGGCGTGTTTTAGTAATTTATTAGACGGTAGACTCCACATTAGAAACTCGAAATGAGAGCAGAGTATATTTGTTTTAATACAGATTATAAGAATCTGGTATGGGGTTCTGTTGTTGATGAGTGTTTCCAACCCGAGGGATGACCGTGCTGAGCGGAACCGAGGCTACGCCGAGGTTCCGCTCAGCACGGTCACCCCAAGGGTTGGAAACGCCCATCTACAACAGAACCCCATATTGGATTCTTTTTCTTGCACAACACCTCCCAAACGTTTCCTTTTTATTTTGTAGCAAATAGCAGAACTACAGACACTATTTCTTTTTTCATACAAGAATCCTGTATTCTGTGTCCTTCAACAATAAATGAGTCAAATAATTATCATTGTAATTGATTTTTTTTTATTTATTTATTTATTTATTTTTTATTTTTTTTTGCCGGCTAGTTTTGACAGCTCTGACATGTATATTGTTTACAAAATACAAGTAGTGCAGAAGTAGTTCCGACAGTCGAATAGAACTGAAGCGTGCACTTATGTTAGTTGCCTGGGTCGGAACACTAGGGTCAGAATATAAATTTCTATCTCAGGGTAAAATGACAATTTTTCTTGTCTGGTGTGCAAGAAAAAATGTGGTCATAATGTACACGACACAAAATGACGTCGAATCGAAGTCGATACATTGCGACGTCGCACAGACGCTAACTTGATGCCGTTTTATTGCTGAGCGCGTGCAAGTTCGTTTCAAACAAAATGAAAACATACATTTTTGTAGCAGATGTTTCTGGACTTTTTATGCCCCGCCACTAAAAATGTGGCGGGGTATAATGTTATACCCCCGAAACTTTTAGTGTTCGTCCGTCAATCCATGCGTAGACGCAACTTTGTGATCGCCATAACTAAAACATCCTTTGAGATATATGGACGGTACTTGGTATAGTTGTGCATGATGTCAAGAAGGCGTGTCAAGAGCAAGAACCACAACTCTAGGTGCCATGGTATTTTAGTTAACTCCCCTGACAGTATAACCTTGTGATCACAATAACTCCAATACCATTTGTAAAATTCCTATATTAAGACCACCGTTGGGGCTGTTCAAAAGTGGTCTTTAAGACCAGTTTTGATCAGTCCCAAAGGTGGTCTCTGACTAGAGGACACTGTATGGAGAAACCGTAAAGAATAGTAACTTCAACCTTCTAAATAAGCTTTTTAAAGTAAACTTAGTCTTAATTTTAGGTGGTCTTAATAGCGAAATTTCACTGTATATAGAAGATGTGTCATGAGCAAGAATCGTAACTCTAGGTACCAAGTATTTGAGTTTACCTCCCTGACAATTTTAGCTTGTGATCGCAATAACCCCAACATCTTTTGAGGTATGTTGATGGTACTTGGGATAGTTGTACACGCAGTTAAGAAGGTTTGCCATGAGCAAGAACCACAACTCTGAATGCCATGGTATGTTAGTTATCTCCCCTGACAAAATAAACTTGTGATCACAATAACTCCAATACCCTTTGAGATATTTTGCTGGTACTTGGTACAGTTGTACACGATGTTAAAAAGTTGTGTCATGAGCAAGAACCAAAACTCCGGGTGAGATGGAATATTAAAACTCCGTTCAGAAAATCTGAATCATCGGTTTTTTCGTTTCTCGCTTTTAATACTCATTTAAGCCCATACATCACTATGGGAAAGTTTTAGACCTCACCCTCCGCCGATTTCTCCAGCAAGTCGTATGCCTCTGCGACAGCTAGGAAAGGCGGTGATTATTTGGAGAAAATTGCAAAATCTATATTTCCTTTCACAGACTAAGACATTCTGACAGGTTCGACACACCCTTTTAAACCATATATAGAAGTGGTCACTGCTCTTGTACATTACAGGGGCGTCTATGTTTAATTTGCACGATCACTCCATGGAAAATCATTAGCTGTGACACCACATCTGATATCGGTATGATTCTTTTTGACGACTGTTGACAGCACGTCGCGCAAGTGACTCCTTGTTCCTAGTGAGCCTCTATCTAGCCATTCGAATATAAGGTGTGTCGCAATTGCATATCTATTTATAAAGTGCGTCACATGGATTTGAATATTTATTATTTTACCTGACAATCATCGTCAAATGGACTTAGTCTGTGCTCTCATTTCTTTGTTTTTCAATTTTCTCCAAATAATCACAGCCTTTCCTGACTGTAGCAGAGGAATACGACTTGCTGGAGAAATCGGCGGAGGGTGAGGTCTAAAACTTTCCCATAGTGATATATGGGCTAAAATGAGTATTAAAAGGAAGAAACGAAAAAATCGATGATTCAGATTTTCTGAATGGAGTTTAGTATAGTTGTACATGACCACATAATTTATGCAATACTTTGCAGATGTATTGCTTATGTTAGCAGCAGTGAAGTTGAGGATTAGCTGGTGTGGTTTATTTCTAGTACACATTCAGCATGTGTAAAATCTCCTAAATGTCATATTTGCTTTCGGTCTGGGGGTTTACCATCTCTTCCGGTTGTTATTTTTCATTTAGATAGCCATTCGGCCGTTTTTAGCTAGCTTGGAGGAAGTTATGGAAGAGCTATTGTACTGCCTGCTTTTGTGTCAAGGTTGGAATCAGCGTCGGCAGCCAGTTCACATGAACCCAAATCCAGTATATGGTTGGAAATTACAAGTTCTTAACCATTATCCTGCTGAATACATTGATTTAGCCACCACATTGCTGACTATTAACCAATCAAATTACGTGATATAATGTATATCAGAGAAATAAAAACAAGAATAAATACCAAATCAATAAGGCTGGGTAAAATCACTACCTTTACAAGTGAATAGTAAACATATCAAATATTGCCATATAAGTGTTGTATACGTCCCCAAAATGACATTTACAGTGTTGACGGGGACGTTAAACCTCCAATCAACCAACCAACCAACTATACCCAGTTATATCAATCTTGTTTGCTGGCTGTCAATAGCAAACGTTTGTTATTGACAGCCGGCTGTCGATAGCAAATGTTCGCTATCGACAGCCGGCTGTAAATAGCGAGCGCCATTATTAAAACCTGACAAAATAAAAATCAAAGGCACCTGATCGTAATGATGTTCCAAACAGAGAGAGACAGAAAAAAAATAATAAAAAAAACACACACGGATTTTCCAAGATTCATATGAGCACAAACTGACTGGTTAAGTCAGAAAGTAATGCAAAAGGTGTAAGATGGCTTCTTGCACACACTTTTAATTTGAGCCCCGCCAAGCGAATTTGTGTCTTCGAGCATTCCGTCGTGACAAATTTTAACTGCGCATGCCCAGCCATTCAGAGGGGCCGGGGATATGGCTTTCTGTCTGAAGGTTCCTCTTGATTCACTGCTTGTATGAGCGAGCAGCGAAGGTTCTGGCGAGACTGCGCGGATGCGCAGGCTCGCCTGAACCTTCGCTGCTCGCATAGGCGATAAGTACCAAAATCGCTTGACGGGGCCCATTTAGTGTTGCCAGTTGATTAATTAGTTCTAAGCATAGAACAGCGGAATATACTACCATTTAGGATACTCGGCTCTCTTCGCTGTATTCTATTCAGTGGGTTCACAACCTAAATCTTCGATTAGGTCACGCAGTGTTTTCTTGCGCGCAAAAAGTCCGTGAAATAATTACTACGAGTGGAAAATTCGTCTGCTACATTTGTAAAATACGACAGCTATAGTAGATTTGAATGTAGAGGCATTATACGATAACTTAAGTCTGCGAAACCACAAAAAGTGATTTCACCAACACATTATACAGTGTAACTTCGATGGCTCGAACCCCGATGGCTCGTTTACCATGGATGGGTCGAACCCGTTCTTGAGTCCGCAGGGAAATCCTCCAAATACCATATAGGGATAATGTAGGGAGATGTTCTTCTTTAATCTGGCAAGTGTATGCTGTGTGTACTCATTAGAATCGCCTCGATGAGGCGATTCTAATGAGTACACACAGCATACACCTATAACATAGAACACGGAAAAGATATTTCACAATTATATCCATTATGCCTCCTGGTATGGCACTGATAGTAACCCTCTCTGGCTCGAACTACCGCTGTTTCGAACCAATTTTCATGGTCCCAACGGGGTTCGAGCCATCGAAGTTCGACTGTATATATAATATAGACACATCCATCACCCAATCATACTATTTCAGATGGTTGGCTTACCGGTGGTTGGCTTACCGGTGGTTGGCGAAAAGCCCGTCTTTCGCCATTTATCGGCATTGTAAACACGATTTTATATTTTGTAAGCATGTCCTTTATTTTGATTTGAAACAATGATCTTGACCTTTAAACATTTAAAATAGACATGTTTTAGCAAGTAATTAATGATTTCTAGAAGAACTGGGACTGTTTCGATGATGTTTACTTGTCATATATACGGAATAACAAGGCGGGATGGTCTTAGACCTGGGTTAATACAAAATGCGTATAACTAATGATCCAAAGCAGAACATGCATGCATTAGTACCAGAAGACCTACAAGCTGTAGCAGTATCGGTTTCTCTAGATAAAGAAGTAACTTAGGTCGTAGTACCAAAGCGTTCATCCAAAATCATTAGTCCATAGACAAAATGGCAAATATCAATGTGCAGATCAACAGACATGGACTCCAGAAGAGTGTAATCAGGCGTCCGCGGATAGTAAGCATTACTTGGTAAGCAAGCTTCGCCCACCATGCCCATCGACCCGAACGAAGAAAAGGTGTAAATGCCGAGAAGGGTATGTCCGAGATTTTGGAAGTCAACAAGACCATGGTGCCTCCCATAGAACTTCTTTAGTGTTGATACCAGTTTGGTTTTTTTATACCCCTGGCATAACAACCTGGTAGTGAGCACCTTCCCAGGTTCCATAAAGTCCTGATACTTGGAACAGGCTCTAGCATAACGGATTAACTGTGAAACGTAAACTCCATATGCTGGTGCAGACGGGATATTACTGCTAAGGAAGGGAAAGTTAACAATGGGGAAATTGAAGTCATCTCGTTTATCGTACAACCTAGTAGTAAGCTTCCCGTTGTCAATATAGATAACAATTCAAGTATGAGGAGGAGGCTGCAATCTCCGTTGTTTCCTTAATTTCAAGTTCACGTGGATAGATGAATTCCAAGTACTCTGCGAATTTAGCATTTTTCAGAGACAATAAATCATCTATCTATCTGTAGGTGAAATTGAATTGTTGTGCAAGGCGTTTCTTGCCTGCTTTGAGGAGACCTTGTACAAACTCTGCCTCATACGAGTACAAGAACAAGTCGGCAAGCAACGGTGCACAATTAGTTCCCATTGGTATGCCAATTGTTTGCTGAAATAATAGGCCACTGAACTCCACGAAAATATTGCCAATTAGATATTCCAGCATCCTTATGACATCTGCATCAGTGTACTTTTGTGGTGCATCAGAGTGATCTCGAACGAAGTATGTGTCTTTGTAGCCAACAAACTACAATATGCTCTCTATATATACCACCTTCATACTCTTTAGAGCCCGAACATCTTGAATCATTGCTGGGCCAACTTCCATCGCCATATCTTTTAGTTGGTGACTTCAATGGTCCCAACATTCTATGGGGCTGTAAAGATAACAACAACAGAGGAGCACTTATTGAAGATTTTATTGCAAAGAACGATCTTTGCTTGATGAACGAAAAATCTTATACTTATCTTCACCCTGCAACAGGTCATCTGTCTTCTTTAGATCTCTCTTTGTGTCACCCATTTCTCTTCTTAGACTATGACTGGTCTGTCTATGATGATCAGTGCGGAAGTGATCACTTCCATGTTATAATTGAGAGCGTAAACGAACCAGATGAGGACTGTAACCAGAAATAGAAAATGAATAAACCCGACTGGGAATTATTCCATAATTTATGTGAAGAAGATTTATCAATTGATCACTTTAATGAATCATCTGACATTGTTTCTGATTTCACAGATTCGCTTATTAATATATAGGAACAATGTATTCCAAAGACCTCCACAAATACTAAGAAAAGCAAGCCTTGGTTTAATAATGACTGTAAAGAAGCTATCCAAAAGCGCAAACAGGCTTTAAATAAGTTCTGCCAACGTCAGAAAAGCTAAACGACGTAAACGTTTTTAGAGCTAAAGCTCGGAGAACAATCCGAGCTTCAAAACGAAAATCATGGAGGGAGTATGTTTCAAAATTGAACTACAAAGCCCCCATTAAAAAGGTTTGGGATATGGTACGAAAAATTTCAGGAAAAACAAAGTCCGCTAGTTTTACACATTTAAATACTGGTTTTGACACAAAAGCTTCAACTAAAAAGGATATTTCAGATACTCTTGGTAGCACATTATTGAGAAATCCATCATCGCGAAATTATTCTGACACTTTTAGAAATTTCAAAAAGGACCAAGAGAAAAGAAATCAAAACTTTAAATCCCTCAATCACGAAGAATACAACAAACCTTTCAACTTTTCGGAACTAGTCGAAGCCATTGAGAAATCACATGATGCGGCAACCGGCCCCGATGAAATTCATTATCAGATGCTTAAGCATCTGCCAAAAAGTTCTCTTTCTACACCTTTTAGACATCTTTAATAATATTTGGGAAACGGTGGTCTGTCCTGAGAGCTGGCGCTTAGCTACAGTTGTGCCAATTCCGAAATAAAGGAAAGATCATGTAGAACCTACGAATTATCGACCGATAGCTTTGACAAGTCGTTTGTGTAAAACAATGGAGAGAATGATAAACAAGAGATTAGTTTGGTTCTTAGAGTCCAACAACCTCATTTCAGAATACCAGTCAGGTTTTCGTCCAGAACGTAGTACCAACGACAATTTAATAAGACTATAAACCTTTATACGAAATGCTTTTATTAACAAAGAACACGTAGTAGCTGTCTTTTTCGACTTGGAGAAAGCATATGATACAACATGGCGTGATGGAATATTGAATGATCTCCATAACATTGGCTTAAGAGGAAAACTTCCCAATTTTATTGAAAGCTTTTTAGGGAAGCGCATGTTTCAGGTGCGTGTGGTGTCTACCGTGTCATATCTCTATGATCAAATACAGGGTGTCCCACAGGGTAGTAATCTTTCAACTACGCTATTTAACATCAAAGTAAACAATATTGTACAAAGTTTGGACGACAAAACAGATTGTTCATTGTCTGTTGATGATTTTTGTATATGTTACCGTTCAAAAAATATGAAAACAATGGAACGAAAGTTACAACAAAATTTAAAAAGAATAGAAGAATGGACTGATAAAACTGGTTTCAAGTTCTCCAAGTCGAAAACGCAGTGTGTTCATTTTTGTAAGCTGCGGAAGAAACACGAACATCCTTCCATGTTTTTATACGGATCACAAATTCCTGTTGTTGAAGAAGCCAAATTTCTTGGGGTCGTATTTGATCAAAAGTTATCTTTTATTCCCCATATTAAATATCTTAAAGCGAAATGCTTAAAAGCTTTGAATCTTTTGAAAGTTTTAGCTCATACAAGTTGGGGAGCAGATCGGTATACTTTATTACATCTTTACCGGTCTTTAATAAGATCTAAATTAGATTATGGGTGTGTTGTTTATGGTTCTGCCAGAAAGTCCTATTTAAAATCTTTGGATACATTCCATCACCAAGGCCTTCGTCTGGCTATGGGAGCCTTCCGTACTTCTCCTGTATTAAGCCTTTATATAGAAGCAGGTGAACCATCTTTAACTTCGCGCAGAGAGAAACTTTCTCTTCAGTATGCTATAAGACTTGCTGCTAATCCATCTAACCCGGCATCCAAAATTTCATTTCCACCTGAATTTGTAGATACATGTAAGTATGAAACTAAACCCACAGCAATCAAAGCTTTTGGATTATGTATATTACCTCTGCTAGAAAATTCAGGTATCGACCTTAAAAATACATGTATTAAAAATCATGAAACGCCCGAAGTTCCATCTTGGTGTAATAAAAAACCTTCTATTCTGTTTGACTTACATGATGGCAAATAATCCGAATCAAATCCAATGCTACTCAAACAAAACTTTCAGGTACTGCAGTCACGTTATGATGATTACCAGCAAGTCTATACGGATGGTTCCAAAGAAGGAGAGTCGAATGTTGTGCGTATGTTTCTCAAGATACGCACCAAACCTTGCGCCTTCCAGATAGTTCATCCATTTTTACAGCTGAAAACAAAGCAATTGACCTAGCTTTAGATTTTATCAGTTCTTCAACATTTCAAAAAGCAATTATATTTTCTGATTCACTTTCTGTGCTAAAGGCTTTAGACCATTCATCATCTAAAAATCCTCAAATACAGAAGTTGATTGAAAAACATCATGAAATTTCTAAAACAAACCAAATCTTGTTTTGTTGGCTTCCGAGCCATATTGGCATTGTCGGCAATGAATATGCTGACAAGAAAGCAAAGGAATCGCTCAATCTTGATCCGTCTGTTTTTAAAATTCCTTTTAATAGTTTTAAACCATATATCAACAGATACATCTGGTCGGAATGGCAAGGCGAATGGGGCCGTGCAATAAATAACAAACTCCATGCCATTAAACCTGTCGTTGGAACAAAATGCTCTCCTCCACAGTTTTCCAGGAAAGAGGGTGTAGTATTAACGCGACTGCGCATTGGCCATACTAGAGTTACTCATTCTTATAGTTTTAATGGTGATGTTCAGCCTTCTTGTGTAGGGTGTGATCAGCCACTTACTGTTAAACATATCTTAATTGACTGTGTTGACTTTTCACCCTCACGTAACTTATATTTCAAAGCTGACACTTTGCAACAACTGTTTCAAGATGTACCTGTTGATAATATTATTTTATTCTTAAAAGAAATTGACCTTTTCATAAGATTTAACTCTTTCAGATTTTTATACATTGTCATTCTGATTTTTTTTTATACTTTTAATATCCTCATAATTCTACATGCCGTTTAACCATTAACCGTTTGACGCTTATGACCCACAAAGAGGGTTGACGCATCGTTAAACACGAAATCATCATCATCATCATCATTAGTACCAGAAATTGGCAGAATATATTTAAGTACCTATTTATAGTTTATTGCGTAATGAAATTAACATAGTCACGTGCCAAAACATTGGATCTGTCTATAAAAGCCCAATGTATTTTTGTTGTTGGAAGTATATCTGTGAGAAAATTGCCCTTAAAATGGCCCTTCTGAGAAAGATAACATTTTACCACCAAATATAGTCTTGACCGTTCACTAGGGGTTGTTCCAAGACTAAATATTCTTAGTTTTAAAACCTCACAAAGCAGACATACCGACCGACATTGGTATACATACACATCACGAAAACACACATATATAATTTTGACCCCTTTGAACCCCACTTTTATACAGAAAAACTGGGGTTTACCAGGGTAAACCTTATTTTTCTTATTTCTGCTAGAAAAATATCACAATTTCTCATCATAAAATGTTCATTTTTTTCGGCGAAAAAAATACTATGTATTTGTTTAGGCGTGTTTTCGTAATGTGAGAGGGATTTTCGCGTGTGCCTCGGTAGCGTCTCTGACTTGTGCTTAGGAGGTCCCGGGTTCGTTACCTGCCAGGTCGGCAACATTCCCTCTTAGAGATTGATAATGAATTCAGGGCAGAAACATGTGAGTAACCGCATATGTATAACCCTGCCAAGAAAACAAAGACCTTGCGACGAATGAGGAGAGGATCTATGATTCAATTAGAGTGTATAACAATTCGGAAAAACACAAACTCAGTAATAAGAGAGGAAAGTATGGTTTGCAAGGGGTATGTATGATTATGTCCTTATTTCTGCTCAAAATATAGATTTTTGTTATTCATTAGAGCTGCCTCGATGTGGAGGTCATAATAGCCACCTACGATTGATCGCCTGAAAATTATGTTTAGACTTGTCTATGGCAAGCAGTGTAGATCAATATTAGACAAGTTATGAGCAAGTGTTAAATATGATATATTTCTAACATATGGAGGCATCACAAACTTACAATGAAACAAAAATATCATACAGCAACTGGCACGGGAAAGTCTGCCGTCATATTCGCGCAGCATACAGGCTTTTCCTGTGGTAGCACTATGAACAACTCTTTACGCTTCTGTTTTCTCTTTTTGGCAGATAAAGTAAAGGGTATGTCGTGCACAACCCGCTTGTTTGGCCTAGAACGCAAATATGTTTTTGAGCTCAGCTGGGCTCACGTTAGATAAACTAACAAGCTCCATCCGCAACTATTATTGACATTTATGCCGTTGGCGCAAAAGATTAAGCCTTTTACTGTGTGCTGACCTTCTCGGCTTACCTGTACAGAATGTCTTGTTGGAAATAGCAGGCGCTTTAATGGAAACTAATTTTTAAACAAATATAACTTATTTATTTTTCAATTTGGCAAAAAAGTTCCGATTTAATCTAATTGTCCGTTTAAATACCTTCAAAAAGATATCAAATAAGTGGAACTTTTATTTAATTAGCTGCCGGCATTTTTATTTTCAAATTAACAACCCTTAATCCTTATATGAAGCATACAAAACGGTGGAAAAACAACGACAGTACCCTACTTTAACGGCTAAAATCTTCCCTTTCTGTTAATATTGCAAACAATCGCCTGTATCAGACGCAATGTGGTTACAATATTGTGCACTTTGGTAGCAATTATAATATTTCAAAATTATATTTAATAGCGGCATTTTGCGATTAAATTTGGAGCTTATTCAGAAAAAGCGTCATCGTCTACACACGCGTGTAATCCCAAAGCGTGTCATTCTCCGTAGACCGTGAAATGAACACACCTCCGCCTGGGCATCTCCTTGGAATGTAAATCAATCTAAAATGTGGTGTCTGATCTGCGTCTTATTTATTTATTTATCAATCTAACATGCGGTGTCTGATCTGCGTCTTATTTATTTATTTATTTATTTATTTTTCATGACCCGATTAGATTTTTTATACTAACTAAGCAATTTAAACAAACATTGCTAGTAATAAGATTACAATTGAAAGAAATAAATAAAGAAAGAAAGAAAGATTTTTCTAGAAAAAAAAAACTGGGGCTTACCGTGGTATTCGTTTTTTTTTATATCTTATCAAAGACATAGATAGTGGGTACTCGGTAGAGCCACCTCAATGAGGCGGTTCTAACGAGAATACAAAACTTGTTTTTAGATTTCCATTACGATAACACACCCGTGCGATAAAGTACATTTTTCACATCTCCAAAATGGCTACTTTTCTGATGAAAATCAATGACCTTTTTCTTATAAATACGGCAAACATGGGTTGTGGGTGCTCGTTAGAACCGCCTCGATCGTTAGAACCGCCTCATCGAGGCGGTTCTAACGAGTACCCACAACCTATGGTTTGGAACAAAAATAAGAAAAATAATGTATACCCCTAAACCCCAGTTTTCTCTATATGAAGTGGGGTATGGGGGGTCTTTATTTCACGGACTTGTTCACGTGATGATTAGCAAATAATCAAGAATTGACTGAGCCGCACGGATGTGTTATCGTAATTTATTTATTTATTTGTTTATAATTTTGCTCAATGCGTGGATTGTTGGTTATATTTAGAACCAGCTCGTTCCGATGTATTATTTTTATATTTATGTATTTATTTCAACTGTTAAATGATTTATTAAGATCAGGGTGTACACCTTTTCTGGTGTTCCTTCCATCATATCGGGGAAAAGAATTTGCATGTAAACTTTATATATTGAACAGTCGGATAATCAGGGATCAGCATGATAAAACATAGTTCGAAAGTACTTGCTTCTTATTCTTCTATATTATTTTAGTCACTGTTGTTTTTTCATCACGGCAACAAGCCGTGTAATGAACACCCCCTTAAACAATGCTTTATATAGAGAAAATTGGGGTTTACTGTGATATTCATTTTTTTTATATTTCTTCTCAATGACATAGGTTGTGGGTACTCGTTAGAGCCACCTTAACGAGGCGGTTCTAGCGAGAATGCAAAACCGGTTTTGAGTATCGATAAGTTTTCATTAACAAATTAACTGTTTTTGAGATATCAAGAATACCCTACTATGCTGCACGGATGTGTTATCGTAATTTATTTATTTACGATTTATTTATTTAAAATTTATTTATTGCTCAATACGTTGATTGATGGTTCTATTTAGAACCAGCTCATTCTGATTTTTTTTTTAATTTATTTATGTATCACGTGAACATGTCCGTGAAATGAAGACCCCTTAAACCCCAGTTTATATAGAGAAAGAAAGGATTTACAGGGGTATTCATTATTTTTCTTATTTCTGCTCCAAGACATAGGTTGTGGGTACTCGTTACGACCGCCTCAATGAGCCGGTTCTACCGAGCAAAAACAACCTATGTTTTGAGCATGATTTTGACTTAATAAACACAAAAACATAGGTAGAAAGATTTCAATTTGGCGCTTCTGTGCCCATAATCAACGTTTTATTACACTCAGGGGAAAATATCACGGGTATTTAAACAGAAGACAATTATCGCTTTTATGACACATGGATTGTGTATTGCGTTCCGGCTACCGACCGTCAGGTAGTCCGAAGATTAATGGACACGCGTGCACGTATAACGGATTACCTTATTTCAGAAAAGATTGTGTCATGGGTACTTCTGTGCATTCTTTAATCATATGAAGTATTGGTGCTATTTAGATAATGAGTACCAATTGTTGTTATTATCATTATTATTATTATATCTTTGTTTGTTTGTTTGATTTGAGCTTTAACGTCCCCGTCTACACTGTAAAGGTCATTTTGGAGACGTTGCTTCCAATTCTGTGGGACTTTTATCCGACACTGATATGAAATGACATCTCAAGCCCAGCTACCCAATGAAACCAATAGGGTTTATAAGGATAGACGGACCGACTCGTGCGCACCGCTTTGCCACGGCAGGCTTAGATCCTCTACGCGGTTTACCAGCACTCTTGTGCGGGTCGGTTTCAGCTCTGCGTGGAAGCATCATGTAGCCCATCTATTTCTTCAAGTCCCAGATCAGACGTCGAGCTTAGATCAGGGCCTTTTGCTTTCAACCCATTACGACCTCCGCCCAACGGGGCTTCATCACGTGAACGAGTCCGTGAAATGAACACCCCATTAAACCCCACTTTAAATAGAGAAAACTGGGGTTTACGGGGGTATACATTATGTCTCTTATTTCTGCTCCTAGACATAAGTTGTTGATACTCGTTAGAACCGCATCATTGTGGCGGTTCTAACTAGCACCCACGACCTATGTTTTGAGTATAAATAAACAAAATATCACAAATTGTCATCAGAAAGGAGACCTTTTTTGAGGTATGAAAAAAAAGCACTATATCACACGGGTGTGTTATCGTGATGTGAAGAAATAGATTGGATTGCATGATGCTTCCACGCAGAGCTGAAACTGACTGCACAGCGCATGAGTACTAGTCAGGCTAGTAAACTGCATGGGGGCTCTAAGGCTGCCCATGAAAAGTGGTGCGAGTTGGACCGCCCATGCAGATAAACCCTACTGGTTTCATTGGGTGGCAGGGCTTGAGATGTCATCTCAGTGTCGGGTAAAAGTCCCTCAAAATTGGAAGCAACGTCCACAAAATGACCTATACATTGTTGACGGGGACGTTAAGCCTCCAATCAAACAAAACTGTCAACCCAGTAAGAAAACATATCCTTGTGACAAGGTTTTCTTTCTTATCTTCGGAATGTTAATTTATACTAAAAAAGCACATTATTTTTATGATGAACAATACAATGTCTTGGTATGGATAACACACACATTGTAACCCCTCTAAACCTCTCTTTTCTATATAATGTAAAGTGGGGTTTACAGGGGTTTGTAGTACATTGACTTATGAACATGTTGCTTTTCTAAACAATGCAATTTTAAATAATGCAATCTGACATCCATTAACTATAAATGTTTTTTTTTTGTTTTTTTTTTTTAATAATGTGGAATATTACATTCCAGAAAAAATGGATTTATGAGAACCGATAATATTTTAAGTACAAAAAGGTTCAATTTTAAACGTTTGACAAAAAGAGATTTTTTTCTCGCTTAAAGTACCAAAACGCGCAGTTCTAAATTAACTATACGTATCTATCGTTCAATATCCCCCGGGGTCATTTTCACACACAGCCGGATTAAAACACAATATTGATTACACGATAGGTACACGATATGTATCTATCGTCGGCCTCAGTCAAAGGGAGACAACCCAATATTGACTTTCTGTGCGACTGTCCCGGTTGAAAGTTATCGGGCTAATGTCAGATATAGTTGGCCATCCGATGATGCCAGCCAAGTTGTACAGAACCAAAAACTGTACGGTGCAGGGGAGGCTACTATTGTGACAAAACTTTATTTTAAGGTTTTTTGTTGTCTCTCGGTTTTAATTTTGAAAAATCATATGAGTGTGTGTGTATATTTGTATCAGTTTTATGTCCCATCAACAGCTAAGGTCATACGGTGACGGGAGCTCGGTTAAAAGACTCATCCGAAAGTCTGGGAAACCTATGTCTCCTGGTTTAGGATGCGAGTAGCATAACCACTACAACACGGTTTCTATGACTGTTTCGAGAACCATTTTTCAAAAGCCAGTGCGTCTATTTTCATACGAAAATTATGTTTTTTTGTAGTGATATTACATAGAGGATCTTACATGAGTGTTCATGTCATATTGAATTTATTAAACGAGTTGAGGAAAAGGGATAAAAGGCTTTGCCGAGCATTTTATCCCTTTTCCTCAACGAGTTTAATAAATTCAATAATACATGAGCCCGAATGCAAGATTCTATTGATCATATGACATTTAAAACGCATTTTATTCACGATTGTTTACAAAAATATCAATATTCCGCCATTAGTAAACGCGACGTCGTTAAGGACGTCGCACATGTAATGTTACGGGACGTAGCTAGCTAATTTGCATATTCAATCCACTTAGGGGATAACTGTTTTCAAAATTGTGATTTGGGGAGGTAAATCGGAGGTTTTACGGTCGGAAATTTCGTTTTACGGCGACGCGTCAGCGGAGCCGTAAAACGTAATTTGCGACCGTAAAACCGACGATTTACCTCCCCAAATCACAATTTTGCAATACAGTTATCCCCATTCTAATGCACTTATTCGGTTGTTTTGTTAAAAATTGTACTATTTTGCACAAAGCGGCAGGCATTGTGAGCTGCGTAAAACCAATTGTCAGCCAATGAAAAACAACGTTACGTGGTGACGTCGGATTTCCGACAGTATATCGTGGAATATACTGTCGCAAATATTTGACGTTATCCAATCAGACAGCGCGTTACATACGTTAGTGCATTAGAATAGTGGATTAACGAAAATATTACATGGCGTTATTACACTTTCAGACGCGACGTCATATGATAAACATGGATATATTGTACCTTGCGTTCCTGTGGATTCTATGGTGGAAACCCGGTTTATTGAAAATCTATGTTTTTAAAGGTTTCACCGCATGGCCTGCAATTGTATTAAGGACACTTCGCTAACAGCAACCAAAAATTCCTCGATCCAGGGCTTCTCTTGACTTTCGGATGAGGCCTATCTTCTTATGAACTTAGTTGTTGGTGGGACGTAAACACTCAAACAGACAGGTACACGTCCAGTAAACAAATTTTGCGCTTAGCGGGCTAGTATAGACTGTTTCTGAGTAATACAGGCATAGCAAGAATGATTGTAATGGGTGCTTCATTGCGATGATATTCAATCCTGTTTAAGGTCTTCGTTTTTAGCTCGCCTGTACGAGCTTTAATAGTCACCCGGGTCGTCAGCGTGCGCGTGTGCGTTCTCGTTCCCGTCACACTGGGTTTAAGTTTTTCATATGCTTATATCTCAACGGTCACCCATCACAGAGCATCAATCTTTGGAACTTGGGTACCTTGGAGGGTGTGTTTAGATTCCAAGAGAAAATACCCCTGGGTTCATGCCTAGCAGGGGCTAGGGGTCAGAATCTAGGGCGCCTTCGTAATACTGCGTTAAAGTTTTTCAAATGCTTATATCTTGATGGTCACTCATCACAGAGCATTCATATTTACAACTTGGGTACCTGGGAGGGTCTTCTGAGATTCCAAAAAAAAAAAAACACAAAAAAAAAAAAAAAAAAAAAAACCAACAAAAAACACACCTTGGTATTCATGCCTGGGGTGGTGCTAGGGGTCAAAATCTAGGACACATTTGTAATATGTTACTCGATGCAATTACATTATGCTAACAAGTTATACACACAATTAGTTATACATTAGCCAGCTATGTGACGTTGGTTCAAGTGAAAAAGAGTCAAGGTCAGGATGACGTACATTTCACGGTCCAGTGATTTATCTTATATCTTGAAGACTATTTGTTGGAGAAATGCCATACCTTGGATATTAGTTCCATGCGACCCAATGATAGACCTCAAAATTTATCTAGGCAAGTGTGACCTATATTTCATGGTTCAGTGATTTTGCCTTTTATCTTGAAAACAATTTGATGGAGAAATGCCATACCTGGATTATTATAAGTCCCATGTTACCTGATTATTGACATAAAAGTGTATCTAGGTCAGCGTGACCTATGTTTCATGGTTCAGTGATTTTGCCTTATTTGATGAAGAAACTTCATACGTGGATAATAAGTTCCATATGACACAATGAGTGACATAAAATATATATCTAGGTAAGTTTGACCTATATTTCATGCTTCATTGATTTTTTCTATGCAACCAAATGTTCGTTCACACACACACGCACGCACGCGCGCGCACGCACGCACGCACGCACGCACGCACACACACACACACACACACTTTCGATAGCAAACTCTTGACATTCAATTACTTTGAATGATGCTTCTGCCAAAATAAATACATGTACATGTATACAATTTTCCGCATATTAGTCTTATTGTGATTAAAATAGGAACGTTTTTGCACACCCGTGTAGACTTTTTCATAAGATTTAACTGTTTCAGATTTTTATACATTATCATTCTGACTTTTTACTTTTAATATCATCATTATTATTCTTGCCGTTTAACCATTAACCGTTTGACGCTTATGACCCACAAAGAGGGTTGACGCGTCGTTAAACACGAAATCATCATCATCATCATCATCATCACACCCGTGTAATCCCATATAGCGATAATGAGAGACAGACTGACAGACAATGTGATTACTACTCGACTGACTTTGTGAAGTGGTACCATTTTTAAAAGAGGCAGACCCTTAAATAGGATGTTGATGCGTAATTTCGTTCTCTAGAGGATTTGGGTTTGTTATATCGGTTACAAATGTGGTTTTTCGAGCCAGTAAATACTCTTTATGTCGTGTTCAGCATGTAATATTTTTCCTTTTCAGGCTTATACGTAAGCGATTAACCAGTACAGCGCGCATTCTTTCATCAGAAACTGACAACTGTCCTTCTTGAATCAGCAGAAAGGAGGGAATGTCCGCAGAAACGTTTTCATGATCGAACCTCCTATCCACCAGTTAGACGCGCATCCGACTGAGCCACCGAGGTTGGCCCTCTACAAGAGGTCAATTCGTCCATACGATTATACACACGGGGTATTCGAATACCTGGAACGCAGACAGACACCGAAAACGCCGACTGAAAAAACAAACAAACATTCATGGTGAGTTGAATAAAATAGAAGTGAAGGCAATGATCAGGAATCAATACAATCAACCCAAAGCTCCTATCAGAGACACCAAAGGGAAAGACACTCAAACATGAAACAACAGGCCTTAATGGAAACACCAACAGCGGAAAGCCAAAATGACAGTTACTTTCCCACAAAATGGCCAATAGGCTATCCAAAATAAAATAACATAAGCGACACAAACACCCAAAGACAAACCATAACAAAAATAAACCGCGACAGAAGAACCGCATTGGAGCGGTCAGCGGAAACGAATTCCACTGGGGGGGGGGGGGGGGGGGGCTTAAATCGATTTTACGTGGCCACAATCCTCGCCCCTTACTTCCGTTGCGATTTAGACAAATACTTTGTTCAGTCCGCATGAAGGCCTCATCAGTGCAACATCTCCGTGAACACAATTAATCAAACAACCACAGAGGGGAGACAACAGTGAGGACTCGACGGCAAGAAACCACTGAAATGCTGGAGCAAAAGAAACCGACAGTTAGACTCCGATGGGCCCGACCAGAGACAGAGCTTCAGGCATCATCCAACATTGCCTTGAATTAGATCTCTCTAATATAGGGATCAACCATGGGTTTTCATGCATTAACAATTGCCGGATCCCGAGGAAGCTGTTTGAAGATGAGGCCGCTAGGCCGAATGTTCAAATATCTTCCGAGGGATCCGGCAAATGTTAATGCAATGAAATAACCATGGATGATCGTTGTTCTTGCATAACTTAAGAATCCGACAGCAAATCTTGACGAAAATGCCCAAAAGCTCCATATTAATTCCATATAAACTCTTCAAATGCGACAGGCAAACCAAAATGGCGGCCAGTTCAGACTGTTGTTTACAATGACGTTGTCATGCCGTGACGTCATCATAGAACCCTAAAACGCTACGTTCAGGACGATAACGTTACGTCGCTCAACGTAACGTAAACAAAGCAAGGCCCGTCTTGTCATATCAAAAGCTTAAAATCCATGTTCAAACAGCACGCGAATTTCATGATTTGAACATGGTTTTTGCTGTTTGAGCACGGCTTTCGGTCCATTTGACAATTGCTTCAAACAGCCATGCACATAGGTATTTATGCAAGAATTCCCAATAAGCCTTTACGTTGGAACCGTCATAGAATCTGAGGCCTGACCCACCGGCGTGCAATTAAAGAGGGAAGTAAAGTTGTCAACTGTGATTGGGTTAACTACCATGCATGAAGTCTGTCGTAAAACATTTATGTTGTACCCAATCTTTTTATATCGAAGAATGATTTTACGAAATCGGGTGCTGAAGTCATTGCGGTTATATATTTTTCTGAATTTATATACTACATGTAAGTCACCATAAAATTCGGGTTCCGATAGACCTTGTTGCAGAAGAGAATTAAGGCCAATATTGAATTTTGAAATTAAATAAGGGCATATATTAAATAGATGCCCGCAGATGTTGATAGTAATCCGTTTCGCAGTGCCTCGGAATACTTTCCACGAGCTACGGACGTAAATCCTTCTGTCAATGACGAATTATTACCTATTCGGCAAAATATGGATGTTTGATGCAAGTCGACAGTGTTTTTTAGTTTTACATCAATAATTCATACACAAGTTTCAATGTTTCCTGAATAGCATAAAATACTTATGCATTGAGTACCTGCCGTGTTTTCTTAGAATTAGCAGAAAAGAAGGCATTTTAGAATTATAGATGTGAAATTCATGATGAGGGTGTTCGAATAAGGATACCAATGACGACCCGTTCAGATACCACGCAATGCAATCGGCACAAAGTTATGGTTACCACTGACGTGAAAACCACAAGCGTGGAAAAATGAAAAAAAGGGAGTAAAATCGTTTAATTTGAAAGTTAATCCAGACACTGGAGCCTTACCAAGTGTACCTCGACCCAAGAGGGTATTCTCAATGTAGAAGGGAAGGCAATGACCAGGAATTGATACGATTACCTTTCGCTTTTTGTCAAAAGACACCAACAGGACGGCATGTCTTTATACCGCATGTGAGTCTTTTGCGCGCATATGACTTTAAATAGTTCATATGACCCGCCACTTTTTATTTGGTGTCAGAAGTCTGTGATTTCACAATGTTAGATACTTTTACGATCAAATAGTGAAGATTTGTAAAAGTCCTTTGGTCTATTAACAGCGTAATCCCACAAAACAACTACGGACATGAATTCAGTCCTTCTCATTACCTTTTGTCCATGCAGAATACTTTTAATTTCATTATTTTGACAGATAAATATGATTATAATGAAACCAAAAGGCCTTACATCAAAGTGTAGTTTATATTTTCTTATCCTTTGGGATCATTGATTCCATTGTGGAATTTTGAAAATACCTTAGGGTCACTGATGAGTCCAAATTGGCCGAAACTAGCTAGTCTGGCCAGAAAATATATACACTCCATATTTTCCAGTTTTGTGGTGTATTCCTTGCTTTCAAAGGATAACCCTTTGTAGAACATATTTATATGCATTGGACGGCCTGACTAACACCACTTTGCCTTGGCAGGCTTAGTCCTTCTAAACGGTTTACCAGTACTCCTGTGTAGTCAGTTTTAGGTCTGCGTAGAAGCACCATGCAGTCCATCTATTTCTTCAAACCTCTATAGGCGGATGCGTTTGAGTTTTATGTCCCCACCGACAACAAGGTTATATGGAGACGGGACCTCAGTTTAAAGACTCGCCCGAAAGTCTGGTGAAGCCCGGAATCGAACCCACGACCCGTGGTTTGCGAGGCGAGTAGCTTATCATCTACACCACGGAGGCTTCTAGTTGGCATATATGGGAAAGAATACAAATTACCCGCATCTAACACAGGGTGTTTATACAGATGCCTATGCAGAGTATGCCAAGATGAGACCTCTCATTCGGAGCTGTCTCATCACGATCTACTATATCTCGCATTTTGATGATTTTAATTGAAGCATCTTAAATAATAGCAACTATGCATGTTTTTCGCAAAATTCAAAGATGAAAGTGGCAGAAACTCATGACGTAAGTGTAAAGAGTTTGTCAGGTGTCCCAGCGATTAAGCTACTAAGCTACATGTGGTATGAGGTCAATATTTGTCAAGCGTCCCAAATATGGCAATGCAGATCAAGATGAGACGCCGCAAAAATCGGTAATTGGTCTTCACCTTTTGCTTAAACCGCTAGTCTTTTGTAAAACTTACAACAAATAAAACAAAGGAGAAACCCACCTGTCAAGTATTGTTATGTGGAAGATTCTGTTTGTCATATATGGGGAACATGCACCATGAAAGGCGCTTGGGACCAGGTAAGAATCATATCAACCTGTGCAGCTATAGAGTCTGATTGCTTTCAGATGCATCTCGGTGCAGAAATGATTTAATACGACATGTGATGGAATGGCTTATATTGTGCCGATGTCCAAATATTTCGAACAAACAGTGTCATATGAATGTCTACATTTTGCTAAGAATGACAGAAATGAAGAAATATCACGCATTTTGTGCAATTGTGTAAGCCAACTGGCTTGCAGATGCACAACCGTTTTTAAACATGAACAGGTTGAATCAACGTCTATCCGTCAGCAGTTGAAACCTGCTTTCTCACGAACAAGTTTGACGGATTGCATTCCTATACACGTTCATATCGTGTAAAATCCGCCACTTTTACCTGTGTGGCGGTTCTTCTTCTTCTTCTCATTCCTACTTCTTCTTCTACTACTACTATTATTAAATGGGCCGCCACCGCCCGTCGGAGCTTGAAGAAATAGACGGGCTGCCTGATGCTTCCACGCAGAGCTGAAACCGACCGCACACAGTACTGGAAAACCGCTTAGAGGCTTAGCGGATCTAAACCTGCCATGGCATATTGGTGCGAGTCAGGCCGTCCATGCTTATAAATCTATTGGTTTCATTGGGCGACAATCTCAATGTTGGGTAGAAGTCCCACAAAATGGGAAGCAACGTCTCCAAAATGACCTATACAGTGTTGACAGGGACGTTAAATCTCAAATCAAACAAACAATTATTATGTGGTTACGGCTCCTATTAAGTCAATTTCATTTATTTTCATCCCATCATTAATCAGAGGTGGGAGAAACCCAGATAACCAGGAAAAGACGACCTGACAATTCGTTGCTGAACTTGGCGTCTCAAAGGTGACCCGTGCGAGGTTCGAACACACAGCATTGAAAGACGATATGGTTAAGAGACAGCGCTCTAGCCCGCTAGGTCATGAAGGCCCATTGTTGGCATTTGAAACAGTGGTATCTGAAACTATGGTTTATGGGTTTTGATTTAATAGTATATAGACGTTCGTTCAGAAACCTCCAACAAATGCGGACCTTTAGAAGTTTCAATGTACATAAACATATATTTGCACATTCGTTTTCTTCAGTTTCCTGCCCTTCAAACATCCGAAGAAAAAATGGTTGGAATATCGGAATGAAATGTCAAACATTAGAATACCTGCATGAAACCTCGAACATTTATCAGCCGATTTGTGGTCTATCCGGAAAATCCTCTGTGAATGATTTATCTGGAAAATCCTCTGTGAATTGTAATTTCTCATTATTAGTATTATTATTATATTCAATAAAATGTGAAACTTTTATTGTAAAAAAAAAGTATTAGAACCAAGGAAAGGCTCTCTAACTGTTCCCATTCAAGACTGTTCATAACAGTTTGACATAAATGTTTGACATTTCATTCCGATATTCCAACCATTTTTTGAACCTCCAAATTAAGAAGATATGCAAGTAGGTACTGATTTAGGCATTAGCTGTAAATCCGTCATTGGTATCCATTGTCTGCGTTTCATGGTAACATCAAAGGGATGCGTCTGTCGTAAGGATTATCTTCTTTCAGAACTCGAGTCCATGCTTATTGCTGCCCAAGCAAAGTGTGACACAAGTATGTAGGAGTTATTTTTTGAACAAGAACCATTTCTCTTTCAAACTTCATTGACATCTTTGGATAAATCAGTCGCATTTCTGGTATTTTTTTTTTTTTTTAGAAAATGTGCATGTTTTGCATTTTAGTTGTCTGTTAAGATGATTTCATGTAATCTATCGAAGCAAAACACCATTACGAAACAACTGTGACAGTTCCAGAAGAAAATAGCAAAAATCAAAACAGATTTTTTAATAAAAGAAAAAACAACAGGATTTTATCGACTCACCATCTTTCAAATCGAAAGTAAACAGTAGACGTTTTTGGTGTCCGTCTGCGTTCCAGGTAGTCGAATACCCCGTGTGTTATTAGACAGAGGAAAAAGATCCTTAGCGAAAACGCAACACTGGTATACCCCCTCCCATAACAACAGTCAAATACCCATGGTTCGAGCAGCGATAGGTCGTGTCGAGGCCGTTTTTGAGTCCCTAGGAATTCCTCCAGATAAGAAATAGTTAGGAAAATTATAGAAAACCTTCTTAAATCGAGAAATTGTGTGTCGTGTGTATCATTAGAATCGTCTCGATGTGATGATTCATATTAATTAAACCATTACGAAAACATGCCTATACAAATACATTGTAACCTTTATTGCCGAAAAAATGAACATTTAAAGAGCCTCATTGAGGCGGTTCTAACGAATACCACAATCTATATTTCAGAGCAGAAAGAAGAAAAATAAGGTTTACCCCTGCTACCCCAGTTTTACTATATAAAAGTGGGGTTCAAGGGGGTCAAAATTATATAGGCGTGTTTTCGTGATGATACACATAACACACTTCAAATTATTGGACATCGAAGTCTCTTCGCAGGCGGATTAAAGTATTTTGTCTCATTTCACGTGTGTGTTGTACCCAAATTGTAATTGACAACCCGTGGTAAGTTGTACCCTAACAAAAATTAAAAGGCAAGTCAAAATAGTATTGAACCTCAAACAAATTCCTTCAGAAGAGTTTTCACTATTTTCAAAAATCAGTGAGGTGTCCTGACTTACAGGAAAAAAATCCCAAAAAATATTCCCTGTCAAAAATGATTTTTTTGGGGTGAAATGTTTGAAATTTGAATAAAAATCGCCCAAAACAGGAATTAATTCACAAAATTTTCAAGAAATCACGTCAAATTGATTTAAATAGCCAGGCATTGATTTACTGTTGTCATGTAGCAATAGAAAAAATTTTCAGCTTCATACGTTTATGAAAAATTGTCTATTTTGGGGGAAAAATGTGGAAAAATTGACAAAAAACGCGGAAAACGGGAATATTTTTTTAAAAAGTTAGTGGTAAGGATTCTTGAAAATGTTTTGCCGCAAAAAATTACATATGGGTCTAAGTTGACTACAGGAAAAAATTAAAAAGAATTAAATGTATAAAAAGTATCATTTCGTGGGGTACGAAAAATGCAAATTTTACATAAAAAACACACTGAAATCCATTATTCGGGGCATGTAGAAACATAGGCCCTATTGTATAATGTGAGACTTATACTACTCAAAGTTTGATAGGGATCACTTTTTTAATGCAAAATAGTTTTTGGATAACATTATCAGCTGAATCCAAATTTGATACATAATGATAGAAAACATATTCTTTACAAAGACTAGCAATTAAGTTTGTCAACTGGCACTGCATTCAAGCTTGACAACAACAACCGTCTTGGCACCCACACTATTTGCCGTAACACGAAGGGATTTGGACACTTGATTTTTCACAAATTTCCAAATTTGTTTAGACAAACGTGCCTAATCACATGTATGGCGTCCACGGGTACCAATTACAGCACGACATCGCCTGCGCATGCTCGTAACCAGAGTCTGTATCCGGTTTTGTCGAATCAGCCTCTATTCAGCAACAAATGCATCTTTGAGCTCCTGTAAAGTCCTCGGTGGCACAGGTCGGGCTGAAACAGCACGCTGTAGCTTGTCCCACTCATGCTCAATCGGATTTAAGTCCGGTGATCGAGCAGGCCAGTCTATACAAACGATTGTCTCACGTTCCAGATAGGCATCAGTGCAGTGGACACGGTGGGGGCGGGCATTATCGTCCATCAGAATAAAGTCCGGGCCGATAGCACCGGCATATGGTCTCACAAGCTGATCAAGAATCTCATTACAGTACCTCACTGCCGTTTACATTCCGTTTCCAACGACGTACAAGTCAGTTTTACTGTTCATGCTTATCCCAGCCAAAACCATGACTGATCCCTTTCCATAGCGATCATGCTCTGCCACATTCAAGTCATCGAATCGCTCTTTAGACATTCGCCACACTAAATCACGTTTATCAGTGAATTCTAGACAGAATCTGGACTCATCAGTAAACAGTACTGGCGTCCAGTCACGAATCGTCCAACTGACGTGAGTTCTGGCAAAGTCCAACCGGTCTGGAACGTGCTGCCTCATCGACGGAACACGTACAGCAGGCCTCCTGGCATTAAGTCCGAACTCGTGGAGCCTGTTTCTGACAATTTGTGTAGAAATTCGTACTCCAGTTCCGTTCCTAAACTCGTCATTCAAGCGCGTAGCGTTCAGGAACCGTTGACGTCGAGACTGAATCAACAAAAAACGATCCCGATGTTGAGTTGTAGCCCTTTCTCGACTCCCGCCGTATCTGTGTGAAGGATTTCCGTGGGTAAGATGCCGACTCCACATTCGGGAAACCACGCTCTGAGACACATTCAAAATCCCAGCAACATGACGTTGAGAGACATCAGATTCCAACATTCAGACGCCACGGTTTCTTTTTTCGGGGCTCGGACGGTTTCTTAACTGTCCCCTAGGCAGTTAAGAGTTTCACAAATCAAATGAAGTCCGTTTTACCCTTAGTAAAGGAACATTGACAAGTTTGATTTTTCTGTTGGAATGCAGTGTTACGCAAGATTTCTGGGGTGCATGACTTCATTTGCGAAGTGTGAGAAGTGGGCACTTTCGGGAGTTCTGAATTGCAGATGAGTTTCTGCTCCAGATAATTATCAATACACAGAGGACAAAATCTGTCATGAAATTTGAAATTTTCAGGGCAAAATTTGGTATATAAAAAGTGATCCCTATCAAACTTTGAGTAGTATATATTTATATAATAATCGAACTAAGATTTTTGTTATGTAAATCCAATTTGCTAAAAGAAAAATAATGGATTCTTAATGTTTTTGGTAAAACTGAGAATTTTCATAGTCTAAAAAATAGAACTTTATGAGCATCAGCTAGCTTTGCATCATGCTGAGATTTTTTGTTAGGTAAATCCATTTTGTCAAAAGAACAGAAGACCAATGGGCCACTATGCTCGCTAGAGCTCAGGCGGGCATTTAACATGATATGATTTTAACTGACCGATTATAAGGTCTCCCATGTTGTTCAAATGGTTCCGGCCCGTTGCACATCAAGGTCACAGGAGGCAAAAATAGATTTTTTAATGAACTATCTTCTCTGAAATCACAAGACCCAGGTCTTTGATATTTGGTATGAAGCTTTGTCTAATGAACCTCGTTCATGTTTGTTCATATCATAGGGATGGGGACAAAAATGGCCCCGCTGCGGGGCCCACATGCTCTACATAGACTTACAAAGGAAAATGTTTTAAGAATTTTTTGTATGAGACCAGAAGGCTCAGGTCTTTGATATTTGGCATGAAGCTTGGTCTTGTGGACCTTTATCAAGATTGTTAAAATTATAGCCCTGGGGCAAAAACATGTCCAACCTGGGGCCCACTGCTTTTACATTGACTTATATAGGGCGAAACCTTAGAAAATCTTCTTGTTTGAAACCAGAAGGCCAAGGTTTTTGATATTTGGTATGAAGCTTCGTCTGGTCGACCACTTTCAAGTTTATTATAGGCATGGGGATAAAATGGCCCTGCTGCGAGGCCCACATGCTCTACATAGACTTACATAGGGATTTTTTTAAAACTCTTTTTGTATGAAACCAGAAGGCTCAGGTCTTTGATATTTGGCATGAAGCTTTGTGTTTTGGACCTTTATCAAGATTATTAAAATTATGGCCCTGGGGCAAAAACATGCTCAACCCGGGGCTCACGGGTTATACATTGACTTTTATATGGCGAAACCGTTGAAAATATTCTTGTCTGAAACCAGAAGGCCAAGGTCTTTGATATTTGGTATGAAGCTTTAACTGGTGGACCTCTTTCATGATTGTTCAAATTATAGCCCTGGGGCCAAAAAATGGCCCCGCCCGGCGGCCAACTTGTTTTACATAGACTTCTGTAGGGAAAACCTTTGAAAATCTTCTTGTCTGACACCAGAAGACCAAGGTGTTTGATATATTTGGTATAAAGCTTCGTCTTGTGGATCTCTACCAAGAGTGTTAAAATTATAGCCCTGGGGCCAAAAATGGCCTTGCCCCGGAGCACAGTGGTTTTTATATAGCCTTATATAAGGAAATCATTTTAAAATCTTCTTGTCTGAAACCAGAAGGCTAAGGGCTTTGATATTTGGTATGAAGCTTCACCTTGTAGACCTCTGCCAAGATTGTGCAAATTATAGCCCTAGGGTAAAAAATGGCCCTCCCCGGGGCCCACTTGTTACACTATAGATCAGGTGAGCAATCTAGGGCCATCATGGCCCTCTTGTATGAGGTAGTGGCGCGGGACGTGACCCCAGGGTTGGTGTTACTGAATGAGCAAGAAATATGTGGTTATGGGGAGGGGATCTAAATGGTATCTGAGATATACAGCTTTTTATGAAGTGGAGGGGTGGAGCATGACCGGGGGCCCCCATGTTCATGTCACTGGATGCGTCTTATCATAAGGAACATTTAAAGTTATGGTTTAGGGGTGGGTTTCTGAACAGTTTCTCAGATATTTGGCCTTTTGTGAAGGGAAGGAGTGAGACATTGCCGCAGCACACCAGCTCGGTGTGACTGTATGCATGTAAAAAAAAAACAACAAGAATATATATGTTTTGGGGGTGAACAGGTATCTAACTGGTTGTAAGATATATACATGAAATGAAGGGGGGGGGGGGTGCGGGTCAATGCTCCGGCACATCCTGGGGTTGGCATAAAAGCATATGGCTGAAAGAAGTTTACTCAATGTCTATAAAAATGTCAAAATATCCCAAAATGCTTGACAGTAAATGCCATTTTTCTAATCTCCCAAATATAAGTCTATAGAAACTTGCCACCCCACAAACATCAATTCTCCAGACCACGTATGCTACAGATGAAATTTGGGCCCAATCGGCCCAGATGCTTTGGGAGAGATGTCGTTTGAAAGTGTTGATGCCACACGAACGACGACAACGATGACGATGGCGACAATGGACAACTGCCTATCCTATAAGCTCCCCATAGGCCTTCGGCTCTGTTGAGCTAAACATTAATGATTTTTAAGTGTTTTACTCACCTGTCACGAAGTGACAAAGTGAGCTTTTGTAATCATGTTTTGTCTCTCGTCCGTCTGTCAGTGCGTGTATCCATCCGTAAACAATTTCAAATATCAAAAATCTTCTTCTGTGAAACCACAGGGCCCAGAGCTTATACATTTAGCATGTGGCAACTTCAAGTAGTTACCTACATAAATCCTGTCAATCATACCCTTGGGGTCCAAATTGGCCACACAGGGGCCCCTTACCTCCCATAGACATTTAATGGAAGCTGAAAAAAAAAACACTTCGCTAAAACCATGAAGCACAGAGCTTAGATATTTCGTATGTAGCAATACAAAATAGTCACCTACATAAATCCTGCTAACCATGTCCCTCAGGGCAAAATTGGCCAAGACCGGGGCTCATCAGCTTCCACAGACTCATAATAATTAAAATAACTTAAAAAATGTTCTCCTCTAAAACCAAATGGCCCTGAGCTTAGATATTTAGCATGTAGCAATGTCAAGTGGTCTCCTACATAAATCCTGCCAACCATGCCCCTAGAGTCCAAACTGACTATGCCCCAGGGCTCCTTAGCTCCATAGACTTTTTTTTTAAAATAGCTTAACCTCAAAAATCTTCTCCGAAACCACAGGGCCCAGAGTTTAGATATTTAGAATGCAGCAATGCCAACTGGTTACCTACACAAATCCTGCCAATCATGACATTGGTGTCCAAGGTGGCCCCGCTCATGGGCTCATCAGCTCCCATAGACTTATGATGGATTAAAAAATCTTCGTCTTTGATACTACAGGGCGCAGAGCTTAGATATATAGTATATAGCAATCTCAAGTGGCCACCTAGATTAATGTAGCTAATCATGCCCCTAAAGTCAAAGTTGGCCACACCATCAGGGCTCATTAGTTCCCATAGACTAATAATGAAAAAAAAAAACCTTCAAAAATCTTCTTCTATGAAACCAAAAGTCCCAGAGCTTAGTTATTTAGTATGTACCAATATCAAGTGGTTACCTACATAAATGCCCGTCGTGTTACTGGGGTCCAATATGGCCACACCCTGGGCTCATTAGCTGCCAATGACTTAAAATTGGAAGCTTCAAAAGTCTTCCCTGAAATCATAAGGCACAGACCTTAGATGTAAGCATGTAGTCACCTACATAAATCCTGCAAATCCTGTGCCTAGAGTCTTAATGGGCTATGTCCCAGGGCTCCTTGGCTTCTAGAGACTTATAATAGCAAAAACCTAAAAACTCTTTTTCTCTGAAACTATAAGGCCCAAAGATTCGATATTTAGTATGCAGCAAGGTCAGGTGGTCACCAACATAAATTCTGCCAGCCATGTCCGTGGGGTCCGAATTGGCCACATCCCTAGGCTCAATAGCTGCCAGACTTAAAATGTAACTGAAAGAACTTCGAAAATCTTCTGCCCTGAAACCACAGCTTACGTATTTAAATGTTCCTCGGGTGAGCCATTTAGGCTCAATGAGCCTCTTGCTGGTTAAACTGAGCATTTTCATAGTATATAAAAAAAAACAACAGAACTTTATGAAATCTAAATATCAAGTTTATTTATTCTGCAGTTAACTGATACCCATATGTACATTTCTACATCAAAACATTTTAAAGAATCCTCACCACTTACTTTAAAAAAATATCTTGTTTTCCACACTTTTTGTCATAATTTTGGATTTCTACCTTAAAAAGACCAGTTTCTGTGCAGATTCGAAGTTGAAAGATCTTTGATAGCTACTTGACAGTAGTGACTAGAGAGTACACATCAGGTCATATAAGTGCCATGTAATACAATTTACTTTTGTAACGAAATTTCTAAATGCCCCGAAATAATGGACTTTCAGTGTGTTTTTATGCAAAATTTTGCATTTTTGTACCCCTCAAAATGATACTTTTTATACATTTAAAATTTTTATTTTTTCCTGTCGTTAACTTAGACCAATATGTCACTTTTTACAGCAAGACATTTTTAAGAATCCTCATCACTAACTTTTTAAAAAATTATTCCTGTTTTCCGCAAGTTTTTACCCCCAAAAAGACAATTTTCTGTAAATGTATGAAACTGAAAATTTTTCTATTGCTACTTGCCAACAGTTTATGAATGTCTGGCTATTTAAATCAATTTGGTATTATTTCATGAAAATTTTATGATTTAATTCCTGTTTTTGCCGATTTTTATTCAAATTTTGAACATTTCACGCCAAAAAATCGATTTCGTCAGGGAATATTTTGGGGATTTTTTTCCTGTAAGTCAGGACACGTCACTGATTTTGAAAACAGTGAAAACCTTTCTGAAGGAATTTGTTTGAGGTTAAGGGTCTTTTTGGTCTCAAATGACTAGCCTATAAGCTTCAACCATCCTTCCGTCCCCGCCCATCGGGGCTTGGAGAGATAGCTTGGGCTGCATGGTGCTGCGAGTCAGAGCTGAAACTTACCACACACGAGTACTGGTAAACCACTTAGAAGGACTAAGCCTGCCCAGGCAAAGTGATAAAAGCCAGACTGTCCAATGCATATAAGCCTGGGCGACAGTGTCGGGTAAAAGTCCCACAAAATTGGAAGCAGCGTCTCAAAAATTCCCTACATAGTGTTGACGGGGTCGTTAAACCTCAATTCAAAAACAAATTTTGAACCATCATCGGATTCAGTGGACAATGACACCAACTGGGGCCTGGCAAATGCATCATTGAAAGCTCTGAAACGCAATTACAGATGTTTTACGGTCAGTAAATATTGACAGAAGTATGCTTGGGTTGGTGAAAATAAGCTAGAGGAAAGGAAAATTGTTTTTATTTTCGTTTGTGATGAACAAAATTTTCTGCAACTTTATCTGTAAAAGGTAAAACCATATTTCTGCAGCAATGCAAAAAAGCTACACAAGAAGATTAGGATGTAGGCTAAACTACCGAAAATAATGTTGTGAGTCACCAATTTGAGCTGCGTTTGTTGTAGCCAGTCGTGTTCGTTGTACCGCGGTAACCGGCGTGTACCCATCACGAAAACATATACTTTTATCCTCCTCAAACTCCACTTTTGTATACTAAAACTAATTCCAAACGATCCATTTGATTGTTATAAACTCTTTTAATATGGGCCCCCCTTTTATTCCCTATTTAAACATATCAATAATTCGAATTATGGATATCATTAATTCAAATTCTGGATATCCATAATTATTTATAGATATCAATAATTATTTATGGATATCCAGAATTCGAATTAATGATATCCATAATTCGAATTATTGATATCCATAAATCGATCTGAATCATGGATATCCATAAATCGGATATCCATTATTCGATATATGGATATCTATAATTCGAAATATGGATATCCATAAATCAGTCGAATTATGGATATCCATAATTTGAATTATGGATATCCATAAATCGAATAATGGATATCCGTAATTCGATTTATGGATATCCCTAATTCAAATCGATTTATGAATATCCATAATTCGAAATATGGATATCCATAATAATAATCCAATTTATAGATGTCCATAATTCGATTTATGGATATCTATAATTCGAATAATGGCTATCCATTATTCGGCTGAATTATGGTTTTCCATAATTCGAATTTTGGATATCCATAAATCGAATTATGGATATCTATAAATATGGGTTAAATAGTAAAACAGCACCCCATATTTTAATGTCTTTCTGATTCTCATTGATATGATTTCTCAACTTATGCATGGCATTATTTACAGTGGCGATAACGTTCGACCTACCCATTTTTGCGTTTAGGGTCCGTTTTGAAACCGTTGCAAAACGTTTGCGTTTCGACAACGGTTCGAGCGTTTCATATCGTTTTGACCAATCAAAAGTCAAGGCGAATCGTTTCAGACAAACGGTAAATTTGCGCATGCGCTCTGAAAAGATCAAAACGCTATTGAAAACGCTTTCCCGTTTTGGCCAATAGTATGACCGTTTGAAACCGTTTTATGACTGAGCCAATCGAATTTATGTATTAAGCGCGCATGCGCAATCGCTTTAGTTGACTTAAATACATGTGCATGTTTATTTACAATTATCTTCAACAGCTTAACATATATATTCACTACAATCGCGTCATTTAAAATTAAAGTTATATTTGAGAAAAAAAAAATGAATATTCTGTAAGTACATGTATGCCATTGCTTAAGAAATGACATGATCATTGACTTTAAATACAGAGTACAAAAAACAATCTTAACTAAACAATACATATATAAAGAACAATCGAGAATGACATGGATAATACCTCAGCTTAATGCATGATAAATTTTCGGAAAATACGTTCATCCTAAAACTCTTTATGGATTTTTTTCTAAAAACAAAAGAACCAAAAAAAAAAAAAAAAAAAGAAAGAAAGAAAAACAAACAAATAAGTGTATTGAAGATTTAACCTATATGCCTAGCGGCCCTTTTGTGGAACATTGGCAAATAGTGCAGACCCAGATCAGACGCCACAAAACGCGACGTCTGACTTGGTTCTACACTGTTTGCTGAAAGTACAAACCTTGTTGCAAAATGTGTCGCTAATAAAACAAACCTGGCAGCCCAATAATTGGAAATGGACCAATCCAAACTTACTAGGTGGGAGATTCCATCTTTGTCAAATACGGGTTAAGAAAATGCATTAACTGAGAAATGCTCTTTGTTTGTTTAAATGTTAAGGAAATATTTGCGCCACACTGAGGCCAAAATTATTAGAATCCCTGTATATTCTGGCAATTACAGAGGACCGTATTTCCCAAGACATTAGGGTCATATAATAGTATTGGCGAGATTTGTCACTGACCACACTTCACTTACGTTGCCATGCAACGCCAGGTAATGTGTTTACACGCATGTGTAATATCTGCTTTCCGGAAACTGTTATACATTAGTCGATATTTGTTATATGTTAATTCAGAATTTCTAAATTATTCATCATCACCTCAACAAAAAGTCCGTTAAATAAACACTCCAACATGTCCAACTAGATCCCACATTATCTCAAGAGCATTGAATGTGGGTTTTTGTTTAAAACTGCTGAAATAGAAGGCCCCTCTAATCCCCACAGTATATAGAGCACATTGGGTTTACGAGGTATTCCTTTTTTCCTTATTTTTGCTCCAAAACATAGATTACGGGTACTCCTTAAAACTGTCTGGACAGTGCGGTTCTAATGAGCATTTTTTTTTTTTTTAGAAAATGGGATTTACGGGGAATTCATTATTTTTTTTATATTTTTGTTCTAAAACATAGATTGCGGATACTCGTTAAAACCGTATTACCAAGGTGGTTCTAATGAGCAGTCATAAATCTATAAATATGGCAGAATTAAAAAAAAAAAAAAAACATTTTCATCTGAGAAACGTTAGTTTTAGAGACATTTAGCGCACGAAAGGGTAATCATAATGGTTTGATGCAGATATAAGCGCGAATGATAATTATCTTTTTATTATTTTTCGTCTGAATATTATGTAAGAATGCAGCTTGTCTCGTGCCTCTATTTTCCTAAAGCGAATTATGAAATAGAACGCGTTAATCAGTATTTGTTAATTAATACCCCTGCAACCCAACTTTTTTTAAAAACAAAGTACACGGCGGTTATAACGAGCTTTGTTGAATCTATGTTCCGAGCATAAAATTGATAAGTTTTCAATCGAAACTAAGAATAACTATTTTGGAGATTTCATCTTCAACGGTACTTGAAAATTTTCTGACAAAATATCCGATATCTTGCATTTTTTCTGCTCTAAACATGGATTGCTGATCTTCACCGAACGTGAACCTAAACATAGATTGCTAGTCCTCGTTAGAACCGCTTCGAGCAGAAATAGGAAACCGTTAACCCCAGTTGTACTTTATGAAAATGGGGTTCAAGGGGCTCAACATTATATATACACTTTTCATGATGATCTTAAGAAAATAATCTGACATTGGCGATTTATCCAAATCGCGGCTGTTAAAATGTGTGCGTTCGCGCGCGTGCATATGTGTGTGTGTGTGTGTGTGTGTGTGTGTGTGTGTGTGTGTGTGTGTGTGTGTTTAAAAACGATGGCGGATATTCATGACTGTAAACCCAAATTTTGCGCTTAAGGAAGGTTTACGTGAGTGTTTGTTGCATAAAGTAATATAACAGACTAAAATATCCCTTATGGCCATGCTCATGACATACATGAGAAGATAGAAAGGAAAGAAACATAACCATCAGGTTAACAAGTCCGTGAAATGAAGTTTCCCATAGACCCCACTTTATCAAGAAAAAACTGGGGTTGACGGGAGAATTCATTATTATTATTATTATTGTCTGCTGAAATGCCGGCAGACCTTTTCCAAAATCTTAGCAACCACAGAAGTCACATACCTGTATCGTAGGTGACCTAGCGTCCATACGACGTCTAGTCCAGCCCCGCCCCGCCCCGCCCATTGGGGCTTGAAGAAATAGATGGCTGCATGATGCTTCCACGCAGAGCTGAAACCAACCGCACGTGAGTACTAAGCGTGCCCAGGAAAAGTGGTGCGAGTTGGACCGTCCATGCATATAAACCATATTGGATTTATTAGGCGGTAGGGCTTGAGATGTCATATCTCAATGTCGGGAATAAGACCCACAATATCGGAACAACGTCTCCAAAATGACCTACACAGTGTTGACGGGGGCGTAAAACCCCAAATCAAACAAACAAATAAACGACGTCTAGTTGGCGTCGCATGGGCGTCGATGCAATATCTTGTTTTGACGCTCTTGCGACGTTAACTTGCTGGGATTTGGTAGCTTCTAACAGAAAATATGTCGCCTACATGTAGCCTGAGAACTTGTATTGTGTAAGACAATGCCCCATCCAGTAATTCACTTTTATGCTATTCTTCACTTATTTGTCTGTCTATATATGTTTTATCATGATGAGCTGCATAAGCTTAAGCGAATAAAATTTGACTGATTGATTGATTGATTGATTGATTGATTATCTTTCTTATTTCTGTTCAAAGACGACGGTACGGCCCCGCCCATCGGGGCTTGAAGAAATATATGGGCTGCATGATGCTTCCACGAGGAGCTGAATCCGACCCACACACGAGTACTGGTAAACTGCTTAGAGGATCTAAGCCTGCCCAGGCAAAGCGGTGTGAGTGTCGGACCGTCCATGCTTATAAACCCTATTGGTTTTATTGGGCGGCAGGGCTTGAGATGTCATTTCATCTCAATGTCGGGTAAAAGTCCCACAAAATTGGAAGCAACGTCTTCAAAATGACCTTTACAGTGTTGATGGGGACGTTAAACCTCAAATCAAACAAACAAATCAAAGACGTCGGTCGTGGGTGCACATTGGCACCGCCTCAATGAACCAGTTCGGATGAGCACCATCAGCATATCGTTTGAATATTGATCGATTGATTGTTTTTCTTATTTCTGTTCAAAGACATCGGTCGAGGGTACTCATTAGCACTGTCTCAATGAACCGGTTCGAACGAGCACCATCAGCCTATCTTTTGAATATGCATAAGAATAGTATCACAGATGTTTATCAGTAAACATGCTAAAAATGCCCTATGTCACACAGATGTTTGATCGTAATGAAAGATGAAGACACATGATTTTATATGCTTCTGATGCAACTGCCGGGTGATAAAGTAACAAGTGCGTTTTATGGAAACACAGAACTCTTTATATATACAATTTTCTGGGTTAACAGTTATATACATTGCTATAATATTTCTCCTCAAAAGCGTGGATTGTGGGTACTCGTTACATCCGCCTCCATTGAATGGTTGTAACGAGCACAGACATTATATGTTTGGTACCATTACTGTAATATTTGCGAGTATTATCGATTTCATGCTCAGCATAGTTGAGCATGAAACATTTTTATTCCTTAGGGGCCAGATTATATGAAAGAAGCAGTTTCATCCCACGAGTGTGTTTGGTAAGTGTATCCAAATTAGCAATAAATAAATTAATACCGCAGAAAAAGTAAACGCTCAGTTTTTCGAAATAGAAGAAAGAATCATAGTAACGACGTTGGTTCGTTATACTGTGACGCGGCAAAGTACGTAGTCGACTCTTCATTCTGTGTACATGTCAATTCGCTCTATGCTTGAAGAAATATATGGGCTGCATGATGCTTCCACGCAGAGCTGAATCCAGCCCGCATACTAGTACTGGTAAACCGCTTAGAGGATCTAAGCCTGTCCAGGAACCGCAGTGCGAGGCGGACCGTCCATGCTAAAAAACCCTATTGGTTTCATTGGGCGACAGGGCTTGAGATGTCATTTCATCTCAATGTCGGGTAAAAGTCCCACAAAATTGGAAGCAATGTCTCCAAAATGACATTTACAGTGTTGACGGGGACGTTAAACCTCAAATCAAACAAACAAACAATACACATCTTACGTAATCCGGTTTCAAAGACTATCCTAGTCCAAGCTGTTAAGCTATTTTCGATTTTTGCCCTCAGTCAACTTTTTGGAAAATATAACGCTGGACATACGCTAGATAACGTATGGCATTCCCGATTTTGTTTTCTGTCGGATTCAGTAATAATAATAATAATAATAATAATAATAATAATGATAATAATAATAATAATGACACTCATCATCATCCAACGCTGGTGTGGATGTACATGTATATGGAAATAGTGTAGATCATAATTGGGTGAAATAGTGACAAGTGAAGACAATAAAAAACATGTAAGGAAATAACACACACACGCGGTCGCGCACTTTATATAGTAAATTGGAATTTACAGAAATATACATTTATTTTCATTTTTCTGCCCATAAACGTAGTTTGTGGCCACTCGTTAGATCTGTCTCACTGGGGCGGTTGTAACGAACACCTACAATCTAAATTTGGATTGAGATGAAAACATTACTTTTCATCTGAAAACTACGTTCTAATGATGTGACAGTTGAAATTTTAGCACTCGGGTGACAATAAAATTTGCCGCGACAAATAAATAAATATAAATAAATAAATAAATAAAACATTTAGTACAACGGAAAAACCACTTTATCGAAATCGGACAACACAAATACCCACATTTCCCTATAGGTTTTTTTTTGCAGTGACGCGTCTCAGTATGTACCTGTCATACCGCTGCTAACCTAATGCCCTGCAGGTAACCGCACATCTTCTGAATACCGCCCCGTGTAATCCGATATCAAAGAGCTGCCTTGTTCAATATACAAGTTCCTCATTTATACGTTCGTGGGAAAAATAAGCAGGAAATAACCATAGTAACGTTGTTGAGATGAATAATAATGTATTATAAAATCAAAATACACCATGTTTTAATAATATTTTTAAACTACACAACACCCGACGTGTGTTTGTGTGTGTGTGTGGGGGTGGGAGGGTGTTAAATCATTCGCATATACAACTCGCAGTGGTAAACATATATGACGTACGTATCATCATCATCATCATCATCATGTGTGACCACCGTCATCATCAACATCATCATCATCATCATCATCATCATCATCATCATCATCATACATGACGTACGTATCATCATCATCATCATCATCATCATCATCATCATCATCATCATCATCATGTGTGACCAGCGAGGGTAAAGCCTAAACTACGCACATATATACAAATTCTACTAGGGAACCATTGGTTACACATGTGGTCGGTCTCGGTGACCCGGTCTGATGATCACAGAGCAGTGGGTTCTATCCCCGATGGGCCCAGTAAACTTCTTTCGTGGTGATTGATCCTGAAATATCCCTCGCTTCCACCGATTCTAAAGGGCAAGATGCAACTTTCTGGTGATATAATGTGTAATGTGCTGATCAAATGGTGTTGGTCCAGGAAACAATAAGTGGCGTAGAAACGGACTGGCCGGCTCGATATGACCTTAATATAGCTAACTGGGCGGTAACAGCGAAGCATGCGAAAGCCTAGGAATACGCAATCTGATATTAGTTTTCCCTAAAACAAACTGGAACACTTGCTTTATGCAGGCCTCGGAAGCATAGTCTGATGCGCGTCTGACTGGTGATCAGGGTTTGCGAGTTCGGTACCTGCCGGCCGGGCAACATTAATTCGTGGGTCTGTAGCAGTCTGACGCGCGTCTGACTGGTGATCAGGGGTTGCGACTTCGGTACCTGCCGGCCGCGCAACATTAATTCGTGGGTCTGTAGCAGTCTGATGCGCGTCTGACTGGTGATCACAGGTTGCGAGTTCGGTACCTGCCGACCGGGCAACATTAATTCGTGGGTCTGTAGCACAGTCTGATGCACATCTGACTGGTGATCAGATGTCGCGGGTTCGGTACCCTCTGGTCGGGCAACATTAATTCGTAGATCTGTCTCACAGTCTGGTGTGCGTCTTGCTGGTGATCAGGATTCGCGGGTTGGTATACCTGCCGGTCGGACAACGTTAATTCAGGGACCTGTAGTACAGTCTGATGTACGTCTGACTGTTGATCAGGTGTCGCGGGTTCGGTAGCTGCCGGTTGGACAACGTTAATTCGGGGACCTGTAGTACAGTCTGATGTACGTCTGACTGTTGATCAGGTATCGCGGGTTCGGTAGTTGCCGGTCGGGCGACATTAATTCGAGGATCTGTAGCTCAGTCTGATGCGCGTCTAGCTTGTGATCAGGGGTCGCAAGTTCTGCCAGCCGGGCAACATTCTTACTCCTTTTCCAAAAACATAGATTGTGGGCACTCGTTAGAACCTTCTGACTGATGCAGTTTTACCAGAACCTGCAATCTCTGGAAAATGTGACAATTTTGCATACTAAAATGTTAGTGGACATTATGGTATCAGACCGGTTGACATAGTGAATGAAACAAAAACAAAACAAAACAAACAAAAAAAAAAAAAAAAAAAACGGACAGTTTTCCGACGGTAAAAAACAATGATATTTGTTTGATATATTATCAAACATTGTGTTTGGTGTTAGGTAACGAGTACCCACAATCTATGTTTTAGTTTCTAAATAAGCAAAAATAAAGAAAATATTGTAGATCCCTGTAACCCCATACCTTTGTCTCAACGATGTAGGATGCTAAGGAGCACTCATAATCTGTGTTTCGAGCAAAAAAGATGGTTATATTAAGGCGATGCTATCGACTTTACACAATTCATGATTTCCAAAAATGTTGTGGATATTAATGGGTTTTGCCTCACCGAGGCAATTCAAATCACTACCCCTCAGTCTCACATTTAACTAGAGTTCTGCATGTCAGAATGCAATATATGTATACGAGTCGAAATAAACGAAAATAGCAGACTCGGTTTTACTGAGTCTGTTCGTGACCAGTACTGATTTGTTTGTTTGATTGGAGGTTTAACGTCCCCGTCAACTCTGTAAATGTCATTTTGGAGACGTTGCTTCCAATTTTGTGGGACTTTTACCCGACATTGAGATGAAATGACATATCAAGCCCTGTCGCCCAATGAAACCAATAGGGTTTATTAGCATGGGCGGTCCGCCTCGCACCGTGGTTCCTTGACAGGCTTAGATTCTCTCAGTCGTTTACCGGTACTAGTGTGCGGGCCGGATTCAGCTCTGCGTGGAAGCATCATGCAGCCCATATATTTCTTCAATGACCAGTACTGAAATGTGAAAACCGCTTACAGGATCTATGCCTGACCAGCAAAAGTGATAAAAATAAAGAAAATATTGTAGATCCCTGTAACCCCATACCTTTGTCTCAACGATGTAGGATGCTAAGGAGCACTCATAATCTGTGTTTCGAGCAAAAAAGATGGTTATATTAAGGCGATGCTATCGACTTTACACAATTCATGATTTCCAAAAATGTTGTGGATATTAATGGGTTTTGCCTCACCGAGGCAATTCAAATCACTACCCCTCAATCTCACATTTAACTAGAGTTCTGCATGTCAGAATGCAATATATGTATACGAGTCGAAATAAACGAAAATAGCAGACTCGGTTTTACTGAGTCTGTTCGTGACCAGTACTGATTTGTTTGTTTGATTTGAGGTTTAACGTCCCCGTCAACTCTGTAAATGTCATTTTGGAGACGTTGCTTCCAATTTTGTGGGACTTTTACCCGACATTGAGATGAAATGACATATCAAGCCCTGTCGCCCAATGAAACCAATAGGGTTTATTAGCATGGGCGGTCCGCCTCGCACCGTGGTTCCTTGACAGGCTTAGATTCTCTCAGTCGTTTACCGGTACTAGTGTGCGGGCCGGATTCAGCTCTGCGTGGAAGCATCATGCAGCCCATATATTTCTTCAATGACCAGTACTGAAATGTGAAAACCGCTTACAGGATCTATGCCTGACCAGCCAAAGTGGTTCGAGGCTGGCCGTCCCTACATATAAACCATTTTTGTTTGTTTGGGCGACAGGGCTTGAGATGTCATTTCATCTCAATGTATGGTAAAAAACACACACACACTCAAAATGGGAATCAATGCCTCAAAAATAAAATAGTGTTTAAGGTGGCGTAAATTCAAAATATCAGAATTTTCACGAGTGCGAAGCGTGAGTGAAAATTCTGATGTTTTAGACAAAATTTGTTTGGCTTTTATGAAAAAAGAATATTGAAAAAGTAGTCCCGGCTGCCACTGTGAAGATATCGCGATCATATTTATTGTTCACAATAGGAACATACCCTGTTTTCACGACATCATGAAAACAAGCCTATATTATTTTGAGCCCTTAAACCAAACCTTTATATATTATAACTGGAATTTACATGGGTTTACATCATCGTGTAAAGAAGTCCGTGAAATGAACACCCCCTTAAACCTCACTTTATATCGAGAAAATGGGGGTGAACGGTTGACATTATTTTTTCTTATTTCTGCTCCAAGACATAGGTTGTGGGTACTCGTTAGAACATTCGCATTGAGGCGGTTCCAACGAGCACCCACAACCTATATTTGCAGCATAAATGAAAAATATCACGGATTTTCATTAGAAAAGTAGCCATTTTGGAGATCTGAATAAAAAATCCACTATGTCGCACGGGTTTGTTATTGTGATATTTCTTCTTAATTCTGCTTATAACATAGATGGTGGTTACTCGTTAGAACGCCTCACCGAGGCGACTCTAACGAGTTCTCACAATCTATGCTTTGAGCAGAAATATAAAAATATAATACTATTCTTAGATTTTTGGTAAAATTTTCAAAATACGAAAGTGCGTGTTTTTGTAATGAGGTGAAGCGATGATTTTTATTTGTTTCAGATATAAATTGATTTCGCGGCTTAGTATATTATAAAATTATAAATGAAATATTTTCACCGCCGAAATATATATAAAAAAGATAAAATATTAACGTGTGTCTGATTCTGACAGTTCAAATACAATTTATTTTTGTTCCATTACGAAAACAAGCCTAATCAAATAAATTGAAAACTTCTACTCTACAACAAAATTGTAAATTTTGGGATAAAAGTTCTGATATTTTTGTCCAAATATCTACTCATAACATAGATTGTGGGTACTCGTTAGAACCGCCTTGGCGATGCGGGTTTAACGTTTACCCATAGTCTATATTTGAGTAGAAATAATGTAAAATAATTAACCCTGTCAAGCCAAGTTTTTCAATACAAAAGTGGTTTTAAGAGAGTCAAATTTATAAAGGCGTGTTTTCGTGATGATTGAAGAAGACATCTGTCATCGAATGTTAATTTGATGACGGATAATTATTGAGATCACATATACTGAAAAATCATGTTAAATGTCAAATTCATTGTATATTTTTTTTTCCCTAAAATATAGCGGCCGTACGTAATGGGTGAGAACAATCAATTCCCTCACAAAAACCATTCGAAAACTATGGAAAACAGACTCTTCTCGGTTAATGTTTTGTCCATGTATGAAAGGTTCTTATGTAGTTTGTTTTTCACCAGCAAGCATTGAACCCGCAAATCTGGATCAACAGTTAAACGCGCATCCGACTGAGCTACAGAATCCGGAAACATTTTCTTTCTGTTAAACACAATTTGCTGTTTATTGCAGGAGATCCTCTTTACCTTAAAATCATTTCGCTATTATTTTTTATCTATTTTCTGTTTCATAATAAAAATAATCAAAATAGTAATATATAATAATAATAATAATAATAATTATTATTATTATTATTATTATTATTATTACTATTTATTTTTATTTTTATTCATTATTACTAATTATCATTATTATTATTATCATTTAAGTGAGTCTACGGGATTTTTATTGGTTAACGAAAAAGAACATATGAAACCAGAAACGGTTTCCATGACAGCGTTTTTCGAACGCTAATGTGATTGGTTGATATACGAAACGCTTGAAACGTTTCAGAAACGATGATCTGATTGGTTGAAAATGTAAACGATCGTTTAAGCGTGGTCTCAACGCTGCGTTTTCAAATCGTTGAAAAGAGTTTTGCATCCGTTTCCGTGGACAACAAAAACTAAATCGCCACTGTATAAATGTCAGTGCACAACTAGAATTACGAAATGATAACTCAGGGAGTACACCCATTTTAGAATCTTTTTCGTACATAACATGGATATTAAAACTTAGATTTTTAATAATGCAGTCACTTCGATTGCTGAATATGTTCTAGAAAGGGGTAGCCTTTGGAAGCAAGGAATACACCACAGAACTGGAAAACATGGAGTGTTCATGTTTTCTGGACCAGACTAGCTAGTTTCGGCCAATTAGGCCTCATCAGTGACACTCAAATATTTTCAAAATTCCACTATGGGATCAATGATCCCATAGGGCAAGAAAATGTAAACTACACTATAATGCGGGACAGGGATACTTTTTACGGCCGCCACACATTCCCAGACACGAGCTGTCCGCAATATTGTGATGAAAAGTAACAGATTTATTAATTGACTATCCTGTATTGTTCGGAGGTCATTCGTATTAACACACAGGTCAAAGACCAATAATCATGTTTTAATGGTGTCAATTAATAAAATTGTCATTAATCAAATAATTCCGTATTGGCCCTGTTACAGGCCTCGGGCCAACACAGCAGACCTCGGATCTGTTTTGTTTGTTTGATTTGAGGGTTAACGTCCACGTCAACACTGTATAGAATATTTTGGAGACGTTGCTTCCAGTTTTGTGGGACTTTTACCCGACATGAGATGAAATGACATCTCAAGCCCTGCCACCAAATGAAACCAAAAGGGTTTACAAGCATGGGCGGTCCGATTCGCACCGCTTTACCTGGGCAGGCTTAGATCCTCTAAGCGGTTTACCAGTAGTCCTGTGCGGTCTGATTTCAGCTCTGCGTGGAAGCACCATGCAGCCCATCTATTTCTTCCATCCCCATGGGCGGGGGCCGACCTCGGATCTGTAACTGGGTCAAAATATTGCAGATTTTTGCAGATTCTTGTGCACACGGGGTATTCGACTACCTGGAACGCAGACGGATACCAAAAACGCCGACGGAAAAACAACAACAAACATTCGTGGTGAGTTGAACAAATCGCATTTTACGGGCATATATCAAATAGATGCCCACAGATATTGATAGCAATCTGTTTCGCAGTGTCTCGGAATACTTTCCACGAACTGTGGATGCAAATCCTTCTGTCAATGACGAATTATGACATATTTTATTCGGCAAAATATAGATGGTTGATGCAAGTCGACAGTTTTTTTAGTTTTACAGCAATAATTCGTATATAATTTCCAATGTTTCCTGAATAGCATAAAATACTAATGTATTGAGTACCTGTCATGCGTTATTAGAATTAGCAAAAAGCAGGATTTTAGAATTATAGATGTGAATTTCTTGATGAGGGTGTTCGAATAAGGATACCAATGACGACCCGCACAGATACCATGCAATGCAGACGGCACAAAGTTATGGTTACCATTGACGTGGAAACCACAAGCGTGGAAAAATAAAAAAAAAGGAGTAAAATACATTCTGTTTTCGTTTAATTGGAAAGTTAATCTAGACACAGTCTTACCACAGTGTACCTCGACCAAAGAGGGTATTCTCGATGTAGAAGGGAAGGCAATGACCAGGAATCGATACGATTGCCTTTCGCTTTTCGCCAAAAGACACCAACGTGACGGTTTGTCTTAATACCACATGTGGGCCATATTCGCGCAAATGACTTTATGTAGCGCACACGACCCGTCAATTCTTAATAGGTGTCATAAATCTGTGATTTCATAATGTTAGATACTTTTACGATCAAATAGGCACGATTTGTAAATTTCCTTCGGTATATTAATAGCGTAGTCCCACAAAACAACCACGGACATGAATTCAGTCCTTCTCGCTACCTTTAGTCCACGCAGAGTACTTTTAAATTCATTATTTTGACAGATAAATATGAATATACAGTCGAACTTCAATGGCTCGAACACTTTTGGGACCAAGAAAATTTGTTCGAGACCACGGTGGTTCGAGCCACAGGGGGTTGATCTTGGAGCTAGGGGAGGAGGCCGAATACGGACATATTTTCAGTTTTCTTCAAAATAAATGCATGTTGTGTGTACTCATTAGAATCGCCTCATCGAGGCGATTCTTGTGAGTACACAAAACATACATTTTCAAGATCAAATTAGACAATTATACAAACTATATTTATATCTGCAGTTATGGCATTTTCTTTCTAGGGACTCAAGAAAGAGTTCGACTCGGCCGTAGTAAATGGGCCATCAGTGTTTGAGTCATCGAAGTTTCACTGTACATTAAATTTCAAAACAGATGTTTTTTTTTTTTTTTTGGTTTTGGTTTTACGGCCCTTTCAAGATTATTTCACTCATGTCGAGCCGATCGTTAATCAGAGGTGGGCGAAAACCAGAAAAAAAACGACCTGACCTTCCGTTGCAGAACTTGGCGTCTCACATTTGACCCGAGCCAGGCTCGAACTCAAAACAGATCGTATTAGAACTGTACGAGTTTGTTTCATTATTTTGACAGATAAATATGATTATACATTACTGCAATGCCCATAGGGGCTTAAAGAAATATATGGGCTGCATGATGCGTCCACGCAGAGCTGAATCCGGCCCGCACACGAGTACTGGTAAACTGGTTAGTGGATCTAAGCCTGCCCAGGCAAAGCGGTGCTAGTCGGACCGTCCATGCTTATAAACCCTGTTGGTTTCATTGGGCGACAGGGCTTGAGATGTCATTTCATCTCAATGTCGGGTAGAAGGACCACAAAATTAGAACAACGTCTCCAAAATGACCTTTACAGTGTTGACGTGGACGTGAAACCTCAAATCAAACAAACATTATTGCAACGACGTTGATATGGCGTTGTTCCAGTGTGTGGTACGTGTTGGTAGGATCGGGTCCTACGAAATTACGAAACGGTCTTATTAGATAAACAATGTGAAATTTATAGAAAAATTTCGGGAAAGAATGACGCACCTGAACGAATGGCAATATAATTAACCCATATATCCCCTCTTCTGGGATATTAGCAAACAGTGCCGATCCAGATCAGACACGGCGTCTGATCTGGGTCTACATTGTTTGTTAAAAGAAAATTCATTTTTGTAAAATTTGCCACAAATAAAAACAAACCTGACACCCTAATAATAGGAAGTGACAACTCCAAACTTACTAGGTGGAAGACTCCATGTCACATATGGATTAAAACATACGAAGAATAGTTTGTTTCCCTCACCCCATCCCCTTTAGCAGAAAAGAATGAATGCCCAAACAGTTGTCCAAAATTAAATATTGCCAGGATATTTGTTTGTTTGAATTGAGGTTTAACGTTCCCGTCAACACTATTTAGGTCATTTTGGAGATGCTGCTTCCAATGTTTTGGAACTTTTACCCGACATTGAGATGATATGCCAACTCAAGCCATGTCGCCCAATGAAACCAATTGGGTTTATAAGCATGGACGGTCCGACTCGCATCACTTTGCCTGGGCATGCTAAGATCCTCTAAGCTGTTTACCAGTGCTCGTGTGCGGTCGGTTTCAGCTCTGCGTGGATGCATCATGCAGCCCATCTATCTCTTCAAACCCCGATAGGCGATTGCGTTTCAGTTTTACGTCCCCACCAACAACAAGATCATATGGAGACGGAACCTCTGTTTAAAGACTCGCCCGAAAGTCTGGTGAAGCCCGGAATCGATCCCACGACCACTGGTGTGCGAAGCGAGTAGATTATCCTCTGCACCACGGAGGCTTCTAATTTACATATATGGGATATAATACCGAAATGGAATGAATACAAAGCACCTGCATGTAAAACATGGTGTTTTTACAGATGCCTATGCACAGTTTGCCGAGATGAGACCTCACATTGGGAGCTGTCTATATCTCGCATTTTGATGATTTTAATTGAAGCATCTTTATGGGACCCGGGAAGGGACATGATTTGTTTTAATATGTTGTGCGAACAAGATATTAAGTTGTGCGAACAAGATATTATCTTGTGCGAACAAGATAATATGTTGTGCGCACAAGATATTATCTTGTGTAGACAACATAATTTATCTTGTGTGGACAACATAATTTATCATGTGCGGACAACATATTATCTTGTGCGCACAAGATAATATCTTGTTTGCACAACATATTATCTTGTGCGCACAACATAGAGCTTGGGAAGTTGTGCGAACAAAATATTATCTTGTGCGCACAACTTATAAAATAATAAAAAAAAATCATGTCCCTTCCAGGGTTCCGTACATCTAACATAATAGCAACTATGCATTTGTTGTTTTTTTTTGCAAAATTCCAAGATGAAAGTGGCAGAAACTCAGGGCGTAAGTGTAAATATTTGATCAGCTGTCTGAGCGATTAGGCTGTGTAGTATGAGATCAATATTTGTCAAATATGACAATGCAGATCAAGTTGAGACGCCGCAAAATCGGTGATTTGTCTACGTACACCGTTTGCTAAAACGGCCAGTCTATTTGAAAAAAAAAACTTACAACAAATAAAACAAAGGAGAAACCCGCCGGTCAAGTATTGTTATGTGGAAGATTCTGGTTGTCATATATGGGTACATGCATCATGAAAGGCGCCTGCGACCAGGTAAGAATCATATCAACATGTGTAGCTGTACAATCTGATTGCTTTCAGATGCATCTCGGTGCAGAAATGATTTAATATGACATGTGATGGAATGAATGCGCAACATGTCTAAATATTTCGAACAAACAGTGTCATGAATGTCTAGAGTTTGCTAAGAATGACAGAAATTAAGAAGTATCACGCATTTTGTGCAATAGCCTGCAGATGCACAACAGTTTTTAAACATGAACAGGTTGGAGCAACATCTATCCGTCAGCAGTTGAAACCTGCTTTCTAACGAACAGTTTTGACGGATTGCATTCACATTTCCTATACACGATCGTCTCGGATAAAATCCGCCACTTTTATTTGTGTAGCGGTTCTTCTTCTTCTTACCACTACTACTGACAATCCGTTGCAGAACTTGGCGTCTCAAATGTGACCCGCGCGAGGTTAAAACCCACAGCAGTGAGAGACGATATGGTTGAGATAGACTATCTGAACGAAACCGCCAACAAATGCGGACCTTTAGAAGTTTAAATGCGCATATACATATATTTGCACAAGAACCACCACTGTCGATCAGACTTTTTTAGTTTCCTGCCTCTTCAGTTTCCTGCCCTTCACAAACATCCGAAGAAAAGACTTGATTTGGGTCTAGAGATAGACTTCTAAATAGAATAACGGAATGAAACGTCAAACATTAGAATACTTGCATGAAACCTCGAACATTTATCAGCCGATTTGTGGTCTATCTGCAAAATCCTCTATGAATGATTTATCTGGAAATCCTCTGTGCGTTGTAATTTCTCTTTTTATCTCCCGACCGAATAGGTTCGGGGGATATAGCGATCAGCCTGGCGTCCGTCCGTCTGTCCGTCCGTCCGTAGACGCAAACTTGTGATGGCCATAAATCCTATACCCTTTGCGATTCATTGATGGTTCTTGGCACAATTGTTCACAAGGCTGAGACGGCGTGTCATGCGCAAGAACCAGAACTCTGGATGCCATACTTTTTGAGTTATCTCCCTTTTTAATAAAATAGAATGATTACTTTGTGGTGGCCATAACTCCAATATCCTTTGAGATATATTGATGACACCTGGCACAGCTGTTCACAAGGCTGAGACAGCGTGTCATGCACAAGAACCACAACTCTGGTTGCCATGGTTTTTGAGTTATCTCCCCTTCCAATAAAATAGAGTGAATACCTTGTGATGGCTATAACTCCAATACCCTTTAAGATATATTAATGATACATGGCACAGTTGTTCACAAGGCCGAGACAGTGTGTCATGCATAAGAACCACAACTCTGGGTGCCATGGTTTTTGAGTTATCTCCCCTTCCAATAATATAGAATCACTACCTTGTGATGGCCACATATTGATGGTACTTGGTACAGTTATAAATGAGTTTAAGCAGGTGTGTCACGTGCCAGAACCACAACTCTGGGTGCCCTGTTTTTTTAATTATCTCCCCCGACAATATAACCTTGTGATGGCCACTTGTATGCAAGGTTGAGACGGCGCTTCATGCCTAAGAACCACAACTCTGGGTGCAATGATATTTGAGTTATCTCCCCTTCCAATATAACAGTCTGATTACCTTGTGATCACCGTACCTCCAATACCATTTGACATATATTGGTGGTACTTGATGCAGATGTACATGAGGTTAAGCAAGTGTGTCATGCTCAAGAATTACAACTCTGGGTGCTCTGGCTTTTGAGTATTCTCCCCTGCCAATATAACCTTGTGATGACCATAGCTCCAACCCCCTTTGAGATATATTCAAGGAACTTGGCGCAATTGTATACAAGGTACAGAAGGGGTGTCATGTGCAAGAAACACAACTGTTGGTGCTGTGGTATTTGAGTTACCTACCTTTCCAATATAACAGTATGACCAGCTTCTGATCATCATATCTCAAATACCCTTTGAGATATATTGATGGTACTTTGTGCAGAAATACATGAGCTTAGGCAAGCATGTCATGCGCAAGAACCACAATTCTGAGTGCCCTGGTTTTTTAGTTATCTCACCTGACAGTATAATCTTGTGAATGCCATAACTGCAGTAACTTTTGTGATATATTGCTGGTTTAATTCTGGTGCACTTTCTATTGGTGAACAATATTCTGAAGGCCATATTAGCTTTTGGTCGGGGGGATTTGCCATCTCTTCGATGGCTATTTTTTATTATTTTATTTAATAAAATGTGGAACTATTATAGTAAAAAAATATTAGAACCAAGGAAAGGCTCTCTGACTGTTCCTCTTCATACCAGACACATGCAGAGAGAGAGAGAGAGAGAGAGAGAGAGAGAGAGAGAGAGAGAGAGAGAGAGAGAGAGAGAGAGAGAGAGAGAGAGAGAGAGAGAGAGAGAAAGAGAGAGAGAGAGAGAGAGAGAGAGAGAGAGAGAGAGAGAGAGAGAGAGAGAGAGAGAGAGTAACCATTTACTCGTCTTACGCTATTTTCACCATCGTTGTTTATATACGGCATGGGAAATATTCAGCACTGTTCATAACCGTGCTTTTTGGACCTCAAAATTAAGGAGATATGGAAGTAGGCATTGATTTAGGCATTAATTGTAAATCCGTCATTGGTATCCATCGTCTGCGTTTCATGGTAACATCAAAGAAATCCGTCTGTCGTAAATATTATCTTCTTTCAGCATGGTGCACTCAAGTCCATGCTTATTGCTGCCCGAGCAACGTATGGCACAAGTATATAGGAGTTTATTTTTGAACAAGGACTATTTCTCTTTCAAGCTACAATGACATCTTTGGATAAATCGGTTTCATTTCTGGTATTTACACTAATTCTTTTAGACATTGTGCATGTTTTGCATTTTAGTTGTCTGTAAAGACGTTTTCATGTAATCTATCGAAGCTAAAAGCACCATTACGAAACAGCTGTGACAGTTCCAGAAGAATACATTTTTTTAATAGGGTCGCAAAAAAACATGATTTTATCGACTCACCCTCTTTCAAATCCAAGGTAAACAGTCGGCGTTTTTGGTATCCGTCTGCGTTCCAAGTAGTCGAATACCCCGTGTGTTGTGATTGTACTGTGAGTGTTGTCTGAATGGAGTTGAGTTTGTTCAGTTAGTAGAGCACATTGTTGTGGGTAACAACATGCGTATTTTAACGATCGCTCTGACCTTTGCTCGTCGAAGTTGAAATTATAAACTAATTGTTAAAATGGAGATAACAAGTGAGCTATTATTGCTTACAAATGATTCAAAATTGCTTCATTTTCTTAATTGTTTTCATCATCAATGCCTAATACATAATTTCACAAAAGTTTAGTATTTGTAGTCCGTGCGAGATAAAATAACATGGCAGGGCAGTGTTGCCAAATGTCTTCACAAATTGAGTACATAGCAGTGATTAGATGCCTGTTTTGTTTTTTTTTTAAAAAGAAGACGAACCCGGAATTTTTGAGGCATTACGATAACACACCCGTGCGACATAGTGCATTTTTTCACATCTCCAAAATGGCCATTTTTCTGATGAAAATCCGTGATATTTTCTAATAAATACTGCAAACATAGGTTGTGGGTGCTCGTTAGAACCGCCTCACTGAGGCGGTTCTAACGAGTACCACCAACATATGTCTTGGAGCAGAAATAAGAAAAATAATCTATACCCCCTTAAACCCCAGTTTTCTCTATATAAACTGGGGTGTAGGGGGTCTTCATTTCACGGACTTGTTCACGTGATGGAATTGTGTGGTTTACGGGAAGACAGCTCTTTCATATTCAACTGATAAAAATTGGCTGGCTGATTTTAAACGTGGTCGGGTAACGTTGGAACACGATTACCGCAGTGGAAGATATGTGAACGCTATTGATGACGCTACTGAAAGTTTAAGGAAACTATTAAGCAGGACAGGCGAATGAAAGTTTAAAAAATGGCTATAAAATTGGAGATTTCTTAGGGTGGCGTTTTTACCATTTTACATGAACGGCTGGACATGAGGAAGCTTTCAGTGCGTTGGATGCCTTAGTAAAGAACAACGAGCTGCCCGAGTGTCCATGTCTGAGTCACTTTTGGAAAGATATGATTCTGATCCGGAACACTTTCTTGAAAGATTCGTTACCGGTGACGAAACTTGGATCCATCACGTTGATCCTGACACTAAGCACCAAACAAAGGACTGGTCATGTTTCACCGCGTCCAAAGAAATTCAAGACTCAGCAGCCTTCAGTTGGCAAGGTCAACTATGTTTTGGGATAGCAAGTGGGTTCTGTTGGTGTACTATTTACCTCTTGGCCAGACTATTAACTAATATTTTGGACCAATTACGTGCGGCTATAGTACAGAAAAGGCGTGTATATAGGTGTGCTGCTGCAACATGACAATCCAATGAAGCGGAACGGTTTCAAACCTTACCCTGATCTGGCACCCCGTTGATTATATCGGAGTGATTTTTGTTTCCGAACTTGAAGAAAGAATCGCGTGGCCGTCACTTCCGGTGAGATGAATATTTGTTTGTTTGTTTGATTTGATGTCTAACGGTCCCGTCAACACTGTATATGTCATTATGGAGAGGTTGCTTCCAATTTTGTGGGACTTTTACCCGACACTGAGATGAAATGACATCTCAAGCCCTGTCGCCTCCCAAAAAAACAATTGGATTTATAAGCATGGACGACTCGCGACGTTTGGCCTGGGCAGGCTAAGCACCCCCAAGTGGAATTCGTTTCCGCTGACCGTTCCAAGGCGGTTCTTCTGTCGCGGTTTATTTTTGCCATGGTTTGTCTTTGGGTGTTTGTGTCGCTTATATTATTTTATTTTGGATAGCCTATTGGCCATTTTGGGGGAAAGTAACTGCCCTTTTGTCTTTCCGCTATTGATGTTTCCATTAGGGTCTGTTGTTTCGTGTTTGTGTTTCTTTCCCTTTGGTGTCTCTGATGGGAGCTACGGGTTAATTGTATCGATTCCTGATCATTGCCTCCACTTCTATTTTAGATCCTCTAAGTGGTTTACCAGTACTCGCGTGAGGTCGGTTTCAGCTCTGCGTGGAAGCATCGTGGAGCCCATCTATTTCTTCAAGCCCCGATGGGCGGGGCCTGGTCAGATGAAAAGCTTAAGGTAGCGGTTGAAGGGTGGATTGACTCTAGGAACCCTGAATTCTACAAAAATGGACTTTCAGCCTTGGAACATCGATGGAGGAAGGGGTGACTTTGTGGAAAAAGAAGTCAAGCGTTACTCTCAGAAGGTAAGGCAAGATATTTATTGAACGACCCTCGTAGTTTATGCATTCTGCGTCTATCCGAAAGTTTATCCAATCCAATTTCTTCGTAAAGTTTCAGGATACTAACTACAGTAGAACTTCGGTGGCTCGAACACCGATGGCTCGTTTACCATGGCTGAGTCGAACCCGTTCTTGAGTCCCTAGCGAAATCCTTTACATAAGAAATAGTGGGGGATACTTGAGGAGATTTTTGTCATTTATCTTGCAAATGTATGCTGTGTGTTCTCATTAGAATCGCCTCGATGAGGCGATTCTAATGAATACACACAGCATACATTTTCATTATAGAACACCGAAAGGATGTTTAAAAGTATCACGTTATGCCTCCTGGCAGTAATCCTCAGTGGCTCGAACTACCCCTGTCTCGAACAGATTTTCGAGGTTTTCGAGCCATCGAAGTTCGACTGTAATTTTGTAGTGCCCTTGGCAATACGGCTTGCTTTATGTTTTTTTTTTTTTTCTATTTCGTTCTTTTGTTGCTGAGTACAGTTGTAAAATACAATATCAGCATGAGATCTTATTTTTTTGTCACTGGAACATCTTATTCGTTTCACATTACGACATTTTAGTCATTGTCAAGTGGTTTTCTTGCAGTACCAGGGAACAATGGTGAAATCACTGCTGTTATTTCAGCATATGGTCTAGTGTCAGCTGTAATTCCATAAGGTAACCAGTCCGCCAAATGCGCCTACATTTTAACTTCAAGGCGCCACATCTGAATAGACATGGAGTACTGAAATTGAGTCCGATGCTGACGCATTGATTTGCTTGCAGTTGTAACAAACTGAAGCATTTTTGCTTCAAAAATACCTATTATATCCTCCGTCCTATGTATTAGCAATACTGTCATATGTTTGCATGATTTTCGGAATGCTGCTTGTCTATACAGCAGGCTATAAATCCGGAAAAGCACTGCACTGATTCCTTAATTAATAATGATGATATGGCATTTGATGTCATCCCCTTTATAAAATTGATAGAAAACAAATATACCCATAAGATCCATGACCTTAATAAGCCACCATAGATAAGTGTGTTGTTTTTTGTGTCTCGAACTTTTCATTGTCCTTATCATTCATAGTCACTATTATTATAATTAATTCCAAATACAAAGAACAATTCTTACACAAAGTTTCTACAAAAAGAATTCCAAGTAAATGCAAACTGATCAATTCCGAGGAGTTCCAAATGAGTGCTTTTTGCGGAACGGCATCGTCTGATGGTTTTGGTACTGATTTTTGAATGGGCTTGTATGTGCTTTCGGCAGAAACCAATTATTGAAGCAATTAAGTAAATAAAAAGTAAAAATATTTATATAATACTTGTAGGTTTGAAGCACACTTTGGGTCATTGTTAATGATTGACTGATGCAATTTCCGAAAGTTAACATTAGAAAGATTGTGACGTCGAAATTCGCGCGAAAATCCCGCGACCGCTTATATCGTCGAAAACCAAGTGTAGTCGAAAACCGGGTGGACGACCATACAATGCAATCACAATCGAGTCACTTGTTTAAATAACTGTTAAAGTATTCTCACATAATGTACTTCTTGCATGTGTTGACATTATTTAATAATATACATAACGTTTTGAAAAATTCAAGTTGAAACGACATTTTGCAAATAAGCTACTGCAATTTTGAGATTTGTGAAGTCATACTTTGGCACAGCCTCACGAGCTGCTGCCCTTGATTCAGTCTAGGCAACATGTCAATTTATAAAGTATTACCTATTGTCTAAACATCGGCTGTTATGCGTTGAGTACTAAAAAGTCATTTTTAGATGACATATACAGATTGGTCTCCGAGCTGTCCGTGTCCATTGTACCTACTGTTCCGTGTTCAGTATACCCAGACACAACATGTTGTACCCGTGTTTCAAAATATTAAGCTTAGGAAAATCGATACGATTCTTATTCTGAAAGTTTATTTTTTTATGAATAATTAAAATTAGTAGATTTACTTCTATACCTAGAGACATGAAAAAAAAAAATGAAAAAAGTGAATAAGCACTGCTTATTAGATACCCCCGCATGAAAATCAGACATGTTAAAAAGAAGTTGAATTCATAGCCGGCAACTTGGCCCAAAATTATTGAAACACAAAATCTATTTGATGAGTTTTAAGTATCTGTTCAACTTCGCGCTAACAAGGTACCCACTCCCTAGACACTTTAACATTATTAGACCTCAAAAAATGGCTAAGTTAAAAAAGACGAAAAAAGGGACAGAAATAATTTTAGGAGTATGAAAAAACCACATTCATATCTTCAGACCTATATAAAAACACCTGCAAAGTTTCAAAAGGATCAGCCTAAAACTGTGAGAGGAGTTGCGCTAGCAAGGTACCCACTCCCTATACACTTTAATATTATTAGACCTCAAAACATGGGTAAGTTAAAAAAGAAAAAAAAAAGTGAAAGAAATCATTTTAGGAGTATAAAAAAACACATGCATGTCTTAAGACCTATATAAAAACACCTGCAAAGTTTCAAAACGATCAATCTAAAATCGTGAGAGGAGTTGCGCTAACTAGGTACCCACTCCCTATACACTTTAATATTATTAGACCTCAAAACATGGCTACGTTAAAAAGATGAAAAAAGTAAAAGAAATAATTTAAGGAGTATGAAAAAACCACATGCACATCTTCAGACCTAGATGAAAACACCTGCAAAGTTTCAAAACGATCATCCTAAAACTGTGAGAGGAGTTGCGCTACCAAGGTACCCACTCCCTTTACACTTTAACATTATTAGACCTAAAAAAAAAGGCTTAGTTAAAAAAGACGAAAAAAGTGAAAGAAATAATTTTAGGAGTATGAAAAAACCACATGCACATCTTCAGACCTACAAACCTATATTAAAACACCTGCAAAGTTTCAAAACGATCACCCTAAAACTGTGAGAGGAGTTGCGCTAACAAGGTACCCACTCCCTATAAACTCCAACATTAGTAGAACTAAAAATGGCTAAGTTAAAAAACACGAAACAAGTGAAAGAAATAATTTTAGGAGTACTAAAAAAACACATACACATCTTCAAACCTATACGAAAACACCTACAAAATTCAAAACGATCACCCTGAAACTGTCCTTTTACACTTTAACATTATTAGACCTAAAAAAATTGCTATGTAAATGAAAACCTATCTAGGGACATAACTCCAAGAGTTATGGGCCCTTGATAAATATTTTACAATAACAGATTCCTTACCTCAGGCACCAAGTTTGATATAAGTTTCATTAATGTAGAACAATAAATACAAAAGTTATTAAAATTATTAAGCAAGGTATACAGGAAAATCAAAAGTGTCACGGACAAGTTTTCAAGAATTACAAAGGGCAATAACTTTAACAGTATTGATCGCAGGGCATTTATTTTCATGTAGCAGCAGCATCTCATCAATATCAACATTTATGCAAAAAAATGTTAAGATTTTGTAAACTATTAAGCAAGATATGCAGGGAAAACCAATGTGTTACGGACAGACGGACGGACGGACAAACGGACAACGTGAAAACACTATACCCCTCTTAAACTTCGTTTGCGGGGGGTATAACTAGAATTGTCTTGTACATGCCATTTATTTTAAATGACAGACCCTTAAAACTTGAAGTTTTGTTTTTTCTACTTAATTTGACCTGATGATTTCCCTTCTCTGACTGTGTCACAACTTACGAGAAAATCTGTACACTACAGCAAGAACACATGTTGTCATCCAAAAACCACCAGAAAAACGCAACTCATGACATTTCCAACAAAATAAAGGAAATATGGAAATATTGTACTAAGAATCCCCCCACGTCACAGTCGGGTTCGCTGAACCGCGGTAATCGGTATGATCTACCCAAGACATATCCATCACGAAAACACGCCTATATAATTTTGACCCCCTTGAACCCCACTTTTATATTGTAAAACTGGGGTTTACAGGGGTAAACCTTATTTTTCTTATTTCTGCTCTAAAATATAGATTGTGGGTACTCGTTAGAACCGGTTCTAACGAGTACCCACAATCCATAGTTAGAATCGAGGCGGTTCTAACGAGTACCTACAATCCATATTTTGAGCAGAAATAAGAAAAGTATCACAATTTTTCATCTTAAAATTTTCTTTTTTTTCGGCGATAAAAGTAACAATGTATTTGTATAGGCGTGTTTTCGTAATGCAATTTTGAACACGTCAAGAGATCTTTTAACGCTCTGCATGCTGGGTATTTTTTTCAGCAGACGGCATTTTTATATTCCTTAATTTTTTCCAGCAAACAGGACTTGACATCTCATGCAAATTGTCTCCATTTGGAGACAATTTGTATGAAATGTCAAGTCTTGTTTTGGGGGCAAATAAGAAAAAAATATCAACAATGTTTCGTCTGCCGAATCAAGTTTCCTAGAGAATTGTAAAGGTTAACGCGTTGCAGGCACATGACGTAATTGTGACGCCACACCAACGTCGATGCAACGTCATGACGTTGATGTAACGTCACATCAACGTCGGTGCAGCGTCGTGACGTTGCATCGACGTCGATTTGACGTTACCCTAGCGGCGTGTGCCTGCTGGGCTAATTTCAACCTTCCAACCTGTGGCGATTCTCTCTCTAATGGCATTGCTCATGTTTCAAAGCCAACGACAAGAAACCAGAGAAAGACAAAATCAATAGAGTTTCATTTTGTGATATATTAAAAGGTCTCAAATACAGTCAGCCGCGTTGTTTGAAAAATGAATCTTCACCATTAAGATTTCTTTTGTTTGATTTGAAGTATAACGTCCCCGTCGTTTTGGAGACGTTGCTTCCAATTTTGTCGGAATTTTTACCCGACATTGAGATGAAATGACATCTCAAGCCCTGCCGCCCAATTAAACTAATAGGGTTTATATGCATGGACGGTCCAACTCGCATCATTTTTCCTGGGCATGCTTAGAACCTCTAAGCAGTTTACAAGTACTCATGTGTGGTTTGTTTCAGCTCTGCGTGGAAGCATCATGCAGCCCACCTATTTCTTCAAGCCCCGATTGGCGGGGGTGTGCCGCGTTGTTTGAAAAATTAATCTTCACCATTAAGAGCAAATATAATTATATGCAAACAGACACAAATTGTTGAATAAATACCTGTTCTTCATGAAAACGTCTTTTCAACGTCGATTCAACGTCATGTGAACGACGTTGATTTAACGTTGATAGGACGTTAATTCTAATAAACGTTGATTCTACGGTATTTACCTCTAAAGATTGCTTTTTTGCCCCGCGTTTTCTCTTATTTACGGTGCTTGGTGAATAGTGAAGGGTCTGACAAGGTTGCAGGAGGATTGCCGGCTCAGTTTCTGCCTTCCTCTGCGGAATACATGTGAATTTCATGTGGCTGGGTAGAATTTTAAAAGAACAAAAAAAAAAAAAAAAAAAAAAAAGCACGAAGGTTAAAATTTGCAATGACAGAGTAATTATGCTTGAAAGGCTTTTGAGCTTATTTTTTCAGCGATAAGATTAAAAAACAGCCGCTAGTGCATAGCATGGCGGTCTGATATGTGTACGAGTCGAGTCACACGAAAATGTGTCTTTGAACAGGTGCAAACAGTGTAGACATAAACCATACTGCGTACCCACTCAGACGGAACTTAGCCTTCCGTGGCTGAATTAAGAAGTCTTTGGTCAAAAGACATCTCTATAGAGCACAGCGAAGACTCAGATCAGCCTGCGCAGTCGCGCAGGCTGATCTGAGTCTACGCTATGCGAATATACTCGAAGATAAGATTTCGCTTGACTAGACCCAATTATATACACGTGGGTCTGCGATTCCATCTCAAATGAACCGAATAAGAACTGCAATTTACTACTGAACTGCTGTGGTGTACCTAGAACCAATGATAGATGGTCATTTGTTTGTTTTCTTCAAGGAGTGTATAGTAGCATGGCACTGAAATGGCGTGTATTGTGGAAATATTAGTGCAATGGATTATTAAAAAGTTCCATTTTATCGAGTGTTTTTAATATGTTGAAGCATTTTGTGTCATTAAACACGGATACTTTACAAATTACTGGACACGTCATCCCTATTTAGGTCATATCTAGTCGGTCATTTTACCCAGCCACACTTTGTCAGGGCAGTTTTATAGCGGTTAACATTACGGGCACGTAGAGATAAAAAAGCCCACCGCTGATATGAAATGCACGTATTACAAACTATAATCAAACTAAAAATTCTTATTATTATTTCTTTTTTTTTTTTTTTTTTGGCATTTCCTGTTATATATCAAATTCATTCCTGTTAACCCATAAAATGTCAATGTTTGTTTTGTGGTCTGCCGTATGATCTGGGTCCACACTGTTGCCACTTCAAAAAATATAAATATTTTTAAAAAGTTTGCTAGAAGATTCAGCAGACGACATAAGTAGACGACATTTTCAGATGTAGTTTTTCTCGGCGTCTTAGGGGCTAACCCTGAATCTTCTCACGTTCTTTTAAACTTTTTAAAAATATTTTTGGACACAGGCAAACAGTATGGGCCCAGATATGCATAACAGTATCTTCATTGGTATCCCATTTAAGATAAAGTAAAAAAAGATACTTTATCATGAATACTTAAAGTATTTTCTATCATTTCCATAACAAAAACGCCCATGATTTCTCGATCCACTGTGGTCATCCTGCACCTGTTCAAAACAAAATAGGTGTATGGTAAGTACTACAACGACCCCTATTATCAATCACGCGACAAAATATTTTTCAAAAGCGTTTTCCAACCCAAAATTTATATCCACTGCCCATTTGCATGTATTTAGTGTCTTTATGTCACAATGTCGTACTCGATCAATCTTTACCATGAAGCGACAGGGTAGTTTTAAAAGTGACATATAAAAATTGAATTAAGCGGGTGAACTTCCCATCTGGGGAGAAATCTCTTAAAATATTTTTATCTTTCTTGTCTGATAAGGGTCTACTCTTAAAGGAAAGAATTTGCTCCTCAGGAGCATGGGTCTACTCTCAAAGGAAAGAATTTGTTCCTGAGGAGCCATTACGGAAACAAGCCTATACAAATACATTGTAAACTTTACCGCCGAAAATGAAAATTTTAAGATGAAAAATTGTGATATATTTCTTATTTCTGCTCAAAATATAGATTTTGGGTACTCGTTAGAACCGCCTCATCGAGGCGGTTCTAACGAGTACCCACTATCTATATTATAGAGCAGAAATAAGAAAAATAAGGTATACCCCTGTAAAATCTAGTTTTACTATATAAAATGGGGTTCAAAGGGATCGAAATCATATAGGCGTGTTTCCGTGATGAAATTATTTCCTTTAAGAGTAGACCCCCTTTCCGTGGAGTTTGGTTTATAGTTTTTAAAAAAAGTTCACGGAGTTGTCTCCCTTTTAAAGATGGCGGAAAATATTTCATATGTATCCATTTCGCTTAAATAGTAGTTCGAATTACGCAAGGTTTCGAGATCTTAATCGTCAGTTTTATGTGGCACGTACTTACTTCACATGACGTCTTTACTTTGGTCATTTTAGTTGTAAATATGAGACCCAGGACTCAATTAGCAACAATACACCACTCTTCCCATCCTATAATTTCAATAGAAAACACTAAATGAAGTATTAGCGGTGAGCTTTTGATCTCTCTTACACCTGTAGTCTGAATAAACATCAAAGAATAACATCCACTAATGAACGGGAGCGTCTCTATTCGCACGGTCACTCAGACCGCATTAACAGTATCTGAACATGGCCGAGCAGACGACAATCAAACAACGTTGCCAGCAACAGCGGGAAAAGCAGCAACAGAACAGAAATTACGGAAATTTCTTCGAGTTTTCGAGAAGATAAATATGGTGTTTATATTACTATTTGTTTGTTATCTTTCATGGACAATTCCTGCTCATTATGGATTATATTCCGGTAAATCAGGTACTCAGAAATCCTCAGGGAATTATTCATCAATACTTCAGGTAAGTTTTTATAATTGTTAAATCACGTTAACAGTTCCATGAAGTGAATTTCAGAAATTAGTTTGTTATTCGCTTTTCGACCATAAGTCAAGTTTTAAGGTCTTAATGGTATGTGAGTGAGTGTTTTACGTCCCACCAACAACTCTGGCCATACGAAGACGTGGACTTTGGTTTGGAGTATATATGTTGTTTTCGCTTTTCGTTATACGCTTTTCGCTTTTCGATCATATGTCAAGATTTAAGGTCTTAATGTGAGTGAAAGAGTGAGTGAGTTGTTTTACGACACACCAACAGCTCTGGGCATACGAAGACGTTGACTTTGGTTTGGGGTAGTCACCATATTTGCATTATTTGCTGGCTCCCAGCTTGCATATTGTCAATATTGGAAAACAGGTAACCAGACCCCCACTGACCTTTCAAGGTCAGGGGGCTGGTTACCTGTTTTTCCAACACTTATAATCTTCAGACTAGGAACCAGCAGATAATGCAAAAAAGGTAAATATACGTTTGTATATTGTTTTCGCTATTCGCTAGTCGTTTTTCGCTTTTTCGATCAAAAGTCAAGTTTTAATGTATTAATGGTACGTGAGTGAGTGAGTGAGTGAGTGAGCGAGTGATTGTTTTACGTCCCAACAACAGCTCTGGACATACGAAGACGGTGACTTTGGTTTGGAGTATATACAGTCGAACATCGATGACTCGAAACCCTTTAGGACCATGAACATATGTTCGAGTCACTGAGGGCCACTGCCAAGGGGCATACTAGAGGCGATTCTAATGACTACATAAAGTTTACACTTGCAAGATAAAAGACGAAATATCCTAAACTTTCCCTCACTATTTCGTATGTAGAGACATCCCTAATGTCTCTAGAATGGATTCGAATCAACCATGTTAAACGAGCCATCGGTGTTCGAGCCATCCAGTACGAAAACACACCAATACAAATACATTGGAAACTTTACCACCGAAAATACTCAGAGCGGTGGCTTACCCCTGTAAACTCCAGTTTTACTATATAAAAGTTGCATCACAAAAACACGCCTATATACTTTTGACCCCCTTGAACCCCCTTTTATACAGTAAAACTGGGGTTTGCAGGGGTAAGCGTTATATTTCTTATTTCTGCTCTAAAATAAAGATTGTGGGTACTCGTTAGAACCGCCTCGATGAGGCGGTTCTAATGAGTACCCACAATCTATATTTTGAGCAGAAATAAGAAAAATATTACAATTTTTCATCTTAAAATTTTCTTTTTTCGGCGATAAAGGTGGCAATGTATTTGTATAGGCGTGTTTTCGTAATGAGGCCTGTTTCTACTGTATTCGCAGGCTTTCGGATGAGTCTTTAAACCGAGGTCCCGTCTCCGTATGACCTTAGCTGTTGGTGTGACGTAAAAACTCAAAACACTCACTCTACTGTATTCGTTTTCCGCTTATCGCTTTTCGATCAGAAGTCAAGTTTTACGTGAATTAGTGTTTTACGTCACACCAATAGTTCCGGCCATACAAGGACGGGTCTTTGGTTTCGAGTACAAGTCTACAGTCGAACTTCGATAGCTCGACCCCTTTGGGACCATGAAATTTGTTCGAGATAATGTGTTAGTTCGAGCCACTGAGGGCTACTAACAAGAGGCACAATGGAGATGATTTTTGGATATCTTTTCAGTCTTCACATTCTTTCGCTGATTGTTCCAAGGCGGTTTATTTTTGTTATGGTTTGTGTGTGTATCGCTTAAATCTTTTTGTTGTTTCTGATGGGAGCTGTGGGTTAATTGTATCGAAGCCTGATCGTTGGCTTCACTTCTATTTTGCTATTTGTTTCAGCTAGGTTTTTCTAAATGTAGATATTGAGAGTTTCCATGATGCGTTGACTTAGTACGCCGGGCCGATTTCTCAATAAATCATTCCTGTAGTGATGCTACTGTAGAAACGTTAAGTCCATTCTATAATGCTCGGTTTCGGTTTACTTACTTATTATTTAATACTCAAAAGGAGAATTTTTATTTTCGAAAGTTGTTCAGGTCATGTACTTGTAATTCCCTATCAGTCTGTAAAATTTCAAATAGGTTTTGAGATATCTTGCATTCAAGGTTAAAATGACGATGTTTTCAAAGGGCCATAATTCAAGAAAAAAAAAATCAGATTTTTTTTCAAAAGTTAATCAGGTCATCTACTCATTATACCCTACCAGCCTGTCAAGTTTCAATACAATAGCTCAAACAATTATAGAGATATTGTGCTTACAAACTTAAAATGTCAAAAGTTTCAAAGGGCCATAACTCAAGTTTTTTTTCGAAAGTTGCTTGGATCATCTGGCCATTTTCCGCTGTCAGTCTGTGAAGTTTCAAAGGCAACTTAAACGGGTTTTGAGTTATCTTGCTTACAAGGTTAAATGCCAAGTTTCAAAGGGCCATAACTCAAGAAGAAAATTTTGGATTTGTTTTGAAGGTCAATCAGACAATCTACTCACTATTTCCTATCAACCTGTAAACTTTCAAGGCTATATCTCGAACAATTTCCAAGACAGCTTGCTTACAAAGTTAAAATGACAAATTAATCAAAGGGCCATAACTCCAGAAGAAATAACTTTTTTTTTTCAAAAGTTAATCAGGTCATCTACTCATCATCCCCTATCAGCCTGTCAGGTTTCAGTGCAAAGCTCAAATAGATTTAGCGGTATTTGCCTAACAAACTTAAAATGCCCATATTTTCAAAGGGTCGTAACTCAAGATAAAAAATTTGCCTAACAAACTTAAAATGCCCATATTTTCAAAGGGTCGTAACTCAAGATAAAAAATTGGGATTTTGTTTTAAAGTTTATGAGTTCATCCGCTCACCATCCCCCATCAGTCTATAAAGTTTCAAGGCAATAGCTCAAATGGTTTTTGAGATAATTTGCTTACAAACTTAAAATGCCCAAAGTTTCAAAGGGTCATAACTCAAGAAACCATTTTTTTTTTTGGATTTTTTTTTAAAGTTAATCAGCTCATCTGCTCATCATTCTCTATCTGCAGATTAAATTATAGCCCATCACGAAAACACACCTATATAATTTAGACCCCATTGGATCCCACTTTCAAATGGTAAAACTGGGGTTTACATGGGTAACCCTCAGTTTTCTTATTTCTGCTCTAAAATATAGATTGTGGGTACTCGTTAGAACCGCCTCGACGAAATAAGAAAAATGTCGAGGCGGTTCTAAGGAGTACCCGCAATCTATATTTTAGAGCAGAAATAAAAAAAAATAACACAATTTTTCATCTTAAAATTTTCACCTTTTCGGCAGTAAATTTAGCAATGTATTTGTATAGGCGCGTGTTCGTAATGCAAATAATTTTTTATATATCTTGCTTTCAAGATTTCATTACATTTTTTCTGCAATGGGACATAACTCAAACGATAAGAAAAAAACCATGGGTCATTTTTTTTCAAAAGGAATCCATGTATGAACTTTCAAAAACATAGCATGCATGGTTCAAAAGTAATGCACAAAAAGCGTGACGACCTGTTATGTGGCTGATTTCTTTTATGGCGCTATAGCCACGTAAAAGAAATTTTAGACACATACGATTAAGATATATAGTAAATACATGGTGAGTGTCTTTTATAATAAAATATATACGGTGAGCCTTAGACAGTTTTATTGGGGCGAGCTTTAGCGAGCCTCTATAAAATTTTAGGGGCGAACCGATTATATTTTATTATTAAAGACACTAATCGTGTATTCTTTAGTTTATACCGCAATTCAAAACAATCAAGGGTTTTTGCAGTAAGATAGCAAATTTAAGCAAAAATTACAACAGTCAGAGTGGCATGTTAAACGACATTCAGTGCCATGGCGTGCACACGTAGTATAACGTGACGTCAACGAGTGCAAAGTTTCTGACGTTGCATCGACGTTGATTTGACGTTGCCGTAGCTACGTGTGCCTGCTGGGTACTGGCTTAACCTTAGGTGAGCGAGTCAGAACCTCATGACCCTCTTTTACTTTCGCTATAGACTTGATAACAAGACGCAACCACCTGTTAGTTGTATGACAGCTACTTTCAGCTTAATGGGAGGCTAAAGGAAACTTCAAAGGAATGGTGTATCCTACATCTTTATTTATATTGCAATCAGTTTGAAAGCATGCTCTGGTGATAGAAAACAAAAATTATTGTAAAGCATTACTCTACGATATCTTCAGTTTGTTATGCACTATAGATAGATCTAAATAAATAGATAAAGGGCGGACGGAAGAAAGAAACAAGACAACAACAATAAGATAAAACCGGCCCCGATAGCTCAGTTGGTAGAGTGTCCGCTCCGGGGAACGGGAGGTCACAGTTCGATCCCGGGCCGCGACATATCAAAGTCGTTAAGAATGGTACTAGCTGCTCCTCGCTTGGCATTCAGATTTACGGGGTAGAGCTAGGACTGGTCGACCCAGTGTCAGGATAATGTGACTGGGTGTGGTATCATGTATACTGTGTCTGGGATATGATACTTCAGTGAGGCAGCACTATGAAAGTGAGCATTGAGCTCCCTGTCGCAACCAGACACCGTCGTGATATGACTGAAAAATTGTTGAAAGCGACGTTAAACACGAATTCACACACACACACACACACACACACACACACACACACACACACACACACACACACACACACACACACACACACACGCACGCACGCACGCACGCACGCACGCACGCACGCACGCACATTCAAAAACGGTGTTTATCTAGATCAGATTGCTTCCGAAGAAGCCAGCTGAACTGGATCTACACTATATGCAAACCTTACGTGAACAAGTCCGTGACATGAACAGCCCCTTAACCACATTTTACATAAAGAAAACTGGGGTTTACTGGGTTATACATTGTTTTTCTTATTTCTGTTCCAAGACATACGTTGTGGGCACTCGTTTGAACCGCCTCAATGAGGCGGTTCTAATGAGCGCCCGCAACTTATGTTTGCAGAACAAATAAGAAAAATAGCACGGATTTTCGTCAGAAAAGTAGCCATTTTGGAGAAATGAAAAAAAAATCCTCTATATCGCACGGGTGTGTTATCGTAATGGGTAAGTGTTAACATGGTTCAGCAGGGCCAGGATTAATCAAAGCACTGACACCACTGGTGGGTCGATTGTTACTGAATGTGGGTTGGAAAAAATGGTCCTAAACGGGGACTTAGACTGTTTCGTTTAACCCATTTTGTACCGGAAACCCCAAAACGGGTACCCGGACAAACAGTGCTGGCCAAGATCAGACGCCACAGAACGCGGCGTCTGATCAGGGCCTCCACTGCTTGCTTAAAGTTCAGCCATTTTCCGAATCAATTTTGAAGAAAACACAACCTGACACCCGTAAATTTTGAAATGGGCTCCTGCTATATATAAGGCGGAAGATTCCAATTGGTACAAAAAGGGTTAAGCTTTAAATGCCTTTATTGTAAGCAAGATCAGACGCTGCGTTTTGCATGATTCCAGTCTAGATTTTATAGATAACCCTCATACGAAGCACTTGACCATTGAAATATATTGGCTGCATGATGCTTCCACGCAGAGCTGAATCCGGCCCGCACACTAGTACTGGTAAACCGCTTAAAGGATCTAAGCCTGTCCAGGAACCGCGGTGCGAGGCGGACCGTCCATGCTAATAAACCCTATTGGTTTCATTGGGCGACAGGGCTGGAGATGTCATTTCATCTCAATGTAGGGTAAAAGTCCCACAAAATTGGAAGCAACGTCTCCAAAATGACCTTTATAGTGTTGACGGGGACGTTAAACCTCAATCAAACAAACAAACAATTACCTGAATTTCCTACAAATCAGATTTCCTACAGCTCAATGATAGTCACGTGGACATGTAACCAGAGGCGCCTCTGTGCTTAGTTACTTTGGGTCGATTGATGAACAATCGACAGTCGACAAAATTATAGTCTGGAATCAAACTGATTTGTCAGATAATTTATCACAAAATAACCAATAACAGCGCCGTCATATGGGCCCCTTCAAGCGATTTTGGTACTTATCGCCTATGCGAGCAGCGAAGGTTCAGGCGAGCCTGCGCATCCGCGCAGTCTCGCCAGAACCTTCGCTGCTCACTCATACAAGCAGTGAATCAAGAGGAACCTTCAGACAGAAAGCCATATCCCTGGCCCCTCTGAATGGCTGGGCATGCGCAGTTAAAATTTGTCATGGCGGAATGCTCGAAGGCACAAATTCGCTATAGGCGGGGCTCATATTATGATAAATGCATGTGCTTGTGTGCGTGTGTTAGCGCGAAAGTGTGTGCTTGTATACATATATTATCTTGTTCTAGAGAGTAATGAGAAGATTGGCTAGGCCAACTGGGCAACCGACTTAAAAAAATGACCTTTATAAAAAAATTTTTTTTTTTCACTTTATTCAAATGTAATTTTCTTTTAACTCGATCGGCACACATTTATAAAGATTTGCAGCACTATCAGGGCCTGATCCATTTCTACATGTATTTAATGAATACCACCACACACTTTTTTAAATCAAAGAACTTCAGGAGGGAAATATGATGTCTAAACATCTCAGAAGTCTCTATGGCAGAATTCTTTGTCTAGGTATCCTCAAAATCCAGCATTTTTATACGCCCGTTTTGAAAAAAACAACAAACAAAAAAAAAAAAAAAAAAAAAAAAAAAAAAACGGTCGTATTATGTTATTGGGTCGGCATCCGTCCGTCCGTAAACTTTTTCGTTTCCGGATAACTCCTCCTATACAGTTTTCCGATTAAGCCGAAACTTGATATATAGTTTTCTTTTCATCCAATCAAGCTGAAACTTGGTATATAGTAAGACTATGATGTTCGTAAAGTTTTGAGGTTAACCGACCACCAGATATTTATTGTCTATGTGTTTGTCATGCCTTAACAAACTCTCATGCAACTTCACACACATGCTTACCATCACAAGACCTTAATTCTGCCTTAACCAAAAAGCCTAACCTCGGTCATACAGTATACCCCTTTGAAAATTTCTGTAGATATTTTCTTTCTGGCTAACTCGTATACAATTTAAATCCGATTAAGCTGAAACTTGATATATAGTTTTCTTTTCATCCAATCAAGCTATAACTTGGAAGATCATGAGTAAGACTATGATGTGGAGATGTGCGTAAAGTTTTGAGGTTAACCGACCACCAGATATTAATAGAGTTATGCCCCTTTGAAAATTTCGGTAAACATTTTCGTTTCCAGATAACTCCTCCTACAGTTTTCATCCGATCAAGCTGAAACTTGGTAGATAGTAAGACTATGCGGAGATGTGCATAAACTTTCGAGGTTAATAGCCTACCAAATATTTTCAGAGTTATGCCCCTGTGAATATTTCTGTAAACATTCGATTCCGGCTTACTCCTCCTACAACTCACATTCGATCAAGCAGCACATATTGTTAGGACTCGACCCTGGCCATAACTATACTGCTTTTGTCCATGTGAACCTCGGTCATAACTTAAAAAGTATTTGCCATACTCTCATGAACTTCACACACATACTTGCCATCACAAGACCTACATTCCGACAAAGGGCCATAGCTAAATTGATTTGTGGTCTATGTGTTTGTCATGCCTTGACAAACTCTCATGCAACTTCACACACATGCTTACCATCACAAGACCTTCATTCTGGCTTAACCAAAAGCCTAACCTCGGTCATACAGTATACCCCTTTGAAAATTTCTGTAAATATTTTCTTTCTGGCTAACTCGTATACAATTTAAATCCGATTAAGCTGGAACTTGATATATAGTTAGACCATGATGTGGAGCCGTTCATATTGTTTCATATTGCATTCCAACAACTACTGACTTGCTCTACATGAAAATGGCCACGGGCGTATAATGCCATGCTTGCAGAGTTCTTGTTCCGTTAAAGTCCATTACGAAAACACGCCTATACAAATACACTGCCACCTTTATCGCCGAAAAAATGAAAATTTTAGGATGAAAAATTGTGATATTTTTCTTATTTCTGCTCAAAATATAGATTGTGGGCACTCGTTAGAACCGCCTCATCGAGGCGGTTCTAACGAGTACCTTTCTTATTTCTGCTCAAAATATAGATTGTGGGCACTCGTTAGAACCGCCTCATCGAGGCGGTTCTAAGGAGTACCCACAATCTATATTTTAGAGCAGAAATAAGAAAAATAAGGTATACCCCCGGAAACCCCAGTTTTACTATATAAAAGTGGTGTTCAAGGGGGTAAAAATTATATAGGCGTGTTTTCGTGATGAATGGTACAGTAGTATCCAGCTAGCACTAAAATGTCGGCCTACGTCGGACCGACAGCGGTACGAGGTTCCCATGGCCACATAGTATCACTGTCGGTCCGATATTCCTTCCTGGCTGATATTTGTATACTTTTGGAATGATAATTTTTATAGTTTAATCAGTGACCCATTTTTTTTTAAATTTTCTAATATCCAAGAACGTAACTTGGCACACCATTTGAGTTAAAAAAATTCAGAAATTCTCTATTATAGGTTTCTCACAAAAAAGTGGGATCGGCCGCCTTAATTCATCTTGGCATAAAATTTGTCCAACTTGTCCAATTTATTAACACTATCTTTCAGCAAGATATTTTGGTACTTTATTATCATTTGAGTATTCTGTACTAATTTCAATCGTTTTGTCGATTGTTTGTCAATCGACCCAGAGTTACTAAACACAGTAGCTTTTCGTTGTTGATGCCCATGGCGTGCTATGACTGATTTGTAGGAATTCCAAGTAACTGTTATTTATAGAAAAAAGCTGCGTTATTCATATCTCTGTTTGTTTGTTTATTTGGGAGTTTAACGTCCCCGTCACTATTTAGCTCATTTGGAGACGCTGCTTCCAATTTCGTGGGACTTTTACCCAGCATTGATATGAAATGACATCACAAGTCCTGCCGCCCAATGAAACTAAAAGGGTTTATATGCATGTACGGTCCGGCACGCACCACTTTGCCTGGGCAGGCTTAGACCTCCGAAGCGGTTTACCAGTACTCATGTGTGCAGGCGTGGAGGCAGCGTGCAGCCCAAACTATTTTTGAAGCCCCGATGGGCTGGGGCGTATTCATATCTCTGTGAGGTCAGTAATGGGTAAGAGGGTTATCTGTAGAATTTGGACAGAAATATGTGTAGATCCAAATCAGACGCCGCAGAACAAAAGCAAACCATCACGAAAACACGCCTATATAATTTTAACCCGATTGAACCCCACTTTGATATCTAGCAAAACTAGGGTTTGCAGGGGTAAACCTTAGTTTTCTTATTTCTTCTCTAAAATATAGATTGCGGGTACTCGTTAGAACCGCCTCGCCGAGGCGGTTCTAACGAGTACCCCAATCTATATTTTGAGCAGTAATAAGAAAATTATCACAGTCTTTCATCTTAAAATTTTCGTGTTAATTCGGTGACAATGTATTTGAATAGGCGTGTTTTCGTAATGACGTCACCCGAAACAGAGATGACCAGGCAACGCAGAGGAATGGATACAATTGCCTTACACCTCCCAGCCAAGAGAAAAGAGCACCCATCTAAACCCCTCTTTATATAATAAGAAAAATAATATATACCTCCGTAAACCCCAGTTTTCTCTATATAAACTGGGGTTTACGGAGGTATATATTATTTTTCTTATTTCTGCTCAAAGATATAGGTTGGAGTGAAAATAAGAAAAATAATCAAAAATTTTCCTCAGAAAAATATCCGTTTTTGAGATATGATAAAATCTCACGGATAGGTTGTCATAATGGTTAAAGCAATGCGAACAGGAAGTGCCGAAAGTTGTCTCCCTTTGAAAGATGGGGAAAACATCTGCTAGGTGTATCCATTCCCAAATTCCTCGAATAAGATCTATTACTGGAAATTATTTTGTCTTGCAGGCAGACGACTCTAACTCTACAGAAAAGTACATCCCACTTTTTAATGGTACTGATGAAAAACATGCAAATGCTACATATCATACCGACATCGTTTTACCGACGCACAGAAAAGCATCTAAACGACGGAGAAAGAAAGACCGGAACCGGAAGAGGCATAGAAATAGAAACGGGAGAAAGTTTTATGCGAATATAGAAGACTATTTAAATCTTACAGATTCCAATTTTCAGGGTAAAAATAGATGTAAAGATTGCAAAATAAGAAAAAGGAAAGGGCGGAATAGAAACAAAACAAACAGAATGAACACTTCTGTTTTGAGAAAGATTTTAGAACGGGTTGCAGACGATACGCTGTCAGGCGCGAGATCTGGTGATGGAACACTAAGTAGTTTATTGGACATTAGCAGTAAAGCTAGCTCATATAAAGAAGAAAAGCCTTATTATAACAAGCACGGGTCGAAATGGGAATCTAGTCAAAATTGGTTAAATCTAGCAACACTGGTGGGCTACAGTGGTGACGGAAACAGCCTGGCATCAGGTAAGTAACATTCTAATAATTCTTTTTTGTACCGAATGAAATCTTCCTCTTATATATAGTAGGAGTCCATTTCAAAATTGAGGGGTGTCAGATTGTGTTTTCTTCAAAATTTATAAAAGCTAAACATTTTGCAAACAGTGTAGGCCCTGATCAGACGCCGAGTTCAGTGGTGTCTGATCTTGCCAATTACCAGTTTAGGGGTTGCCATTATGAAATGGGTTAAATATGTCTTGCGAGCTTATGGTTGTGGGTTGTCAGTTAATTGTTTTCTTTGATGACACAGTAAAACTTAAGGAAAAATATCTTGATTCTCTACGACAGCAGGAGTGCGGCGGTGCTGAAGGCATTGCAAGTATGTATTTTTCTGAATTTATATACTAAGTAACCATTAAATTCGGGTTCTGATAGACCTTGTTGCAGAAGAACCTTGTTCACCCTCTAAAGGCCAAAGTTTTGCGTCAGTCTTCATGAAACATTTCCAGAATGTTTGATTTGATGACATCTGGATCGAATTTGAATATGGGTCAAAAACTACGTCACTAAGTTAATTTCTTTGAAACATCTCTAGAGGCCAAAGCTTTGCTTCAGTTTTCATGAAAATTTACCAGAATGTTTGTCTTGATAATATCTTGGTCGAATTTGAATATGGGTCATATCGGGTAAAAAAAACTAGGTCACTAGATCAAATTGCGTTAAAAACCTTGTTCACCCACCCTCTAGAGGCCATAATTTTGCTCCTGTCTTAATGAAACTCCACCAGAGAATATTTGTCTTTATAAAATCAGGGTCGAGTTCGAATATGGGCCAGAATGTTTGCCTTGAAATATATTTGTCCAGTTTGAATATGGGCCATGTCGGATAAAAAAAAACTAGGTCACTAGTTCAAATTGCATTAAAACCTTGTTCTCCCTCTAGATGCAATACTTTTGTATCAATCTATATTAAATTTTACCAGAAGGTTTGCCTTCATGATATCTGGGCTAAGTTTGAATTTGTGTCATGTCAGGTCAGAAACTAGGGCACAAGGTCAGTTTTCTTTAAAACCTTGTTCACCCTCTAGAGGCCATAAGTTTGCTTCAATCTTCATGACTCTTTACCGGAATGTTGATCTTGATAATATCTGGGTCTAGTTTGAATATGGGTCATGTTGGGTCAAAATGAGGTCAAATTGGGTTAAAACCTTGTCCACCCTCAAGTTTTACATAGACTTATATGGCGAAAACCTTCAATACGCTTGTTGTGAGAAACCAGAAGACCAAGGCCTTTGATATTTTGTATACAGCTTCGTTTAGTGGACCTTTGCCCTTATTGTTCAACTTAATAGCCCGGAGGTCAAAACTGGCCCTACATTGGGGCTAACTTCGTGTACATATTGTATAGGGAAAACATACCTTTAAAATTCTTCCTGGTTGAAACCAGAAGGCCAGGCCTTTGCGATATTAATCATATTTGGTTCACAGCTTTGACCTCTGCCAAGACTATTCAAATTATAGCCCTGATGCCAAAATGGCCCCGCCCAGGGGGTCACACATTTAACTAGTCATGAACTTATATAGGGAAAAACCTTTAAAAATCTTCTTGCCTGAAACTAGTACGCCCAACCTTTGATATTTGGTACACACCTTTGTCTAATTTCTCAAAACATTATTTACCACAACATTCATTTCTGTGTCCTATGACATATAGGTGGGGAGCCGGGCTGCTTAGCGTAGTAACTGTTGGAAGCACATCTGACTGAGAAGCTGGAGGTTGTGGGTTTTAGACCCAATCCTTCTACATACATGTACATGTATTCCATGGAAATTAATCATGGAATATTTCTACCATCATTCACCCTCTTCCACTGATTCAAGAACGGCAGTTGTCGGTATACATTTTACTGGTTAACCAATTAGGTCTAAGCCTGCCCAGAAATCATCACGAAAACATGCTTATATAATTTTAACCCCCTTGAACCCCGCTTTTATATGGTAAAACTGGGGTTTCCGGGGGTATACCTTATTTTTCTTATTTCTGCTCTAAAATATAGATTGTGGGTACTCGTTAGAACCGCCTCGATGAGGCGGTTCTAACGAGTGCCCTAGAACCGCCTCGATGAGGCGGTTCTAACGAGTGCCCACAATCTATATTTTAAGCAGAAATAAGAAAAATATCACAATTTTTCATCATAAAATTTTCATTTTTTCGGTGATAAAGGTGGCAATGTATTTGTATAGGCGTGTTTTCCTAATTTAGTGTGGTTAAGGTTAATTGATACATTACTGACACTCCCAAGGCCTGTGTAACACAGTTCTTAAACCACCAGTATGTCATCCCCAAAAAATGTTTTTACAACAAATTTCATACATACATAGTAATATGATTTGTTTATTTATTTGAATTGATGTTTAACGTCCCCATCAACACTATCTCAGTCATTTTGGAGACTCTGCTTCCAATTTTGTGGGACTTTTACACGACGTTGAGATGAAATGACATCTCAAGCCCTGCCGCCCAATGAAACCAAAAGGCTTATATGCGCTGGGCGGTCTGACTCACACCACTTTACCTGGGCAGGCTTAGTCCTTCTAAGTGGTTTGACAGTACTCATGTGTACTCAGTTTCAGCTCTGCTGGCAGCACCATGCAGCCACCATCCAGCCCAATCTATTTCTCCAAGCCCCGATGGGCGGGGGCGACATACATGGTCATATGAAGAGAAATCATAGTCTTATAGAATGTACTAGAGACAGTGACACTCAGGTGAGCGAAATAAGGACTCAGGGCCCTCTTGTTTCTTTTCTTTCCTTTTTTTTTAAATCTATCGAATCATGCACGTGCATGTGTCTGTTATAATATTTTCAAATATCGCATATCCAGACATCTGCATGTTTAAGATCTGCAGTTCGTTTTTAAATAACTATCATTTTGGGTCGATCTTTTTTTTGCCTGCAAAAAGCTGCTATAAATTTAAAACAATCACCAGAAGACATATGGGCCCCGTCAAGCGATTTTGGTACTTATCGCCTATGCGAGCAGCGAAGGTTCAGGCGAGCCTGTGCATCCGCGCAGTCTCGCCAGAACCTTCGCTGCTCGCTCATACAAGCAGTGAATCAAGAGGAACCTTCAGACAGAAAGCCATATCCCTGGCTCCTCTGAATGGCTGGGCATGCGCAGTTAACATTTGTCATGACGGAATGCTCGAAGACACAAATTCGCTTGGCGGGGCTCAAATTATGTTCAACAAGTTTTTTTCTGCAATACCTGAGATACCAATACAGGTTTGAGCTACTTCTCGAAATAAAAAACAACAAAAAACTTTGGGACGGAGACACAAAGCAGCCTGCTCAGTTATACAGACTAGTGTGTCTAGAAATTCTATAATAGAAACAGGAGGTATTATACTGTACAAACAGCAAACACGTGGGTGCTGATCAGTATGTGCAATGACTAAAAGAGATTTTCTTATGACGTTGCTCAGTCAGATGCACAGAAGAAAGGTTAAAGATCATACAGGTGCACTTTCCCGATTGGATTATTATTTTACAATGTAAGTATACTAGAACCTTGGCGAACCTTGAAGATTTTCAAATTTTCTCAACAAAAATATGTTGAACTCATGAAGAAGGTCCCCGCCCATCGGGGCTTGAAGAAATAAATGGGCTGCATAATGCATTCACGCAGAGCTGAAACGGACCGCAAACGAGTACTTGTAAACCGCTTAGAGGATCTAAGCCTGCCCATGCAGGCAAAGCGGTGCGAGTCGGACCGTCCATGTTTATAAATCCTATTGGTGTCATTTGGCGACAGGGCTTGAGATGCCATTTCATCTCAATGTCGGGTAAAAGTCCCACAAAATTGGACGCGACCTCTCCAAAATGACCTTATTTTTGTTTGATTTGAGGTTTAACGTCCCCGTCAAAACAGTAAAGGTGATTTTGGAGACGTTGCTTCCAATTTTGTGGGACTTTTACCCGACATTGAGATGAAATGACATCTCAAGTCCTGCCGTCCAATGAAACCAATAGGGTTTAAAAGCATGGACGGGTCCGACTCGCACCACTTTGCCTGGGCAGGGTTAGTTCCTCTAAGCGGTTTACCAGTACTCGTGTGCGGTCCGTTTCAGCTCTGCGTGAATGCATATCATGCAGCCCATCTATTTCTTCAAGCCCCGATGGATGACCTATACTGTGTTGACGGGGACCTTAAACCTCAAATCAAACAGAACAAAAACTCATGTAGAAAACAAACGTCAGGCCCCTCGTACCACTGAGTCTTGACAGTTCCTATACAGGTATCAGGCGAAAGACATTACGAAAACACACCTACCTATATAAATACACTGTAAATTTTACCGCTGTGAAATTGAAAAATTTAAGATGAAAAATTGTGATATTTTTCTTATTTCTGCTCAAAATATAGATTGTGGGTACACGTTAGAACCGCCTCGATGAGGCGGTTCTAACGAGTACCCACAATCTATATTTTAGAGCAGAAATAAGAAAAAAAAAGTTTACCCCTGTAAACCCCAGTTTTACTATACAAAAGTGGGGTTCAAAGGGGTCAAAACTATAAAGGCGTGTTTGCGTGATGATAAAATCGTCAGGCTTTGTGACAGTATATGCTAAGGTTCATCCCCATTGAAAACGTAACACTGAGTTCCTTCTATCAGAACAGACCAGTAGCCTTTGCTGTCTGTTTCATTTTCGAAAGAGCACATTCAGACACCTGTTTCTTTGCTAAATTTCATAAATAAGTTCAGAAAGTTCAATACAAATTTAGTCTAAAAGGAGCTAAATCTCGAAAACAAAATACTTGAACTTATTGTTCACTTTATATGGGCTCAAAGCCAAAGTGTAACTGGCCCGTGAATAATCTTGACCGTCTGTCTGCCAGAAGTTTGGCAGCTTAATTTGGTTGATGGATTACATAGAATTGTGTCGGAACATAATACAGTGTCGGAACATGATACAAACTGTGGCGACCCTGAAAACACTAAACCATTCAATTCCATGTATTGTCTAATAAGGTTCATAAAAAAATATTTCAATCCCGAATCAAAGACCCGACAGCACTGGATGGTCGATTGTCTGTGGGCGTAGATTTGGAAAACGGGCCTGGACGGGGAACTAAGACCTTTCATTTAGCAGTTAAAGCGAACAGTGTAGACCCTGTTCAGACGCCGCGTATTGCGGCGTCTTGTACGCAGTCTCTGATCCGGATCTACACTGCTTGATAAATCCAACACATGCTTCCAATCCAGATTCTATAGATAACGCTTTTTCGCATCACTCGGGAAAATTCAGACCGTTTATCTTATTGTGCAAGGTACATGTACTGCTAAACCCCTGCTGTGTATACCACTTGTTACTTGTTACGATTCCACGATGCTTCATAAAAAAGTGACAGTTGTACTCACAGATGCTTGGGGTCAGGTCTGACTAGCTTTCTAGCCCACAGCCTACTATCGATAAAACTTGTTTTAAGGCCTTAAAACAATGTTTTAAAAAAGTCCCCACCACTGATAGGCTCTAATATTAGGCCATTTGTTTAGGAGATATGGCAAAGTCATATTTTGTGACCTTTGACCTTGGGGTCATGTTTTGGTCAAGGTCACGCCAAACGTAGCCCAATTTATTCTATATTCCAAGGGCCATCCAATAAACAAAGTTTCAGAAGAGTAACTCCAATAGTTTAGAAGATATGACAAAATCATAAGTTTTGACCTTGACGTTAGGGTCATGTTGAGGTCAAGGTCATCCCAAAAGTTGCCCAATTTATTCTATATTCCAAGGGCCATCCAATAAGTAAATTTTCAGAATTGTAACACAATAGTTAAGGAGATATGGCAAAATCATACTTTTTGACCTTTGACCTTGGGGCCATGTTGGGGTCAAGGTCACAAAAAAGTAGCCCACTGCCATCTACATATCATGTACTATCCACATGCAAAGTTTCAAAAGTGTAGCTTAAGATATGGCAAAGTCATACTTTTTTTACCTTTGACCTTGAGGCCATGTTGGGGTCAATGTCACAAAAAAGGTAGCCCACTGCCATCTACATACAATGTACGATGTACAATCCACATGCAAAGTTTCAAAAGTATAACTTCAGTGGTTGCAGAGGAGATCCATTTACAAGAAACGTGACGGACAGACAGACAGACAGACAGACAGACAGACAGACAGACGGACTGACGCCCACTCAACTCTGGTACGAAAACAATATACCCGATTTTTCTTCGAAAAAGCGAAGCATTATAAAAACATAATGATCAAGGAATCTATTGTTATCTTACATGTATTTGTTTGTTTGTGCTGAAGTTTAACGCCCCCGTCAACACTATTTAGGTCATTCTGGAGATGTTGCTTCCGATTAACTGGGACTTTTACGCGACATCTCAAGACCTCTGCCAGGGTTTAAGGGTCTGTCCAACTCGCACCACTTTTCCTTGGCAAGCTTCGACCTTCTTAACAGTTTACCAGGTCGGATTCAACTCTGCGTGGAAGCACCGTGCAGCCCAATCTATTTTTCCAGCCCTGATTTGCGAGAATGCTCATGCAATTGTAGTTCTGAAAGAGCCTCTTTTTCAGGCATATGCGCCAGCGAAGATTTGGTTGTAAATGTCCGGAGACGCATTTTCACTTAATACAGCTCAAAATCATCACGGGCGCGAAGCTTATAGCTACCTGTTTTCTGTGTTCTGTGGTAGGCCAGGCGTCCTTTGTTTCACATACTTGTCTAAACATATACTTACATTCTTGTCATGTTGTTTACTTTCGAGAAATATATGGGTATACTTAGCCGAAAATGATCAGTCATTATACTCATTATACATTTCCTCTGCACCACATGACCTCAAATTAAACGATACTCGTTTTAAGGAAAGAAACCCAATTGCTAATGAGTCGAACCGTGCATAATTTGATCTATAATACCACCTTAACTGTCCACACGTGGCCAAAATTGGCATAGGCCTTGCTATGAAGAAAACAGTCTCCTGTTATACCTTGCGCATTCAACACTATTTAGTTCATATAAAACCGGACCACACTTAATTATTACCTACATAAGCGGTGAACTGGTAAAGTATACATTCTACATCTGGCGGAAGGGAGAGAATGGCCGTAGAAAAGATTTCATTATCAATCTGCAGGAAAGAATGTTGCCATATAGTATCTGCGACCTCCTTCTTCCTTGTTCGATCCCGGGTTTCTCCAGACTTTCGGATAAGTCTTTAAACCGAGGTCCCGTCTCCGTATGACCTTAGCTGTTGGTGGGACGTAAAACTCAAACACACTCACCCACCTCCTTCTTCCAGTCAGACGCGCATGCGACTGAGCTGTTGAGACGGGTGTGCGGTTCGGTAAACTGGACGGCTCGACGCGACTTACAGTCTATGAGTTTTCCCCTGTTGCAGTAGACTTGCCCAAGTCTGTTAATTAAGTGTCCCTTGTAAAATTAATTGTTTACAAATAAAATAAAAAAGATAGCAGAGAATTGTGAAATTAACACCTACATTTCAGAGATGAAGACTAAAGAGACTTTCACATATTTTTTGTTTAAAGGGACTTTCATTTGATATAAAATGTAAATGTAGGGACTTGGGCAAGTCTACTGTGGCAGCTCAAATTGGTTTTAAATACTTATCTTTGCCGGATACGGATCTACTTTGAACACAGAATTGTATGGACGATAGTGCCACTATTTCCATTGCAAAATTTGCGGAAAATCTCGTATGTGTACCCATTCACATGAAACAGTATTTTATGAGGTACAAAAGGCATCCTAATTATAAGCAGAACTCTGGCTTTTTGTTCCAGTGGCGATTCAAGATTGTATCGCTCAAGTCTATGGCGAGATTTGATTAGGTTTATATTTATCATTTACGGTTTCCGGCAGCACTAAAATTTGGTGTCAGTTACCTTTGTACGAGCCACGTCATGAGAGAACCCCGTTCAAGTTATTTGCGAAGAAAGGTACAGATCCGCGCAGTCTGATCAACACCTTTGTGTTCGCTGCTTGAATTGTGCAATACCTCTTTTCCAGATTGTCGGATGAGTCATCCATCATAGTGCAGATTATATTTTCTGGTCCTTTGGGATCATTGAGTTCATTTAGAATCATTTTGAAAATGGAGTTCTAGGGCTTGGCCGAGTTGCACATTTCAGTACTGGTCATGAACAGACTCAATAAAACCGAGTCTGCTATTTTCGTTTATTTTGGTGTATTCTTTGCTTCCAAAGGATCTAACTATTCAGAACTTATTTATCTTCACTGCATCTGGTGCTGTGCCGTGTGGCGGCCGTAAAAAGTCTCCCCGTACATCCATCATAGTGCAGATTATATTTTCTGGTCCTTTGGGATCATTGGGTTCATTTAGAACCATTTTGAAAATAGAGTTCTGCTTAAGCCGGTGCTAGAGGGCGTGGTCGGTGTTGCACATTTCAGTACTGGCCATGAACAGACTCATTAAAACCGAGTCTGCTATTTTCGTTTATTTAGTGTATTCTTTGCTTCCAAAGGATCTAACTATTCAGAACTTATTTAAACTTCATATGATCTTGAATTAGTTGTTGGCGGAAAGTAAAACTCAAATAAACAAACACAAATCTTTAGTTTCTAATCAAAAATTTGAAAACTCAATATGCAGGACATTTTGTATTGCTGAAACTTTATATCTATAAACTTTGAAGGCCTTGCTCTTAAGAGGAATTGATACATCTTCAGGGGAGGCAACTCCTGCAAAAGTATTTTTGTCTCCCATGTCAATAGGGGTCAACTCTTAAAGGAAAAGCCGGTCTCGGTAGCTCAGTCGGGTGCGCGTCTGACTGGCTGGTGATCAGGAGGACGCCGGTTCGATATCTGCCGGGATCGGCAACATTCTTTCGTGGGGATTGATCATGAAACATTTTCTACGGTCATTCTCTCTCTTCCACTGATTCAAGAAGGGCAGTTATCAGTTTCTGGCGAAAGAAAGTCCACTGTACTGGTAAACCGCTTACGCATAAGCCTGCTCAGGAAAGTGTGGATAGGTAAACTGACCGGCTCAAAAATGACCTAAAATTGTGTTGATTTGACCGTTAAAGGCCCAAACAAACAAAAACTTAAAGGAAAGAATTAAATGCCTTCGTTTTTCACTGGAAAAGGGCTTATAGAAAAGCGAACCGGAAGTCCCGAAGTTGTCTCCCTTTGAAAAATAGCGGAAAAATGTGCCAGGTGTTCCCATTCCCCTTAAAAAGGAGAAAGATACGCTTGGAAGAGTAATCCCCACTGACGTTTTAGCCCTCCCCTGAATGAAAAGCTTTGACAAAAACGCTGCTTTACCCAACTGAACATAATGTTTTAGACGAGACCAAGAAAACGAGTGCGCGCAACCACTTTAAGGGGAACGGGAACACCTTCAGGGGAGGTGACTCCTGCAGAAGTATTTTCGTCTACCATGTCAATAGGGGTCAACTCTTGAAGGAAAGACTTTGCTCCTGAGGAGCAAATTCTTTCCTTTAAGAGTACAGGCCATTTTTCAGTGGGACAGTGCTAACAGAAAAGCGAACAGGAAGTTCCGAAACTTGTCTCCCTTTGAAAAATGGCAGAAAAATCTCTCAGGTGTTCCCATTCCCCTTAAGAGTAATTTTGGTAAATATTCTCCAATTTAAAACACACTGTAACTTTCATTGCTTCATCTCAGAATAAAGAGATTATGTTTGAATGTCTTAACAGATTTTAGTGTGAATGTAATATGATGCATACGATGAACGACTCCTGCGACCCCCACCTCCTACTGTCTGTCGATCGCCTTGTAATTGTTCGAACACCATTCATTTATCGAAATGAATAAGTGAAATAATGTTTTACTGTCCTGAATACAACAAAAAACATTAACTTATGCTGGAGTTTTAACCAATGAAAGGGACATTGGCAGACAGTGTAAACCCAGATCAGACTCCGCAGAACGCTGCGTCTGATCAGGGTCTGTGTTTGCTAAAAGTACAGAACTTACAACAGATGACACAGTCCAGGCATCCCTAAATCTGTCAAAAGCCAGGCATCCCTAAATCTGTCAAAAGCTTGTAAGTGAAAGTTTCTATGCCATCACGTGAACAAGTCCGTGAAATAAAGACCCCCCTATACCCCCAATTTCTATAGAGAAAAGTGGGGTTTAGGGGGTATACATTATTTTCTTATTTCTGCTTCAAGACATAGGTTATGGGTACTCGTTAGAACCGCCTCATTGAGACGGTTCTAACGAGCACCCACAACCTATGTTTGTAGTATTTATAAGAAAAATATCACGGATTTCATCAGAAAATGACCATTTTGGAGATGTGTAAAAATGCACCATTTCGCACGCGTGTGTTATCGTAATGTTATATATATCTTAATGAATAAACTGTTCCCCGAGATATGAAAATGTAAAATTTCCAACATGCTATTTCAGATTATTATTCCAAGTGGTCTGCGTGGAGCCACTGCAGTACCTCCTGTGGCGCAGGACAGCAGGAACGTACTCGCAGGTGTGGGTCTACATGCAAAGAAGTTGAATCCATGGTCTGCATGAATCCATCATGTGAAGGTATGTATCACTGCATAATCACCAGTCATATTCCTGTATGTCTGGTGAAAATCATCTCAGCGTTTAAGAGATGCCATGCAGAAATGAGACAGCATGTTATTTCACAATGTCAAAAGTGGCCGTCAACCATTTACTCCTAGCGTCTCTACTCACATACGATTTTTTGGTTAAAGAGGGCACTGAAGCGGCCATTTTTCACGTTTCGATAACGTCTCCAATAAATTTTGTAAGATTGAAAACAAGTCCAGCGGGGAGCACATTCGCGACATTCCTGGCACAACTTACTCTACTTATATAATGATATGAATGCTGATTATTTTTCTTCCAAGTTATCAACAAGTTGTTGTTATTATTATTATGAAAGGTAAACCTTAACTACTCAGTGCAATAAATATCTTTATCATAATGTGACGTCGTTGATAAGTAGCGGATAACGTCGTGTAATAAAAATCGTATGACCACACGTGTAATAACACTTTGGCGGGATTAAGTAACGGCATGACGACGTCCATCTCAACCATGCATTTTTTTGTGGAAATTTTGTCAAATTTAAAGGCGATGAAATCCAATTTATTTGTTTGATTTGTTTGACTTGATGTTTATCGTCCCCGTCAACACTATAAAGGTAATTTTTGAGACGTTGCGTCCAATTTTGTGGGGCTTTAACCCGACATTGAGATAAAATGACATCTCAAGCCCTGTCGCCCAATGAAACCAATAGAGTTTATATGCATGGACGGTCCAACTCGCACCGATTTGCCTGGGCAGGCTTAGATCCTCTAAGCGGTTTACCAGTTCTCTTGTGCGGTCGGATTCAACTCTGTGTGGAAGCATCATGCAGCCCATTTATTTCTTCAAGCCCAAATGGGCGGGGCCCAGAAATCCAATTTAAAGTGGCCATATGATAAACAGAATCTTACACTTGTGGTCATTTCATATCAAATTTAAGAAACTCGCCAAGGGCTCGTTTCATAAATTTCATATGAAATAACCACTCGTGTAAGATCCTCTATTTGTAAATCCGACTTTATTTGGGGGAAAATGCGGTTTACATCGGTATATATTATTTTCTTTATTTCAGTTCAAAATATAGATTATGGGTACCAGTTGCAACCGCCTGAAGGCAGTTCTAACGAGCCTCCTCGGAAACCGTTGGGCCGATTGAAGTCAAATTTCATATGGAGCCTCTATGGGATGGGGCTAACCAAAATTTTCTCATGGGGTCCAGCTCACATGACCAAAATGGCCGCCAAGCCATATATGGTCTGTCTGTCTGTCCGTCCGTAACCTGTTTGTGAAAATTGGTGATAGTGACTTAACCGCTTGGAATATTTTAACAATTAATGGCATACTGATAGATATTAATGAGATCTAACCAATGAACTTGCGAAATATTACATTCCATTTAGTATAGCCTCGCCGAGGCGAAAAATGTGAAAATTTTCGAACTGCTTCTCCTCGGAAACCGTTGGGCCGATTGAAGTCAAATTTCATATGGAGCTTCTATGGGATGGGGGAAACCAAAATTTGCTCATGGGGTCCAGGTCACATGACCAATAATGCCGCCAAGCCATATATGGTAAAAACCCTTCAAAAATAGTCTTCTCCAGAACCACTGGGCAGATTTCCACGAAACTTGATAAATGGCATCTGGGACGTAGGCCCATCATAAATTGCTAAAATGGTGACCCTTGGTTGACCTTGACCTTCTTTGTGCCTAGGTCAAACTTTGACACATATGCTTTTGTATTGGAAAATGTGAGAATGCATTTTATCCTGCAAACGATTCAGAATACAGTACTAAAGTATAAGATATATTTTTGCTCCTTACGATAAGGCGCATTTATTGGGGGAACCGTTTTAGGTCCAGGTCACATGACCAAAATGGCCGCCATACCCATATATGGTAACACTCATAAAGCTAAAAGCATCCGGCGGGTCGTGCACTTCAGCTGAAGCACTGGTTACTGAACGTATTTACTTGAAACTCGGACTAGGTGTTCATTATGAAAAGGGGAACTTATACCATTAGTTGAGGTAATCCTCAAAATATTTTGGCACAGTTATGCCCCTTTTTCGACTAAGAATTTTTGTTTAACTAAAAGAAACTGCAGCCGAGCGTTGGCACCCGCATGCGGTGCTCTTGTTTTTAGTTATCTCCCCTGACAATATAACCTTGTGATGACCATAGCTCCAACACCCTTTGAGATATATTGAAGGAACTAGGCACAATTGCATACAAGGTACAGAAGGGGTGTCATGTGAAAGAACCACAACTGTTGGTGCTGTGGTATTTAAGTTATCTACCCTTCCAATATAACAGTATGACCAGCTTGGGATCGCCATATCTCCAATACCATTTGAGACATGTTGATGGTACTTCGTACAGAAATACATGAGCTTAAGCAGCCATGTCATGCGCAAGAACCACAATTCTGAGTGCCCTGGTTTTTGAGTTATCTCCCCTGACATTATAATCTTGTGATGGCCATAACTCGAATACTTTTGTGATATATATTGTTGGTTTAATTCTGGTGCACTTTCTGTTGGTGAACAATCCTCTGACGGCCATATTGGCTTTTGGTCGGGGTATTTGACATCTCTTCCGATGGCTATTGTTTGACAGAGTAGTTATCACATACAGGGGATGTTGAGTAAGGGTAAGTGTCTGCATGTATAGCACAAGGTTCCTTCAATGTAACTCAAAAAGGAACTTTTCAGAAAAACAGCGGCCTTCAAAATTTTGACACACACACACTTCCATAGTTTTTGCGCTTTTTAAAAAACAAAACAAAAACAACTAAAGCACGAGTAAAAGAGAATCTATATACTTTCGGGGAAGACCACTATTTCAAGAATATTGTGTCTCCCTTTCGCATGAAAAAGGTGCCCTTTGCATTCTCAGCTTATGTTCTTCACTTGAAGTTCCCCGCCCATCGAGGCTTGGAGAAATAGATTGGGCTGCATGGTGCTTCCGCGCAGAGCTGAAACCGACTAAACATTCGAGTACTGGTATACCGCTTAGACGGTTTAAAGTGGTGCGAACCGGACTGTCACTTAAACAGTTTCTATTGACGGTATACAGCTTTGGGTAGGGCTTGAGATGTCATTTCATCGCAATGGCGGGACTAGCCTCCGTGGCCTAGTGGATAAGAGCGCTTACTCTTAATCATTGGGTCTCTCACCGCTGTGGGTTCGAGCCTCGCTCGGGTCATTAGTGAGACGCCGAGTTCTGCAACGGATGGTCAGGTGGTTTTTCTCCCGGTACTCCGGTTTTCGCCCACCTCTGATTAACGATCGGCTCAATATAAGTGAAATAATCTTGAAAGGGCCGTAAAGCCAAAATAAAAATCTCAATGTCGAGTAAAAGTATGCAAAATCCTACGATAGTATTGATGGGAACGTGAAACCTCAACAGCAATAAATATGAAATCTGAATGCGAACGTAATACAATTACGATAACACGTCCGTGTGATATAGTGCATTTTTCCATATTTCCAAAACGGTTATTTTTCCAATGAAACTATGTCATATATTTATACACCAAAAAAAAACAAAAAACATAGGTTGTGGATTCTCGGTAGAACCGCCTCAATGAGGGGGTTCTAACGAGTACCCACAACAGATGTCTTAGAGCAAAAATGAGAAAATAATGTTTACCCCCGTAAACCCCAGTTTTCTTTGTATAAAATGGGGTTTAGATGGATGTACATTACACGGATTTGTTCAGGTCTAGGCGCAAGCCTTCTTGCTTGAAGCTGCCTCAAGGTTTTCTCTACAAAGGTCTCCTCTACAAACACTGGCGAGACTGCGCTTATGTGGAGACTCGGGTAGCCTACGTGAGAAGTAGATTTTCTCATGAGTTGGCTGGAGCGTTAATTTGAATTTCCTTACAAATGAGCCGGTGCATGAAAAAAGGTCTTGTGTGACTTTTAAGATTTTTCTCCTGATCACGGTATCAGCAATCCAGACACTATAAAATGCTCATGCGAACAGCGAAGACTCTGATCAGCCTGTGCATTTGCACAGGCTGATCAGAGTCTTCACTGGACGCACTGGCATACTTGTAGGTAATTTCAAGCGCCGGCTTTAAAAAAATATATTTTTTTTTTCATAAAAAAAAAATCAAGAAACGCCGACACATTGCCATTCTTTATGATGCCAATATATAATAAATTCGTGTTCCATAGAATTTTTACGGCTTTTTACCTTTCGCTGGACATAAAGATTTTACTGAAATACCTTTTTTATGAGATCTGTTTCATGTGAGATAAGTACAGTTTTGCTATGTAAAAATGATTGATTTGCAGGCTAAAATAGAACAGAAGTCGTAAAGATTAAACCCAAATATCTTAACCTTTAATATTCGCGGTCATTAAAACTGCTGTAAAAATATGGCATAAAAAACGACCTTAGATTTCTGCGTCTTCCGCTTCTATTTCCGGGAGTTGGCGTTCATTTAAGAGCTATCTGCCGCTTTAAAATCTTCGTGTCATGACTGTAAAGCCACCAGAGCATGTTCATGAAACTTTGCAATATACGTGAATATAGTTGGATAAGAATACCTACTCTCGGCCCCACCCTACCCCCAGCTCAACCAATATTTTACAAGGGAGATACTTTTGGGACACTCCTACAAACACAATCCCCAAGTAGCAAGTTCTTCCCTTGAAAATCTAAAGTACAGTAAAATTACCTATATTAACCCTTCTCTTGCTGAATATTCATTTATGCCACGCCAATGTCTCTCTATCAACCAATCAAATTACTTGATGTAATTTATTGCTACAACTTCATAAACTGAATGCCAAACAGTGAAGATCCTGATCAGATGGCTTCAGAAGCCATCTGATCTGGATCTACACTGTTTGCAAAGATAGGGGTTGTCGTGAACAGCAAGATAAGGGTTAAGACCCCCTTTGGAACTGTTCAAGAATGTAACGCCACTGAATGAAATAAATACGTTTCACAGAATACCAATGACAGAATTCCTATGAATACAAGACATTAAAAGATCTTTAGACCACTTTCGAACAGTCCCAAAGGTGGTCCCTACTCGGGGACTCTCTTTGTAGAAAATGTTAAAAAAGATCAGGTGCAACCTTAAAAATATGCTTTTAAAGGCAGAATTAATCCTAATTTTAGCTGGTCTTAATAGCATCTGTACATCCAATATTGTTCTTGCTAGAATAGTTAACATTTTGGCGACTATCAAACTCGTTGATCAGCTGGGCCAGACAAATATATATATATGTATTAAGAGTGTTTTTGCTTTGGTATTTCATATTGTAGTCGTCTTAGTTCATCCAAAACTGTTGTATTTGACAAAATTACCAGTATGTGTCAGCAGGTGATCAACTTTCCGAACTTCAATGTCAGTATAATTACGAAATGTGCTGAAAATTGTGTCATAACACTGGAATTAACCTCTTCTGGCAATTAGAATCGCATAGCACATAGCTTCATCACTTACGTACAGGCATAACTGTGTCAAAACTTCCGCAGGTGAAAATTCATTTAGGCATGCTTTCAGGAAATGTAATATCAAACATACCTTATATTTAGCCCAGATTGAAAACCTCTCAGGCTCCTAAACTAATACTTTCTGGAATTCTAGCATGGCAGGGAAACAAAGACGTCAAAACAAGTAATTAACAATATAAGCCGGGGCACGGCAAGACATGTAAGATCTATGAAACCGATTAATATTCGGACTTGTCTGCGTTTACATGTATTCTGACAAGAGCATTCGCATACCCCGCTATGGGTCGTTCAGCATAGATAGAATGCGCATTTGATCAGCGAAGACTCAGATCAGCCTGCGCATGCGCGCAGGCTGATCTGAGTCTTCGCTGATCAAATGTCCTCTTCTAGTCATTGTTGTGTTCTGCTCATGTAATAAGCATTGATTGTTGCTACTAATTAACATACTAGGATATCTTTTAAATGTATGGCGAACAGCAAATGTTTTCCTGGAACATTCCAAAAATGATCTTTCAAGAATGTAACGTCACTGAATGAAATAAATACGTTTCGCAGAATACTAATGACAGAATCCCTATGAATACAAGACATTTCGGAAGTTATGACAGGTGTCTAGATTATATTTTATGTGCAGTTGATTCGACGGCGTTCAATTTCAGGAAACTTTTTTTTGTGTAGTAGAATATTTCAGTTAGACTGGTTTCCATATAACTGGACACATTAAGTTCAAAATCTTTTCCGAACACGCGTAACTCTATGAAAACTTGTAAGATGTTGAAACGTCCGGACTGATTAAAATAATTCCGGAGTACAAAGCTAGATGTAAAGTTTTTCCGGTCCAGCTCGGAACCCCTGCCGTTAGCTCTCAACTGCATAATTAAATAACCGCTCCTTGCACAGAGTTTAATTCTGAAACTGCTAAGCAAAACAAGGAAACGGCATTTTTTCCAGAGAAAATCAACCTAGACAATCGTGAATCGTCTGTTCATTGCAAATCTGAAAATAAAATGCCCGGACCGATGAAAATAATTCGGAGTAAAAAAATTAGATGTATCGGTCCATCCTGGAAACCTTGCCGCATAAAATTTGCGATTGGTTATAAAATTGAACATCACGAAAACATGCCTATATCATTTTGACCCACTCGAACCCCACTTTTATACAGACAGACTGGGGTTTACAGGGGTAAACAGTATTTTTCTTATTTCTGCTCCCACAATCTATATTTTGAGCAGAACCATTTTTCATCTAAAAATTTAGTTGTTTTTTTTTCGGCGGTAAAATTTACAATGTATTTGTATAGGCGTGTTTTCGTAATGTAACTTTTTAATAACCGTTCATTGTAGTTTTGGTTTACACCGAGTTTCATTCTTAAAGCAAATTGCAAAGCAGACGACATTTATTTTTTTCAGAGAGTAAGCTTGACATTTGCTCGTCAGGCGATTCACATGAATTATTGTTAGAAAAAATATATAAAAATAATAAAGTAATCTGCTTTGAGGTTTTTTCAAATGATTTTGTACCTGAAAATTATATTTTGGAAAATGTTGTCTGCTGAGGTCGTGATTTCCGCTTTAGGGTTTAAGTGATCATTATTGGCCACGTACTTCAATTTCGGCTGCTCTCATTTCCTCATATTCTCTAGGTATGAAAATAGCTGCCACTCCGAGGCGACGCCGAGGATAGAAGAGAACCATTTGCAGGTTGTGACAACAACTACGTTACATATCTTGACATAGAGGTTCTAAGCATGCCCAGGGAAAGTGATGCGAATTGGACCGTCCATGCATATAAATCCTATTAGTTTAATTGGACGGCAGGGCTTGAGATGTCATTTCATCTCAATGTCGGGTAAAAGTTCCACAAAATTGGAAGCAACGTCTCCAAAATGTCCTATACAATGTTGACGGGGACGATAAACCTCAAATCAAACAAAACATATCTTGACATCACATGAACAAGTCCGTGAAATGAACAACCCCTAAAGAGAAAACTAGGGTTTAAGAGGTAAACATTATTTTTCTTATTTCTGCTACAAGACATAGAATGTGGGTACTCGTTAGAACCGCCTGGTTGAGGCGGTTCTAACGAGCACCCACAGCCTGTGTTTGCAGCATAAGAAAAAAAAAATATCACAGATTTTCATCAGAAAAGTAGCCACTTTGGAGGTGTGAAAAATGCACGCTGTCGCACGGTATTGGTCTAGGTAGAGGGATCCCAACGAGATGGTATATAAATTGATTTAGATTTGAAGGGAACTGGGCTCTGCCAAACATACAAGACGACGCAGCGAGGAGGCAGATTAGCTGCACATCTGCCACGCCTGATCAGATTTTTCGCATGTCGCTCTGTCTATAGAAGACTAAATGAGTAGCAAGAACTCTAATCAGTTGATAGGGCGTGCGGTTCAAATGTTTACCCAGCATGCTGAACAGATGAATTTTGCCATACTCATTCCTGACTATCAATCAATCTGTCAATCAATCAATCAAATTACTCGATATAATGTATTTATTCAAATTTGCAAACCGAATGACAGTGCAGATCAGAAGCCTCCGTGGTGTAGTGGTTACGCTACTCGCCTTGTAAACCAGGGATCGCAGGATCGATCCCGGGCTTCTCCAGACTTTCGGATGAGTCTTTAATTGGAGGTCCCGTCTCGATATGACCTTAGCTGTTGGTGGGACGTAAAACTCGAACACTCACTCACTCAGTGCAGATCAATGTAAAAGTATGGATTATCATTATTCAGCACATAATTATGACACTCAGTCAAAGTTGAGTTCATGCAGGAATCTTTTTTTTTTCATAATTTCATTTTTGGGTCGATTGTAGACCCAAAGTTATAAAGGGCAAATTTGAATTAATGCTGTTGTCCACGTGACTTCACTGATTTGGGAAACCAAGGTTATGGTTATTAATAGAAATAATCGCACTATTTTTATCGATAGATCAAGGTTATGGTTATTAATGGCATCACAGTCCAGGACTTCCTCTCCGAACTACACAACCCACCAGTACTGTCAATGCTTTGATTTTCTTTTCACACAGGTATGGATATTGAGGTGAGCGCCAAAACTATCACGGAGTTTTACCAATGGGAGAAGGCAGGATTTATACCCCCTGTGTCAAAACCAGAACAGGAATTCCTTGATCATGGTACGTCTGTTCAAAGCTTTACGTCCTGGGCAAACCACCTGTTTCCAGCTCATTTTATTGGAAAATGCGATTTACTTAAAAAGTGCATATAATTTTGTCAGTCTATTTGCGACACTTTTGGCTCATATAACAGAAGTCTTGAAAAGAATTGTAGAAATACCCAACAGCTGTGTTATTGGAAACATTGACGATTACGATAACACACCCGTGCGACATAGTGCATTTTGCACATCTCCAAAATGGCTACTTTCCTGATGAAAATCCGCGATATTTTTCTTATTTATACTGCAAACATAGGTTGTGGGTGCTCGTTAGAACCGCCTCACTGAGGCGGTTCTAACAGAACCGCCTCACTGAGGCGGTTCTAACGAGTACCCACAACCTATGTCTTGGAGCAGAAATAACAAAAATATGGTATACCCCATTAAACCCCAGTTTTCTCTATATAAAGTGGGGTTTAGGGGGTGTCCATTGCACGGACTTGTTCACGTGATGCTAACGACCAAGCAATATTTTATTCATATCAAATGGAAAGTTATTTCCAGTCTCACCACGGCCAATTCCCCTCATAGCTGTGCGATATAATACTGTCTCCAATGGCTATATAAAACACATTTTTCAGATGAAAATACATGATACTTTCATATTTATACTCCAAGCATATATTATTGGGCCTCCGTGGCCTAGTGGTTAAGAGCGCTGACTCTTAGACATTAGGTCTCTCACCGCTGTGGTTCGAGCCTCGCTCGGGTCACATGTGAGACGCCAAGTTCTGCAACGGAAGGTCAGATGGTTTTTCTCCAGGTACTCCGGTTTTCGCCCACCTCTGATTAACGATCGGCTCGATATGAGTGAAATAATCTTGAAAGGGCCGTAAAACCAAAACCAAAAAAAAAACACAAAAAAACCAAGCATATATTGTGGTGCTTGTTAGAATGAGGCGGTTCTATCGATTCCAGCAATCTCTCGTTTTTAGCAAATTTAAAGACAGTGATGGTATCGCTTGTTAATCCAATTTTTAGCTCGTCTGTTTTTTGAAAAAAAACTTTCGAGCTATTGTCATCACTCCGGCGTCTGCGTAGTCGTCCTGCGTCGTCCTTCGTCGTCTTGCGTCGTCCTGCGTCGTTCCAAAAAAACTTAACCTTGGCTATAACTTAAAAAGTATTAGACCTAGCCTCATGAAACTTCATACACACACTCATCATCACAAGAGCTACATTTTGACCAAGGACCATAACAACATTGTTGATTTTGGCTGAATTATCTCCCCTTTTCCAATTTTTTTCTGAAACACATTTTTTGCTCTCATTTTAATACTATTCACAACAGAGCCTTCAAACTTCACATGAATGTTCCTTGGGACAAGACCTTTTCAGTGATACCACACTTTTTGATCTGTGACCTTGACCTTTGAACTTTGACCTATTTTTCGAAAATTTAACAGAAAACCTTAACCATGACCATATTTCCAAAAGTATTTGGCCTACCTTCCTGAAACTTCATACACATACTCACCATCACAAGAGCTACATTCCCTACAAGTTTTATAACTCCATCTTGCAATTTGATTGAATTATCTCCCCTTTTCTCTCCGTTTTTTGTCGCACCTGCTTTAGCAGGAAGACATAGGCGTGCAAGTTTCCGTCCGTCCGTCCGTCCGTCCGTTCGTCCGTCCGTCCGTCCGTCAACATTTTACACTGGATGTCTTGTCATCGCAACTCCTCCTACACTTTTAGACCGATCATTTGGAAACTTTGCATGTGCTTTCGCCATGGTCTGAGGATGCGCATGTGGTTTGGACTTAATCTTCGAATCAATTTTTGTCACTTTTTCCATATTGTGAACTTAGTCATTTTTAGGTATGCGATACGTACCTCTTGTCATCGCAACTCCTCTTGCAGTTTAATACCGATCATTTTGAAACTTTGCATGTGCTTTCACCATGGTATGAGGATGTGCATGTGGTTTCGACATAATTTTCAGAATATTTTTTTCCGCTTTTTGTACATTATGAACTTAGCCATTTTTAAGCTTCATTTGATATACGATAGGTACCTCTTGTCATCGCAACTCCTCCTACAGTTTCATACCGATTATTTTGAAACTTTGCGTGTGCTTTCGCTATGGTATGAGGATGCGCATGTGGTTTGGACTTTATCTTCGGATAAATTTTTGTCACTTTTTCCACATTGTGAACTTAGTCATTTTTAACCTTCGATTGATATATGATAGGTACCTCTTGTCATCGCAACTCCTCTTGCAGTTTTATACCGATCATTTTGAAACTTTGCGTGTGCTTTCGCTATGGTACGAGGATGCGCATGTGGTTTGGACTTTATCGTCGGATCATTTTTTTTCACTTTTTCCACATTGTGGACTTAGTCATTTTTAACCTTCAATTGATATATGATAGGTACCTCTTGTCATCGCAACTCCTCTTGCAGTTTTATACCGATCATTTTGAAACTTTGCGTGTGCTTTAGCTATGGTATGAGGATGCGCATGTGGTTTGGACTTTATCGTCGGATCATTTTTTTCACTTTTTCCACATTGTGAACTTAGTCATTTTTAACCTTCAATTGATATATGATAGGTACCTCTTGTCATCGCAACTCCTCTTGCAGTTTTATACCGATCATTTTGAAACTTTGCGTGTGCTTTCGCCATGGTATGAGGTTGTGCATGTGATTTCGACATAATTCTCAGAATATTTTTTGTTCACTTTTGCACATTGTGAACTTAGCCAATTTTAAGCTTTAGTTGATATACAATAGGTACCTCGTCATCGCAACTTCTCTTACAGTTTTATATTGATCATTTTAAAACTTTGTGTGTGTTTTTACCTATGGTATGAGGATGTGCATGTGGTTTTGACTTTATCTTGGGATCAATTTTTATCACTTTTTCCACATTGTGAACTTAGTCAGTTTTTTACCTCACATATATAGGCTATGGATTCTTCTCAAAGCCCTATATTCATTTCTTCTGCCTTAAATAAACTTTTATTTTTTTGTGTGGGGCAGGTGGGGAGCAGGTGCGACATCAACTTCACCGAAGTTGAATTTCTGGTTTTAATTGTTTTTGTCTCTTATTTCAATACTATTCACAATAGAGCCTTCCAACTTCACATGAATGTTCCTTGGGACAAGACCTTATCAGTCATACCACGCTTTTTGACCTGTGATCTTGACCTTTGAACTTTGACCTATTTTTCGAAAAATTAACCAAAAAACTTAACCTTGACCATATTTCCAAAAGTATTTGGCCTACCTTCATGAAACTTCATACACATACTCACCATCACAAGAGCTACATTCCCTACAAGTTTTATAACTCCATCTTGCAATTTGATTTGACTTAGAACTTTTGTTTTCTAAAAGAAACTGCAGACGAGCGTTGGCACCCGCTTGCGGTGCTCTTATTATCTACATGGAGTGGGGGTTACAAGGCTATTGATTGCATGGACGAGTTTTCGTGATGAACAGGGTTTCCATTTGCCACACGATCGTACATGTATGTATTCTCTCTTATAGGCATTGATGCTTGTGGCCAATGGGTAAAGTGTAACAGACAAATTGCTCAAGAATTCATTGAAAAATCCTCATTACCAGCATGTCCTTGCACATTCCCCTTAAAACGGGTAAAAAGCCAAGCATTATGGGATGCTAAAATTGGAAAAGACATTCTGTGGTTGGATGTTAGCACGCACGATGTTCTGGCATACAAGCAGGGAGCTACTTACTGTATCCGCCAGAAACTGGCACCAGGGGCTATAACTCTTGCTGTTCAGCAGTGCTGTTACGATTCTGAGTATTCTTTGCTGACACGCGGCAAGGCGGCAGGTACGCCGAACCAAGTCAGTCCATATATTTCTAAAGAACTTCATTATAAAGTGGACCTTCTGCCCTGGATTATTTGTAAGGGCGACTGGACCAGGTAAGACTTTCAACCATTTTGAATATCATTTCGAATACACGCCTATACAAATACATTGTAAACTTTAAGATGAAAATTTGTGATATTTTTTTCATTTCTGCTCAAAATATAGATTGTGGCTACAAACTATATTTTAGAGCAGAAATAAGAAAAAAAAGGTTTACCCCTGTAAACCCCAGTTTTACTCTATAAAAGTGGGGTTCAATGGGGTCAAAATTATATAGGCGTGTTTTTGTGACCTGAAGTTATTTAAAGTAAGTATTGTTATCCCTTGTAAACACGAATTTTATCTATATGAAGTGGGGTTTACAAGGTTAATTCATTGCATGGACGAGTTTTGGTGATCTACAGGGATTCCTTTTGCTACACGAACATACTATGTATGTGCTCTCTGTTATAGGCATAGATGCTTGTGGCCACGAACTTTCCAGTAGCCCCTCAAGTTTGAATCAACTCAAAGTTGATTCAAACTTGAGGGGCTTTTGTTTTGTTTGTTTGATTTGAGGTTTAACGTCCCCGTCAACACTGTAAAGGTCATTTTGAGACGTTGCTTCCAATTTGTGGTACTTGAGGGGCTACTGGGAAGTTGGTGTTAACATTTATGTGATTAGATATGTTTAGGAGATTGACAGCAACTTATACAATGAAAATTACTGTTGCAAAAAATGCTTTTTTTCTGGAATCGAGGCTGCATGTTAACGGTTAACTTATTTAGAGTTCACATTAAAACCCGACCGGGAGTATGCAAACATGAAAAGAGAGATTTTGTCAAGCTGAACCCTTTTCCAATCGCTGAAATGGAATATGTAATTGTACTTTCTTCTTCCATGACACTACATTGACATAATTTCAGATGAAATGAGTCTTCTTGGAATTCGTTTCACTGGCCGTTCCAAGGCGGTTCTTCTGTCGCGGTTTATTTTTGATATGGTTTGTCCTTGAGTGTTTGTATCGCTTATATTATTGTGTTTTGGAGCCAATTGGCCATTTCGTGGGAAAGTAACTGTCCTTTTGGTTTTCCGCCATTGATGTTTCCATTAGGTTCTAGTAATTTCATGTTTGTGTTTCTTTCCATTTGGTGTCTCTGATGAGAGTTGTGGGTTAATTGTATCGGTTCCTGATCATTGCCTTCACTTCTATTTTTCTTATTTATACTCCAAAGTAACATAGATTGTGGACACTGGTTAGAAGATCCTTTTTGATAACTTTATGTGTGTGTGTGTGTGTGGGGGGGGGGGGGGGGGGTGCAAAAATATCTTGAGCAGCCGTCTCCAGTAAAGGCGTATTAATTCCTTTTACTTTTGCCACCCTCTAGGCTAACTGAGCGGACGACAAATTGATTATATCTTTTTTTGACTCAGATGAACACAAAGTACTGAAGACGAGCTCAGATGAACACAAAGTACTGAAGACGAGCACAGCCTCCACCCATCGGGGCTTGAAGAAATAGATGGGCTGCATGATGCTTCCACGTAGAGATGAAACCGACCCGCACAAGAGTCCTGGTAAACCGCTTAGAGGATCTAAGCCTATCCAGGCAATGCGGTGCGAGTCGGCCCGCCCATGCTTTTAAACCCTATTGGTTTCATTGGGCGGCAGGGCTTGAGATGTCATTTCATCTCAGTGTCGGGTAGAAGTCCCACAAAATTGGAAGCAACGTCTCCAAAATGACCTTTACAGTGTTGATGGGGACGTTAAACTTCAAATCAAACAAACAAACTGAAGACGAGCTATTGAAAAAGGCCTGTGTACCTCGTGTGTACAATTTCTTCAAATGACACATTTTCCTAAATCACTGCGCCAATGTGAAAACGATTTGGCTTGATTTCAAATTACTTTCACCCATTTTGTACCGGAAACCCCAAAACGGGTACACGGGCAAAGAGTGCATGCCCAGATCAGACGCCGCGTTCTGCGGCGTCTGATCAAGGCCTCCACTGTTTGCTAAAAGTTCAGTCATTTTCCAAATCAGTTTCGAAGAAAATAAATCCCGACGCCCCTAAATTTTGAAATGGACTCGTACTATATATAATGAGGAAGATTCCATTTGGTACAAAATGGGTTGATGGAAATGTTCCTCTTATGACCATTTGCGAAAGTTGCTTTAAATGGTTCTGCTCGGTTGAATAAAATGACCGACAATGCTTAAAATAGAAAACGTTTAAACGAAATGTCATCCTGAACCAATTGCCCAATTTCAACTTAACTTCACAGAAATTTTCCCCATATGACGTACCTTTAGCAAAATTTCTAAAATAGATCCACGTGGCTGAGCAAAAGGGCTTCCAGAGCTAAAAAAAAAAAAAAAAAAAAGAACACACACACCCCCAAAAAAAAAATAAACAAAAAAAAAAAAAACGACAAACTTCAAAACAATTTCTCAGAAACGTTACTAAAATTGCTAAACGCGTTCTGCTTGGCTGAACAAAATGACCGCCGCAAGTAGAAATAGAAAAAACCTTCAAACGACATCTCATCCTTGGCGAATGACCCGATCTCAAAATAGTCGTAAAACAAACCTTCCTCATATGATTCTTTACCAAAACTTCTTTAATGGTTCCACTATGCTGAACAAAATGGCCACCAAAGCTAACTTGAACTGTCAGAGGATCTGACTTTAGCCCCGCTGCAGCACCATTGTAGGGGAAAGACCCATAGTGTTGAAATATTTTGAATTTATGCTTACCAGATAACATCACTATTGAGCACAGTACATGACAACATAAAACTTATCAAGGGATTAAACTCCATGAGTTTTGGGCCAGGAATACACAATCCATCCACCTACTGTCCATGTGTGTACCAGGCTGATCATTGCCTTAAAGATAAAAAAAAAAGATAAAGAAGCTTTAGTTAACGTCGCATATCCGAAACAAATAACATAAGCTCTGTAGAGTTTTTATTGTGACAAAGTATCCTGTAACAAATACTTACCTGCCTTCCTAGGACTACCCCTGAAAATGAGACCGTGAGCCAAGGGAGCGCCTAGTACCATTTTTCACGCGTTTGGTATGGCGCGACCGGGGGTCGAACCAGCGACCTCCCATTCCCAAAGCGGACGCTCTAAGACTGAGCTATCGGGGCCTTCACTTCTATTTTTCAACTTTGTAACCCTTATACAGTTTTTGAGAATATTCATAAGTTTCATTGAAGTCGGACAGCAAACAGAAGTTATTACACCAGCCATCCATTCATTGTCAGTTTAATACAATTTTTCAGCTTCCTAGCTTTCATAGTTACATGTTCGAAAATGGCAAAATTTGAAAACCTACCAGAGGAAATATCTCAGAGTTATGGACACTTGACCCATATTCCGGTACACACGATACACCCTGTCATTGTCCATGTGTATATGTAATAAAAAACTAACTTTCATAGTTGCTAATAAATCTGATACGAAAATTTTAAAGAATGGCAAAATTTGTAGGCAATTTTAAGGAATCGATACAACTACCCAACACCTCCCATCAGAGACACAAAAAACCTACCAAGGAACGAAACTCAAGAGTTGCGATCCCTTGGTTACTGTTCTGCTGTTACGCCTTACCCCAAATACCAATTGTAATGTAAGTTCCATTGCAGTAGGACCACAAGCATTAAATATATTAAGAAAACATGCATTTTAATTTTGCAGTCACGGAATGACGGAATTACAGAATAGCAGAATCGCGGAAGGACATAGCAAATCAAGTGGTGCAGCTCCACCTTTTCAGAGTGGGGCTATAAAAAAGAAAAACCTTCAAGCGACATCTCGACCTAGCCCAAAATCCAGTTTCAAAATAATTTCACAGAAATATTTCTCTTATACCCTTTATTAAAACTGCTATAAATGGTTTTGTTTGGTTGAACAAAATGGCTGCCAAAGCTAAAAATAGAGAGAGCGAAAAAACGTTTAAACTTTAGAATAATTTCACTGGAATGTACCTCTTACGTCCCTGCTACAATGGATCTGCTCTGCCAAACAAAATCTGCTCCACTGAATAGTTGCCAAGGCCCAATTTCAAAAATGTCAAAAAAAATGTTCCTCTTAAACCCAATCACCAAAATTGCTAAAATAATTCCACTCGGTTGAAACAGTTGGCCACCACAGCTAAAAATGAAACAATAACAAAAACAAAAATTAATTAACATCTCCTCCTAGGGCAAATGGCCAGATTTAAATAAAAAATTCACAGAAATGTTTTTCTAATGACTTTTACCAAAATTGCTAAAATCGTTCCACTCGGCTGAACAAAAGGATCGCCAGAGCTAAAAGTAGAAAAACAAACACTTTAAACGACAACTTCTAGATTTTCCCGTTACAAAACAATTTTACATTACTAAAATCGTTCTGATCGGCTAAACAAAATCTCAGCCACAGGAGATGACTTCTAGACAAGCATTTTTGCTTACTGTCAAGCCCTGAATTTTATGATATTGTTTGTTCTTTATATTTTTGGATGCAAATGTTTGAAATAAATACTGTTTAAACCAAAATGGCCACCAGAGCTAAAGATAGATAAACCTCATCCAGGGCCAATGACCCGATTTCACAATCATTTTAAAACAATTGTTCTTCATATGATTCTTTTCCAAATATCAGTATGAAAACATGCCTATACAAATACATTGTGAATTTTATTGTCGAAAAAGAGAAAATGTTAAGATGAAAAATTGTAATATTTTTTATATTCTGCTTAAAATATAGATTGTGGATACTCGTTAGAACCGCCTCAATGAAGCGACTCTAACGAGTAGCCACAATCTATATTTTAGAGCAGAAATAAGAAAAATAAGGTTTACCACTGCAAACCCCAGTTTTACTATATGAATTTGGGGTTCATGGGGTTCAGAATTATATAGGCGTGTATTCGTGATGTGCTTTAATGATTCCGCTATGCTGAACAAAATTGCCACCGGAGCTATCACCAATGGCCAAGTTTCTAAATAATTTCACTAAATATTCCTCATATGACCCTTTCACCAAATTTAGTAAAATTGTTCTGCGCTTTTGAACAAAATGGCCACCAGAGATAAAAATGGAACAAAAACTTTGTTATATCACAGAATTGTTCCTCTTATTTCCGTTTAATATATTTTTAGCTCACCTGTCACATAGTGACAAGGTGAACGTTTGGGATCACTTTTTGTCCATCGTCCGTCGTGCGTGCGTCCGTAAACTTTTCTTGTGAACACACTTGAGGTCACAGTTTTGGGCCAATCATCATCAAACTTGGTCGGAATGATAATCATGACAATATCTCGGTCAAGTTCGAATATGGGCCATGGCAGGTCAGTCGGTCAAATCAAAGAAAAACCTTGTGAACACTCTAAAGGCCAAAGTTTTGGGCCGATCGCCATCAAACTTGCTCAGAATGATCATCTTGACAATAACTCGGTCAAGTTCGAATATGGGTTATGCAGGGTCAAAAAGTAGGTCAGTGGGTCAAATCATAGAAAAACCTTGTGAACACTCTAGGGGCCACAGTTTTGGTCCGATCGTCATCAATCTTGCTCAGAATAATCGTCTTGACAATATCTGGGACAAGTTCGAATATGGGACATGTCGGGCCACAAAGTAGGTCAGTAGGTCAAATCATAGAAAAACCTTGTGAATACACTAGTGACCACAGTTTTGGTCCGATAATCATCAAACTTGCTCAGAATGATTATCTTGACAATATCTCGGTCAAGTTCGAATATGAGTCATGTCGGGTCAAGTCAAATCAGAGAAAAAACCTTGTGAACACACTAGAGGCCACGGTTTTGGTCCGATCATCATCAAACTTGCCCAGAATGATCATCTTGACAATATCTCAGTCAACTTCGAATACGGGTGTTGTCGGGTCATAAAGAAGGTCAGTAGGTCAAATCATAGAAAAACCTTGTGAACACACTAGAGGCTACATTTTGGTCCAATCATCATCAAACTTGCTCAGAATGAGCATCTTGATAATATCTTGGTCACGTTCGAATATGGGTCATGTCGGGTCACAATGTAGGTTGGTAGGTCAAATCATAGAAAAACCTTGTGAATACACTAGAGGCCACAGTTTTGGTCCAATCATCATCAAACTTGCCCAGAATAATCATCTTGACAATGGCTCAGTCAAGTTCGAATATGGGTCATGTTGGGTCAAAAAGTAGGTCAGTAGGTCAAATCAGAGAAAAACCTTCTGAACACACTAGAGGCCACAGTTTAGGTTCGATCATCATAAAACTTGCCCAGAATGATCATCTTGACAATATCTCGGTCAAGTTCGAATACGGGTCATGTCGGGTCATAAAGTAGGTCAGTAGGTCAAATCATAGAAAAACCTTGTGAACATACTAGAGGCCACAGGTTTGGTCCAATCATCATCAAACTTGCTCAGAATGAGCATCTTGATAATATCTTGGTCACGTTCGAATATGGGTCATGTCGGGTAACAATGTAGGTTGGTAGGCCAAATCATAGAAAAACCTTGTGAACACACTAGAGGCCACAGTTTTGCTCCGATCATCATCAAACATGCTCAGAATGATAGTCTTGATAATATATCGGTCAAGTTCGAATATGGTTCATGTCGGTCAAAAAGTAGGTCAGTAGGTCAAATCATAGAAAAACCTTGTGAACACACTAGAGGCCACAGATTTGCTCCGATCATCATCAAACTTGCTCAGAATGATAGTCTTGATAATATATCGGTCAAGTTCGAATATGGGTCATGTCGGTCAAAAAGTAGGTCAGTAGGTCAAATCATAGAAAAACCTTCTGAACGCACTAGAGGCCACAGTTTAGGTTCGGTCATCATAAAACTTGCCCAAAATGATCAGCTTGACAATATCTCGGTCAAGTTCGAATACGGGTCATGTCGGGTCATAAAGTAGGTCAGTAGGTCAAATCATAGAAAAACCTTGTGAACACACTAGAGGCCACAGTTTTGGTCCGATCATCATCGAACTTGCCCAGAATGATCATCTTGACAATATCTCAGTCAAGTTCGAATATAGGTCATGTCCGGTCAAAAAGTAGGTCAGTAGGTCAAATCATAGAAAAGCCCCGATGGGCGGGGGGCCCTCTTCATATGGATTATTTTGTTTGTTTGTTTGATTTGAGGTTTAACGTCCCCGTCAACACTGTAAAGGTCATTTTGGAGACGTTGCTTCCAATTTTGTGGGACTTTTACCCGACATTGAGATGAAATGACATTTCAAGCCCTGTCGCCTTCATATGGATTAAACGCGTGTAGCAGTGACACTCAGGTGAGCGAACCAGGGTCCTCTGGGCCCTTTTGTTTAAATGATACTGCCCGGCCGAACAAAATGGCAATCAAAGATAAAAGTAAGAAAATCCTTTGAGCAACATCTCCTAGGCCAACAGCCTGATTAAAATAAATTCACTGAAATTTTCCACTTGTGCCATCTTACCAAACGTTGTTAAAACACTCTACCAGTGCTGAAAATAGCAAAATCTTTAAAGCCACATCTAAGCTAATATGTCTATTTTAAAATGATTTCACAGAAATTTGTCTTTAATGCCCCTTAAAGGGTTCCAGTCAAATAAAAAAGATGGCCCCAAAGCTAAAACAAGAGTTGTCAGAAGACAATTTAGCTCGCCTTTGGGGGCCTAAGATGGATGAGGGCAAGTTATCAAAATTTTTTCTTCTGTAAAAAAGCCCAACAGACTGCAGCAAATGAAAGAGAACCAAAAAGTACCCCTAATCATCCTGTTTTCAAGCCTTTCCACTGTAAAAAAAAAAGATGAAAAAGAAATCTTTATTTAATAAAAAAAATCTACAAACTTCCAAGTAATAACAAGGCATCACAGCCAATACAAATTCCCTCGAGATATCATCATACCCAATATTTGTGTGAAATTATATTAAAAACCATCCATAAATAAAGGCGCAAGAGCGATTAAAGATTTTCTAAAAATAGCCACAGTAACCTTGACCTTCTGCCCCAGACCCTGAAGTCGGACCAGCTCAAGATATCATCAAACCCAAAGTTTGTATAAAGTTATATTAAAATCTATCCATAAATGTAGGCACTAGAGCGATCACAAAGTTGTTTTGAAAAAAAAAAAGCCACAGTGACTTTGACCTTCAGCCCCAGACCCTGAAAGTTGAACTTGCTAGAGATATCATCATACCCAACATTTGTGTGAAGTTATATTAAAATCCATCAATAAATTCAGGTGCAAGAGCGATGACAATGTTTTTCTAAAAATAGCCACAGTGACCTTGACCCAGTGACCCTGAAAGTAGTGACCTTGACCTTAAGCCCCGGACCCTGAAAGTCAAAGTCACTCGAGATATCATTATAGCCAAGTTATATTAAAATCCATCAATAAATGAAGGCGCTAGAGCGATGGCAATGTTCTTCTAAAAAATAGCCACAGTGACCTTGACCTTGAGCCCCAGACCCGCTATGTTTTTAAAAAGAAAAAAAAAACATGCCTCCCCCGGGATTTGAACTCACGCAGCTTGCAGGTAAACTTTAACACAGGAAAGTAAGGGAGGTAATACAGAGGAAAATATTAACTTCTCAAAAAAACCAATTTAAGCCAAAAAACCTGTAAAATGAAGTACAATGATAATGTTAAATATTGTTTGTTACCAATTGATAATTATATATTCAAAATAAACTTGTAAAACATGACATACAAGAGCTTGTAGGTAAACTTTAACCAAATGCGGACGCCGACGCTGACGCCGACGACGGACGCCCGGGGGTATGGCAATAGCTCCCCCTTACTTTCGTAAGGCGAGCTAAAAAGAAAACAGAGATCGTTTGTCCCCATCTCCCTAAACCAGTGACTCCTTCACTTTCATAAGCAATATCAATCTTGGTCTTTGGTGAGCGAGCCAGGGCCATCATGACCCTCTTGCTCTAATGTTTCACTGAAAACAGGTTTTGACATTCCTTGCAAATTGTCGCCAACGGAGACGATTTGCATGAAATGTCAAACTCTGTTTTCGGGTAACAATAAGAGAAATATTTTAAAATGTGTCTGCTGAATTTTTTTCCATATTGGTAAGCATTGAGATTCAAAACTGAATGCAAATTTATAAACTTTAGCATCAAAAAAACGATATAACGCAATTCCATGCAATAAAAAATTGTCCAACACACTTTTCTTTCTCAAAACGGAGATACATTTAAGACATGTTCGATTTCTATTAAAAAAGGGTGAGATTTTACCTAAACGGTCCAAATATGTTGCGGTATGTAATGAATGACCTGGATTTATGCAGTGGCAATCTGTGACGAATGACCTGGATCTATTCAGACGCATTCTGTGACGAATGATCTGGGTATTCGCAGTCGAGTTCAATGGCAAATGATCTGGGTCTATGCAGACGCGTTTTGTGGCGAATTACCTTGGTATGAGCAGACGCGTTTAGTGGCGAATGATCTGGGTCTATTCAGACGCGTTCTGTGGAATGACCTGGGTATGTGCAGACACGTTCAATGGCGAATGACCTGGGCTCATGCAGACACGTTCTGCGGCGACTGATCTGGGTCTATGCAGATGTATTGTGGCGAATGATCTGGGTCCATTGGCAAATTATCAGGATATTGCAGACGCCTTATGTGGCGCTTGATCTGCGTCTATGCAGTCACGTTCTGTGGCGAATGATCTGGCTCTATGCAAGTAAATGATCTGGGTGTATGCAGTCAACAGTTCCATGGCAAATGAGCCGAGTCTTTGCAGACCTTGCTGTGGTAAAGGATCTAGGTCTCTGTAGTCTCGTTCTGTGGCGAGTGATCTGGGTTTATTTTGTCACGATCTGTGTCGAATAATCTGAGCTTATGCAGTTGTGTTTTATGCCGAATGATCTTGATCTATACAGTTTGCTAACGGTGATTTTTCTCTACTCATGCAGTTACACGTGCTTTATACATAGGTTAAATTAGGTTATTTGTTTTCCATTGAAGGTACAATAAAGTTCTTCCACCAAACAATGATCTGAGCTGCTTGGATAATCCACTGACAGAAGAATATGAGCGCCAGAAGGCTGCCGTGAAAAACTATTAAGCCGAACCGAGGTATGACTAAGCTACCTGTCTGTCAACCGGCCGAAGAGGAGAGAAAGAGAGCAGCAACTTGAAGTAAACTTCGAAGTTACGGCATTAGCTGTTCGTTCCGGCAGTTGAGCCGTTCAGCCAGTATTGTAAGGGTGTCTTTGAAGGTCATCTGTACTGAACTGATTCAATAAAGAGTTGAGGAATAAACCAATAAGCACACTAATTCAGTTTTCAAAGCAGATGGTACTTAAACATCTGCTCTGCGGCCACACGGCTTGTAGGCAAGTTGATGCAGCGTCATGGTGTTGCCTTGATAGGTCATGCGCCCAATGGGGTGTGAATATCACAGCAGTATTACGAGGTCAAAGACTCTTGGTTCCCTTAATCCATTTTCAAGGCCAACGAGAACTAAGAAATCCATTAACTGTCTCAAAGGACAGTTATAAAAGTGTTTATAAGAGATTTTCGGGACCGAAGCCAGAGTGAAACTGAATTCAGTCGATATAGACTTATGATTTTTATTATGCTTTTCGAGACGATTTCAATGAAAATACCTGCATAAAGTTCAAAAGAAACTGTCAAATGGACTTCTGTTGAATAAGAAATCAGCAGAATATTTATGCTATATATAATATCAATATCAAGAACAGGTACGTGTTTTTGAACAAAACGAAAACAGAAAAAGAAAGCTGGCTATAACATAGCAACAGATAATGTAATTATTTTGTGATAATTGAGAGATAGTGTGTGTGTGAATTCGGGTTTAACGTCGCTTTCAACAATTTTTCAGTCATATCACGACGGTGTCTGGTTGAGACAGGGAGCTCAATGCTCACTTTTATAGTGCTGCCTCACTGAAGTATCATGTCCCAGACACATTACATGATATCACACCCAGTCACATTATCCTGACACTGGGTCGACCAGTCCTAGCTCTACCCCGTAAATCTGAGTGCCAAGCGAGGAGCAGCTAGTACCATTTTTAATGGCTTTGGTATGTCGCGGCCCGGGATCGAACCCGTGACCTCCCGTTCCCCGGAGCGGACACTCTACCTACTGAGCTATCGGGGCCGGTGCTTGAAAGATAGTGGTGTCGGAGGGGGATATATTGTTTTTGGTGTGGATACCGTTGGCGTTGACATCGGCATTGATGTAGCCTGTTTGAAGCAATATATCTCCTGAACATATTGATGGATTCTAGCCAAACTTGCATGGTTATATCACTAGGATGAAGGTAAACAGTCATTTGGTAATGGTGACCTTGATAATTTTCAAGGGCACAGACCCCCCAAAACAGTAAATTGTGGCCCAAAAAATGACTCGTCTGCACTCTGATGAACCAATTGATTAATTTGGTAAAACTTGGTACAGTTTATAATTTCAACATACATGTACCGCAGATTGATTAGATTTTGGTGGCCTTTGCCTTATTTTCAAGGGTACAGCCCCCCACAAAACTGCAAATTTTGGCTTGTTTGCATTATGTCTCATGAATGAATGATGATATTTGGACAAACTTGGTACAATATGTCATTTCAACTCACCAAAGATTTAATTAGATTTTGGTGACCTTATTTTCATGGACGCATGTCCTATAAAACTGAATGTTGGCTTGTCTGCATCCTGTCTCATGAACGAATTAATGAAATTTGGTCAAACTTGGTACAATTTATCATTGCAACCTATCAAAGATTGATTAGTTTTTGGTGATATTGACCTTATTTGCAAGGGCACAGGCCCCCGAAAACAGTCACTTTTGGGCTATAAATGGCTTGTGTGCACTCTATCTGATGTACGAATTGATTAATTTTGGTAAGACTTTGTACAATGTATCATTTTAACCTATCAAAGATTTGATTAGATTTTGGTGACCTTAACCTTATTTTCAAGGGCACATGCCCCAGAAACTGTGAATTTTGGCTTGTCTGCACCTTATCTCATGAACGAATCAATGATATTTGGTGAAACTTGGTACAACCTTTCAAAGATTTGATAAGATTTTGATAGCCTTGACCTTTTTTTCAAGGGCACAGGTCCCAATGACTGTGCCTTTTGGCTTGTCTGCATCCTACCCCATGGACAAATTTATGAAATGTAGTCAAACTAGGTTCAATATATCATTGCAACACAATATATCATTGCAACCTAACAAAGATTTGATTAGATTTGGTGACGTTGACCTTAGTTTCAAGAGCACATGCAACCAAAACTGTAAGTTTTGGCTTGTCTGCACCCTATCTCATGAACGAATGCATGAAATTTGGCCAAACTTGGTACAATATATCATTGCAACCTACCAAAGATTGGATTAGATTTTGGTGACCTTGACCCTGTTTTCAAGGGCACAGACCCCGACACCCAAAACCTGTCCATTTTGGGGAAAAAGGCTTGTCTGCACCTTATCTCTTTTAAGAGCTGATGAATGTTGATTAAAATTGTTAAAAAAATTAATTACAACCTACCATGATTAGATTATTGTGATTTTTTTAGTGGCCATTTCTTCTAAGGTCACCGTCTCCCCCAAACTGATAGTTTTGGCCAAAACCTTACAGCATGATGACCTTAACCTAGTTATTAAAGTCAAATGGGTATTCAAGTTATATTTATAGTGAGGGGGGCATTGTTTTCCTCTGAAAACATTTGTAGTTGTCCTTATTTCTCCATGTAATCCTTTGCTGTGGGAACTCATTAGAACCGCATGCCGAGGCGGTTCTCATGAATGCCCACAACAAACATTTTTATGGACAACTGACAATAACTATCCTTCAATTATCACAAAATACTTACCTTATCTGTTGCTATGTATAAGCATTAGAATAAACAGCTGTGTACATATTAAGTTTTAACAATTAGTAATACATCTGAAAATAACGTTAATTTCAACGAGACTGACATTTAGGGAGCGTTCCGACCAAGCCGATTTCATTTATAGAAGTAAATAAGGCTCGGTTGTTCAAAATTAATGTCACCGTTAGTTAATACACCGTTTAAAATTTAATTATTTGGCAAATAAAGTAAAATTCCGCTATTATGACCACCAAAAATTTAGACCTATTCTGCTTTTAAATGCAAATTTAAAGGGTTTCAGGTATTATTTTTTTGTGTTGTCAACATCAAGTGTCCTTTACCCAGTGACACCTTTTGCTGAAAAAAATCTTAGTAGCTTTTTAGTGTAAAAGCTGCTCACAATTTTTAGCTTATCTGTTTTATGAAGAAATACTTCCTAGCTATTGTCGTCACTCCGGCATCGTCGTAATTGTCATTCAGGTTGTTAAGATAGGTCATTTTGCTTCATATAATGTTTCCTAGGTAAATATACCCTTGTTTACGCATGTTGAGTTTCCCGGGACAAATGAAGACATTAATAAGATCCCAAAAGCTTTTAAGGGGTGGTTGAGTACATTTTAAGTTTCCATATCGCCGTAAGCCGTCGAAAATTACGACCCTTTGATGCAAGAACAGTTTTGAGTTTACGGAGTATGCCTTATTTTGCTAATTTCTACTCTAAGGCATAGGTTGTGGGTACTCGTTAGAACCGCCTCAATGAGGCGGTTCTAACGACCCCCACAACCTATGCTTGCATTATTAAAAAGGAAAATACCATGGATGTTCTTCGGAAAAATTGCCATTTCGAAGATGTGAACAAATGCAGTATGCCGCACGACTGTGTAATATCGTAATGAAGACTGCAAAGATACGCAGGTAGATCAGTGTGATCGGCAGTCGCACGGCTTATTTTAAGTTTTAATATTGCAATAAGCCTTTGGAAAATTCGGTCTACCCTTCCTTCATTTAGCATTTCTTTATTTAGCATATATATGTATCAGTACACATGCGTCTTCATAATTTTATCATATGAGCATGGAATACTCACTGGTTTAAAAATTTGGTTAGAGGTCCCAAATTGAGCAACTCACTGACCAAATGAGATCGTCGATTCGGAACTTCCGACTAGATTTCAAACTCCCGTGGCAATTATACATGCGTTTGCAGGTGACTGCAATTCTTTTTTTGTTGGTCGCGCTGTGATATAGGGGTCTGATTTTCCTTCCGTTTGTTCGTCATTATTGTTCGTCAATATATGTCACAGTCCTGGCGTTTTCCCCAATCTCGAGAACTGTAAGAGTTCATAAATGATACTTAGAACAGACTTGCATCCAAGGAAAGCAACTTTATAATGCAGGCATCTATATTTGACCTTGACCTACATTTCATGGTTCACTGACTTCGTGATATTGCGTCAACTCCAAAGTTCTAGTCCATTACTCAAGAACTATAATAGCTCCATTAATGATACAAGGTACACACGTGCATCTCTGGATAACAACTTGATTACAAGCATCCATTGGATGTATTTTATGGTCAACTATTGCGTCAAACCTAGCGTCGACTTTAATGTTTAAGCCGATTTCTATCTACAGGTTATAAATTTGAATGCAAGCATCAATGTTTGACCTTAAATTGATTGACCTATATTTCATGGTTCACAGGTTTTCCAACCTTGGGTATTTGCGTCTGTCCTTTGTGTCCATTTCTCAAGAGCTTCTGTATTTAAAGTAATGAAACTTCCCACCCACACGAATTTTGGGATACATACCTGAATGCAAGCATGGTCTGTATTCACTGCCTCAGTGACTTTGTAAAAATGCTGCAGCTAGGTCTATTTCTAAGACTATGCAACAGCTATAGTTTTAATTCCATATTCAGCCCAGCGTCCGTGAATACTTACCTTACCAACAATTATCAGATTAAGTCTAACAATATTTTCTTTGCCGGCACCCCCCCCCCCCACCCAGAGGCGTGACATAACCTTCCGTGGAATTCTTATTATTCCTTTCGAATTCTGTCGATAATGTTTGGTCACGTGAAAGGGTGCTGGTTATTTTCTCGAACACTACGATTATGTTCAATCTCGACAGAACCTGATTTGCACGCATAAATACTAAGAGGAAAAGACGCCAGATTCACGCTTTGGTGGACTAGTAACCTTTCGCAGAACGACACTTCATATTCTATTTTCTAGTTTTATTAATGGTCTTCAAAAAGAAGAAGAAAAATACGACTATTTGCACGTGCATAACGATTTAACATAAATATAAAAGACAATAAACAACCGCGTCATATGTAATAATTTTATTCAGTTGTATTTAGAAATTGCTCAAATATCGTAATGATCTGTGGTCTAACATTCTTGAAAGGCTTGCGTGCCTAATGGGGTGGCTCACTTAAATGGGTGCCTCGCGCAATTATGGGTTTGGTTGTAGCATATGTGATCTGAACAGGGGTCTTCCATTGCGAAAGCATACTCCAAAAACATTCCAACAGCGTCACTGCATTCATTTTCAGTGAGCTGGCCTAGTTCGAATGTTAGACCGCCTTTTTGTATAATATTCAACACAGAACGCTAAACATTATCTTGAACGAGACAATGTCACCACATACCTTGAAGAAATAGATGGGCTGCATGATGCTTCCACGCAGAGCTGAAAACGACCCGCACACGAGAACTGGTAAACCGCTTAGAGGATCTAAGCCTGCCCAGGCAAAGCGGTGCAAGTGTTGTGCCGTCCGTGTTTATAAATACTATTGGTTTCACTGGGCGGCAGGGCTTGAGATGTCATTTCATCTGGTGCATATCACTAAGTTAGGGCCCTATTCAGACATATAAGACTTATGGAAAATCATTAAAATGGTAGCCAGTGGTGTTCCATGCTATCTTTTTGTTGTGTTTGTTGGTCTGAACAAAGTTGTTGTTCTTTAATAATCACATTCAATGGGTCTTTTCGATTAAACTTTCAGAAAACATAGTATTCTGTTTTGTTTTTGTTTGATTTGATGTTTAACGTCCCCATCAACAGTGTATAGGTTATTTTGGAGACGTTGCTTCCAATTTTGTGGGACTTTTACCCGACATTGAGCTGAAATGACATCACAAGCCCTGTCGCCCAATGAAACCAATAGGGTTTATAAGCATGGACGGTCCGACTCGCACCGCTTTGCCTGAGCAGGCTTAGATACTCTAAGCTGTTTATCAGTACTCGTGTGCAGTCGGTTTCAGCTATGCATGGAAGCATCATGCAGAGCCCCGATGGGCATGTTAAAACCAGTCCACTAGATGAAGCCATGCACAAAATATTTTAGACCTGGGCCTTGCGGTTTCAGAGGAGAAGATTTATAAAGATTTTTTTCCTATATAAGTCAATGTAAAACCAAAGGGCCCCAGGGTGGGGGCGTTTTTGGTCCCAGTGCTATAATTTAAACAATCTCAGTTGATAGAGGTCCACAAGACGAAGCTTCATACCATATATCAAACACCTGAGCCTTCTTGTTTCAGACAAGAAGATAGTAAAGGTTTTCCTTATGTAAGTAAGTCTATGTAACACCAAAGGGCCCCGGGGCGGATGTATTTTTGGCTCCAAGGCTATAATTTGAACAATCTTGATAAAGGTCAACAAGACGAAGCTTCATACTAATTATCAAACACCTGAGCTTTCTCGTTTCAGACAAGAAGATTTTTAAAGCTTTTCCCTATGTAAGTCTAAGTAAAACCAAAGGGTCCTGGGCGGGGACATTTTTGGCCCTAGATGAAGCAACACGCCAAATATCAAAGACCTGGGCTTTGCGGTTTCAGAGGAGAAGATGTTTTAAGTTTTCATTAAACTAGAAATGCGTCCATAGGACACGGATGCCCCTGCCTGAAAGTATGTCTCTATTTGTATTCATCCATAGAAAGTTATTGACCGTTTTAATTTTTGGACCCTTTTTTCAAGTTTGACCTCTAAGTATGACCTTGGCCTTGTGGGTAAGGACCTTGGTTTTGTGTGAGGCAGATTGTCTCATGATGGCCAACATTTCTGCCAAGTAATTTCAAAATCCATCGAGAGATAAGAAAGTCATTGACTGCGTTTAAGTTTCGGACGCACGGGCGCACGCACGGACGGACAGGGGCAACGCTTTGTGCTCTTTCCTCCATTCTTCAAATGGCGGGGGAGGCATAAAAATCTATTTTTGGCTCCCGTGACCTTAATGTGTAATGGACCGGAACCATTTGAACAGCTTTGAAAGGGGACCACCTAAGCATCATTCCTGTGAAGTTCTGTCAAAATCCGATCAGTGGTTTAGGATGAGATGTCGTTTGAAGAAATTGTTTACGCACGGACGCATGGGCGGATGCACGAAAAGTGATCCCAAGAGCTCACCTTTTGTTCTAAGTGGGCTATTTCCCCTTATATACAGCAGGAGTCCATTTCGAAATTTTAGGGGTGACAGGTTCAGTTATTTTTATCACATGTTTTGGAAAACAATTAGCTTTCAGAATACACTGTAGGCTTTAATCAGAGGCTTTTTTCTGCGACAACTTGGACCAGTTGTTCAAAACTAACGACACCGTTAGTTAACATATGGTTAAAACTTTGATCATTTAATATGGCAGATATGCTGAGATGAGACTGGTGACCTCCTTTATCATAATTTCACACCCGACTGAATGCATATATTTTTCTTCGCCGTATTCCGAAGACGTCGATATTATTATTCAATACATAGAAGTCAGTAAATGGGTCGCCATTCACGAGATGCCGAAAATTCACGAGAAGTTTACGAAAACCGACGCGTTGACTTAATTTATTCTTTGCATAAAGGTCAGCCTCTTGTCAAAATGCACCAGCTATATTTTTGCTGGAAAAACGTGAGCAACTGCACATTTTGTCAGCGAAAATACCAAGATATTAGATATTGTACTCACTAGAACAGTTAGCAAAGCTCGTTAACCTAATAAGGATTCGACAACCGGACTCTGATCTGGGCATGCACCATTTGCTCATGACTCATTTTGGGATATCCAATCTAAGATGTGTTAGCTGGTATATCCTCTGAAGCTAGTACCACATTTTAAAAATAATTCCGTTTGTCTGCTCAACTGAAGAAAATAATAAAGGCATCATGAAATTGATGACCTCCCATGGTAATACATCTTGATTCAGGTGAGCGAATTAGTTCCACCGGGGACCTCTTGTTTTGCTTTTCTTGGTTTAGGTTTTACGGCCCTTTCAAGGTTATTTCCATTTATTTCGAGCCGATCGTTTATCAGAGGTGGGCGAAAATCGGAGTACCCGGTGAAAAAACATCTGACCTTCCGTTGCAGAACTTGGCTTCTCATGTGGGTCGGGCGAGGTTACAACCACAGCGGTGAGAGACCTAATCATTTTGTACCAGAAACCCCGAAACGGGTAATTGGCAAACAGTGCAGGCCCTGATCAGACCACTTTAGATGGTCTGCCGAAAACAGACCAGGAGTAAGAAACCGGTCACCGGTTCAGATAACAAATTTTGTTTGAAGCCGAAAAGGAGACGCCTCTTTCATTTGTCCTTATCAAAACCTTTTCTCCACAAAAACTTAATCATTGAGACCATAGCTAAGTCATGAGATGTTGAGTTTTCTAATGGGTGCCAGCAGAGACCCAGATCAACTTTCACATGGGCCCCGTCAAGCGATTTTGGTACTTATCGCCTATGCGAGCAGCGAAGGTTCAGGCGAGCCTGCGCATCCGCGCAGTCTCGCCAGAACCTTCGCTGCTCGCTCATACAAGCAGTGAATCGAGAGGAACCTTCAGACAGAAAGCCATATCCCTGGCCCCTCTGAATGGCTGGGCATGCGCAGTTAAAATTTGTCATGGCGGGGCTCACATTCGAATACATTACCAAAACACATCTGTGTGATATGGCGCATTCTTTCATACCTCCTAAGCGGTAATTGGGCTGATGTTCTTCTTACAGTCGAACTTCAATGGCTCGAACACCTTTGGGACCTCGAAAATCTGTTCGAGACTGGGGTAGTTCGAGCCACTGAGTTTACTGTCAGGAGGCATAACGAGATACTTTTTGTCACTTTTCGGTGTTCTATAATGAAAAGGTATGTTGTGTGTACTCATTAGAATCGCCTCATCGAGGCGATTCTAATGAGTACACACAGCATACATTTGCAGGATAAAAGACTAAAATCTCCTTAATTATCCCAGACTTTTTCTTATATAGAGGATTTCTCTAGGGGCTCAAGATTGGGTTCGACAAATCCATGGTAAACGAGCCATCGGTGTTCGAGCCATCGAAGTTCTACTGTATTTATACTCCAAACATAGGTTTTGGATGCTCGTTAGAAGCACCTCAATAATGGCGCATTCTTTCATACCTTCGAAGCGGTAGTTTTGCTGATTAAAATTTGCGATATTCTTCTTATTTATACTCCAAACATAGGTTGAAGCGCCTTATGCTGAGTAGGTAAAAAGCTAGTTACAGTCGTCACTAAGCGCGAATGTCCGCAAGGTCGTAATATTACAAGTCCATGAGGTCCGAAGAAATATTTTACTTGTCAAAGTTCTTAAGAAGCCCTTTCTCTAGCCACCGCCCATCGGGCCCAGATCAGACTGCTTCTTTAGTCTGATCAGGGTCCACACTTTTTGCCTGTATCCCCCAAAAAATAAAAAATAAGTAGAAAAAATACATAAAACCAGAATTCCGCCGAAAGCTATGTCGCAAAGTCACCCAACCATGATATGTAGGTCAAGGTCAAACATAGATGCTTGCATAATAGTTTCCATTCTTAAATGCAAGCTTGTACTAGGTATCATTAATGAAGCTCTAATAATTCTTGAGAAATGAACTTAACCATTAGGGTAAACGCTAGGGTGGTCGCATTATTTTACAAAGTCAGTGAACCATGAAATTTAGGCCAAGGTCAAATATGGACGCTTGCATTTAAGTTGCCATCCACAGATTCAAGTTTGTACCAAATATCATTAATGAAGCTCTTTTAGTTCTTGAGAAAAGGGTGAACGCTAGGGTGGTCACAATATTTTATAAAGTCAGTGAACCATGTAATATATAGGTCAAGGTCAAATATCATTAATGAAGCTCTTATAGTTCTTGAGAAATAAACTTGACCATTAGGGTGAACGGTGGTCGCAAATGTCGACGCCTTGACGAACGGACGGACGGAAAACCGGGCGCCTATATCGCGCCATGCTAATAGCAGGCGCGGTAAAAAACAAGAAATATGCAGCATGTGAAATATAAAACAGGTGGTATTTTCAGATGCGTTTTTTTTCTGTGCATCTTACGGGTCAATAAATGATATCAAATATGGCTTCAGTGGAAAGAGCCTCAACAATCACTGAAGCTGTAGAAATTACCTTCCATTACCGGACCAAACCTTAATTAACCCTTTACACCAAGAAAAAACTACATCTAATCAAAGTACTGAAAGTACTGAGGAAAGTTGATTTATGAGGAATAATTATTATGATAACAATGCCAGTCGTAGATCAAGCAGTTATCTAGAGATTTTGTGAGGGTTAAACAATTCGACGAAGAAAATAAAAATGATTCATCGATTGTTTTGAGTTTAACGACAGGTCAACCCTTGTGGATCATTTTGTCTTCGTCAAGAGAAAGGGGGTGGGGGATAGAAGAGATAGCAGAGGAGATGAAAGTGAGGGACAGAGTGAATGGAAGTGTAGAAACAGAAGAAATTTCAACACTCACCATCTACCGTTACCTGCTGCAAAGACGGCAGGCTTTGCCCAAATGTAAGTCAGTATCAGCTGGACTCCCCAGTGACACAAGATACGCATCACCTGTGCCTCACCCAACTACCCCCACGAAGAAAAAAAGGATGAAAGAAAGATAAACGTGTCTGCTAATTTCTTCATGGTTTGTAAATTAGCTCAGTACATTCTGTGCTTGTCCCATCTGCTAAAAATCTTTCAGACAAGTTCTCCTTTCTTTCTTTCTTTCTTTCTTTCTCTATATACTGCCATACGCCCTCGCGGACATTCTAGGCAGGTGTATATTACATACACTGCAGTTTTGTAGGATGAAAGCCTACACAGTAATCATGTAATTATGGTAGGGTTCTTTAACCTGCACAGGGGATGATTCTCCCTGCACAGGGGGCCTCCAGTTAACGTCCCGATCCGAAGGACGGTGCACTTTATGACATTCATCCCTGCAAATGATGCCAATGGAGCGTGTTCGGGCACCGAAATTTTATCGCCGCTGTCGGGGATCGAACCCGGGACCTCTAGCATCAGAGGCAAGTGCACTAACCACTGAGCTATCACGCTCCTTGCGGGCACATTACGTCTTAGCAACGTCGCATCAACGTTGCGTTGATACGACGATGCACACACGTTGTACAGCCGCTTTGAGCTATATTCCTTCGGAAAAGGAGAATAACTTGGACGGTAAAAAAAAAAAGAGTTGATTTAGACATTTTAACCCTGATCAGACGCCGCGTTTAGCGAACTTCGACTGCCCAAGGCGAATTAAAATACGTTTATTCCAAATAAAAACATTAACCCATAAATGCCAATTGTTTCAATACTGGGACATTCGGAAACAGTTAAGACATTATAACCCTGATCAGACGCCGCGTTTAGCGAACTTCGACTGCCCAAGGCGAATTAAAATACGTTTATTCCAGATAAAAACCTTAACCCATAAATGCCAGTTGTTTCAATACTGGGACATTCGGAAACAGTTAAGATAGATTAGAGGCCACAGAATGTAGCGTCTGATCGATTTCTTCACTATTTGCTAAATGTACGGAACTTGATTTAAAACTACATGTTTTGTAATTAGAGCTCCCGAAAGCAGGTAAATAAAATAACTGTGTTTGATGTCGGTCAGTTATGGGTTGTTAAGTCGGTCACTGATAATCACAGAGAAGCGAGCTAACCCTTTTAACCCTGTAGACCGGTGCAGACACCGATGTAGAATTACACTGTATCTATGCAGACCTTGTAGATCCTGATAAGACGGCACGTAGCTAGCACGTCTCGCCAGAATCTACATGTACACTGATTAATTGCCATCATGTCAGTGAACTAATCAGAAATCCCTTTCTATAAGTATATATTTAAAGCGAGAAGAGCCCTGTTCAGAAACTCAGGGATGAAAGAGTAAAACATAAATATCATCGGAAAGCGCGTAGGAAAATAGTCTTAGAGTATTGTTTTCTGTTTAGAATATGTCTTTGTGCCAATTTATATTCAATCCGTATAAAGTGTCGAAAAATGAAATATTTTGCCTGCAAAATCCGTTTTCAAGAGTTCCTTTGGACTATTTTATGCAGCGAACGAACAGCGGAAGTGGAATAACGCGGTCCAGTACCGGAAGTAGAAATGCAGTGACATAGAAACTTGATTTTATAAATCAACTTTCAAAAATTAGTCAGTTGATGTTGTCCGCGGTAATGCCTGCATTTTTCTTTTAAATGTTTATTTTTGCATACAGGTAAACAGGGTGGTCCTTGCTTATTCTGCTCTGACTCAGATGCAGTTTGATCTTGGTCCACACTATAGTAACCAGCAGCGAACAAAGCGGACGACAATGGTTATGATTGTCTTTAGGTTTAAAATGCACCAAACATAACTGGAGCCCACGCCATTCTTATTATTTCCAAAGAAAACTAGAATTGACATTTCATGTGAATCACCCGTGTCCAGCAGAACATATACATGAAATATCAAGCCTTGCTTTGTTTGAAAAATAAGAAGTACAGCAAAATTCCTATGTTAAGACCACATTTGGGACTGTTCAAAAGTGGTCTTAAAGACCACTTTTGAACAGTCCCAAAAGTGATCTTTCATTCGGAGACACTGAGTGTAGAAAACACAAAGAAAGAAAAAATGAAACCTTCTCAATAAGTTTTTCAAAGCAGATTAAGTCTTAAAGCATAATTAGTCTCAATTTTAGGTGGTCTTAATAGCGGAATTTCACTGTACATGTAATTGAGCAACGAAAGGACAAAATCTGCATAAAGTTGTACCCGTGCGACCAGCAGTCTCGGGGGTAGGGGGTTCCACACCCAAGCAGTCTGAACAGAGCCTTCACTAGTTCGATGCACCTTCTATAAAGGCTGATCCTGAGGCAGAGGTTGTTTAAATAGGATTGTTGTGGAGGCTGCTCTTACATTGGTCTTCTTGTACATATACAGTGTAATTGCGCTATCAAGACCACATAAAATATAGACTAATTCCGCTTTAAAAAGCATATTCTGAAGGGTACGGCCATTCTTTCTTCGTGTTTTCTGCAAAGCATGCCCTCTGGTCAGGGACCACCTTTGGGACTGTTCCAAAGTGGTCTTTAAGACCACTTTTAAACAGTCCCAAAGGTGGTTTTAATATAGGAATTATACTGTATATTTTGCTGTCAATGGAATACTTTTTCTTGCACACCAGACAAGGAAATCCGTGATTTTACCCTGGGATAGAAATTTATGTTCTGACCCTGGTGTTCCGACCCCAAATCGAATATAACCGCGTGTCTGATAAATGCACTGGTTGATTACAACCTCATGCGCGGCGTCATCATGCGTGACGTCACTAAACATCCCTGTTGTGCCATCACAAAATGGCAGACGTCGGTAACCGAAGTGACAGCAGCATTAAACATTCGCAATAGAAATGGAAGGTATGCAAGAAAAATAATCCTATATGGGTGTGAGGGGTGGATAGAAAAATCCTTCCCTCGGGATCACTGTCCGGCATCACACGGCAAGCCTCGTGATGCCGGACAGTTACTCTTGGGACAGATTTTTCTATCCACCCCTCACACCCATATAAGATTCTTATAATCTCGGACCCATCAGTATTGATGGGTCCGAGACTTTATTAACAAAAAGCTAAACCTAGTCAGTCGATCATGTAAATTCAAATGCAACAGAAAGCTATGGTGAATGTGGAAATGTGGCTGCTTGCAAAAAAGCATGCGAAAGGCACTCTACCGAATCTTCTTGTGGACACAGCAAATTTGATCAATTTTGTATCTGAGCTACCCCGCCCCGCCAATCTTATCCGCGATTACTATTCACCTTATTTGCATTATCTGCTGGTTCCTAGTCTGAAGGTTATCAGTGTTGGAAAAACAGGTAACCAACCCCCTGACCTGGAAAGGTCAGGGGGGTCTGGTTACCTATTTTGCCAATATTGACAATGCGCAAGCTAGGAGCCAGCAAATAATGCAAATATGGTGAATACACATACTTTGAGAAGCCCCCGTGGGGGAGTGGTTACGCTACTCGCCTAGTAAACCAGGGGTCGCAGGTTCGATCCCGGGCTTCTCCAGACTTTCGGATGAGTCTTTAAACCGAGGTCCCGTCTCCGTATGACCTTAGCTGTTGGTGGGGCGTAAAACTGAAACACTCACTCACACATACTTTGAAAAATTTCAAGATGGCCGAATCTGACACGGAGATGCTTCCCATCACGTTTCAACTCGATCTGACTTTCAGTTGAGGGGATCGAGATGTCATTTAAAGAATTTCAAGATGGCTGCAATGGTGGCTATCCTGGATATCGGAACGAAAAAGATTTGAGCAAACCTGAATCTCCAGGTCGCTTTGATGCCTCCCATCAAGTTACAGCGTGATCAAATCTTTTCATTGGGAGGAGAAGTCGTTTGAAGAATGTCAAGATGGCGCCACTGCCACCATCTCGGTAATCGGAACAGAACGATTTTTGCAAATCGAATCTCCAAAAAACCCTGATGCCCCCTCCAACGAAACGAGTTCAGCAAATCTGAAGGTCCATGCCATCCCAATGGCTCCCACCAAGTGGAGGATTTTAAGATGGCCACCATGGTCGGGAAATAGAATTTGAAGAATTTCAAGATGGTCGCCATGGTGGACATCTTGGATATTGTTTTGTAGTTATTTTAGTAATCTGTGAATCTTCATGTGGCCTCGGTGCATCTCATTAAGTTTCAACTCGATTGGACCTTTGGTTCGGGATATGTTGTTTGAAGAATTTCAAGATGGCCATCATGGCAGTCATCTTGGAAATCTGAATGGAACGATATTAGCCAATCTGAATTTCCATGTCGCCTGATGCCTTCCACTAAGTTTCAGCTTGATCCAACCTTTGATTCGGGAGGAGATGTCGTTAAAGAATTTCAAGATGGCCGCCATGGAGGCCATCCTGGATATCAGAACGGACGATTTCAGCATCTCGCCCTGATGGCTCCCATCAAGTTTCAGCTCCATCCGACCTTTGGTTCAGGACGAGATGTCATTTGAAGAATTTCAAGATGGCCAACATGGTGGTCATCTTGGAAATTGAAACGAAAAGATTTTAGCAAATCAGAATCTCCATGTCACCACGATGCCTCCTATCGTGTTGTTTTCGTTCAGAAGGAAATAGCGACCATCTTGGACACTAATTGGAATGGAACGATTTTAGCAGTTTTTAATCACCATGATGCCCCACAGCCTCCCACGGACTATCAGCTCCATTCAGCCTGTGGTTCTCGAGGAGATATCGAAAGTTTAACGATGGACGATGACAGAGGACGGCGGCTAGCAATGACCCTGGAGCTCCAGGTAAGGTCAAGAACAACACAAAAATACATTAATGAAATCTTTCATTTCTCCTATATTTCATTATTTGATTACTATGTAATAGCCCTATGGCAGCATGGCTTGGTTTCACATTGCTCCTTGGTATAAAGAAAACAGTTCTTATAGCAACAGCTATTACAGAGCTCTATAAGAGCTTGGTAATCACTTTCATGATTCCAGGAATAACATAAATAGCATCATTTTCATACATATGTTGATCCTATAAGGATGGATAACATGGATGTTTTTCTGATTTTTTTTTCTCATAAAAAACATATGCTGTGGATATTTGTTAGAACTGCCTCATCAAGGCAATTCTAACAAACACCCACAACATCGAGGCGGTTCTAACAGAGACACATCATGAAAACATGCCTTTATAATTCTCAACCTGTCAAACCCAACTTTTATATAGTACAATTGGGGTTTATGGGGGTATACATTATTTTTCTTATTTTTGCTCAAAACCATAGATTGTTGGTTCTTGTTAGAACCTTCGCTGAGGCAGTTCAAAAAATTCATTCAATCTATGGTTAGAGCAGAAATATGAAAAATATCAGAATTTTTTATTGGAAAATTTTCATTTTTGGTGGCCAAATTCTAAATATATTTCAATAGGCATGTTTTCGTTATGACACAGCATTATGTTTCTAGTGAAGAAATAAGGAAAATTATCATGTATGCATATTCCATTACTTCCTTGTCTGGGCTGTGTTTTTTTCTTTTGATTGGATTCTCGACTAAACCACCACATGTCTTTTGTTTTTGTTTTTTTGACAGAGATACAAAGTGAAGCCCCTTTATCATATGATTCAGTGTAACATGACTTCCAAACGATTCCGCAGGTGCACACATGTACGCCGTCTGTACATAATAAACAATATCATGTGAACAAGCCTGGTGAAGAAAACCCATAGTAACTTTATTTTATATACTGACAGTTTGTTTGGAGTTTGACAGCCCATTCAACACTATTTAGGTCGTATAAAGGTCATTTAGAGCAGGTTGGTTTACCTAACTATACTTTTCCTAGGCGCATTTATACAAAGTGGTTAACCCTTTTTGTATGAAATGGAATCTTCCTCCTTATAGATAGCAGGAGTCAATTCCAAAATAAAGTGGTGTTAGGTTCTTTTTCCTTCAAAATTTATTTGGAAAATGGCTAAACTTTTCGCAAAGAGTGTAGGCTCTGATCAGACGCCGCAGAATAATGCCGCATTCTGCTGCGTCTGATCTGGGCCTGCACTGTTTGCCAATTACCTGTGTACAAAATGGGTTAAGCAGTACTATGCACATATGACAACTGTCCTTCTTGGATCAGCTGAAGGGTGCTCGTGGGAACTCATTAGCATCTCCTCAATGTAACAAACACCACATTCTATGTTTTACGCAGGAATAAGAAAAACATTGCAGTCTCATCAGATAAAAGGAAATTTCGGAAATAAGAAAAAATGCACAATATTACAGTAAAACTGCACTTCTAAGACCACCTAGAATAAAGACCGATTCTTCTTTCCAAACCTTATTCAGTAGGTTTCGATCATTCTTTGTGTTTTTTGACATACAGTGACCTCTGGTCAAAGACCATACTCTGAAGTTCAAAAGTGGTCTTAAAGACCATTTATCAACACTCCCAAAGGTGGTTTTGATTGAGGAATTTTACTGCATATGAGTTCATTATCCTAATGATAAATATGGTCTTATTTTATCGTGAATTATTATACATGTATTTTGCATGAGTCTGGACAATAATACTAAACTGGGGCCACACTGTTTCTGTAGAAACTAAACCTTTTCTGTGAACCTATTAACATAATGGCTTAACTATTTAATGGTAAATAAAAATAGTTGGTGCATTACCAAAACACGCCTTTACAAATATATTGTAAATTTTAACGCCGAAAACACAAAAATTTTAAGATGAAAACTTGTGATATTTCCTTATTTCTGCTCAAAATATAGATTATTGGTACTAGAACTTTAGAACCGCCTCATCAATGTGTGTTTTAGAGCAGAAAAAGGAGAATAAGGCTTACCCCTGTAAACCCCAGTTTTACATACAAAAGTGGTGTTCAAGGGGGTCAAAATTATATAGGCATTTTTTCGTGACCTGTGAGGCTGCGACTGCAAGAAATCATATTAAAAATGCAACCAACCATTGAACAATCACAGCAGTCATGCACCGTTTCTAACAAATACAGAGAACCCTCACTGTAAAGACAGTATTTGTTCACTAACAATCTGCCACTATAAAACATGTATGTTATTAATCAAGTAATTTCGTATTGGCCGAGTTACAGGTCCGAGGTGAGCTGTATTGAACCGAGACCGAAGGCCGAGCTGCAATATTTTTTTAATTTCATCATAAATCAGTCTCCTCTTGATCAAAGAATTTGTTCCATTGAAAATGTCGTTATCATCACGAAAACACACCTATATAATTTTGACCCCCTTGAACCCCACTTTTATATAGTAAAACTGGGGTTTCCCGGGGTAAACATAATTTTTCTTATTTCTGCTCTAAAATATAGATTGTGGGTTCTCGTTAGAACTGCCTCGATGAGGCGGTTCTAACCAGTGCCCACAATCTATATTTAAGAGCAGAAATAAGAAAAATATCACAATTTTTCATCATAAAATTTTCATTTTTTCGGGGATAAAGGTGGCAATGTATTTGTATAGGTGTGTTTCCGTAATGAACAAGTTTTGTCATTATCTCGAATGTGGATATAATCTCATCTTAAACATCTTCCTAAATATAACAGCCTAGCTATTCATTAAGATAACACACCAGTGCGACATAGTGCATTTTTCTCATCTCCAAAATGGCTACTTTTCTGATGAAATTCTGTGATATTTTTCTTATTTATACTGCAAACATAGGTTGTGGGTACTCGTTAGAACCGCCTCATTGAGGCGGTTCTAACGAGTACCAACAACCTTCATGTATGTCTTTGAGCAGAAATAAGAAAAAGATAATGTATACCCCCAAAAACCCCAATTTTCTCTATATAAACCCTTTCTAGTACATATTTGTTATTTCATGGACTTGTTCATACGATGCAAAGCTGTTTACATATATATTAGTATGTTGTTGGACGGTCTGATTTGGAGTTTATGGCCAGCTCAACATTATTTAGGTTACCTTGAGCTACCACACCTAACAAAGTTTCCTTGGAAGACGGGCCTCCGTGGCCTAGTGGATAAGAACGCTGACTCTTAATCATTAGCAATCTCACCGCTGTGGGTTCGAGACTCGCTCGGGACATATGTGAGACGCCAAGTTCTGCAACAGGTGGTCTGGTGGTTTTTCTCCGGGTACTCCGGTTTTCGCCCACCTCTGATTAACGATCAGCTCGATATGAGTGAAATTATCTTGAAAAGGTCGTAAAACCAAAATCAAAAAAAAAAAGTTTCCTTGGCAGGTTTATATGTACATGTAAGCCATTAAGCAGTACAGTGCACATTATTTTGTCAAAAACTGACAACAGTGTCTTTGTTGAAAGTTTCAGAAGTCACCAATATTAAAATCTGTATTACCAATACTGGAAATTCCCTTTTTCCCTATACTTTACACTGGGAGAAAAATCTTCCCAATCCGAAATTTCTCCAATCTTTGACTGAGTCTGAGTGCCCTTCTTGAATCAGGGAAAGGTAGAGAATGACCATAACAATTTTTCATGATCAATATCCATGAAAGAATGTTGTCAGTCCTGGTGGGAATCAAACCTGTCACTTGGTCACAGACTTGGCAAGTTGCATCACGTGAACAAATCCATGAAATGAAGACCCTCCCTACAACCCACTTTATATAGAGAAAACTGGGGTTTACGGGGGTATTCATTATTTTTCTTATTTTTGCTCCAATACATAGGTTGTGGTTACTCGTTAGAACCTCCTCAATGAGGCGGCTCTAACGAGTATCACAGATTTTCATACAAAAATAAGCCATTTTGGAGATATGAAAAAATGCACTATGTTGCACGGATGTGTTATTGTAATGGCATGTTCACAAATCTCCAGATGAGGTGTAATGAGGATAATTCTGGGATAGCTTTATTTCTCTAATAAAACCTACATAAATATTGTGTCACTTCATTAAAATTCAACCAGCACACAAGTAATCCTACATTAAGGCTTTTGGGACCAGTGAAGTCAGATCAGCCTGCACATTCGCGCAGTCTGATCAGAGCCTTCGCTGACCACACGTTCCTTCTACAGCCTGCGGGTTCAAAGAGAGATACATGTACACGTCATCTCGTCTTAGTAAATGAGCAGAATGATCCAGGTATTTGAAGGTCACAAGTCTAAATAGGTTTTGTTGTGCACTGGCTCATTAATTATAATTAAGTCACTTATAAGAAAAAATATCCCTTAGTTAGCCTTGTTACTCCTTTGATTAAGTGACTATCACCAGAAGCAAGTCTGTCACAAACTTCACATTACGATAACATTCCCGAGCGACATAATGCATTTTTTCACAACTCCAAAATAGCTACTTAACTTTTCTGATGAAATACATAACATTTTTCTTATTTTTACTGCAAAAACATAGGTTGTGGTTGTTCCTCAAACAAGTATCCATAATCTAAATGTATGTCTTGGAAATAATGAATACCCCTGCAAACTCTAGTTTTCTCTGTGGGGTGTTAATTTCACGGACTTGTTCACGTGATGACTTGATATGAGATCCCCCTCTAAATCACATCACGAAAACACCCCTATATAACTTTTATCCCCTTGAACCCCACATTTATACAGTAAAACTGGGGTTTAAAGGGGTAACCCTTATTTTTCTTATTTCTGCTCTAAATGAGGCGGTTCTAACTAGTGCCCGCAATCTATATTTCGAGCAGAAATAAGAAAAATATCACAAATTTTCATCTTAAAATTTTCGTTTTTTCGGCTGTTAAGTTTACTATGTACTTGTATAGGCGTGTTTTCATAATAAGGGTTGCTAACAACAAGGCCAGACATGCAGACATGACAAGGCCAGACATGCGGACATAGCAAGATACATGTTTATTATTTAAAAAGAATAATTGCAAACTGATTGTAATTTTAGCCAAAACTTCTGACAGAATATACTTTTTGAAACTACATGTATTTCAAATGAAAATGGAAGTTTCCATTAGTGTTATAAAACAAGCGCCAGTTAAATATGACGCTAAACTCCAGCTGAAACTCAATTACAGTAAAATTCCGCTATTAAGACCAGCTGAAATTCAGACAAAATCTGTTTTTTGAAGCTTATTTAGAAGGTTTCAGTTTATATTCTTTCTACGTATTTTCTGTATACAGTGTTCTCTGGTCATAGGCCGCCTTTGGGACTGTTCAAAAGTGATCCTAAAGACCACTTTTGAACAGTTCCAAAGGTGGTCTTAATATAGGAATTTTACTGTATCTGTATCGGGATTCAAAACATTTGTTACATACACGTGTAAACTCTGAGCAGCTTTGTAAAGCTCTCAAATGTCAAATATATGTACTGTCCAATTTTAGATATCAAAGCTAAGCAAACACATCATCATCTACCAACGTTTTCATTTCTTACTAAGTCGGGTTCTTCCTTTCTTACTATGTCGGGTCCCTCCTTTAACTGTTTTTCTAGCTTGTGATCTTTCTTTACATGTATTTCATGTTTAGTATCAAATATCACATCACCTTTACTGAAAGACATTTCACACTCTTTATACCAATCATCTACATCAAATTCTGGGAAAAAGAAAGCAATTTCCCTCCTTGCACTTTCATCAGAGTCTGAACCATGCATTGAATTCCTGGTATCTGTCAGTCCAAACTGTCCTCTTAAACTTCCTGGAGCTTCGTGTATTGTTTTAAATACCTTTGTAGGGCCCATCATTTTCCTCCATTCTTCTATAGCTTTCTCTCTAGCTAAGATATGAGTACTTACAGGTCCACTGGACATGAATGTCACAAGACGATTATGAAAGAACCTTCCTTCATGTTCCTTGTAGAATTCACATGCCCGGGCTCTTGTTAAGTGCAGTCTCTTGGACTTCACAATGTAGAAGCCTTGCTTTAAAATGGCTTCTTTTATCTGATGTGCTACGTGAGGATGTGCTGTAACATCCGGCTTTAGTATGGCTAAAGTCAGTTGTAAAAGCTTTGATGACATAATGACAGACAAATCAATGTTCTGCTCGAAAATGTAAACTTTAAAACAGTTCTTTCACCAAGCCCGCTTTTTTTTTTCATTTATCATCTTTAATTCCAGCAGCTTCTTTTATTTTCTGCATTAAAATTTCATTGTCTTTCTTCCTCCGGTCATATTCGGCTTCTGACATCTGATATTTCTGGAATGAAAATACATCTTTGCAAAATTTAGATAACACATACAGGATATTTGATTTTTTCGGTGTAAGATCGAATTTTATTTCACGGAATGAACACCAAAACCAGTTTTTTTTCACGAGTGGCGTAGCCACGAGTGAAAATACTAGTTTTGGTGTTCATGAGTGAAATAAAATTTGATCTTACACTAAAAAAAATCAAATTTCCTGTTTCTTGCATGCTTCAAAACGGCAATATTTAGCTTCACTAATCGCGTCACTCACCCTCAGGGAAAACAAACTTTGTTCCTGATTGTTTCGCGTCAATTTAGTAGTGTCCAACATATTTACTGGGTATAATATTGGGTGTAAACTGAATGGTTACTAAAATAATTGAGATATTCATTTCCCAAAGAAGGTGCAGACAGATCTAACATCGAGACGTGTAGCCACACCCATTTCTGACTATCAACCAAATCAAATTACATGTACCTGATATGTGTTAGTTCAAATCCCAAATTGCATGACAAACAGGGTAGATCCAAATTAGAGAAGCCATCTGATATGGATCTAAGCTGTTTGCAAAGGTAGGGTTTGTCGTGTTCAGCAGGATTTACTGGGAACAGCACCATTTTTCATAGGGAGACAACTTTTTCTTCTGTTCACTTTTCTATAAGCCTGTCCCACTGAAAAAGGGGTCTACTCCTAAACAAGGAAAGAATTTGCTCCTTTTAAAGGAAAGAATTTGCTCCCCAGGAGCAAATTCTTTCCTTAATAGTTGACCCCTTTTGACATGGTAGACAACAAGAATTCCGCCAAAGGCTATGTTGCGTCTGTGGGGGCACAATTTGTGCCGCACAAAGTCACTGAAACATAAAATCTTGGCCAAGGTCAACAAGGATGTCTGTATAAAAGTGGTCACCCCTAGATGCCAAAAAATGGAGTCTTACAATTGGGTGAAAGTTAAGGTGGTCGAAGTAATTCACAAAGTCAGTGAACCATAAAATGTAGGTCAAGGTCAGATATGGATGCTTGCATTAAAGCTGCTATTCCTAAATGCTAGCTTGTACTAAGTATCATTAATGAAGCTCTTATAGTTCTTGAGAAATGGACTCTTATATTAGGGTGAAGTTAGGGTGGTTGCAATAATTCACGAAGTCGGGGAACCATGTAATGTAGGTCAACGTGAGATATGGATGCTTGCATTGAAAGTGCTATTCCTAGATGCAAGTTTGTACCATGTATCATTAATGAAGCTCCTATAGTTCTTGAGAAATGGACTCTTATTTAAAGGTGAAAGTAAGGGTGGTTGCAATAATTGACAAAATCAGTTAACCATGAAATGTAGGTCAAGGTCAGATATGTATGCTTGCATTGAAGTTGCTATTCCTTAATGCAATCTTGTACCAAATATCATTAATGGAGCACTTATAGTTCAGGAGAAATGGACTCTAACACTAGGGTGAATGTTAGGGTGGTCACAATAATGAACAAAAAATCAGTGGGCCATGAAATATAGGTAAAGATCAGTCAGGTATGGATGCTTGCATTGAAGTTGCTAATCCAAGATGCAAGTTTGTACAAAGTATCAGTAAGGAAGGTCTTATAGTTCTGGAGAAACGGACTCTTACATTAGGGTGAAAGTTAAGGTGGTTGCAATAATTCACAAAGTCAGTGAAACATGAAATGTAGGTCACGGTCAGATACGGATGCTTTAATTGAAATTGCTATTCCAAGATGCAAGTTTGTACAAAGTATCAGTAATGAAGGTCTTATAGTTCTGGAGAAATGGACTCTTACATCAGGGTGAATGTTAGGGTGGTCACAAATTTTGACGGCTTGATAAACAAACGAAACAGAAAACCGGACTCCTATATTACGCCATACTTAAAGCAGGCCTGACAGAAATACTTCTGCAAGGGTTGCCTCCCCTGTGGGCGTATCTATTCCCCTTAATAGCTACAGCTGTTGCTCCAAATAAGGAAGAGAAACAAGGATAATCAAATGGTAATCTTCCCTATTTCTCGTAAGACACATGGTGTGGGTTATAGTTAGAATATCATCACTGAAGTGATTCTAACAAGTACATACAATGTACAGTCCACAAGAATGTGGAGTGATGGGGTCAGGTTTTCATATTTCATTTTTGCAGGATTGCATTTGAAACACCTCGAAGTTGTAGTAAATTAAGCCATGTATCGAGAAAGATGCTGACTGATACTTTAAGTTTTTCTATACTTCCCTTAAATTACGTAATCAGATCAAATGCCTAGGGTTCCAAATATCAGTCAGGAGCATAACCTGTACAAGCTAAAATTCTTTAACTTCCTTTGGCACTTAAGCATTTATAACTTGTATAAGTTATTCATCAGTCATTTTTCATCTACATATTCTGGAGTTACAGTGCTGTAGGCTGATTCTGCGCACTTAAGACATTGAGCTTTTGTTTCATCCATTCCAGGGATCCAAAACCTATTTTGCAGCACTATGCTATACAGTTGTCTTAACTTGTTAAAAGACAATAGCAACCTTCAATTTCTCTGGTGCATTTATGTTGTGGTCTGTCTTTAAATAGACATACCCCCATGTTAAGACACCATCACTTTTGTCTGCTAATTCCGCGCACCCAAACAATAACATCCAGTCAAGATACAATACTTTAGACAAGGAAAGATGTTGTGTTGTTATACTTAATTTGTCATTTGTTTATTAAATGCTGATGGTCCAGTTGGTTGAAAAAAATAGATATCTGTAAAAAAAAATCAAAATTAAGTAAGGGCCTGTGGCGCTCATTAAGCCTGAGTCAGGTAAAAACAAAAAATACATTTCTTTCGCCCAGTTTACCCCCCAAGTGTCATCTTAAATAATATTTGAAGCTTTGTTTTGATACCTGTCAAAGAAAAATGAAAAGATTTAATCAGGTTCATTTAATTTTGAAATACTCCCAATGCGCCGAATTGGCAGATGCGCAGAATTAGCCTACATGACTGTACCGTAATTTTTATTAACAGGTGGGTAATTTTAGCTGATAGGTCTCTATATAGGTAACTTCCTGCGCATGAGCTGCTGGTATAGATACCTAGGTACCATCATCTAGAAATTTATATGCAAGGCTCTTGAACATTAGGTAATATACTACTTTATAACTTATAACAGTTACTTTTCAATAGTTTACTAATTTAACCTTGACCTAAATAAATTGAGACATAACTGAGGTTACTGCAGTCCATTTCTTATCTTTTTTGCCGCGTTTTTCGCCGATATTTTTTTTTTTTTACTTTTGATTTTTTATCAATGCATTCAGCGAGTAGGGTGTCAGGGAGTATGAGGTTCCATTTTACTATAATATATAGGATATCAATAAATATATTTACATATCTATAAATAATATTAGACACATGTTCAATATGTATTATTTTACCATATCCATAATATGTTTAAGGATATCTATAATTCCAATTATAGATAACCATTATTCGATATATAGATATCAAATATGAACAACGTTTTTGGATATCAATAATTACATTTATTGATATCCATATTAAATTTTATGATATCCATTAATAAAAATTCTGATATCTATAATTTAGCCTTTTAAATGATATCTATATTTTGATCTTTAGATAATTATATATGCAAAGGAATAGTGGATATCATAACACAAAATTATAGATATCAAGAAATATGGGTTACATATCATTGATTTCATTTGATATAAAAAATACTGACAATTATACATATAAATAATGTTTATTATAGATATCTATAATTTGATTTATAGATATATCTGATAAAAATATAGGAGATTAATGAATATTTATAAAAATTATGAGGTATCTATTATTCATTTTATGAGTTCTATAATTACAGGGTGCCGTTTTACTATTCAGTACAAGCTTTTTGAGATATCTTTTATTTTATTATAAATCAAATTATGGACATCTTTAAATCAAATTATACATATCTATAATTCCTTTGCATATATAGATATCTAAAAATCCTCCAAAATGATCTATACAGTGTTGACGGGGCTGTTTAACCTCAACCAAACAAACCAATTAGAGATATCATTTAAAAGGATGAAATATACAATGTAGACATCACAATTTTCAATCATGGATATCAGAAAATATATTATGGATATCAATAAATGTAATTACTGAAATCCAAAATGTTCTTCCATATTTGATATCTATATATCAAATAATAGATATCTATTATTGCCCTCTACATAGTATGGATATCATAAAATAAATAATAGTTAACTAATATTATTTATAGATATCTAACAACATTTATCGATATCCAATATTTTTATTATAGATATCTATAAATAAAAGTATGCATATCCATAAATCATTGATATCTATAAATCAAATTACAGATATCTATAATTAACATTTTTGATATCTATAATTATCAGTATTTTTATATCATAAAATGTAATCAATGATATGTAATATATATTTCTTGATATCTATAAATTTGTTTTATGATATCTAGTATTCATTTGCATATTTAGATATCTAAAAATCAAATTTTAGATATCATTTAAAAGGCTGAGTTATAGATATCACAATTTTCAATAATGGATATCAGAAAATATATTATAGATACCACTAAATGAAAGTATTGATATCCTAAAATGTTCTTCAATATTTGATATCTATACAGATGCATAATGAGTAATAGATACCTATAATTGGAATTATAGATATCCCTTCAGATATGGTTACCATTACATAAAAAATAGACATTTGATACTATCTCTAGATATCTAATAATATTTATTGATATCCTGTATTTTTTATTATAGATAACATTGATTTTATTTATAGATATCTTGAAATTTGATTAAATAGTAAAACGACACCTCATAATATGTGCTTGTTTTTAGCTCACTTATTCCAAAAGAAAACTTCAACATTATAAGAGGTTCTATTTCTGTTAGGCAAGAGTAACTAGACCTGTAAAAGCTGACTATAGCCTCGCTATAGCGATTTCTAAAGCCATGACACACACTCAGGCATGAGACTGGAGGATTGCTGAAAAAATCTGAAACCTGAGCGAAAAAATCTGAAACCCTTATCACCCCTTCCAAAAGTGTCATTTTTACAGCTTTCAGACAAAAACAAGTATACTGGAACTGCATATTCTCGCGGCATGCGTATTCTCGCGGTAAACCGTCTTTTCCCAGTAAATAAATGGAAGCGCCAACCAGCGGTATGCAAATCCGTCACGGAAGAGTTGCACTAAACTGTTGTAACGGGGTCGCACCCCTTTTTATGCGCTCACCCAAGACCCGGTCGGGATTATGCCGATGCCGGGACAGAGATGGAAAAAAGGTGACAGGTTCGAGTCACCCCTTGCCGTCTCTATTACATCCAGGTTCTTTTTACCAGGACATGATGGCTGAACGACAGAGAGAAAAACGACAAATTGATTTCTATCTTTTACCGTGAACCGTAAATAAGTACATGAAAGCAGACAAGACTAAATGATACACAGTACTGATAGTGCAACGGGGACGGGACCCACCGTGGGGCTGGAACCTCTGGGCCTACTTTCTAATAACCACCCTTGTTTGTTTCTAAACTAAGTGCCTTACAGCCTAATGAAATCCACCCCCCCCCCCTTTTCAGATTTTGAGCCTAAACATAAGAGAAGGACAGACGCCTCATGGAAGTAATGAGAAACTCACTTTGCTTCCAAATTAGCGTCCGCCAAGAGAGAGAGCTGGCAATGGGTTTGGTCGAGTAGCTCGATTTGAATCCAGTGCGACAAAATAATTGTCAACTCGCCTTTTATACCCAGTGGAAACACGACTGGCCAATCAGAATGCCTGATTATTAATAAAAGCCGAAACAGCCAATCGATGAGGAAGTTCAAGGACGGTAACGTCAAACAGTAATGGCGGACGGAGGAGCAGGAAATGCAAACGACAAAAGAGGAAGCTAGATTAATAATTTCGCCGTTGACAGGAATAATACAAGGTAACATTTAGGTTTATAGGGACAATACGGTCAGGGGGGCACGAAACGGCGCAATGAGGGAAGCCAAAGTTTCGGTGTTGCCAAAAAAACCGGGACAAATTTCTGCAAATAAATGGACAAATGACGCTCTCCCGTTGCACTCCCCTACCCTTAAGACTAAATGTAATTCGAATAAATGAAGTCAACATCTAAATAATAATGACTTATAAAGTCTCAGTAACACTCATTATAAGTCTTAAAGTAACACTTATTATAAATATATCTAGAATAAAAATAAAGATTTATCACACAAATAATGACAAAAATTTGACAATTACATTTATTCACTTGAGGCTAAATAACTTCTGAACACAAATGTGCAAGAGTGATGTTGTAAAAAACTAGAAACAACAGATTAAAGACAACAATGACATTTTGTTTCCTTGCGCAAATGTGTTCCGGAGTAACGGATGTTTCCTGGGATCCTCAAAAGTATTTTATGACAGACAGACTAAATAAACATAACTTACTGGATAAATAAATGAACTGGTCCACGTACTTCATCAAACTGATGAAACATATGTACAACATTTTCAAAAATGAAAAGTAACAAACTGGCCGATCATAAATGGATCCATGATATCAACACCTGTGTAGAATATACTCTGTCACATAAAGAGTAAAACCCCCTTTCTGTGACAGAGATGAGCCTCAAAATATCAGAAGTGTTTTTTTTTTTGTTGTTGTTTTTTTTTAAAGCTGTTGAATTTTCTTAAATAATAAAAGCAAACAGAGATCAAATCTTAGAATTTCAGATATAAAAAAAATACTAAAAGTTACCCAAAATCAACAGCAGTAGAAAACAATTTTAACTCATCTGAAACAAATCAATTCCAAAGAAGTAACTTAGTACAATTTGAAGAATAAATGTCACAAAAAATCCTTATGCATAAAAGTTCTAATTTAAATTGCAGAGAAATGTCCAATGGCGGTGGAAGTCACAGTAGCAGATGCAGAAGTGGAGACGGTTGCAGAAGTGAAGGCAGTAGCTGAAGTGGAAGTGGTGACAGTAGCAGAAGTTGTGGCGGTGGCTGTATCCTGACGGCGTCGCTTGAACCGCTTTCCCGTTGGTATGCAGGTGTCGGGATCGAAAGTTACATATTCATCCCGACAGACGCCATGGATGGGGTTTGAACTCTTGCCTTCCAGGTCAGGCATAACCCCAATCTGCTGATGTCGGCGCAAACGATCTGACTGACGAGCCATCTCTGCAGACGGAGAGAGCCTCTTAGGAGGTAGGCTCTCCCTGGGATCGACATATCTGTGATTGTTCTCAAACCTGGAGGGGTACATGGCTGCCAGATGAAGAGCTGTGGAGTGGTCAGTTTAGTGTTTCTTCATGATGTGCCGTACCAATTCGTTTCTGGAAGTGAAGACAGGCACACCAAGACAGTCCATGTGATCGCAGACAAATAAAGTGATAGTAGCTACATGCACTGCCTGCCAGTGTCTCATGAAGGCTCTGAGGCTAGGAACCCGATCCTTGCGTGGACAATCTGGTACATGACATACCATTCCCTGAGGGTCCCAAATAGGTCGGAGATGCTCGTAAAGAAAGTGTCTCATTCTCGCCAGGGTAGAGATCAAGTATATCTGACATGATTGTCTGAAACCAAAGGAAAATACACTCCAAGGATGCATTCTCTATGTTAAATACAAAGAATTAATTAGAACAAATGCATTTGCAAAATCAAATGCTCAAATTGATATAGCCTGGCCCAATTCAGAAATTTTCCATCTCGTTAACCGGAACCAAAAACTTAATCAAATGAGCTAAGCAACTGCAAGGCGTATCTAAAATTCTGAAATAAAATTGTATTAAGCAGGACATGCAACCAGACTCAGCCTGTTCAGTGCAGAGTTCTGGGTTAACTCCCCTGCAAGAAAGCATTTCAACATTCATAGTAATAAGAAACAACTTTAAGCAAATCAAAAGCTGACAAGAGATGTACAACACCTCTACGGTCATGGTCGACCTTTCAAGTTTGATCATATAAAAGCTAAGATCCCACAAAACAAACGTGAAATTACTTCTTAGGCAGTAAGATAGTTACTGGCACATTACTACTGGCAACATAACCATAAAATTTAGAAAACATATTCCAAAAGAGAAACGAATTGTGCGATTAATTGATTAAGATTTGACATCCCCAACAACACTATTTAGGTCATTTAGGAGACTTGACTTCATCATTATTTTCTAACATTATACTAAAATGACATCTCAAGCCCTACTCCAAAATGTATCCAATAAAACGTATGAGCATCACCTCGCTTGAGCAGGTCCAGCAGTCTAAGCACTCCACCAGTACCCGAGGGTGGCCAGCCCAAGCCCAGCTCAAAAGTATGGTGCAGCCCGTTTTTTTTTTTTACCCCAATGGGCAGGGACCAAACAGAAGAACAGATTGAACTAGCTTGGATGTAATTTGTACATAATACTCCGATGATCTACTTAAAAAAACATATCAAATAAAGTTTGCAAACTTTTTCTGCAACTTCTATATTTTATGGCTCTTCAATATTCTTTCACAAAGTTGGCGAATATGGACATGGACGACGTATGGGTCTTCCCCATCGAGACCTCCTCATTACCTGAGCCTGAGGCGACTGATACATGGCATCATCAGCGGGCAGGATATCAGCATCATCGTTGCTAATGCTGCCATCTTCACTGTCATCATTCGCCTCAGCCAAAGGTAAGGGTGTTGTCATTGACAGATCTCTGTCATCACAGGAGGCATCTGCAGAATCTGTCCATTCATAAGGTGGCAGAGCACCCTCATAAGGTTTCAGATGGTCAACATGTACCGTAAAAGGCTTTGAAAATGGAGTGCGTTGAATTTCGTACGTCATACTGGAGAATTTTGATGTGATTTTATAAGGACCAATCCAGTCTCCCAAAAGAGAAACAGCAACATTTGGAGGATAACATCTCCAAACAAAATCTCCAACATTATAAGTACGAGGTTTCAGACCTCTGTCATAATATTTCTTTTGCCTTGTGGCGGCCCTTTCAAGAGAATTTTGAACAAATTTGAAACATTTCTCCATGCTTTTACGAACCCATTCAACGTACTCAACTGGACATTCAAAACATTGATTTTCTGAAGTATTGCCTGCCATTAAATCTATAGGGAGAGATAATTCTCTAGATAGAAAGAGTAAATTTGGGGTACACTCTGTACTGTCATGGAAAGTGCTTCTGTAGGCTAATAACACAAATGGAAGATAGTCATCCCAATCATTTTGATGCGCATTAACAAAATTAGTCAACATCTGCTTTAGACTTTTATTAAAATTTTCTACAAGGCCGTCACTTTGTGCTCTGTAGGGCGTTGTCCGAGTTTTTGCAATACCCAAAAGTCTACAGATATGCAAAAATAGCCATCGGAAGAGATGGCAAATCCCCCGACCAAAAGCCAATATGGCCTTCAGAAGATTGTTCACCAATAGAAAGTGCACCAGAATTAAACCAGCAATATATCACAAAAGTACTGCAGTTATGGCCATCACAAGATTATACTCTCAGGGGAGATAACTAAAAAATTCAGGGCACTCAGAAATGTGGTTCTTGCGCATGACATGCCTGCTTAAGCTCATGTATTTCTGTACAAAGTACCATCAATATGTCTGAAAAGGTATTGGAGATATGGTGATCACAAGCTGGTCATACTGTTATATTGGAAGGGTAGATAACTCAAATACCACAGCACCAACAGTTGTGGTTCTTGTACATGACATCCCTTCTGTACCTTGTATACAATTGTGCCAAAGTCCTTCAATATATCTCAAAGGGTGTTGGAGTTATGGCCATCACAAGGTTATATTGCCAGGTGAGATAACTATAAAACCAGAGCACCCAGAGTTGTAATTCTTGAGCATGACACACTTGCTTAACCTCATGTACATCTTCATCAAGTACCACCAATATGTCTCAAAGGGTATTGGAGGTACGATGATCACAAGGTTGTCATACTGTTATATTGGAAAGGGAGAAAACTCAAATACCATAGCACCCAGAGTTGTGATTCTTAGGCATATAGCACCGTCTCAATTTTGTATACAATTGTGCCAAGTACCATCAATATTGGGTATTGGAGTTATGGCCATCACAAGGTTATATTGTCAGGGGAGATAATTAAAAAAAACAGGGCACCCAGAGTTGTGGTTCTTGCACGTGACACACCTGCTTAACCTCATGTACAACTGTACCAAGTATCATCAATATATATCAAAGAGTGTTGGAGATGTGGCCATCACAAGGTAGTGATTCTATATTATTGGAATGGGAGATAACTAAAAAACCATGGCACCCAGAGTTGTGGTTCTTGTGCATGACACACCGTCTCGGCCTTGTGAACAACTGTGCCATGTATCATCAATATATCTTAAAGGGTATTGGAATTATGGTCTTCACAAAGTTATCACTCTATTTTATTGGAAGGGGAGATAACTCCAAAACCATGGCAACCAGAGTTGTGGTTCTTGTGCATGACACGCCGTCTCAGCCTTGTGAATAACTGTGCCAGGTACCATCAATATATCTCAAAGGGTATTGGAGTTATGGCCATCACAAGGTAGTGATTCTATATTATTGGAAGGGGAGATAACTAAAAAACCATGGCACCCAGAGTTGTGGTTCTTGTGCATGACACACCGTCTCGGCCTTGTGAACAACTGTGCCATGTATCATCAATATATCTTAAAGGGTATTGGAATTATGGTCTTCACAAAGTTATCAAAGATGATTGTGTAGCTAAATTTACCTCTTTGGTTAGAGCTAGGGACTGACTTCCCACATCACAGGTCCTGGTGTATGAATGTCATTTGACGTGTCACCAGTAACAATTCTGATTCTGATTCTGGTCACTCTATTTTATTGGAAGGGGAGATAACTCCAAAACCATGGCAACCAGAGTTGTGGTTCTTGTGCATGACACGCCGTCTCAGCCTTGTGAATAACTGTGCCAGGTACCATCAATATATCTCAAAGGGTATTGGAGTTATGGCCATCACAAAGTAGTCATTCTATTTTATTAAAAGGGGAGATAACTAAAATAGTATGGCATCCAGAGTTCTGGTTCTTGCGCATGACACGCCGTCTCAGCCTTGTGAACAACTGTGCCAGGTATCATCAATATATCTTAAAGGGTATTGGAATTATGGCCATCACAAGGTTGTCACTCTATTTTATTGGAAGAGGAGATAACTCCAAAACCATGGCAACCAGAGTTGTGGTTCTTGTGCATGACACGCCGTCTCAGCCTTGTGAATAACTGTGCCAGGTACCATCAATATATCTCAAAGGGTATTGGAGTTATGGCCATCACAAAGTAGTCCTTCTATTTTATTAAAAGGGGAGATAACTAAACAAGAGGACCAAGCTGTATCGCTCACCTGAGCTAACAAATTCAAAGATTAAGGAAGTGCCAACCTTTCCTGAAGGCTTTATGGGAGGACATGGTGATGACAGGGTAAGCATTTTCTGCAAATCAAGCAGAATGTAACTCTATGATAAACAGGCTGACCTCACCGGTTTTCAAACTCATTCAAGCTTTTATTCCTGACTTGCTAAGAAGATCCGATCTAAACTGAAGTGGCTATGGTGATGACACGTTCAAAAACAAGAGTTTTCAAACTCCACCAAGCTTTCTGCCTGACTTTCTTGTTTGTAAGTTTCATGAAGATCCGTTCAAAACTGAAGGGGCAGCAGTGATGACAAGGTCGAAAATAGGCATTTTCAGCAATCAAAGGCACTCTATGATAAATGTGCCGACTTGGCCGGTATTCGAACTCATCTGAGGTTTTATCCCCAGCCACCTTACATATAAGTTTCAGAAAAATACGATCAAAACTGAAGGGGCTACAGTGATGACAAGGTCAAAAATCGGCATTTTCAGCAATCAAAGGGATGTAACGGTATGATAAATGGGTCGACTTGGCCGGTTTTCGAACTCTTCCAAGGTTTTATCCCCAGCCACATTACATATAAGTTTCAGAAAGATCGGATCACAACTGAAGGGGCTACCGTGATAACAAGGTCAAAAATCGGCACTTTCAGCAATTAAAGGGGCGTAACTCTATGATAAATGGGCCGACTTGCCAATTTTTCGAACTCATCCGAGGTTTTATCCCCAGCCACCTTACATATAAGTTTCAGAAAGATCCGATCAAAACTGAAGGGGCTACCGTGATGTCAAGGTCGAAAGTCGGCGTTTTTCAGCAATCAAAGGGACGTTACTCTATGATAAATGGGCCGACTTGGCCGGTATTCAAATTTATCCGAGTTTTTATTCTCAGCCACCTTACTTATAAGTCTCAAAAAGATCCGATCAAAACCGAAGGGGCTACAGTGATGACAAGGTCAAAAATCGGCATTTTCAGCAATCAAAGGGACGGAAGTCTATGATAAATGGGCCTACTTGGCCGGTTTTCAAACTCATCCAAGATTTTATCCCCAGCCACCTTACGTATAAGTTTCAGAAAGATCCGATCAAAACTGAAGGGGCTACCGTGATGACAAGGTCAAAAATCGGCATTTTCAGCAATCAAAGGGACATAAGTCTATGAAAAATGGGCTGACTTGGCCGGTATTCGAACTCATCTGAGGTTTTATCCCCAGCCACCTTACATATAAGTTTCAGAAAAATACGATCAAAACTGAAGGGGCTACAGTGATGACAAGGTCAAAAATCGGCATTTTCAGCAATCAAAGGGATGTAACGGTATGATAAATGGGTCGACTTGGCCGGTTTTCGAACTCTTCCAAGGTTTTATCCCCAGCCACATTACATATAAGTTTCAGAAAGATCGGATCACAACTGAAGGGGCTACCGTGATAACAAGGTCAAAAATCGGCACTTTCAGCAATTAAAGGGGCGTAACTCTATGATAAATGGGCCGACTTGCCAATTTTTCGAACTCATCCGAGGTTTTATCCCCAGCCACCTTACATATAAGTTTCAGAAAGATCCGATCAAAACTGAAGGGGCTACCGTGATGTCAAGGTCGAAAGTCGGCGTTTTTCAGCAATCAAAGGGACGTTACTCTATGATAAATGGGCCTACTTGGCCGGTTTTCAAACTCATCCAAGGTTTTATCCCCAGCCACCTTACGTATAAGTTTCAGAAAGATCCGATCAAAACTGAAGGGGCAACCGTGATGACAAGGTCAAAAATCGGCATTTTCAGCAATCAAAGGGACATAAGTCTATGAAAAATGGTCTGACTTGGCCGGTTTTCGAACTCATCCGAGGTTTTATCCCCAGCCACCTTACATATAAGTTTCAGAAAGATACGATCAAAACTGAAGGGGCTACCCTGATGACAAGGTCAAAAATCGGCATTTTCAGCAATCAAAGGGATGTAACTCTATGATAAATGGGCCGACTTGGCCGGTTTTCGAACTCATCCGAGTTTTTATCCCCACCCACCTTACATATAAGTTTCAGAAAGATACGATCAAAACTGAAGGGGCTACAGTGATGACAAGGTCAATAATCGGCATTTTCAGCAATCAAAGGGATGTAACAATATGATAAATGGGTCGACTTGGCCGGTTTTCGAACTCTTCCAAGGTTTTATCCCCAGCCACATCACATATAAGTTTCAGAAAGATCAGATCACAACTGAAGGGGCTACCGTGAAAACAAGGTCAAAAATCGGCATTTTCAGCAATTAAAGGGGCGTAACTCTATGATAAATGGGCCGACTTGCCAATTTTTCGAACTCATCTGAGGTTATTTCCCCAGCCACCTTACATATAAGTTTCAGAAAGATCCGATCAAAACTGAAGGGGTTACTGTGATGACAAGGTCGAAAGTCGGTGTTTTTCAGCAATCAAAGGGACGTTACTCTATGATAAATGGGCCGACTTGGCTGGTATTCAAACTTATCCGAGTTTTTATCCTCAGCCACCTTACATATAAGTTTCAAAAAGATCCGATCAAAACAGAAGGGGCTACAGTGATGACAAGGTCAAAAATCGGCATTTTCAGCAATCAAAGGGACGTAACTCTATGATAAATGGGCCTACTTGGCCGGTTTTCGAACTCATCCAAGGTTTTATCCCCAGCCACCTTACATATAAGTTTCAGAAAGATCCTATCAAACTGAAGAGGCTACCGTGATGACAAGGTCAAAAATCGGCATTTTCAGCAATCAAAGGGACGTAAGTCTATGAAAAATGGGCTGACTTGGTCGGTTTTCGAACTCATCCGAGGTTTTATCCCCAGCCACCTTACATATAAGTTTCAGAAAGATCCGATCAAAACTAAAGGGGCTGTCGTGATGACAAGGTCAAAAACCGGCATTTTCAGCAATCAAAGGGATGTAACTCTATGATAAATGGGCCGACTTGGCCGGTTTTCGAACTCATCCGAGTTTTTATCCCCAGCCACCTTACATATAAGTTTCAGGAAGATCTGATCAAAACTGAAGGCGCTACGGTGATGACAAGCATTTTCCCGTATGAAGTCTATGGGACCTTGTGGTTGCCATAGGAACCAAAGTTTTAGAGCGATTTCGAAAAAAAGTTTATGTCATCAATGCCCCACCAGAGGCATGCTACAGATGAGAAATGATTGAGATCAGCCTGCAGGATACAGAGATATAGCTACTCAAAAGTGTGGACGGAGGACCCACTATACTATAAGCTCCACTGGAGCCTTCGGCCCAGGTGAGCTAAAAAGTATGGCATCCAGAGTTCTGGTTCTTGCGCATGCGCCATCTCAGCCTTGTGAACAGTTGTGCCAAGAACCATCAATGAATCTCAAAGGGTATAGGAGTTATGGCCATCACAAAGTTGTCACTCTATTTTATTGGAAGGGGAGATAACTCCAAAACCATGGCAACCAGAGTTGTGGTTCTTGTGCATGACACGCCATCTCAACCTTGTGAACAACTGTGCCAGGTACCATCAATATATCTCAAAGGGTATGGAGTTATGGCCATCACAAAGTAGTCATTCTATTTTATTAAAAGGGGAGATAACTAAAAAGGTATGGCATCCAGAGTTCTGGTTCTTGCGCATGACACGCCGTCTCGGCCTTGTGAACAATTGTGCCAAGAACCATCAATGAATCTCAAAGGGTATAGGAGTTATGGCCATCACAAGCTTGCGTCTACGGACGGACGGACATACAGACGGACGCCAGGCTGATCGCTTTATCCCCCGAACCTATTCGGCCGGGGATAAAAATAGATGGGATTCGAACTCACGGCCTTGATCTGTATGTATCTGCTTTGCAACACCAAATCTGCAGAAGAATGCCGGGGATAAAAATAGATGGGATTCGAACTCACGGCCTTGATCTGTATGTATCTGCTTTGCAACACCAAATCTGCAGAAGAATTCTGAAACAATTTTGTCGGCTACAGTCAGTGCAGTATGATCAGGAATGGGATATGCTTCCTTCCATTTTGTGTAATAGTCTCCCAAGACTAGAATAAAAGAATTCCCATTTTCTGTAGTTTTCAGAGGCCCAACAATGTCAAGGGCAATTACATCAAGTGGTGCACCCACTAAAAATTGAGTGAGAGGGGCTTTTCCCATCCCAGGACCAGGTTTATTTTGGGCACAAGTATTACATTCTTTACACCATCTGCGTATATCGGCAGACATGCCAGGCCAGTAAAATCTACGTCTGACAGACATTTAAGTCTTTTCTCTGCCCATATGAACAGCAATGTGGCTATTGTGAAGCTGTTTGAATATATGGGACCTTAAAGTTTGAGGTGCAACAAATTGCATAACACACCCCTCCGGTGATGCCTCGGTTATCCATTTACTATACCAAATCCCATCATGAACTTCCAAAGTCTTCCATAATGACCAAAGAGTTTTTACCATGCTGGGATATGGCGAAATTTCAGTTTTTGGGGGTTTATCATGAAACTGAGATTTTAAAAGTAGAATTTTTGAGATGCATTCATCTTGTTCTTGCCATTCTTTTATTTGATCTGGTGACCAAACATCTAACCAGTTAGGCAATATTTCTGGAGTACTTTGCATGCTAGATGGAGATACAGAAGCATCACTGTGAGGTTCAGGATTTAGGGCAGTTGCACCGTCAGTACTTTTAATAACTTGATTATTAACACTATAGTGTATAGGAGCCCCCAAATTTAATTTTGGCGAGCAGCTTTGAGAACAAGAAGATTCTGGCTGTTTTGTGACTGTTCTGTTTGATTTTTGTTTTGATTTTAATATACAGCAGTCAGGACAGTCCCCTCGTTTGCAAGGTCTATGAGGCAATCTACTCAAGGAATCGGCGTTACCGTGCAGAGTCCCCTTTCTGAACTGGATTTCGTACTCATAAGTGTCTAACACAGTCAGCCAACGAGCTAACATGCCTTCAGGTTCTTTAAAATTCTTAATCCAGACTAATGAGCTGTGGTCTGTGCGAGTTTTGAAATTTCTACCCCACAGATAATGCCGAAATTCTTTAATAAATGTAATGACAGCCAGAAGCTCCCTGTAGGTAGTGCAATAACGTCTCTGAGATCTGCTCAAGGTTTTACTTCCATAAGCAATTACCGTTTCTTCATTGTCTTGTATTTGAGAAAGAACACATCCCAGCCCAAAGAGACTAGCATCTGTATCTAACACAAATTCTCCCTGATCATATTGAGGGTACGAATGTATGGGAGCAGAAACCAACCTTTCCTTTAGAATTTCAAATCATGTTGGCAATTTGAATCCCAGAGATATTTGCTATTTTTCTTGAGCAGATTTGTCAGAGGTGCAGAGAGTGTACTACAATGTGGTATAAACCGGCGATAATATCCAATGAGTCCTAAGAACTGCCTCAGTTCAGTGACATTATTTGGGACAGGCCATCCTTGCACTTTTTGAATTTTGCTAGGATCACATTTAATGCCATTTGAACTGACAATATGTCCTAAGAAATAGACCTCTGTTTGAAATAAAGTGCATTTGCTAGGCTTTATCTTTAGGTTTGCTTGTCTATATCTGTCTAAGACATCTTTAAGGTTCTTAAGTGCTATTTCAAAGGTAGAGCCAAATATAATTACATCGTCAAGATAACAAAGACACTTTTCCCATTGATACCCCCTCAAAACTATGTCAATAAGTCTGACAAACGAGGCTGGACTATTACAAAGACCAAAAGGCAAAACTTTGAAGGAATAGGTGCCTTGGTGAGTAGCAAAACTAGTCTTTTCTTTACTGCTTGGGTCCATGGCGCACTGCCAATATCCGCTGGCAAGATCCACAGTGCTAAACCACTTTGCACCTGCCAGGGACTCTAAACAAGTGTCTATCCTGGGTAAGGGATAAGCATCTTTGTTCGTGACTGCGTTTAGACGACGATAATCTATACAAAATCTAACTGAGCCATCTTTCTAAGTTACAAAGTAGAAGTAAAACAAAGATCAGGAATTGATACAATCAACTTACTCCACCCATAAAAGACACCAAATAGGACCAAGTAGGATCGGGGCTGCATAAGGACTATTTCTAGGTTCTATGATATCTTGCTTTAACATAGAGTCAAGTTGTTCCTCGATGATTTTCTTTTGAGCGTACGAGGCTCTACGGGGAGGAAGCTTTATGGGGTCGCTAGACCCAGTGTCGAGTTTATGTTTCACTAGGTCTGTGCGGCCAAGTTGTCCATCAGGCCCTACAAAAACGTCCTGATATTCTATGATTAATTGTTCTAACTCTTGTTTTTGCTGTGAAGTAAGTTCTTCAGAAGCATTTTGTACTAGACATTTTCAGGAAGTGAGGGGCTAAATGATGAATTTTGGTTTTCTCCTATATTGTTTTCTACTGCTTCCTGTATACTTAAAACTGGCTGTATGGTTCCCACCAGTGCTTTCTTTTCAAGACGAACAGCCTTGTCTGACAAATTTAATATAGACATCACTGTTTCTGTTTGATTTGAATCAATCAAAGTTCTGGCAACAAGTAGATTTTTCTTTGCTAGTAACCTGATGGGTTCTATGATAAATGGATCACTGTGACCTGGTTTACCCTCAATTTGCGCCTTAACTTCGACTTCTGAACAAGGTGGAATGATGACTTTTTGACCGAGTTTTACTCTAGCACATTTGTAATTTCCTTCCCGAAACAGATTTATGGTATGGCTCTGTATGTGAAGTTTACATTGCCCTACATTGATGGTTACACCGGGTTCAGACAGAAAATCCATACCTAAAATACCATCAACTCCGCTGATATCAGCTATCACTAATGTCAACTGAGTATCATACCCATTAATTTGAATTTCAAAGTCCATAGACCCAATCACGTACATGGGTGTACCGTCAGCAGTTGACAAGGTTTGTTCAACCTTTTGTAACTGTGAGGTGTCCCCTTCTATTTCAGTAAATATATTTTTAGGTAGAATGCTCACGCTTGAACCCTAGTCAATTAAAAACTGGCAGGTCTTATTGCCAACTGTGATGTTTGCGAACATACATGATTGCGGCGAGATGTGTATGGGAGGCCTATTCTCAATGTCACATGAACTGGCTGAACTTTCGGCCACAAGCTCAGCCAAAACTAGTTTTCCTGTTTCTGTTTTGAGCTCCTGGAGGGACTAGAGCTTTGAGATTGCTTGACTTTCGATTTGTTTGGGCAATCAAAAGAATAATGTCCGAACTGATGACATTCGTAGCACTCAATTTTTGACTTCCCTTTAGGACTAGGTGATCTACTTCTGGGCTAAGAAATGCCTGATGTGGACAATTTACGTAACAAAGTGTTCAAGTTTTCAAGCAAGTCTTGAAGTTGTTTCTCATTTGAAGAGAGATCAGTGTCAGAAAGAACCGATTTACAAACGGTCTCATTTTCTAAATTAAACCGAACATGGGTGGGCTTCCGTTCACAAGGTGTTTGAGTGTCAACGGCCTCAAATTCCACTGCATAAGAAATGGCTGCTGCCAAAGAAAGAGGATGGCGAAGCTGAACGTGCTTCCTTAACTCCGAGTTATTTAACCCATGGATAAACTGATCTACTGTGTATTGTTAACGACCAGTATGGTGAACATTGGAAAAGGCTAAGTCGGCCAATCTTTTCAAAGCATATCCATAATCAGAAGGAGTTTCGTTTTTCTTGCGTGACCTTGACCTAAATTCATACTGGTAGGCAAAGCCTTTTTCAGTGGGATCGAAACGGTTTTCAAGTGCTTGTTTAAGTGAGTTATAATCTCGTACTACTGCAGGGTGTAGGTCAGTTAAAAGTTTTTGTGTCTGTCCCTTTAAACTCATAGAAAGCTGAAGGCCCTTTTCATTATAACCCCAATTATTCCATGCTGCTACTTGTTCAAAGTGGACTAGATAGTCTTGCAGCTCTACTGATTTGCCATCAAATTTCACACGGGGTATTCGACTACTTGGAACGCAGACGGATACCAAAAACGCCGACTGTTTACCTTGGATTTGAAAGAGGGTGAGTCGATAAAATCATGTTTTTTGCGACCCTATTAAAAAAATCAGTTTTGATTTTTTGCTGTATTCTTCTGGAACTGTCACAGCTGTTTCGTAATGGTGCTTTTAGCTTCGATAGATTACATGTAAGCGTCTTTACAGACAACTAAAATGCAAAACATGCACAATTTCTAAAAGAATTAGTGTAAGTACCAGAAATGAAACCGATTTATCCAAAGATGTCATTGTAGCTTGAAAGAGAAATAGTCCTTGTTCAAAAATAAACTCCTATATACTTGTGCCATACGTTGCTCGGGCAGCAATAAGCATGGACTTGAGTGCACCATGCTGAAAGAAGATACTATTTACGACAGACGGATTTCTTTGATGTTACCATGAAACGCAGACGATGGATACCAATGACGGATTTACAATTAATGCCTAAATCAATGCCTACTTCCATATCTCCTTAATTTTGAGGTCCAAAAAGCACGGTTATGAACAGTGTTGAATATTTCCCATGCCGTATATAAACAACGATTGTGAAAATAGCGTAAGACGAGTAAATGGTTACTCTCTCTCACACTCTCTCTCTCTCTCTCTCTCCCTCCCTCTTCTCTCTCTCTCTCTCTCTCTCTCTCTCTCTCTCTCTCTCTCTCTCTCTCTCTGCATGTGTCTGGTATGAAGAGGAACAGTCAGAGAGCCTTTCCTTGGTTCTAATATTTTTTTACTATAATAGTTCCACATTTTATTAAATAAAATAATAAAAAATAGCCATCGAAGAGATGGCAAATCCCCCCGACCAAAAGCCAATATGGCCTTCAGAAGATTGTTCACCAATAGAAAGTGCACCAGAATTAAACCAGCAATATATCACAAAAGTTACTGCAGTTATGGCATTCACAAGATTATACTGTCAGGTGAGATAACTAAAAAACCAGGGCACTCAGAATTGTGGTTCTTGCGCATGACATGCCTGTCTAAGCTCATGTATTTCTGTACAAAGTACCATCAATATATCTTAAAGGGTATTTGAGATATGATGATCAGAAGCTGGTCATACTGTTATATTGGAAAGGTAGGTAACTCAAATACCACAGCACCAACAGTTGTGTTTCTTGCACATGACACCCCTTCTGTACCTTGTATACAATTGCGCCAAGTTCCTTGAATATATCTCAAAGGGGATTGGAGCTATGGTCATCACAAGGTTATATTGGCAGGGGAGAATACTCAAAAGCCAGAGCACCCAGAGTTGTAATTCTTGAGCATGACACATTTGCTTAACCTCATGTACATCTGCATCAAGTACCACCAATATATGTCAAACGGTATTGGAGGTACGGTGATCACAAGGTAATCAGACTGTTATATTGGAAGGGGAGATAACTCAAATAACATAGCACCCAGAGTTGTGGTTCTTAGGTATGAAGCGCCGTCTCAACCTTGCATGCAAGTGGCCATCACAAGGTTATATTGTCAGGGGAGATAATTAAACAAGAATTCCGCCGAAGGCTATGTCGCGCCTGTGGGGGCACAAAGTCACCCAACCATGATATGTAGGTCAAGGTCAAACATAGATGCTTGCACAAAAGTTTCCATTCTTAAATGCAAGCTTGTACCAAGTATCATTAATGTAGCTCCTATAGTTCTTGAGAAATAAACTTGACCATTAGGGTGAACTCTAGGGTGGTCGCAATATTTTACAAAGTCAGTGAACCATGAAATATAGGTCAATGTCAAATATGGTTGCTTGCATTTAAGTTACCATACCTTGATACAAGTTTGTACCAAGTATCATTAATGAAGCTCTTATAGTTCTTGAGAAATAAACCTGAACCTCAGGGTAAACGCTAGGGTGGTCGCAATATTTTACAAAGTCAGTGAACCATGAAATGTAGGTCAAGCTCAAATATGGATGCTTGCATGTAAGTTGTTATCCCCAGATACAAGTTTGTACCAAGTATCATTAATGAAGCTCTTATAGTTCTTGAGAAATAAACTTGAACCTCAGGGTGAACGCTAGGGTGGTCGCAATATTTTACAAAGTCAGTGAACCATGAAATGTAGGTCAAGGTCAAATATGGATGCTTGCATGTAAGTTGTCATCCCCAGATACAAGTTTGTACCAAGTATCATTAATGAAGCTCTTATAGTTCTTGAGAAATAAACTTGAACCTCAGGGTGAACGCTAGGGTGGTCGCAATATTTTACAAAGTCAGTGAACCATGAAATGTAGGTCAAGGTCAAATATGGATGCTTGCATGTAAGTTGTCATCCCCAGATACAAGTTTGTACCAAGTATCATTAATGAAGCTCTTATAGTTCTTGAGAAATAAACTTGAACCTCAGGGTGAACGCTAGGGTGGTCGCAAATGTTGACGCCTTGACAAACGGACGGACGAACGGACAAACGGACGAACGGACGGAAAACCGGGCGCCTATATCGCGCCATGCTAATAGCAGGCGCGACAAAAACCAGGGCACCCAGAGTTGTGGTTCTGGCACGTGACACACCTGCTTAAACTCATTTATAACTTACCAAGTACCATCAATATGTGGCCATCACAAGGTAGTGATTCTATATTATTGGAAGGGAGATAACTCAAAAACCATGGCATCCAGAGTTGTGGTTCTTATGCATGACACACCGTCTCGGCCTTGTGAACAACTGTGCCATGTATCATTAATATTTCTTAAAGGGTATTGGAGTTATGGCCATCACAAGGTATTCACTCTTTTTTATTGGAAGGGGAGATAACTCAAAAACCATGGCAACCAGAGTTGTGGTTCTTGTGCATGACACGCTGTCTCAGCCTTGTGAACAGCTGTGCCAGGTGTCATCAATATATCTGTAAGGATATTGGAGTTATGGCCACCACAAAGTAATCATTCTATTTTATTAAAAAGGGAGATAACTCAAAAAGTCTGGCATCCAGAGTCCTGGTTTTTGCGCATGACACGCCGTCTCAGCCTTGTGAACAATTGTGCCAAGAACCATCAATAAATCGCAAAGGGTATAGGAGTTATGGCCATCACAAGGTTGCGTCTACGGACGGACGGACGGACAGACGGACGGACGCCAGGCTGATCGCTATATCCCCCGAACCTATTCGGTCGGGAGATAAAAAGAGAAAATACAACTCACAAAGCATAACGATAACACACCCGTGCAACATAGTGCATTTTTCACAGCTCCAAAATAGTTACTTTTCTGATGAAAATCCTTGATATTTTTGCTATAAATGCTCAAAACATAGGATGTCGGTGCGCGTTAGAACCGCCTCAAAGAGGCGGTTCTAACGAGTACCCACAACCTATGTCTTGGAGCATAAATAAGAAAAATAATGAATACCCCCTAAACCCCAGTTTTCTCTATATAAAGTGGGGTTTAGAGGGGTCTTCATTTCACGGACTTGTTCACGTGATGGGATTTTCCAGATAAATCATTCATAGAGGATTTTCCAGATAGACCACAAATCGGCTGATAAATGTTCGAGGTTTCATGCAAGTATCCTAATGTTTGACGTTTCATTCCGTTATTCTATTTAGAAGTCTATCTCTAGACCCAAGCAAGTTTTTTCTTCGGATGTTTGTGAAGGGCAGGAAACTGAAGAGGCAGGAAACTAAAAAAGTCTGATCGACAGTGGTGGTTCCTGTGCAAATATATGTATATGCGCATTTAAACTTCTAAAGGTCCGCATTTGTTTGCGGTTTCGTTCAGATAGTCTATCTTAACCATATCGTCTCTCACTGCTGTGGGTTCTAACCTCGCGCGGGTCACATTTGAGACGCCAAGTTCTGCAACGGATTGTCAGTAGTAGTGGTAAGAAGAAGAAGAAGAACCGCTACACAAATAAAAGTGGCGGATTTTATCCGAGACGATCGTGTATAGGAAATGTGAATGCAATCCGTCAGAACTGTTCGTGAGAAAGCAGGTTTCAACTGCTGACGGATAGATGTTGCTCCAACTTGTTCATGTTTAAAAACTATTGTGCATCTGCAGGCTATTGTACAAAATGCGTGATACTTCTTAATTTCTGTCATTCTTAGCAAACTCTAGACATTCATGACACTGTTTGTTCGAAATATTTAGACATGTTGCGCATTTATTCCATCACATGTCATATTAAATCATTTCTGCACCGAGATGCATCTGAAAGCAATCAGATTGTACAGCTACACATGTTGATATGATTCTTACCTGGTCGCAGGCGCCTTTCATGATGCATGTAACCACATATGACAACCAGAATCTTCCACATAACAATACTTGACAGGCGGGTTTCTCCTTTGTTTTATTTGTTGTAAGTTTTTTTTCAAATAGACTGGCCGTTTAAGCAAACGGTGTACGTAGACAAATCACCGATTTTGCGGCGTCTCAACTTGATCTGCATTGTCATATTTGACAAATATTGATCTCATACTACACAACTTAATCGCTCAGACAGCTGACCAAATATTTACACTTACGCCCTGAGTTTCTGCCACTTTCATCTTGGAATTTTGCACAAAAAAATGCATAGTTGCTATTATGTTAGATGTACGGAACCCTGGAAGGGACATGATTTTTTTTTTATTATTTTATAAGTTGTGCGCACAAGATAATATTTTGTTCGCACAACTTCCCAAGCTCTATGTTGTGCAAACAAGATAATATGTTGTGCGAACAAGATATTATCTTGTGCACACAAGTTAATATGTTGTCCGCACAAGATAAATTAGGTTGTCTACACAAGATAATATCTTGTGCGCACAACATATTATCTTGTTCGCACAAGAAAATATCGTGTTCGCACAACTTTATATCTTGTTCGCACAACATATTAAAACAAATCATGTCCCTTCCCGAGTTCCGTAAAGACTGCTTCAATTAAAATCATCAAAATGCGAGATGTAGACAGCTCCCAATGAGAGGTCTCATCTCGGCATACTGTGCATAGGCATCTGTAATCAAAGTACTGAAAGTACTGAGGAAAGTTGATTTATGAGGTATATTCACCATGATAAAATGGTAGTGGTAGATTTAACAGTTCTCTAAGTATCTTTTTGACAAGGTTGAAAAAGGAGTTTAACCAGGTTCGACTAAGAAAAAAATTCCTGTTGCTTGTTATTGTCCTCGTGACAATCACTGACCATCTGACTGGCGCCGAACCTGAACAAAATCCAGGTATTGGTTATTGATACCACCCCTAAGATGTCAGAGCGGAACGTCAGAAGAAAATTCTGGACTGTGCTTGTTTGTTTGTTTGTGTGTTTGTTTGCTTGTTTTGAGGTTTAACATCCCCGTCAACACTGACTAGGTCATTAAGAGACTTTGCTTCGAATTTTGTGGGACTTTTACCCAACACTAATATGAAAGGACAATTATCAAGCCTGTCGCGCAATGAAACCAAATAGGCTTGTGGCATGGACGGTCCGATTCGCACCACTTTGCCTGGGCAGTCTAAGATCATCTAAGCGGTTTACCAGTACTCATGTGCGGTCGATTTCAGCTCGGCGTGGAAGTATTTTGCAGTCATTCTATTTCTTCAAGCCCTGATGGGCTGGGGCGGTAGGACTGTGCTCGTGCATTTGGCCATTGGCAAATAGAACCTTCATAATCAGACGCCACATAATGCGGTGTCCGATCAGATCTAATGTACCTGCTTAAACGAACAGTCCGATTCTCAGTTCATGACTATTCTCCAAACTTACATTCAGAGACAATTGATCCACCAGTTCTCTCAGCACTTTGATTAACTGAGTATTTACGCAAAAACGCTGTTTATCTAGAGCACTGGAGGGGGGTGAACTTTAAAACCTATTGCTTTCTTTCGGCGAGTCATGTAGGCGTTACAGCAGAGCCCTTTAATTTCTACATTTTAAACAGTGGAGACGCTTCGACTTAGATTCGTCTTCCCAAGTGTCTATAAAACGAGTGCATATGCACCCAAAAATGCAAAGCTTCCTTTTATAACACTGAAGGGTCTGATTCGAGGTCACAGAATGAAGTGTCTGATCAGTGGCTTCTGAATTTGCTTAACCAATATATGACAATGGAATCTTCCAACAAATAAGTTCGGAACAGGTTTGTCAGATTTGTTTTCTTAAAGGTAGGTTTTGCAAGAATATGTTTTTTAGCAATCAATGCAGACTCAGATCAGACGCCAAGTTGTGCTGCGTCTGATCAGGGCCTACAATACTTACATGCCTTAAAAAGTGACGCTAGTTATATATGGGCTAATGTCCAGTTCGGAAACTGAGGGGTGAAAGGGAAGGAACACCTGTGGAATCAAGTCCGCCTTGATATAAACGGGTACACCGAGTATCAAAGCTGGAAAAGTCCAGTTCGGCAACTGAGGGGTGAAAGGGAAGGAACACCTTTGGAATCAAGTCCGCCTTCAGCGCAAATGTTAAGAAATCAATGCGCTGGAAAAGGAAATGAGGCAAGTGCTTAATTTGGACTATTTTATGCAGCGACCGAACAGCGGAAGTGTAGTAACGTGGTCCAGTACCGGAAGTAGAAATGCAATGACATATAAACTTGATACAAGTATCAACTTTCAAAAACACCATGTTTTACATGCAGGTACTTTGTATTCATTCCGTTTCGGTATTATATCCCATATATGTCAATTAGAAGCCTCCGTGGTGCAGAGGATAATCTACTCGGTTCGCAAACCAGTGGTCGTTGGATCGATTCCGGGCTTCACCAGACTTTCGGGCGAGTCTTTAAACAGAGGTTCCGTCTCCATATGATCTTGTTGTTGGTGGGGACGTAAAACTCAAACGCAATCGCCTATCGGGGTTTGAAGAGATAGATTGGCTGCATGATGCATCCACGCAGAGCTGAAACCGACCGCACACGAGCACTGGTAAACAGCTTAGAGGATCTAAGCATGCCCAGGCAAAGTGATGCGAGTCGGACCGTCCATGCTTATAAACCCAATTGGTTTCATTGGGCTTGAGTTGCCATTTCATCTCAATGTCGGGTAAAAGTTCCAAAACATTGGAAGCAGCATCTCCAAAATGACCTAAATAGTGTTGACGGGAACGTTAAACCTCAATTCAAACAAAAAAAATATCCTGGCAATATTTAATTTTGGACAACTGTTTGGGCATTCATTCTTTTCTGCTAAAGGGGGTGGGGTGAGGGAAACAAACTATTCTTCGTATGTTTTAATCCATATGTGACATGGAGTCTTCACTTCCTATTATTAGGGTGTCAGGTTTGTTTTTATTTGTGGCAAATTTTACAAAAATGAATTTTCTTTTAGCAAACAATGTTCCCAGAAGAGGGGATATATGGGTTAATTATATTGCCATTCGTTCAGGTGCGTCATTCTTTCCCGAAAATTTTCTATAAATTTCACATTGCTTATCTAATAAGACCGATTCGTAATTTCGTAGGACCCGATCCTACCAACACGTACCACACACTGGAACAACGCCATATCAACGTCGTTGCAATAATGTTTGTTTGATTTGAGGTTTCACGTCCACGTCAACACTGTAAAGGTCATTTTGGAGACGTTGCTTCTAATTTTTTGGGACTTCTACCCGACATTGAGATGAAATGACATCTCAAGCCCTGTCGTCCAATGAAACCAATAGGGTTTATAAGCATGGACGGTCCGACTAGCACCGCTTTGCCTGGGCAGGATTAGATCCACTAAGCAGTTTACCAGTACTCGTGTGCGGACCGGATTCAGCTCTGCGTGGACGCATCATGCAGCCCATATATTTCTTCAAGCCCCTATGGGCATTGCAATAATGTATAATCATATTTATATGTCAAAATAATGAAACAAACTCGTACAGTTCTAATACGATCTGTTTTGAGTTCGAGCCTGGCTCGGGTCAAATGTGAGACGCCAAGTTCTGCAACGGAAGGTCAGGTCGTTTTTTTTTTCCGGTTTTCGCCCACCTCTGATTAACGATCGGCTCGACATGATGTAAATAATCTTGAAAGGGCCGTAAAACCAAAACAAAAAAAAAAAAAAAACGATATGTTTTGAAATTTAATGTACAGTGAAACTTCGATAACTCAAACACTGATGGCCCACTTACTACGGCCGAGTCGATCTTTCTTGAGTCCCTAGAAAGAAAATGCCATAACTGCAGATATAAATATAGTTTGTATAATTGTCAAATTTGATCTTGAAAATGTATGTTTTGTGTACTCACAAGAATCGCCTCGATGAGGCGATTCTAATGAGTACACACAACATGCAGTGTTGTGCCTAGGCTCGATTGCTTGGGGGACACCAATGGCCCTTATGACATTTTCCAAAGGGTCATTTTATATTTTAAAGGGGCTTCAGTAAATAAAATATAAGCAACTTTGTTGATTTCTGAGGGTCATCCGGGCCCCATGTTTAATGTTGAAAGGGCCATCAATGACTTTAGGTAGGCAAATGGCCCCATGGCCCCCTCTCGGCGCAACACTGAACATGCATTTTGAAGTTTTGAAGAAAACTGAAAATATGTCCGTATTCGGCCAGCTCCCCTAGCTCCAAGATCAACACCCTGTGGCTCGAACCACCGTGGTCTCGAACAAATTTTCTTGGTCCCAAAAGTGTTCGAGCCATTGAAGTTCGACTGTATATTCATATTTATCTGTCAAAATATTTGATCGTAAAAGTATCTAACATTATGAAATCACAGATTTATGACACCTAATAAGAATTGACGGGTCATGTACGCTACATAAAGTCATTTGCGCGAATATGGCCCACATGTGGTATTAAAACAAACCGTCACGTTGGTGTCTTTTGGCGAAAAGCGAAAGGCAATCGTATCGATTCCTGGTCATTGCCTTCCCTTCTACATCGATAATACCCTCTTTGGTCGAGGTACACTGTGGTAAGACTCAGTGTCTAGATTAACTTTCCAATTAAACGAAAACAGAATGTATTTTACTCCTTTTTTTATTTTCCCACGCTTGTGGTTTCCACGTCAATGGTAACCATAACTTTGTGCCGTCTGCATTGCATGGTATCTGTGCGGGTCGTCATTGGTATCCTTATTCGAACACCCTCATCAAGAAATTCACATCTATAATTCTAAAATCCTGCTTTTTGCTAATTCTAAAAACGCATGGCAGGTACTCAATACATTAGTATTTTATGCTATTCAGGAAACATTGGAAATTATATACGAATTATTGCTGTAAAACTAAAAAAACTGTCGACTTGCATCAAGCATCTATATTTTGCCGAATAAAATAGGTCATAATTCGTCAATGACAGAAGGATTTGCATCCACAGTTCGTGGAAAGTATTCCGAGACACTGCGAAACAGATTGCTATCAACATCTGTGGGCATCTATTTGATACATGCCCGTAAAATGCGATTTGTTCAACTCACCACGAATGTTTGTTGTTGTTTTTCCGTGGGCGTTTTGGTATCCGTCTGCGTTCCAGGTAGTCGAATACCCCGTGTGAAATTTGTCTGGTTCTTTTTCACGTCTGACCATTCTGTCTGCGCGTGACTGGTGTGAATAAGGAGTAGACCAACGTTGTGGTATTTGAAAGCTTGGGGTTGCAGTATATGTTTGTGGAAAGCCTGTAGATGAACTTGCAATGGACGATGGATTGTGTGGCCCAGTGAAGTTGAAAGTATGACTAGGTGGATAAGGTGTATCCACATGAGCTCTTGTCATGTTGAAGCGGGAGCTTTCTTTTGGTAACGTACTGTATCGGTCATCGTTCGCTATCCGGGGTTCACTGGGTTGAAACCCTGTTTGTTCCCGGAGCCCTTGTGACCCAAAGTAGTTATCAGAGAATGTGGGCTGACAAATATTTCTGAAGACTGATCCACTTGAATCACTAAATCTAACCTTGTGTGAGTCTAAGTCTGACTTGTTGTTATATGTATAAGACTGGAGGTTATTGTACTGAGGGGAGTGTAGTGTATGCCCTGTGTTATGCGAATGTGACTCGCCCCTATAAAATTCTGGTTTGTCAACAGTGTGTCTCCCTTCCTGAGAAATTTCAAAAGGATTTGCTTTACTAATGGATTTCTTTGGAACTGGACTTACTACTCCACTAAAAACATCCCAGTCTGACTCACTAGACCTTATACTATGTATACTATCCACGCCTTTCGGCTCACTTACTGCCACATGTATATCACTATACGGGTCGGTTATATTGTATTGAGCCGCGTCTCGAGAAAAACCATATTTATCATCTTCACCTCTGCCGTCCCAATATGCCATATTTATAGATATATCCTGGTCTGCCACGGACACCAAATGTAACGGGGTCGCACCCCTTTTTATGCGCACACTCAAGACCCGGTCAGGATTATGCTGATGCCGGGGCAGAGATGGAAAAAAGGTGACAGGTTCGAGTCACCTCTTGCCGTCTCTACTACATCCAGGTTCTTTTTACCAGGACATGATGGCTGAACGACAGAGAGAAAAACGACAAATTGATTTCTATCTTTTACCGTGAACTGTAAATAAGTACATGAAAGCAGACAAGACTAAATGATACACAGTACTGATAGTGCAACGGGGACGGGACCCACCGTGGGGCTGGAACCTCTGGGCCTACTTTCTAATAACCACCCTTGTTTGTTTCTAAACTAAGTGCCTTACAGCCTAATGAAATCCAACCCCCCCCCCCCCTTTTTGATTTTCACCCCTTGCCGTCTCTATTACACCCAGGTTCTTTTTACCAGGACATGATGGCTGAACGACAGAGAGAAAAACGACAAATTGATTTCTATCTTTTACCGTGAACCGTAAATAAGTACATGAAAGCAGACAAGACTAAATGATACACAGTACTGATAGTGCAACGGGGACGGGACCCACCGTGGGGCTGGAACCCCTGGGCCTACTTTCTAATAACCACCTTTGTTTGTTTCTAAACTAAGTGCCTTACAGCCTAATGAAATCCACCCCCCCTTTTTAGATTTTGAGCCTAAACATAAGAGAAGGACAGACGCCTCATGGAAGTAATGAGAAACTTACTTTGCTTCCAAATTAGCGTCCGCCAAGAGAGAGGGCTGGCAATGGGTTTGGTCGAGTAGCTCGATTTGAATCCAGTGCGACAAAATAATTGTCAACTCGCCTTTTATACCCAGTGGAAACACGACTGGCCAATCAGAATGCCTGATTATTAATAAAAGCCGAAACAGCCAATCGATGAGGAAGTTCAAGGATGGTAACGTCAAACAGTAATGGCGGACGGAGGAGCAGGAAATGCAAACGACAAAAGAGGAAGCTAGATTAATAATTTCGCTGTTAACAGGAATAATACAAGGTAACATTTAGGTTTATAGGGACAATACGGTCAGGGGGCACGAAACGGCGAAATAAGGGAAGCCAAAGTTTCGGTGTTGCCAAGAAAAACGTGACAAATTTCGGCAAATAAATGTACAAATGAAGCTCTCCCGTTGCACTGTCATCCATATAAAATCCAAAATGTTCCATTCATCGGCAAGTTGTGATTGGAAAAAAATTGTGGAGAACAATAGTATTCAACACACCAACCTGCTAACCCCCTCCTACAAATATCCCATTTTTTATGAGAAATAAACAGAAAATAACTTAAAAATTTGACGCATCTTGATTGTCTGCATATTAATATTTATGAATGAAAAGTAAACACGCCTCATCTAGATACATCAAGGTCACCGCAGACAGATGTTTGTACTTAACGAGGGAATATGACGTCAGCTTCCAATATGGCGACTGTCTGGGTGGTATTGTTTGCATGGGGAAACGTCAGGAATAGTGACTGAAAAATGGCAATTGATGTCATATAAGGAGGATTTAAATAAATATAGTGACAACATTTATGCATAATTGTATTGGTATTTAAATGCACCTCTTATTATTGACTGTTTGGTTTCATTTGGGCGACAGGGCTTGAGAAATCATTGCATCTCAATGTTGGGTAAAAGTCCCACAAAATTGGAAGCAACGTCTCCAAAATGACCTTTACAGTGTTGACGGGGACGTTTAACCTCAAATCAAACAAACAAAAATTATTGACTGTATGGTCGTAAGTGCTGCGGAAATAGGCAGTGCCAGGCTAACTTTGAAAAACACATTTTAAAACAATAAAAAAAAATCTGAAATCTGCCAAAAATCTGTCTGCACACTTCTGTGGCTGCAAAATGGAGATTTGGTGAGATCTTTCCAAATCACATAAAAATGCATCAGGCTCCTCTGGATCTAGCCAACAGGCCAATCCGTCATGTCCCTTGACACGTTCAACTCACTTTGCGAAGTTCCTGTTTGTCCGTCTCTGTCAAGGGTTTGTGAGGTTGTAGGACTGCGAAAGCAATAAAGCCTGAAGCGGCAAGACCCAACCAAGCTATGAAAGATATAACACGCATCTTTATTTAAATTAAATACATTATGTAATCTGTCAGCTACTTGACCTTAACAGCGAGAAATGGGACATATCGATTAGTGAAAAATATGTATACGCTTCTCCCGACTTGGCGTACCCAGGGGTAGGTATAATATGCGAAATCAAGTTGATTTCGCGAAATCAGCCCGATTTAGCGAAATCAACTCATAAAATCAACAGTTTTAAAAACAGGCAAAAAATGTTTTCGCATATTATATAGAATGTTATTATACATTTATGAGCCAAGTTTCATGAGAAAATTTGAATATTTAGAATGTATTTGATCGGAAATCCTATTCTGTCACTTGATTTCGCTGGTAATCACATGTGCGAAATCAACTCATTTTAGCGAAATCAATGTATAAAATAAATATTTCCCAAAACTGAGTAAAACATATATTTGTGCATATTATTAATAATGTTGTTAAACATTTATGAGGCAAGTTTCATGATGAAATTTGAATGTTTAGTAAGTTTTTTTGGGAGGAAAATCTATTCTGCCACTTGATTTCGCTGGAAATCACATGTGCGAAATCAATTCATTTTAGCGAAATCAATGTACAAAATAAATATTTCCCAAAACAGAATAAAAATGCATATTGTTAAGAAAGTTGCTAAACATTTTAGGTCCAAATTTAACGAGAAAAAATAAATATTTATTAGGAAAATATATTCTGACACTTGATTTAGCCGATAAGCACATGTGCGAAATCAACTCCGAAATCAATGTGTAACAGCATTTGTTTTCCAAAAACGATTAAAAACTCGTTTTGCCTATTATTAAGAATGCTGGCAGTATACATTTATGATCCAAGTTTCATCTGAAAATATTATGGTCTGGAATAAAAGACGCATATCAAAATATTGCTAATTGATTAGTCAAACGAAATCAAATAGCAGGTGAAATCAACAGACTTACTCCAATACTTGTTATCTGCTTTTTTCATCATCATCATCATCATCATCATCATCATCATCATCGTCCATGTCGTCGTCCTTCTCCTCCTTTAGCAAACTGATCAGACGCCGCATTCTGCGGCGTCTGATCTGGGACTGCACTGTTTGCCACGGTACCCGTTTAGAGATGTCAGATTGTATTTTCATCAAAATTTAATTGGAAAATGACTGAACTTTTAGCAAACAGTGCAGGCCCAGATCAGACGCCGCATTCTGTGGCGTCTGATCTGGGCCTGCACTGTTTGCCACGGTACCCCTTTCGGGCTTTCTGATACTAAATTGGTTAAATTGATTGTATTTTCTTAAAAATTGGGCCTGCACTGTTTGCCACGGTACCCCTTTCGGGCTTTCTGATACTAAATTGGTTACATTGATTGTATTTTCATCAAAATTTAATTGAAAAATGACTGAACTTTTAGCAAACAATGTAGGCCCTGATCAGACGCCACATTCTGCGGCGTCTGATATGGGCCTGCACTGTTTGCTACGGTACCCATTTCGGGGTTTCTGATACTTAATTGGTTAAATTGATTGTATTTGCATCAAAATTTAACTGAAAAATGACTGAACTTTTAGCAAACAATGTAGGCCCTGATCAGACGCCGCATTCTGCGGCGTCTGATCTGGGCCTGCACTGTTTGCCACGGTACCCCTTTCGGGATTTCTGATACTGTATAATTGGGAGTATTATGTTCTGATACAGTATAATAGGGATTATAGTAGTCGCAGATAAGATTGACTAGGCGGAGCTATCGTTTGTGCCTGCCTCCATTAACATTAATATTCCATTAACAAAAAGGTAAACCAAGTGACCCAATTGTGTGAATTCAACTGTAACACAAGTATAGCTGTGGCGTATATGACCATTTCGTCCGCTTGTAGAAAGCGTGCGAAAGGCACTCTACCGAATCATCTGATGGACTCAGCGAATTTGACATATATTGACATATTGATCGAGCATTAAAATCATCAATCAAACAAACTTTGGTCGATTACAAATCCAGGAATGGAGAACAAAGTTGAATTCCTCGCCAAAGGGCAAATGTTATTCGGTCTTCAAAACAGACATATGTATGGAAAAATACCTTACACGCTTGCCAAAGCGATATTACTTATCCTTATGCAAATTTCGGACGGCTAACCATAAACTCCCAATCGAAACAGGGCGATGGGAAGGAGTTCCTCTTAATGAAAGGAAATGCCCTCATTGTAATATAGAAATTGGGGACGAATTCCATTTTGTTTTTAAATGTACTCTCTTTAACGCAGAAAGACATATGTACTTGAAACCTTATTTTCACAGGCGCCCGAACATGTTAAAATTTAAAGAACTTCTGTCTACAAATAATCTAAAGACACTTATCAATGTAGCAAAATTCGTCGATGTGATAATGAAATCTTTTGGGTAAGCTGTTACTTTGTATACATAAAACAGCTATCTTACACTATATGCAGCCTATTACCTTAATGCTTCATAATCTTACTTAGTATTCTTAAGATATTTTGATCACTCCACATATATGAAGGTAGTAGCACAGCAACCGGTTCTTCGAAACAGACAGTACATGTATTAATCCTTATCAACATATTTCTTACAGGGAGCCGTTCACTGACGTCATTGATTACATAGATTTATGCCATTTGTTTTCTCTTATGCCACCTACGAGTGGCCTGAGATGTACGTTATTTAATAAAAGATCTATTCTGTTCTGTTCTGTTCTGACAACACTTGAATAGCTCCGCCTAGTCAATCTTAGCTGCGACTACTATATCATTACTTCATTTCGCTATTAAGGCAATCATAATTAAATTTTAAAGACATCTTTCTGTACTTCACACAGCAGGTAAAGAGATTAACGAACACTCGCCAAGTAATTTAATCAAACTTCGGTTTACTGACTTTCACACGTTATTACCTGTGACTGTGTCCATCTATCTATCTAGCCGTCCGTCCATTCGCCAGTCAGTCAGTTCGTCCGTCCGTCTGTCCGACGATGCACCCGTCAAATTAGTGCTTATTTAATGCATTTTTATTAGAAATAATAATAATAATTATAATAATAAAAACAACAACAATTTGATAACGCATCCGTGATAAATAACACGGAAATACGCAGATTCAACTATATTGAACATTTTGCCACCTTACAAATGAAAATTTTCTGGCGAAAAATTCCGATATTCTTCATATTTGTGCTCTAAACATAGATTGTGGGTATAGTAGTCGCAGATAAGATTGACTAGGCGGAGCTATTGAGGTGTTGTCAATATATGTCAAATTTGCTGAGTCCAACACAAGATTCGGTAGAGTGCCTTTCGCACGCTTTCTATAAGGCACGCTTTCTATAAGCGGACAAAATGGTCATATACGCCACAGCTATGCTTGTGCTACAGTTGAATTCACACAATTGTGTGACTTGGGTTAAATTTTTGTTAATGGCATAATCCTAAGGCAGGTACAAACGATAGCTCCGCCTAGTCAATCTTATCTGCGACTACTATACTCCTTCTGACAGGACCAGTGAGGCCGTTCTAACGAGTCATATTCTATGTTTTGAGCAAAAACTAGAAAAATAATTTACAGCCCTGTAAGCCCCAGTTTTTCTGTATACAAATGGGGTTTGAGAGGATCGAAATTATACTGGCGTGTTTGGTGATGTACCGCCCGGTCTTTCTAATGATATTTTCCTTTATCTCTGCTTCTTGTTTGTTTTGGTGCTATAACGCCCGAAACAAAAGCTAGAACTCAGCATCAATATTTTCTCATAAAACGGTGGCTCATAAATGTAGAACAACATTATTAACCCTTTTTTGTATCAAACGAAATCTTCCTCATTATATATAACAGGAATCCATTTCAAAATTTAGGGGTGTCAGGCTGTGTTTTCTTCTATTTAATTTTGCAAACAGTGTAGGCCCTGATCAGGCGCCGCGTTCTGCTGCGGCGTCTGATCTGGGCCTGCACTGTTTGCCAACTACCCCTATTAGGGGTTTCCGGTAATGAATGGGTTAATACACATGTATAAAAACGTTTTAGTTGGTTTTGGGGAAAGGGGGTATTTTATTATACATTGATTTCGCTAAAATGAGTAGATTCGCACATGAGACTGCAAGAGAAATCATGTGGCAGAATACATCTTCCTATCAAAAACCTACTAAATGTTCAAATTTCATCATGAAACTTGGCTCACAAATGATTAACAATATTTTTAATAATATGCAAACATATGTTTTAATCAGTTTTGGGACAAAAGGTATTTTATACATTGATTTCGCTAAAATGAGATGATTTCGCACATGCGATTGCCAGCGAAATCAAGTGGCAGAATAGATTTTCCTCTCAAAAACATACTAAATATTCAAATTTCACCATGAAACTTGGCTCATAAATGATTAACAACATTCTTCATAATATGCACCAATATGTTTTATTCAGTTTTGGGAAATATTTATTTTATACATTGATTTCGCTAAAATGAGTTGATTTCGCACATGTGATTACTAGCGAAATCAAGTGACAGAATAGAATTTCCGATCAAATACATACTAAATATTCAACTTTTCTCATGAAACTTGGCTCATAAATGTAAAATAACATTCTAGATAATATGCAATAACAATGTTTTGCCTGTTTTTAAAAATGTTGATTTTATGAGTTGATTTCGCTAAATCGGGCTGATTTCGCGAAATCAACTTGATTTCGCATATTATACCTACCGATTACTCTCTACTACCTATGTATACGCTTCTCCCGACTTGACGTACCCAGTAGTAATCGGTAAAATGTGTGACTGGTACGGGGTCTGACGAGTTACCCTAAACCACTAAAACTGATAAAATAACACTATAAATCTAATGACTAACAAATTTTCATGTATATTAGTGTACATAGGCCTGTTTTCCCCCTTATATTGATGTCGTTTGTTGCTCAAACTTCAGAAACTTAGGGGTGAGTGAATGCTGAGTCAGTCTGAAGGACAAATACTATTGGATGAGTCCTAGCTGAAGGAACTAGCAAACGAGTTAGGTCCAGTTATCTATGTATCTATCTATCTATCTATCTATCTATCTATCTATCTATCTATCTATCTATCTATCTATCTATCTATCTATCTATCTATCTATCTATCTATTATCTATCTATCTATCTATCTATCTATCTATCTATTCTTTCATTCCGTCCGTCCTTCCAAACGTATCGATATCTGCATGCCTTGAATCTAATGCGACCCTTTAAAATTTTGATCAAACAGCTTATCTAAGCCGCGGAATGTGGTATTAATGACTCTATCTTACATGTCATCATATCAACAATCGGTTACTTGAATTAAAAATTAAGTAAATGTAGCAATCAAGGACCTGTTAGTGCTTAAACTGCTTCTAACCTTTTTATGAGACATTTATTTATTTATTTAATTGAGTCGGTGCATGACAAAACTTACAATAAAATTAGCGCAACCAACGAAAACTCAGATCAACCTGTGCATACAATCAGTCTGACCTGTCTTCGCTTGTTACTTTCTGAGTTCTCTGTATCTCTGATTTCCCGATAGCAAACACAGTCATCTGCGAACAGTCTTATTTCTGAGTGAGTGTTCCGCTGATTCAAGAAGGGAAGGCGTCAGTTTCTGGCGAAAGAATGTGCACTGTACACGGATAAGTCTGCCCAGGATAAGTGTGGATAGGTACACTGACCGGCTCAAAAATGACCCAAAATAGTGTTGACTAACCGTTAAACTCAATTCAAAAACTTATTTCTGAGTCAGGGGCCTCCGTGGCCTAGTGGATAAGAGCGCTGACTCTTCACCATAAGGTCTCTCACCGCTGTGGTTCGAGCCTCGCTCGGGTCACATGTGAGACACCAAGTTCTGCAACGGAAGGTTAGGTGGTTTTTCTCCGGGTACTCCTGTTTTCGCCCACCTCTAATTAACGATCGGCTCGATATGAGTGAAATAATCTTGAAAGGTCCGTAAAACCAAAACCAAAAAAAAAAAAAATAAATAAATAAATAAATAAATAAAAATAAAAAAAAATCTAAGTATCAGTGGAAATATCATTAATGTGCAAGGAGAACAGCAGCGGACCAAGAACAGTTCCCTGTGGGACACCAGATACCAGATAAAACTGGCACACATACTGAAGATGCACCATTAACACCAACGCGCTGTTTTCTGTAGCAAATGAAGGAATCTATCCATTTGAGAGTCTTCCACCCAATGTCATAACCAAATAATTGGGATATAAGTAGTTCATGAGATGGTGTGTCAAAAGCCTTCTCGAAAACAGATAAAATGTGTCCACCTGCCCCGCTTTGTCCAAGATTTTTGCCAAATCATTATTAAGCGTGCTCAACTGAGTTTCGCAACTATGCCTTTGCCTAAATGCATGTTGTCTGACAAATGTTTATGTTCATCCAAGTGGGCCATGATGTTTGAGCAGACTATGTGTTCAAGCAATTTACATAGAACACAGGTCAGTGACACCGGGCGATAATTACGAGCAAGAGCCCTATCTCCTTTTTTGTAAAGTGGGCAGATGATCGCTAGGAGTCATTCTTTGAGGATTTCATCCGTATCGAAAGATTATTGGAAAATATGCGGTACTGGTAATTACCAAAACGAGATCAAAATACCGGAACGAAGCCGAAATACCGGAACGGACTATTAAAAATACAGGGGAAATGTCTGTGGTGAATCGTCATGCATTGAATTTCATGATTTAATTAATGTCCTTGCATAAATGTATTATATAAACAAAAAAAAAAAAAAAAACAGTATAAAATTGGCACCCAGAAGGAATTTTAATAAAAAATAAACCTTCCAGATTCGGTTATTTTATCCGCGGGAGGTGCTAAGGATAAAGTAGCTAAGTTTACTTCTTTGTCGAGATCTAGGGATTAACTTCCCTTGGCACAGGTCCTAGTGAATGAATGTCTTTTGCCGTGTCCCCAGTAACGATTCAGATTCAGATTAGGGTAACTTGTTATTTAAGTCTGTGACAAGTACCTCCTTTTACAAAAAGATAGCCATGACATTCTTTTACAAATTCTGGATTTTAAAAAAGCTTTGCCTTCGTTTATCATAGTCACTAATTTATCATGTGTACGTTTAATTAGCCTGTAAGATTTCTGAGGAAGAGTTATGACATCCGCAGATTCCAGTTAAGAATGTTCTATAAAAGAGTTATCCTTTGGAAGCAAGGAATACACCACAGAACTGGAAAATATGACTACACTATGATTAGAAGACTATAGCTACTCTTTTTATCAAGTACAACGTTAAAGACCGTCGGTAATACGCCTGGTCATCTAATCGTCTATTATTATTCCCCCAATTAATCTGCGTAATCGTCTCTGTTCGGATTTTATAGAATACATTGAAATATTAGCGTCGTCATATTTATCTACAGGCTTCGAAAACAATTGATGACAGATGGCACACATTTTAGAAAATGAAGAAATCTTGGCGCTAACGTTAAAAGTAGAAGTAAAACAAAGATCAGGAATCGATACAATTAACTTACTCCACCCACCAAAGACACCAAAGGGAAAGAAACACAAACATTAAGCGACCAGACCATAATGGAAACCCAAACAAAGGAAGGCCATAAGGACAGTTACTTTCCCACAAAATGGCCATCCAAAGTAAAAAGACACAAGTGATATACACAATAAGTAACAAACAACACCATAAATAAACCGCCACAGAAGAACCGCCTTGGAAAGGTCAGTGGAAAGATTTCAACTGGGGGTGGGGGGGGGGGTTAAATCGATTTTACGTGGCCACAATCCTCGCCCATACTTCCGTCGCGATTTAGACAAATAATTTGTTCAGTCCGCATGAAGGCCTCCTAACTCATCAGTGCAACATCTCCGTGAACACACATAATCCAAGAACCACAGAGGTGAGACAACGGTGAGGACTCGACAGCAAGAAACCACTGAAATGCTGGAGCAAAAGAAAACCAACAGTTAGACTCCGATGGGCCCGACCGGAGACAGAGCATCAGGCACCAACCAACATTATCTTGAATTAGATCTCTCTAATTCTCAAAGTTCACCGAATTAGCATGAGAAAAGAAAATGAACTTCTTTTTTAAAAAATCCGACTCATTATGATAACACAGCCGTGCGACATAGTGTTTCTTTTCACTTCTCAGAAATGGCTACTTTGCTGGTGAAAATCCGTAATATTTTTTTTATTTATACTGCTAACATAGGTTGTGGTACTCGTTAGAACCGCCTCATTGAGTTCAGGGCTGTTTTGTTTGTGCCGTGTGGCGGCTGTAAAAGGTCTCCCCGTACATACATTTAATGCTCTTATTTTTCCAATCCTCAGGGATTGCTTATGCAATTGCTTTTCACTGTTCCATCAATTGACATCCTTTAGATACCTGTTGAAGGTCATTATTAAACCGATGTTAGTACCTCGTTGTATAACAACTGCTTGTTTGACATCCCTGAAGTTTAAGTAGACTTAGATGTTTTGTGGGCTTTTGTTGTACCTTCCTTCTATTCGAAGGAATTATCTTCAGTAATTTCGTATGCTGTTTTACATAATGACCGGTATGAAGATCGCTTTAGTTTTGACGGTATCAAAACCCTCTAAACCCACATGAGTATCTCAAATACATTTAAAATATCAATATCATCCCTTAGGTTACACTCTGCTTCTTCTGTACGGATTCCCCGTTCTATTAAGAACTTTAGCACTATGTTGCCTTCGGTATTGGTTAGACCCATAAATTTGTCTTCTGTAACTTCAGTTAATCTCAATGGAGCAGGCAATACCAATGTTTTTGGGAGTAGTCTTCGTATAAGACTATCTCGTCTCAAATCGCCCATCCTTCGAAAATATACTAATCCGTTGAAAAGAAGTGGAATGTATCCTAGTATTTCTAAGTGCAATGCCAAGAGGTGCAGATGTTGTTCGCATTTAAGCACTGCGTCTACCGTTACTTCATCTGTAAACGATAGACGCTTCTCTGTAGTTAACATGTCTGATTTGACATGACAGTCTACAGATTTAATTTATCTAATTACTTGACGTGCTGCAAACTGTAATATGCAGTATGTCGGTCAAACTAATCGCATGCTTAAAACTAGATTGAAAGAGCATTATTGTAGAATGAGTAAGCCTAAGAAAACTGACACTTTCTTGTACCGTCACTTTCGACGTACAGGTCATTCTGGAAATAACATTGTTATACAACCAGTGGAAAAACTTTATTACGATGCAAATTCTACATCTAGATTCAAAATAATCAAAAGACATGAAGCTGAACTGAAATGGATTAAATTTTTACAGATCCCTTTTCCACTGGGATTTAATGACAACATTTATCATGAGGGTAATATTTCCAGAATGCCGGACTTTGATATTTTCTCGCTCCTGGAATGTCGAAAACGCAGAACTAGATCTCACGGCACCAGGAAAAATGGTAACTTTAAACGTAAATCACGTGCGTTTAAACGAAACAATACTAGACTGAAGTGACTGTCAATTATATTATCAAATCATGGACGCCACTCTATGCTTTCATTTTTAAGTTCATTACCCGTTTCTGTTTTACGTGTTCTTGACACCGAGGCGAATAAATTCTACGATAGTTCTCATCAGTTATATTGTAACGGAACACCATTTGGTCAAGCGGCACAGCTGTTGATATGGTCAGGATGTGATGGTGCTCTTACAATAACATATATGTGGGTTCGACCTGGGTCGTACACTAAACTACCGGGAAGAGAATACACAGCCAGCCATTGGTTCAGTTTCTTAAATTTATTTTGTTACCCCTGACAATAGTGTGTGCAGTCTATAGTAAACTATCTTATTAGGCTAAGGCATAGGTGAACAGAACAACAAAAACAAATTACTGCAGTCGCACATTATAACACCTATTTTAAGAGCATACAGTTACTAAGGCCTAAAATGCTGACATTAACCTAGAAAGGTTTTCTTCAAGATGTGCGTAAACATAAGATTCTATCATTGCACATGACATTGCACCAATTCATTGAACGTTGAGAGTCACACCAATTCAAGAGATTGGATTCCACCCAAATAGGTACATTAAACAATTCACCTAAATGGGCGCAATAACAATTTCACCTAAATGGGCGCACCGAGAATTCACCTAAATGGGCGCACCAACAATTCACCTAAATGGGCGCACCAACAATTTCACCTAAATGGGCGCTCCTAAATGGACACACCAAACATTTCGCCCTTATTATAGTACAGCCAAGTCCAAGTCAATTACAACCCAGGTGTTACTTACAATCACTTCTGTAAAGCCCACAACACTGTAACAAACTTGGTTGGTATTGTTTACAATCAGCGCCCACGAAGGAGGTGTCCCTATCTAGGTGTACCAATCGACTTCAGGTTATTAAGGTTACAGAGCAAGTATTGGATCTATATTCCTTCATAAAGTGTTTATAAAAAAAAACATAGCGGATAGTTGGTGATATTATTAGATACGCTTAGCCCATGTAGAACAAAGATAGGCTTTACATATGTGATTGCAAATAGTTGTATAACCCATTCTCCTATGATTGACTAATGAATCTTTCCCTAACCGTTGCCGTTATACAACGCAGTCTCTTAAAGAATAATCAGTTTGTCATCTAAGAAGAAATTCTTTACAGTTGACCTTGTGTTAACAATTAAAGTCAGTTAAGAGGTATTCTACAAGGTGCAAATTTAGTCCCACTGCAATTTATAAAAGTGGAAGACACTAACAACCTTTACCAGATCATACTTGTCATTCACGTGTGATCATGCAACATCTAGATTCACACGTTACTACTAACAACATTTGACAAGATACCAACACTGCATCGGCTCCACCTTAACCACACCTAGATAGGCGCAAACCTCACCTAGATGGGTGAAATGTCACGCCTAGGTAGGCGCAAATCACGCCTAAATAGGCGAAATCCCCATAGCTAGGTATCTACTACTTTGAATAAAATTCCCATTAAACAAGATAATTTACGTTTTAACACATCCATTATGTTAACAATTTAAGTTACTTAACATGCTTTATAAGGCATACCAAAGAGTATTTTCCTTTAATAGTCAGAAAAATAGTCACTCACAATGTGCAATATTAAGTCCCTACTTGATACTGATAGAACGTTCTTTCCCAGCCAGGCGGAATTCATCCCAGATAGGTGCAAGTACAATTCCCCTGAAACGTATAGAAATCGGAGTTACTAATTCATAACACTCTACAAGTTGCTACAACATGCTTTGACAAACGCCGCAAACAGCAACTAGGTAGACCATCACGGCAAGGACTCACTCAGCCTAGCTAGGTAAAACATTCTTAATTAGGCGAACTAACCATCCCAAGTCGATTTTTTACTTTATCCGAGCCAGGCAGGTTCCTCTGGTTTATGCATAAACGAATGCTGCTTTAAATGCACGATATTAAGTTACAAGCTCATAGACAGCTTAGAAGTTGCTACACCACGCTGTCAGAAGCGAAGTTTACCCTGCAACAGCCCAAACAGTCTATGTTTTAAATATTCGCCCACCTCGGCTTCGCCCACCTCGGCGCAGCGTAACAAGGACTATGCCTAGCTCGGCGCAAAGCTCGACCTTAGCCAAACTTATCAACAAAGAGAGTATTCAAAGTTATGACTGCTTATGAAAAGCCATTAATTTATAATTAATTTATATAGATGTATTGATAACCTGTGCCAACGTCGCCTAAAAGTAAATAAATAACTAACTAAATGCTCCTCACAGATGGACGCATGTTTCGCCCAGATGGGAGTGCCGGGTCAACAAACAAGCAAACATAATTCAGACTCAGGCATAGACAGTCTAAGCCACACTATACTTCCAATCTAGGCGAACCTAGTCGCGTTTCAGCTATATGAAGCCGAAACACGACCTAGGTGCCTCAACTTGTTTTGGCAAAAGCCGCAGCAGGTTGCTCGCAACAATCAGCAACACTGAACTTCAACAGAAACGCTCCTTATATACCCTCCAGGCTCGCGCTGGATGACGTTGTGCCTGGATGACGTCACATTCCTTACCATGCTACCAAGCATACGGAACGTTCGGTTTTTATGGTATGTTCAGTGCGCAGAGAGTTCGAACAGCTGAGCAAAAAGTAAACAAACATTTGATGGAAAATACTGTTTCAAATGCGAAAGTGTGAGCATAAAAAGAATATGGATACTAAAATAAACAATAGATATTCATGGTTATATATGCACTTGGAGATGACATGGCTATTTTACACAGGATATACTCGACAAAGTTGGCACATGGTTTGCATCGGCTACGGCTATTTCGGACCGAAGATCGGTATGTACATTTTGTTAAAACAGTTATAAATGAATCTAAACAACAATGAGAACATTTGTACATAGAATAACAGATAATAGCCAGACGCCGTTTCAACAGCCCCCTACCTTGAAAAGGCATGGACCCCATGTGGAATGTTATGTAAGTATACAGCTTGGAAAGTGGCAGTTGCATTTCTGCAATACATAAAACAATGAAGGAGGCAACTGCCTATTATCATTATTCATCCGTTAATATTAATTTTACAGAAATTAATACTAGTACAACTTAATTTTTGTCTATAAAGTTATCCATATTGTTGACACTTAACTTACGAATCAATTCACACACAAGTTCACCCACATTCGTTGAATAATCCTATATTTAATTTCACCATATCATTTAAATTTCTGTTTCAATTTTTCTTCTGAAGGTTACCTTCCGAATTGTAACCATTACAAGCAACTTGCTTGAGTCCGGTTACGAAGTCGGATTCACCTACCTGGATGACGAATGATCTCAAAAGTGGACCTCTTAGGCTCATTCAAAATCGAGGCAGGTAATCAATTTAAGCTTAAATTATGGAAACATTGCCTAAAATGAACACTAAACTGCTGGTTAACACACAGTCGAAAAGAGCTAATTATTTAGATAACACTGACAGGAAAATACAAATTTACATGGACATAGCAATAATACTTTCATACATACAGTTTTTATCCCTCTTTTAAAGCAACTGGATAGAAAGATATGGAAGATTAGCTGCATATGAGCAGAAATCGTGGCAAATCTCAAGATACTATTTTGTCTATGCAGTAAGTGCAATACCACAACATCTCGTATCAAATAAAAGCTATTGTAGTCATGTAAGTGCTATATATGAACCAAACAAAAGCCAACTCTTTCAATCCAATATCAAAACAAAGAGTGATACGAATCACACCTCATATTTGTAAGAGAAAGAAAATACATATACATAAGTCTCTAACATCGGACAATGTCTTGAATTCGTGATATACCTTAATAGCCATTGAGTTTTACATCGCTAGTTAAAGGACACATTTGCATTACAAAATGCTAGTACTCATCTACATCAGACAACGACTGTTATTGCCTGCTGAACATGCATACTAGGCATCAACACACTCTGAAAAACATCCATTTAGTCATGTGTCCGCCCTCCAAATACTTCTAACTTTTGTATAAGTTAACATTAAGGTATTTCAACATTTAGTCCACAGTGCATATAAAACTAAGATAATTTGATTTTATGATTATATTTCTTAGAAACTCAAAAAGTGTTTATTATGTAAACTAAAGCAAGAGACCTAACAGTACAAGGATCTCACTGTAAGTTGCGTTCTATGACCGTTAACAAAATTTGTTGCGTGTGAAATTCAAATTACATACATGCATGGAAAAATTAAGCAGCTAACAATTCAATGCAAGATTTACCAAGCCTTGGAATTAACTTAAATGAATTAAAAGTGAATCCAAGGTTAGTAAATCTGTAAGGCAGTCTGACCGATAAATCCAATGAACATCTTAAATAACTTGCTGAATAGCATTAACTCGTTTTATGCATGCACCACCCAGAAAGACATATAGTATACAGATCTCTGTTCAATGCTTTCAATGATTGCAATCCAGACAAAGATGAGACTGTCTGAAGTATAAAAAAATCATGAATAGCAATATGGACGCCAAAAATCTACATGGTTCATGTCAATTAGCGGCCAAGTAAAGTACAGTATCATGTCAAAAATATGATCTTGAATCTCAACAAAATAATTCCAGCATACAGTCTTGTATAAAATCATACAGAACAGGTCTTGCAGTCACATAAAATGCCATGCAGCCATGAAAACACCATGAACATAAAGCCAGAAACTCAACTACCTCCTTCAGACTCACGAACCAGAAATTGAATGACATTTGAGCAGTCACTCAAGATTAAGGTTAGCGAATCCCCTACAGAAGTACTTGTGTCTCAAAGCAGACATTTCCAAACTGTTGTAAATAAAAATCAAAAATGAGTTCCTTTAAGAGCAATGAAAACATTCATAAGAAAGAAGATGGGTCATACTACGTAGTTTCGGCTAATACAGCCTCATCAGTGACCCTGTAATGATCCGGCAAAGAAAGCCAGAGGAAACATACTGCAATTTTGTGAATTTCGAGTAGGCAGTCGATTCAAAGACTGATATAAATCAAAATGGGGTCCAAATAATTAAAAACCTGTCTAGAATATGAGTCTAAACCAATAATTTATTTCTGATTTCTCAGAATATTTACGCTGATCTCAAAGGACCAAAAGTAAAATATAAACTGCACTATGGTTGATGTACGGGGAGACGTTTTACGGCCGCCACACGGCACAACACCAGCTGCAGTGAAGGCAAATAAAAATCAAAAATGAGTTCCTTTAAGAGCAATGAAAACATTCATAAGAAAGAAGATGGGTCATACTACGTAGTTTCGGCTAATACAGCCTCATCAGTGACCATGTAATGATCCGGCAAAGAAAGCCAGAGGAAACATACTGCAATTTTGTGAATTTCGAATAGGCAGTCGATTCAAAGACTGATATAAATCAAAATGGGGTCCAAATAATTAAAAACCTGTCTAGAATATGAGTCTAAACCAATAATTTATTTCTGATTTCTCAGAATATTTACGCTGATCTCAAAGGACCAAAAGTAAAATATAAACTGCACTATGGTTGATGTACGGGGAGACGTTTTACGGCCGCCACACGGCACAACACCAGCTGCAGTGAAGGCAAATAAAAATCAAAAATGAGTTCCTTTAAGAGCAATGAAAACATTCATAAGAAAGAAGATGGGTCATACTACGTAGTTTCGGCTAATACAGCCTCATCAGTGACCCTGTAATGATCCGGCAAAGAAAGCCAGAGGAAACATACTGCAATTTTGTGAATTTCGAATAGGCAGTCGATTCAAAGACTGATATAAATCAAAATGGGGTCCAAATAATTAAAAACCTGTCTAGAATATGAGTCTAAACCAATAATTTATTTCTGATTTCTCAGAATATTTACGCTGATCTCAAAGGACCAAAAGTAAAATATAAACTGCACTATGGTTGATGTACGGGGAGACGTTTTACGGCCGCCACACGGCACAACACCAGCAACCATGCGAAAACGCATTATTATTTTTTTTACAACCCTTAAGATTAAAAAAGAATTCCATTAGCCAAATTTATCAAATGCTAAATGCAGTCAGGATATATCTGAAGTCATGGGGACATTTTACAACTGTTTCCACGCAACTCCCTTATTTACTTTTGTTTTATTTTTAATATAGCTTTCCCAAAACGTTTTCCGTATAAGAACTTCATTGCATTATAAAATTCTTGCACAGAAATATCCAGGAGAAAAGATAATTGTTAAAGTTACAACCAGTTGATTAAACCATCTAACAATAGCTACCACAAGTCTGTAGAGGAAACATTCTTGGAAGATTATCATGATATGTGAAGAATACCTCAAGACTCTTCAAACAAACCATGTTAACTTCGAAAATTTGGACGAAAAGAATGTACTGCAATTGACAAATATTTATAAATTATCATTATGATAAAATTTGGTAACCATATCTCTCATTTTAAGTAATGTTATCTCCACAGACAGAAGACTATGGTTCTATATAATTCCACGAAAATATACTAACTATGCTTAAATTTCTAACTTAGCGAATCTAATTCCATGGTCTTCTTTCAGCTGGTTTCGCGGTATTATAATCTCTCTTTATAAATAGTAATGACGGTTTATGTTTATTTTCTTCAGAATTTTCCTCCATTTTAGTCCATTTGCTTCAATTTAAAGTGTATATATTTAAATGCGAATTATACTTAATTATAATTTAATTTCATTTGATTAAAAAAAAACTAACTTAAACGCGATTTCTTTAACCTTGTATAGTTGACTCCATTCTCTGTCATCTTAACGGGTATACCATCTTCCAACGGTTCATATGCCAATATGAACCAGCATCATTCAGTTCATATATGCATATGAACTGGCAATATACAGTGATGCAGGCTAACAACCATAGTCTGCCCCATACAACAGCAAAGTGTTTCCTGCGTCTTCTAACTAGCTACTGGAGACCCTTTATTCTGAAATATTCACGTTCTTTCAGAAGTTCCACATTGTACGTTCTCATTCTTGGCAACATCGCGTTGTTGAAATTGCCACAATACTTGAAATAGTTCATAATTTTATAATGGGGAATTCCCTGTCTAAGAAGACGCTGTTTCCTTGCGGAACAAGACATATCTGTGCAATAACTTAACCATCACTGACTCAGGGTCCTTCGTTTATGTAAGCATTCTAGTCTCAAATCGTTCTCCGCCAACATTTAAAAGTAAGATGCAAACACACTCTGTCATAACAAAGGCGTACGCATGAAAATTCACAGTCCAATTTTACAACCATCTCAAGCCAGCGATAGTACAGTAGGTGGAATGAAGGCACACACCCACGCAAAGGCGATACGACAAGTTGACATTTGCGCGATGAGAAGCATGAACAGCGCATAAACTTGACATACAGCATACAAGAGAAGATGAGAAAATTCTCAAGAAGTGGTTAATTTCCCTTGCCACCAGTGACATGGTGTACATCAGCAAACACATTACCATCGACAGTCAGGTGAACAACTATTCCCCACATTTGTGGTCATCACAGCACTAAGTACCAACAACAAATCTGTAAGCCCGAACAACAGTCTGATCACAGCCGTCACCAGCCTTGCATCAGGCCGCAGCAAATGTAAAAATTATCGATTGTTAAAATTATGATGTTGTTGCTTTATGTTTAGATAATTTAACTAATAACTGCCTTAATTTCTATTTTCAATGCATGGATACATGAATGCCTTCTGTTTCAGGTTAGACAAGATACAACAGTCAACTTCAGCAACTCGGATGTTTTCTCTGCGTTTTATCGTCAGCCGAGACACCCAAGGGTACAAAATATAAACAGTGGTCAGCTCAATGTGTGCAACAACATTCAGCACAAACTGGTTATAAATACAACTTGCAGTGTATGCAAACATCATTCAGCGCAAACAGGCTATAAATCCGACCTGCCGTGTGCATAAACAGCATTCCGCACAAACTGGTTATAAATACAGCTTGCAGTGTGTGCAACAACATTCAGCACAAACTGGTTATAAGTACAACTTGCAGTATGTGCAAACAACATTCAGTGCAAACTGGTCATAAATACAGCGACATCACTATCTCAGTCAAACAGTAAGGATATGAACACAAATATAATCAAAAACAAATGATTATGCATAGAATGGAATGCATTTAATTAAATTCAAACAGACCACCTTCCGTAGATCTCAGATAGGATTATTATAAAATTTGTGCTTGACCATTTAAAGTGTATGTCTTTACACATGAGCTCCACTAAACCAGTACTGGACTGACAGTAAAAGACACACATACTGCTTATGTGAAATGGTGCATTTTGTATATTTTTATTTGGTTTTCTATGTTTTTATGGCTAGAAATAAGAAGTAATTGCTTGAATATTGATTAAGACAATCAGCTTGTTGGCACAGGTTAATGTAATAGTTGACGGTCTTACACTACCAATACGGTATATTAAATTCTGCATGTATATATAAGAAAATGACTGTTTTTCACTAATTACGTGTGTACATTGATATATATGTTTGTGTTTTTGTTGTCTTATTATTAAATCACTCTGCCCCAAAATTAGACTTTAGCTTGCCATGATGAACAATCCATGGTTCATCGCTGAGGTTTCGTGAATAGATTACTTTTATGCTAGCATCAGTAGTAGTGTATGTTCATTCGAGCACTTTTGAGTGTCAGAGGTATATGATGAGATCATGTTTTGTATAGAGCTCACCCATGCTATCAAACTGAGGTCCTACATTAATTCTGCTCTTGTCCATACCCAGGAAATTGCATACCTCCTGGAAAACTTTGGAATCGAAATTCTACCCTCAGTCAGTATGCCATTGAAGTAGCACACCAAATGTAGATATAAATCTTTTCACTTATTTCGAAGCAACACATTTTGCCTCTTGTGTCTTCAAAGGTATTGCATCAACCAATTTCGTGAAATAGCAGGAAACAATTATAAGATGTATATTTATTTTATGACTGGATCACGTGTATCCAATGCGTCCATTGGATATCCAACATTGTATCCCAGCAAAAGGTGCATTTGCATTCCTGTGGGACACTTTTCTTGACCCACAAGTTAAGCACATTCTGCACCAATACGATACATCTATGTGCATATTGCACCAGCATTTGAACCTCTTTCTGATTTTATTATATAAGTTTTACGTCTGCCTAAGTGTCCACCAGGAATATTTTCATATGACTGGTGAAAGACTTCTTATCGAAGAACAGCTTTTCAGCATCATTTCCAACATCTGTGATCGTTTCTCATATGTTAATCCTCATTTTTTTTTCTTTTCATGCCAATAGGCTATCATTGCGTTCAATTTTACTTTAAATAAGCAGACAGGCGCCACCGTAGATCAAAGAGGTATAGAACATCTCTTTTCTATTGTAACACATTTCTCAAAACATCATCATCTTCCTGTTTTGAACTAATATATTTCGTGTGTAATACCATAATGTTCCTATGTCTTACCACAGGAAGAAGTGGATTGGCCAGATCCACAAGTTTGCTGACTAACACTTAAACATAATCGACATGTGCTGTGTTTACATCCCTGATCAGATTGAAGACTGAAGGAGTTTTAAGTGCCTGTACCAATCATATTCTCGTAATGACCCTGCAGTGTCATAACGAGCCTCATCTGTTGTTGTCACGCCAGCATGAGCAACATTCAACTCAACGGGATAATCCCCAGTCTCAAACAAACTCCCAAACAGTGTCCCATCTTCAAAATGATTCAACCAGTCTTCCATATAATAATAATAATAATAATAATAACAATAATAAAAATATACAATAATATGCATGACGACTTTTGAGAATTTAGTGAGCTTCTGCATCCACCCCATCGCATACAGAATTAAGCGTTGCATGCGTGAAGTGAGGAACCCCGAACTGGGACATTCCATGTAGCATCTCCAAAGAGAGCACCTCTGCTGCTCCAGGTCCTAAACTAATGGAAGTGTGCGTCTCACCACCACGGAAAACGTCGTCAGCTATACTGGGCCCATTAAACTCAGAATCTTTGTCCTGTTCAACAAAAGAAACACTTTGTGTTTCTGGATGGTACCATCACTAAATAGAGTGGCAACATGGTCACCCCCATCATTAGGGCAAGCAACATCATGACGAACACTCCACATGCAGGGCAGGGTGACCACTTAGTCATTCCCGATATTGTCTTCTTCCAACAACGGTGTCAACCCTGATATTGCCTTCTTCCAAGGCGACTCTCAACACAGCACTAATTTTCCCTGCATTTATTTAAGTCAGCTATCTTCTCCGGAGAATATCTTCTTTCACAACGATCACAGTATATTCATTTATCCATATGACACGGTCTACGTGGCATCAATATAGCACTGCTGTGCACTCAACCCGCATGGTGAACTTTATTAAAGGTGCATGCTTTTAAGGTCTCATCTAATAATGTTTTAATCCCATGCTATTGATCGGTTGTACTTGGAACTGTTAATCGATCAAATAATGTTGTTTCACTGCTATAACACAGCTAATAGTTCTTTCTTAGTCGTACCAATTTCTTTGTAGCTTGCGCCAGCTCCGGGATGGTCACCCTTGCTTCGAGCTCGCGACCCACACAGCGTCTTGTAAACAGACTTGTTCACTGAACATAATCTGTGTGCAAGCTTCTCAACAAGAGTGTTTTAATCACGTCTATGATCATAGCCAAGCTCACTTACAGGAGAGCGGGTATCACCCGTCAAACAACTTCTCAGTTAAAGAGATATTTCTCTGTACTGACAACCATAAATCTCGCTGGTATGTGGTAAAAACCAGCAAATTCTGTAACCCCATCATAGATTTCAGCAAGTATAATGCTTAACAGCTAAATTTTCACTGAGTTTCTGTTTGATTCAAGCTTATTTCAAGCGAAGAGTTTGCAATTGTACTGTCCTCATCATATGTGTCGTTATTTGTAGTTTACTGTAAGGTAGAGGGCGTGTTCATGAGTGTCTCATCATTTGATTTAAATAAACTGTTTGCACTTGCCTTATTAAGATTGTGTTATTATTACAATCAGTTTTAGTAGTAGCATTCACTTCCCAAGTAGAATAGTCCAAACACCAGGATTTAAGCACATTATTTTCCAGGTTGCCAACTACAGGGGACCAAAGGCTCAAACAATCATACAAGCATATTAGCCAGTCAACCATAAGCCAGCCAGCTTGCCCTTGTAGCTAACAATGAAATTTATCCAAAACATATATGGCGTTCATTATTTTCTAATCTAACAAAAGTTTATTAGCATCCCACTTTTGCGACACCAAATTGTAACGGAACACCATTTGGTCAAGCGGCACAGCTGTTGATATGGTCAGGATGTGATGGTGCTCTTACAATAACATATATGTGGGTTCGACCTGGGTCGTACACTAAACTACCGGGAAGAGAATACACAGCCAGCCATTGGTTCAGTTTCTTAAATTTATTTTGTTACCCCTGACAATAGTGTGTGCAGTCTATAGTAAACTATCTTATTAGGCTAAGGCATAGGTGAACAGAACAACAAAAACAAATTAATGCAGTCGCACATTATAACACCTATTTTAAGGCCTAAAATGCTGACATTAACCTAGAAAGGTTTTCTTCAAGATATGCGTAAACATTACATTCTATCATTGCACATGACATTGCACCAATTCATTGAACGTTGAGAGTCACACCAATTCAAGAGATTGGATTCCACCCAAAGGTACATTAAACAATTCACCTAAATGGGCGCAATAACAATTTCACCTAAATGGGCGCACCGAGAATTCACCTAAATGGGCGCACCAACAATTCACCTAAATGGGCGCACCAACAATTTCACCTAAATGGGCGCTCCTAAATGGACACACCAAACATTTCGCCCTTATTATAGTACAGCCAAATCGAAGTCAATTACAACCCAGGTGTTACTTACAATCACTTCTGTAAAGCCCACAACACTGTAACAAACTTGGGTGGTATTGTTTACAATCAGCGCCCACGAAGGAGGTGTCCCTATCTAGGTGTACCAATCGACTTCAGGTTATTAAGGTTACAGAGCAAGTATTGGATCTATATTCCTTCATAAAGTGTTTATAAAAAAAAACATAGCGGATAGTTGGTGATTATATTAGATATGCTTAGCCCATGTAGAACAAAGATAGGCTTTACATATGTGATTGCAAATAGTTGTATAACCCATTCTCCTATGATTGACTAATGGATCTTTCCCTAATCCGTTGCCGTTATACAACGCAGTCTCTTAACCACCTCTGTGGTTCTTTGATTTTTGTGTTCACGGAGATGTTGCACTGATGAGTTAGGAGGCCTTCATGCGGACTGAACAAATTATTTGTCTAAATCGCGACGGAAGTAAGGGCGAGGATTGTGGCCACGTATAATCGATTTAAGCCCCCCAGTGGAAATCTTCCACTGACCGTTCCAAGGCGGCTCTTCTGTGGCGATTTATTTATGTTGTTGTTTGTTACTTACTGTGTGTATCACTTGTGTCTTTTGGTTTTGGATGGCCATATGGCCATTTTGTGGGAAAGTAACTGTCCTTATGGCCTTCCTTTGTTTAGGTTTCCATTATGGTCTGGTCGCTTAATGTTTGTATTTCTTTCCCTTTGGTGTCGTTTATGGGTGAAGTAAGTTAATTGTATCAATTCCTGATCTTTGTTTTACTTCTACTCTTAAAGAATAATCAGTTTGTCATCTAAGAAGAAATTCTTTACAGTTGACCTTGTGTTAACAATTAAAGTCAGTTGAGAAGTATTCTACAAGGTGCAAATTTAGTCCCACTGCAATTTAATTATAATAGCCACGCCTAGCTAGGTGGAAGCTTTCCTATATAAGTGGAAGACACTAACAACCTTTACCAGATCATACTTGTCATTCACGTGTGATCATGCAACATCTAGATTCACACGTTACTACTAACAACATTTGACAAGATACCAACACTGCATCGGCTCCACCTAAAGTTAAAACCACACCTAGATAGGCGAAAACCTCACCTAGATGGGTGAAATGTCACGCCTAGGTAGGCGCAAATCACGCCTAAATAGGCGAAATCCCCTTAGCTAGGTATCTACTACTTTGAATAAAATTCCCATTAAACAAGATAATTTACGTTTTAACACATCCATTATGTTAACAATTTAAGTTACTTAACATGCTTTATAAGGCATACCAAAGAGTATTTTCCTTTAATAGTCAGAAAAATAGTCACTCACAACGTGCAATATTAAGTCCCTACTTGATACTGATAGAACGTCCTTTCCAAGCCAGGCGGAATTCATCCCAGATAGGTGCAAGTACAATTCCCTTGAAACGTATAGAAATCGGAGTTACTAATTCATAACACTCTTCCAGTTGCTACAACATGCTTTGACAAACGCCACAAACAGCAACTAGGTAGACCGTTAATGAAGAACCTTCCACCCATCCCGGCAAGGACTCATTCAGCCTAGCTAGGTAAAACATTCTTAATTAGGCGAACTAACCATCCCAAGTCTATTTTACTTTATCCGAGCCAGGCAGATTCCTCTGGTTTATGCATAAACGAATGCTGTTTAAATGCACGATATTAAGTTACAAGCTCATAGACAGCTTAGAAGTTGCTACACCACGCTGTCAGAAGCGAAGTATACCCTGCAACAGCCCAAACAGTCTATGTTTTAAATATTCGCCCACCTCGGCTTCGCCCACCTCGGCGCAGCGTAACAAGGACTATGCCTAGCTCGGCGCAAAGCTCGACCTTAGCCAAACTTATCAACAAAGAGAGTATTCAAAGTTATGACTGCTTATGAAAAGCCATTAATTTATAATTAATTTATATAGATGTATTGATAACCTGTGCCAACGTCGCCTAAAAGTAAATAAATAACTAACTAAATGCTCCTCACAGATGGACGCATGTTTCGCCTAGATAGGCAAAACATTCGCCCAGATGGGAGTGCCGGGTCAACAAACAAGCAAACATAATTCAGACTCAGGCATAGACAGTCTAAGCCACACCATACTTCCAATCTAGGCGAACCTAGTCGCGTTTCAGCTATATGAAGCCGAAACACGACCTAGGTGCCTCAACTTGTTTTGGCAAAAGCCACAGCAGGTTGCTCGCAACAATCAGCAACACTGAACTTCAACCGAAACGCTCCTTATATACCCTCCAGGCTCGCGCTGGATGACGTTGTGCCTGGATGACGTCACATTCCTTACCATGCTACCAAGCATACGGAACGTTCGGTTTTTATGGTATGTTCAGTGCGCAGAGAGTTCGAACAGCTGAGCAAAAAGTAAACAAACATTTGATGGAAAATACTGTTTCAAATGCGAAAGTGTGAGCATAAAAAGAATATGGATACTAAAATAAACAATAGATATTCATGGTTATATATAAATTTGGAGATGACATGGCTATTTTACACAGGATATACTCGACAAAGTTGGCACATGGTTTGCATCGGCTACGGCTATTTCGGACCGAAGATCGGTATGTACATTTTGTTAAAACAGATATAAATGAATCTAAACAACAATGAGAACATTTGTACATAGAATAACAGATAATAGCCAGACGCCGTTACAACATGATGCGGCTCTCTTAACTAGAGGCTATACTCAGCATACTCTCCGTCCTTACATTGATTCTGAATTTAATCATAAACGCCATTTCTTCAAAATATCCTTCATTAATATGGGTATGGATTTTATAGATTTGCCCAGTATCTTCCGTGAGAGATCGGTGCTTTCTTCCATTCCTGCTCATTTTCAAAATACTGAAACACCTATAATTTGCTATAAATATAACAAACCTGTTAGATCTGTCATTTTTAATTTCAATAAACTTGTTTCAGATCTTGATATTGATACTAATACTCCTGATTCATGTGATTGTAAAAACTCAAAGTATTGCTATCCTGCTGCTGGTCATGTAATTACTGGCAATTTGAAAATTATTCCTGATTCTAGGATTAGGAATATAATTTTTAAAGTAGAAGTAAAACAAAGATCAGGAATTGATACAATTAACTTACTCCATCCATAAAAGACACCAAAGGGAAAGAAATACAAACATTAAGCGACCAGACCATAATGGAAAGTAGAAGTAAAACAAAGATCAGGAATTGATACAATTAACTTACTCCACCCATAAAAGACACCAAAGGGAAAGAAATACAAACATTAAGCGACCAGACCATAATGGAAACCTAAACAAAGGAAGGCCATAAGGACAGTCACTTTCCCACAAAATGGCCATATGGCCATCCAAAATTAAAAGACACAAGTGATACACACACTAAGTAACAAACAACAACATAAATAAATCGCGACAGAAGAGCCGCCTTGGAACGGTCAGTGGAAGATTTCCACTGGGGGGCTTAAATCGATTTTACGTGGCCACAATCCTCGCCCTTACTTCCGTCGCGATTTAGACAAATAATTTGTTCAGTCCGCATGAAGGCCTCCTAACTCATCAGTGCAACATCTCCGTGAACACAAAAATCAAAGAACCACAGAGGTGAGACAACGCTGAGGACTCGACAGCAAGAAACCACTGAAATGCTGGAGCAAAAGAAAACCAACAGTTAGACTCCGATGGGCCCGACCAGAGACAGAGCATCAGGCACCAACCAACATTACCTTGAATTAGATCTCTCTAATTCTCAATAAGCCTTTACGTTGGAGCCGTCATAGAATCTGAGGCCTGATCCACCGGCGTGCAATTAAAGAGGGAAGCAAAGTTGCCAACCGTGATTGGGTTAACTACCATGCATGCAGTCTGTCGTATAATATCCATGTTGTACCCAATCTTTTTATATCGAAGAATGATTTTACGAAATTGGGTGCTGAAGTCATTGCGGTTATATATTTTTCTGAATTTATATACTAAGTCACCATAAAATTCGGGTTCCGATAGACCTTGTTGCAGAAGAGATTTAAGTCCAATATTGAATTTTGAAATTAAATCAGAATGGCGTCTATAAAATTTTGAAAAGGCTTTGCGTAGTTTATGGTACCGATAACCCTGATTAAGGAGTTTAGCCGTTAATAATTTATTACGAGTGTTGAAGTCAGTTACATGACTACACACTCTAGCAAATCGAATTAATTGCGAAATATAAACGCCATAGGATGGCGCACGAGGAACATCACCATCCAAAAAAGGAAAATTTATTATCTCAAAATCAAAGTCATCGCGTTTATCATAAATTTTGCACGAAACAAATCCATCTACAATAGATACATGTAAATCCAAAAACGGGGCCTCGGTATCAGAAGAATTTGCTTTATTCAACCGAAGTTCTAGGGGGTAAATCTGACTGATCAAACCATCAAAATAGGTATTATCAATATTTAATAAATCATCTAAATATCTAGAAGTGGAGCTAAAAGCTTCAATAATTTCAGATTGGTTATCAATGGAAAGCGACAAAATGAAGTCTCTTTCATAACAATACAAGAACAGATCAGCCACAAGAGGTGCGCAATTAGTACCCATCGGAATACCCACAATTTGTCTAAATAACTTAGTACCGAATCTAATATAAATATTGTCAAGTAGAAAGGTGAGGGCATCACACACTTTCTGACATGACCAAAGTGTATAATTCTTATGCTCTTTAGAAGTGAAAAATGCATTTCTGACATTACATGCAAGATAGAGAGAATCTTCTCTGTGAAAAGCCCATTCAATTAAATCATTAAGCTTTTCTTTTATAAGATTATGAGGAAGTGTAGTGTAAAGAGTGGAAAAATCGTAAGTAGACAGACTAGAAGCACGAAAATGTCTGGATTTCAATTTATTTAAAACCTCATTCGAATTTTTTATAGACCAAAACAGATTTCTTCCTGATCTTTCAAAGACTTTATCACAATATTTAATTACATGCGTTTTAATAGCGGTAAGACAGGAAGTTAATAATTTAGAAAGTTCAGTGGTAGTGCAAGAGCTAGAATTTGCAATAAACCGTGCTTTGTAAGGTCTTTTATGAAGTTTTGGTAACCAGTATAGCGTAGGAAGCTTGTCTTGGCCTTCGTTAACACACACAGCAAACTTGGTGGCTGAAAGACAAACATGTTTATCTACTATAGCTCTCTCTTCAGCTAAAGGCTGAAGTTCATAGGCCTTAGTTTGTTAACCTAAACAAAGGAAGGCCATATGGACAGTTACTTTCCCACAAAATGGCCATATGGCCATCCAAAATTAAAAGACACAAATGATACACACAGTAAGTAACAAACAACAACATAAATAAATCGCCACAGAAGAGCCGCCTTGGAACGGTCAGTGGAAGATTTCCACTGGGGGGCTTAAATCGATTTTACGTGGCCACAATCCTCGCCCTTACTTCCGTCGCGATTTAGACAAATAATTTGTTCAGTCCGCATGAAGGCCTCCTAACTCATCAGTGCAACATCTCCGTGAACACAGAAATCAAAGAACCACAGAGGTGAGACAACGGTGAGGACTCGACAGCAAGAAACCACTGAAATGCTGGAGCAAAAGAAAACCAACAGTTAGACTCCGATGAGCCCGACCAGAGACAGACATCAGGCACCAACCAACATTATCTCTTTAATTTTCAATAAGCCTTTACGTTGGAGCCGTCATAGAATCTGAGGCCTGACCCACCGGCGTGCAATTAAAGAGGGAAGCAAAGTTGCCAACCGTGATTGGGTTAACTACCATGCATGCAGTCTGTCGTATAATATCCATGTTGTACCCAATCTTTTTATATCGAAGAATGATTTTACGAAATTGGGTGCTGAAGTCATTGCGGTTATATATTTTTCTGAATTTATATACTAAGTCACCATAAAATTCGGGTTCCGATAGACCTTGTTGCAGAAGAGATTTAAGTCCAATATTGAATTTTGAGGACCGAAATATCGGTTTCCTTCTAAAATTGATTTCAGTAAATGTAGAGATGAAATCGCTGCTTCCTTGAATGAATTCGGTAATCGATGGTGTAAGCGAGAGTATGTTGAGCATAAAGCCCTTAAGGACTGGAAACTTAGCTCTTTAAAACTAGTGAATAAACGCATTTCTTTCTATTCTCAAAAAACTAACTTATTACCTCCTAAGCCCAAGACGTCCTTACGTCATCTTAAACTAGGTATTCAAGAATTTCATAAGAAGTTTGTTTTGGCCCCTGTAGACAAGGCCGCTAACAACGTCGTCGTTGTGTGACGGCTCCACTATGTTAACACGCTTAAGCAGGAGCTTGGTGGTACTAAGGCCTATGAACTTCAGCCTTAGCTGAAGAGAGAGAGCTATAGTAGATAAACATGTTTGTCTTTCAGCCACCAAGTTTGCTGTGTGTGTTAACGAAGGCCAAGACAAGCTTCCTACGCTATACTGGTTACCAAAACTTCATAAAAGACCTTACAAAGCACGGTTTATTGCAAATTCTAGCTCTTGCACTACCACTGAACTTTCTAAATTATTAACTTCCTGTCTTACTGCTATTAAAACGCATGTAATTAAATATTGTGATAAAGTCTTTGAAAGATCAGGAAGAGATCTGTTTTGGTCTATAAAAAATTCGAATGAGGTTTCAAAATAAATTGAAATCTATACATTTTCGTGCTTCAAGTCTGTCTACTTACGATTTTTCCACTCTTTACACTACACTTCCTCATAATCTTATAAAAGAAAAGCTTAATGATTTAATTGAATGGGCTTTTCACAGAGAAGATTCTCTCTATCTTGCATGCAATGTCAGAAATGCATTTCTCACTTCTAAAGAGCATAAGAATTACACTCTTTGGTCATGTCAGAAAGTGTGTGATGCCCTCACCTTTCTACTTGACAATATTTATATTAGATTCGGTACTAAGTTATTTAGACAAATTGTGGGTATTCCGATGGGTACTAATTGCGCACCTCTTGTGACTGATCTGTTCTTGTATTGTTATGAAAGAGACTTCATTTTGTCGCTTTCCATTGATAACCAATCTGAAATTATTGAAGCGTTTAGCTCCACTTCTAGATATTTAGATGATTTATTAAATATTGATAATACCTATTTTGATGGTTTGATCAGTCAGATTTACCCCCCCCCCAGAACTTCAGTTAAATAAAGCAAATTCTTCTGATACCGAGGCCCCGTTTTTGGATTTACATCTATCTATTGTAGATGGATTTGTTTCGTGCAAAATTTATGATAAACGCGATGATTTTGATTTTAAGATTGTAAATTGTCCTTTTTTGGATGGTGATGTTCCTCGTGCGCCATGCTATGGCGTTTATATTTCGCAATTAATTCGATTTGCTAGAGTGTGTAGTCATGTAACTGACTTCAACACTCGTAATAAATTATTAACGGCTAAACAAAACTCCTTAATCAGGGTTATCGGTACCATAAACTGCGCAAAGCCTTTTCAAAATTTTATAGACGCCATTCTGATTTAATTTCAAAATTCAATATTGGACTTAAATCTCTTCTGCAACAAGGTCTATCGGAACCCGAATTTTATGGTGACTTAGTATATAAATTCAGAAAAATATATAACCGCAATGACTTCAGCACCAAATTTCGTAAAATCATTCTTCGATATAAAAAGATTGGGTACAACATGTATGTTATACGACAGACTGCATGCATGGTAGTTAACCCAATCACGGTTGGCAACTTTGCTTCCCTCTTTAATTGCACGCCGGTGGGTCAGGCCTCAGATTCTATGACGGCTCCAACGTAAAGGCTTATTGAGAATTAGAGAGATCTAATTCAAGGTAATGTTGGTTGGTGCCTGATGCTCTGTCTCTGGTCGGGCCCATCGGAGTCTAAGTGTTGGTTTTCTTTTGCTCCAGCATTTCAGTGGTTTCTTGCTGTCGAGTCCTCACCGTTGTCTCACCTCTGTGGTTCTTTGATTTTTGTGTTCACGGAGATGTTGTACTGATGAGTTAGGAGACCTTCATGCGGACTGAACAAATTATTTGTCTATATCGCGACGGAAGTAAGGGCGAGGATTGTGGCCACGTAAAATCGATTTAAGCCCCCAGTGGAAATCATTCCACTGACCGTTCCAAGGCGGTTCTTCTGTGGCGGTTTTTTTTATGGTGTTGTTTGTTACTGACTGTGTGTATCATTTGTGCATTTTTATTTTGGATGGCCATATGACCATTTTGTGGGAAAGTAACTGTCCGTTTGGCCTTCCTTTGTTTAGGTTTCCATTATGGTCTGGTCGCTTAATGTTTGTGTTTCTTTCCCTTTGGTGTCTTTGATGGGTGGAGTAAGTTAATTGTATCGATTCCTGATCTTTGTTTTACTTCACTTAACGAGTACTAACAACCTATGTTTTGGAGCAGAAATAAGAAAAATTATCTGAACCCCCTGAAACGCCAGTTTCCTCTATTTAAAGTGGGGTTTAGAGGGGTCTTCGTTTCACGGACTTGTTATCGTGATGTGTTTTGATGCTCTTTCTAACAGTGTGGGTCCTTGTCAACATAATATCTGGAAGGAGAACCGTTTGAGCTAACAAGAAAATGGGTCTACAAATATGCTTGAACAAATCAACTTTCCTCAGTACTCTCTTAAATTCTTCATTTCTTTTCCGATGCATTTACTTTGATGTGTTCTTAATTTGTTGCTTTTCCTGGATAACTTTTCTCCAATTTTACTGGACTCATGATTTAGTGATTTTGGAATGTTTTTATTATTATCATTTCCGTGCGTTATTATTTGCGTATCATAGCTTTCAATTATAATCTTTTGTTTCACCTCAGCTGATAACATTCAATACCTTTTTAGTACCTTATTTTGGTTATTTTTCAGTGAAATTCCACTATTAAGACCACTTAACATAAAGACAAGTTCTGACTCGAAAACCTTATTCAGTAGATTGCAGTTATTCTTTCTTTGCGATTTCTGTTTCCCGTGTCATCTGGTAAGAGACAACCTTTGGGACTGATCAAAAGTGGATTTAAAGACTTTTACTATATTTGATGATTTTTGAAACCCCCAAATGAATTATCTTTTTCAGAGTTTTATCTTTACATCACGTAACTTAGTCCGTGACATGAACATCCTGGAAAAACAACGGATTAAGCGTTAACAAATAGCTGTGTTTCTATTAACATGCTGAAAAATGTTTGGTCGGTAGGTAGGAGAACTTTCTTTTTTATAATTTTATTTTTTTTTCCCGAAAAGAAGAAAGACAAAAGAAAACAGGGTCGGGTCTGTAATTTTTATGTGCTTTTGTTTTTGTACATTTGTTTTGGTTAATAAAATTGTCATGTTTAGACTTGCACTGTATATCATGCCCAAAACAGTCAGCTCTGTATATTGGAAGACACTAAATGCCAAAAACTACAAACATGTACTTAAAATTACTATGGGAAAATGCAAAGTCGACACTGGGTAGTGTCGGAAATTGAAAAGAAGGTCGGTGTTTAAATTTTTATTTTGTTCTTAAATTGATAAAATAGTAGAGTCGGTGTGTGTGCGTGGGGGGGGGGGGGGGGGGTGGTCTGAAGCAGGGTCGGAAACACTGTTAATTTTTTAAGGCCTTACCCAACCAGCAAGGAATGCCGGGCCAACGTCAGGGCGACACCCATACGACGTGGTCAAATCGATCCATCCTTGGCCCGCCGTTTTGGTGCTGGCTTGGTATAGTAAACAACCTATATTAAGACCACCTTTCGGATTGTTCAAAAGTGGTATTTAAGACCTCTTTTGAATAGTCCCAAAGACGGTCTCTGACTAGAGGACATTGTATGCAGAAAACACAAAGATAGAATAACTGCAACCTACTAAAAAAGACTTTTAAAGCATAATTAGACTTAACTTAAATAGTCTTAAAAGCGGAATTTCACTGTATATTGTCGAACGTGGAGCAAGCAGACATAGATTGTAGGTACTTGTCTTGGTGGCTATATCTATGTCGAATCATATAATGAATTGTCACCTGTCATTTCTAAAACTTTTGAATAGAGAATAGAGCTTGTCATATCGCACGGATGTGATCGTAATTGGACCTGTCGCTCTGATCTGTTAGCACTGAAAGTTGCCTATGAAATATATTTCTTGTTTGTTATGGCCCCAACTCGAAGCATATTGCTTCTGGGGCGTTCGTCCGTTCGCCCGTATGTCCGTTCAACCACCCGTCAGTTACACTTTTGAAGCATAGCATAAATTGAGAATTTGAAATTTTATATATGTTTTCCTCATGAAAAAAGTAGATGACCAGTATTTTTTTCTCGTCAGGATTACCCCCCTTTTCTGAGTTTTGGCGCTTTATTAAAATAGAATGAAATCTTACCAGCAAAATATCTCAAGAACTACTTGAATGTTTTATTTGGTACACCGCATGCTACGTGATACAAAGCATAACTAAAAAGCCATGTATGCTAGAATTTTGAAATTTCATACATGGATTCCTCATAAAAATAGCTATAGCGTTTATTTTTCTTATCGTTAGGATTATACTCCTTTTCTAAAATATGGCCCTTTGAAAAGAAATTGGATGATATCTTGTCAACAAAATATCGAAAAAATATTGAAGCCAGAGCCGTGACAGTTTATGAGTGGATTGGTATTGATGAGTAGACGACCTGATTAACTTTTGAATAAATTCCGAAAAAAATGCTTCATGTGTTATGGCCCTTTGCTATTTTGGACATTGGTATACTGTATGCTTTGTGATGCATAGCATACGAGGACTGTTCAAATATGAATGCAACTAAGCACATAAAAATGATTCCGTGATAGATTTCGATGAAAAATTTATTTTGTCCACTCAAAGTGTTCCCCTTTAACTTTCAACAAACTTTCAGTCTTCTGATCCAATCATTGAATGCATTTTGGTAGTCTTTTCGAGGTATACTATAAAGGCACTGGAATATTGCAGAACGGAGGTGTTTGCGCTGTACAAATTTTCGACCAGAAAGGTATTTTTCAGCCGCGGGAACAAAAAATGTCACACGGGGCAAGGTTGGGGGAATACTGGGGGTGAGGGAGTTCAACAACCTTTTCCTGCTTCAGATAGTTTGGCACAATGAACGCATTGTTCGATGACGCATTGTCATGTAGCAATCTGACATTAGCCATACCAGTTGCGGGTCTTCGTTCTTTGAAATATTTCTTCAATTTTCGAAGAACTTTATTCTTGTAAAACTTCGCATTTACAGATTTGCCTTTAGGTACAGCAACCTGAATAGCAGGGCCCTGATTTGAAAAGAATATGGCATACATTACCTTCTTGACGTTCATGGTCCGCTTTGCAATGCATGGTCTTTTGAAATACTTTGTTGTCCATATTTTGTTCTGAATCTTTCGTTTTGGCTCAAAAAAGTGAACCCATGTCTCGTCACCTGAGACGACATTAGTGAAAGACCGTGCATTGTAATTTGGAAACGTTTAAAGCAACTTCTTGGCGCACTAAACGCGTGTCTTTTTCTGCTCATCTGTCAACAGTTGGAGAATCCATCTAGCACAGATCTTTCTCATTTTCAAATCCCGTTTCAGAATTGTATGAGCTGCTCCTAATGAGATGCCAACCATACTAGCTATTTGCCTAGTGGTGTATCGTGCATCGGTAGCAACTATTTCTTTCACTCTAGCAACCATCTTGGCAGATGTTGCTCTTTTCGGCCGACGATCATGTGGGGCATCTTCTGTTGAGCCTAGCCCACAGCTGAATTTCTTACACCAACGAAAAACTGTCGCAAAAGAAATTTCATTATGCCAATAAACCGAACATATTTCATCAAAAATGTCTTTGCACCGTATACCAAGAATACAACGATTCTTAATATAGGACCGTTTTTCAACGGCGTACTCTGACCTTCTTCCAACCATGTTTTGTATTAGTATACAAGATTATACAGTGTTTATCGAACGATATACGTGGCTAAAGTGGACGGATTTTAACAGGTTTGGTATCAATGTATAGGTAAAATGTTTTTTACGAAAGCCATAGGAAGACTTCCAAAATCTCGGACATACCCTTTCCGGCATTTACACCTTTTCTTCGTTCAGGCCGATGGGCTTGGTGGGCGAAGCTTGCTTACCAAGTAATGCTTAATATCCGCGTACGCCTGATTACACTCTTCTGGAGTCCATGTCTGTTGATCCGAACATTGATATTTGCCCTTTTGTCTATGGATTAACGATTTTGGATTAACGCTTTGGTACTACGACCTAAACTACTTTTCTACGCTGTGATATTTATTTCCAGGTGATTTTCGCATTAGTGCATGAAAAAACGTTCTACTTGCATTCATATTTGAACAGTCCTCGTAACTTTAGAACCATGCATGCTAGGGTTTTAAAATTTTATGAATGAATTCCTCATGAAAAAATAGTTGATTTTTTTTTATCTCGACAAGACTATTACCTTTTCCTGAGTTGTGGCCCTTTGAAAAGTTTGGATGAAATCCTGTCAGCAAAACATCTAAACAAATTGTTTAAGATAGAATCTTGAAAGTTTATGAACGGATTTGTAGTAATGAGTAGATGACTTGATTAACTTTTGAATGCATTCCAAAAAATACTTCATGAGTTATGGCCCTTTGTAATTTTGAGCTTTGTACACTGCACGCTTTGAGCTTTATAGATCCATGTATGGGGTTTGAAATTTCATACATGAATCCAGGTGAAAAATATTTGACGCATTTTTGTCAGGATTATACCCCTCTTCTAAGTTATGGCACTTTGAAAATATTTGGATGGAGTCTTGTCAGCAAATTATCTCAAAACTGTTATAGCTAGAGTCTTGAAAGTTTATAAATGAATTTGTAGTTATGAGTAGATGACCTGATTAACTATAGAACAAATTCCAAAAATACTGTATGAGTTATGACCCTTTGTAATTTGGGACACTGGTACACCGCATCTTTTATGATGCATAGCATACCTTTAGAACCATGTATAATAGGGTTTTAAAATTTCGTATTTCTCATGAAAAAATAGCTGACACGTTTCGTTTTTCTCCTCAGGATTATTTCCCTTTCTGAGTTATCACCCTTTGAAAAAAAAAATGGATGACTTTCTGTGACCATGGGCAACTTTCGATAACTGAGCCACTCTATTACCTGGACGACTGATACACAAAAATGCATTGGTTTAGACAGGAGATTACCTTATTATAATCTATTTCAAACTTATTTATGCAGATAGAAACTTTTTTCAGTCGGCATTGAATGCTTCAATATATCCCGAGTAGGCGGATATTTTTCCGCGATTTTATCGCCACAACAATTTGGTCCTTTTTCGGGTTATTTGTTACAACCATTGAAATGATTAAACTATATAGCAAAATGAAGAAAAAATGACGACGAAATGATATAAAGATAAAGATTAGTACGTGCTTTTGAGATTTGATCGATCATTTTCAGTCAGGGTCGTTTTTCTCAGTATCAGATGTTTATATTGATATAAATTTTACTGAATTAAATGCACAACAATTTGGTCCTTTTTTAGTTTGAACCCAAAGTTGGTTGAAACAGTAATCCGGGAATGTACGACAAAACTCGGAAACTAACGAGCAGCCGAGATACCAAATGGCTTATGACTTAATTGTTAATGACTTAATTGTATCGACTCCTGGTCATTGCCTTCACTTCTATTTCATGCTATTTATTTATTTATTTACTTAACTTACTAACTAACCCCAGCCCCCACCCCCGCCAAAACCCTCGAAAAAGGTATGATAGGTACACCGGCGAGTTGATTCTAACGACTCCCCACAATTCACGTTTTTGAGCGGCAATGTAAAAAATGTCATTTGTTTTTTTTTTAGCTCACCTGTCACATAGTGACAAGGTGAGCTTTTGTGATAACATTTCGTCCGTCGTCCGTGCGTCCGTCCGTGCGTAAACAATTTCTTGTCCGCACGATAGCATCTTCATTTATGATTTGATTTTAACCAGACTTGCACACAACTTGTACCACCATGTGATCTGGGTTCCTTTCTTGAACCAGCCATATCCCATCATGTGTTACGGAGTTACGGCCCTGAAAGGGCAAAAATTGCCTTTTTTGGTCTTGTCCGCACGATAACATCTTCATTTATGATTTGATTTTAACCAGACTTGCACACAACTTGTACCACCATGAGATCTGGGTTCCTTTCATGAACCAGCCGTATCCCGTCATGTGTTACGGAGTTACGGCCCCTGAAAGGGCAAAAATTGCCTATTTTGGTCTTGTCCGCACAATAGCATCTTCATTTATGATTTGATTTTAACCAGACTTGCACACAACTTGTACCACCATGTGATCTAGGTTCCTTTCTTAAACCAGCCATATCCCATCATGTGTTACGGAGTTACGGTCCCTGAAAGGGCAAAAATTGCCTATTTTGGTCTTGTCCGCACGATAGCATCTTCATTTAGGATTTGATTTTAACCAGACTTGCACACAACTTGTACCACCATGAGATCTAGTTTCCTTTCTCGAACCAGCCATATCCCATCATGTGTTACGGACTTAGGGCCCCTGAAAGGGCAAAAATTGCCTATTTTGGTATTGTCCGCACGATAACATCTTCATTTATGATTTGATTTTAACCAGACTTGCACATAACTTGTACCAGCATGAGATCTGGGTTCCTTTATTGAACCAACCATATACCATCATGTGTTTCGGAGTTACGGCCCCTGAAAGGGCAAAAATTGCCTATTTTGGTCTTGTCTGCATGATAGCTATTTCGTTTATGATTTGATTTTACCTAAACTTGCACAAATTTTGTACCACCACAAAATATCTCGGTCAAGTTCGAATATGGGTCATGTCGGGTCAAAATGTAGGTCAGTGGATCAAATCAGAAAAAAAACCTTGTGAAGACACTAGAGGCCACAGTTTTGGTCCGATCGTCATCAAACTTGCCCAGAATGATCATCTTGACAATATCTCAGTCAAGTTCGAATATGGGTGTTGTCTGGTCAAACAGTAGGTCAGTAGGTCAAATCATAGAAAAACCTTCTGAACACACTAGAGGCCACAATTCTGTCCAATCATTGTCAAACTTGCTCAGAATGATCATCTTGATAATATCTTGGCCACGTTTGAATATGGGTCCTGTCAGGTCAAAAAGTAGGTCAGTAGGTCAAATCATAGAAAAACCTTGTGAAAACACTAGAGGCTACAGTTTTGGTCCAATCATCATCAAACTTGCCCAGAATGATCATTCTGACAATATCTGAATCAAGTTCGAATATGGGTCATGTCGGTTCAAAAAGTAGGCCAATAGTTTAAATCAGAAAAACCTTGTGAACACACTAGAGGCCACAGTTTTGGTCCGATCATCAACAAACTTTCTCAGAATGATCATCTTGATAATATCTTGGTCACGTTCAAATATGGGTTATGGCAGGTCAAAAAGTAGGTCAGTAGGTCAAAGCAGATAAAAACCTTCTGAACACACTAGAGGCCACAGTTTTGGTCTAATCATCATCAAACTTGCTCAGAATGATAGTCTTGACAATATCTCGGTCGAGTTTGAATATGGGTTATGTCAAGTCAAAAAAAGGTCAGTAGGTCAAATCATGGAAAAACCTTCTGAACACACTAGAGGCCACAGTTTAGGTCTGATCATCATCAAACTTGCCCAGAATGATCAACTTGACAATATCTGAGTCAAGTACGAATATGGGTCATGTCGGTCCAAAAAGTAGGTTAGTAGATAAAATCATAGAAAAACCCTCTGAACACACTAGAGGCCACAGGTTTGGTCCGATCATCATCAAACTTGCTCAAAATGATCATTTGACAATATCTCAATTACTTTGGAATATGGGTCATATCTGGTCAGTAAGTAGGTCAGTAGGTCAGAGTGTTGAAAAACCTTGTGGACACACTAGAGACCCCAGTTTTGGTCCGATCATCATCAAACTTGCTCAGAATGATCATCTTGTCAATATCTGGGTCAAGTTCGAATATGGGTCATGTCGGGTCAAAAAGTAGGTCAGCAGGTCAAATCATAGAAAAACGTTTTGAACGCTCTAAGATGCCATAGTTTTAGTCAAATCATCATAAAACTTGCTCAGAATGATCATCTGGACAATATCGCAGTTAAGTTCGAATATGGGTCATGTCAAATCAACAGGTAGATCAGTAGATTATTTTGTCATAACTTTTGAACCGTTTGAGATAGAGCCTTCATATTTGGCATGTAGGTTCCTTGTGACAAGGGCTTCCCACTCATATAACCTGTGACGTTGACCTGTGACCTACTTTATCATAACTTTTGAACCATATGAGATAGAGCCTTCATATTTGGCATGTATGTTCCTTGTGACAAGGTTTTCTCAACCATTCAAAAGTTTTGAGCCATGACCTTGACCTTTGACCTACTTTGTCATAACTTTGAAGCATTGAAGATACAGCCTTCATATTTGGCATATAGGTTCCTTCATAGGAGTGAGTGTTTGAGTTTAAGTCTCACCAACAGCTAAGGTCATACAGTGATGGGACCTTTGTTTAAATACCAATCTGAAAGTCTGGAGAAGCCTGGGATTGATCCTGCTACCCCTGGTTTACAAGGCAAGTAGCATGGCCACTTCACCATGAAGGCTTCTAAACTTCATTGGAATGTTGTGTAGATGACCCTCAAGGAAAATAGCATAACGATTAACAAATGGTCACAAGAGCTAAAAATAGAAAAACATTTGCTTCGCATGCAAACTCCTTCTAAACCTTTGGGCCAATTAGATTTAAAACTTCACAGGAATGTTGCCTAGGTTACTCCCTACCAAATAAGCTAAAATTACTCTGCTGATGAACAAGATGGCCACCATAGCTAAAAATAGAATGTACTCGAGACAGTGACACACAGGTGAGCGAACCAGGGCCCTGTGGGCCCTCTTGTTTTTTTGTATTATTATTATCGCTTGAATATGCGTGATTTCATAATGAGGATACTCTTATCAGACTACCCGTCATAAAATTATAGACTGTCACGCTACGCAACTCTGACGACCTGAAGCTATTATTAACAAAGCTTCGTTAATTCCCCTGATTTACCTTTATTTGCCATTATTAAAATAGATGCAAAATAGAAAGTTGATGAATGGATTCTTAATAATGAGTAGATGATCTGCTTAACGTTTGGATGCATTCCTAAAAATAATCTATGAATAATGGCCTTTTGCGATTTTGGGCTTCGGTAGACTGCATGCTTCGTGATGCATAGCATAACTTTAGAACCATGTATGCTGTTGTTTTATTTTTTTTTACATGGATTCCTCATGAAGACACATATTTTTTCTCGTCAGGATTATTCCCCTGTTCTTAGTTATGGCCCTTTGAAAAAAAATGTAGATGAAATGTTGTCGGCAAAATATTGCAAAAACTATTAAAGCTAGAGCCTTGAAAATTAATACATGTAACGGTAGTGATGAGTAGATGACCTGATAACTTTAGGATAAATTCTGAAAAATACTTCCTGAGTTACGGCACTTTGTTATTTTAGCCATTGGTGCACTGCCTGATTTTTGATGCACAACATAATTTTAGAACAATGTGTGATAGGATTTTGGAATTTCATACATAGATTTCTCATAGCTGACGCGTATTATTTTCTCGTCAGTATCATGCCACTTTTCTAAGTAATGGCTCTTTGAAAATATTTGGATGAAATCTTGACAGCAAAATATCTCAAATTAGAAGTGGAGGCAATGATCAGGAATTGATACAATCAACCCACAGCTCCCATCAGAGACACCAAAGGGACAGAAACACAAACATGAAACAACAGACCTAATGGAAACATCAATAGCGAAAAGCCAAAAGGACAGTTACTTTCCCACAAAAATGGCCAATAGGCTATCCAAAATAAAATTATATAAGCGACACAAACACCCAAAGACAAACCATAACAAAAATAAACCGCGACAGAAGAACCGCCTTGGAACGGTCAGCGGAAACGAATTCCACTGGGGTGGGGTGGGGGGGGGGGGGGCTTAAATCGATTTTACGTGGTCACAATCCTCGCCCTTACTTCCGTCGCGATTTAGAGACATCAAAGGGAAAGAAACACAAACATGAAAAACAAACCATAATGTAAACACCAATAGCGGAAAGTAAAAAGGATATTTTCTTTCCCACAAAATGGCCAATAGGCTATCCAATATAAAATAATATAAGCGACACAAACACCCAAAGACAAACCATAACAAAATAAACCGCGACAAAAGAACCGCCTCGGAACGGTCAGCGGAAACGAATTCCACTGGGGGGGGGGGGGGGGGGGGGAGGGGCTTCACTCTATTTTACGTGGCCACAATCCTCGCCCTTACTTCCGTCGCGATTAAGACAAATAATTTGTTCAGTCCGCATGAAGGCCTCCTAACTCATCAGTGCAATATCTCCGTGAACACAAAAATCAAATAACCACAGAGATGAAACAACGGTGAGGACTCGACAGCAAGAAACCACTGAAATGCTGGAGCAAAAGAAAACCAACAGCTAGACTCGGCTTTTGACAGACAGAAGGAAGGAAGGAATGACGCCCGCTGGGGACACCTGTGACAAAACTAATATTTCCTTTTTTCTGTTTTTTTTTTTTTTTTTTTTTTTTTTGTTTCCTTAAAAAAAGCGGGTATAATAAATTGCGAAAAATACTTTATGAATTATGACTCATTGTATTTTTGGGCATTGGTACACTGCATGGTTTATGATGCATAGCATAACTTTAGAACCATGTATGCTAGGGTTTCGAAATTTTACATAGGAAGTCCTCATGAAACAGGAGCTGATTTTTTTTCTCAACAGGATTATGACCTATTTTGAGTTATGGCACTTTGACAATTTTGGATGAAACATTGTCCGCAAAATATCTCAACAACTGTTGAAGCTTGAGCCTTGGAGGATTGCTAATGGATTGGACGTGTTAAGTAGATGACTTGATTAATTTTTGAATGAATTCCGGAAAACACTTAATGAGTTATGGCCCTTTGTCAATTTTGGCATTTGAACCTAACATGCTTTGTGACGAATAGCATAACTTTAGAAACACGTGTTTTAAATTCTGTATAGGTCAAGTAAAAGTTGGGGACATAGTATTTCATAAATACCATTTCTAGCTCGTTTTATAATCAAAGCACTGAGAGTGCTGGTGGGGCAATAGCTTGTGATCAATGGATAGGGTTAGGCAATTTTAGCGTCTGGTTGGTATTTTAAATCAGACTCATGAAGAACATATTTTTGAATAAAATCCAATGAACATAGCTGTTTGAATCTGTAAGCTGAATAAATTTATATTGGTATGTAACGACCAAGTCAACACTTTTAGGTCATTTTTGAGCTGGTCAGTTTACCTAGCCACACTTCTCCTACATGTACGTAAACGGTAAACCAGTACAGTGCTCATTCTTTCACCAGAAACTTACAGCCGGCCTCGGTAGCTCAGTCGGATGCGCGTCTGACTTGTGATCAGGAAGACGCGGGTTCGATACCTGCCGGTGTCGGCAACATTCTTTCGGGGAGATTGATCATGAAGTATTTTCTAGGGTCATTCTTACCCTTCCGCTGATTCAAGAAGGGCAGTTATCAGTCTCTGGCGAAATAGTGTGCACTGTACTGGTTAACTTTTAACGAAAAGTGTTGATAGGTAAACTGAGCGGCTCAAAATGACCTAAATAGTGTTGACTGGGCCTCTAACTCCAATACAAACAGCCAAACAAGAAACTTCCAACTGCCCTTCGTGAATCAGCAAAAGGGAGATAATCACCGTGGAAAAGATTTCATGATCAGTCTCCAAGAAACATATTGCCGACCCCGGCTGGTATCGAACCCGCGTCCTCCTGATCATAAATCAGTCGCGCATCCGACTGAGCTACCGAGGCCGTTCACGTGCCTAAGGGGCTAACACTTAACCATCAGGTCTCTGAAAACAAAATGAATTCCTCGTTCCCATTAACCCATGTATGCCAAAGCCTTTTGTGGGGGCATTTGCAAACATTGCGGAATAAGATCAGATGCCGCAACACCTGGCGTCTCATTTGTGTCTAAACTGTTTGCTGAAAGTTCATACAATTTTTGCAAAATTTACTGCTAATAATTCAAACCTGGCTCCCCTACAATTGGTACATGGACCACTCCAAACTTCTTAACTGGGAGATATCAATTGTCTTATATGGGTTAACCAGTGGAATTCGTTTCCGCTGACCGTTCCAAGGCGGTTCTTCTGTCGCGGTTTATTTTTGTTATAGTTTGTCTCTGGGTGTTTGTGTCGCTTATAATATTTTATTTTGGATAACCTATTGGCCATTTTGTGGGAAAGTAACTGTCCTTTTGGCTTTTCGCTGTTGATGTTTCCATTGGGGTTTGTTGTTTCGTGTTTGTGTTTGTTTCCCTTTGGTGTCTCTGATGGGAGCTGTGGGTTAAATGTATCGATTCCTGATCATTGCCTCCACTTCAATTTTTTAACTAGAATTACATAACCGACCCGCACTGCATATTTTTAACCCATTTTGTACTGAAAGGAGTCATCAACCTTATATCAGTATGAAACGAGTTCATTTCAAAATTTAGGAATGTCTGGTTGTGGCCTCTGTAAAATTTAACTGGAAAATGCTGAACCTTTCGCAAACATGCAGTGTATGGCCTAATGAGATTCCGCGTTCTGCGGTATCTGATATAGACCTGCGCTGTTAGTCAGTTGCCAGTTTTGGGATTTCCGGTACAAAATGAGCTGTAAAATGGGCTAATTGTACTGATCTATTAAAAGACTCTGAATGGCGTATTAGTCTCATTGTTTTCATTCGTGTTTTTTTTTTTTTTTTTTTTTTTTTTCACGCGTAGAATCCCTCAGTGAATCCCTGTCACGGTAAGCTTTATGAATAAATTTATAAAACATTCAAGTTATAATATTTATTTCCAGCGGCTGTTTAATTCAATGGGGAACTTTTGAAACTGTTTCGAATAGTGCGCTATATTTTCTGAAGGTGTCTCTTGGTGGTGATTAGGTCATATGCATTAATGCAAAAAGTAATGCCAAAACCAGTCTTAATAATAATAATAATAATAATAATAATAATAATAATAATAATAATAAGCATAAAAATAATAATAATAATAATTAACCTTAACCCTTGTCCTGCTGAGCCCGGATATGCCTTATTTTCCAAACAATGAAGATCCAGATGAGATGGCTCCTAAGAAGCCATTTGATCAGAATCTACATTGTTTGTCATTCAGATTGTGAATCTGTTGCAATAATTTGTATTAAGTAACCAGATTGATTGATAATCGGTAGTGGGTGTGGCAGATTAAAATATTCAGCAGGACATGGGTAAAGGGCTTTGAGGCATGAGCTAGTGCACTGCAAAACTTACAAGGCGTGTGCTAACAACGAAGACTAAGATCAGCCTTTGCACCCGCACGGTCTTATCAGTTTTCCCCAGTTCGCACAAGTCATCTGCAGCCTGTTTTGTATCCAAAGACAGATAACCCTGAAAACAACTTATCTGCATCTATAAAAGATGCTGATCTCACAGGTCTTTTTATACGATAACACGCCCGTGTGCTAAAATGGCGTTTTTCTCATCTCTTAAACTAGTATTGTTTGGATGAAAATGTTTGATATTTTTTATCTTATTTCAAGCCCAAATAAAGATTTCGGGTGCTCGTTAGAACGGCCTCATTGAGGCAATTCTAACGAGCATCCACAATCTAATTTTGACCACAAATACGTAAAATTATTAATACTCCCGTAGTTCCCACATTTCTCTATATAACATGGGGTTTAGAGGGGTTTCAACTCACGGACTAGTTAACCTGATGGGCCTGTCTCAAATATAATCACACTCTACATATCGTATCGCTAAGTATGCAGCCACTCATGATTCAGCCAGCAAAGAATGACAGGCCAACGTTCGTTTGATTTGTTTGATTTGAGGTTTAACGTCCCCATCAACACTGTATAGGTCATTCGTGAGACGTTGCTTCCAATTTTGTGGGACTTTTACCCGATATTGAGATGAAATGACATCTCAAGCCCTATCGCGACGGGCCAACGTCGGACCGACAGAGTTTCAACCGAAGTTGGCCCACATTATAAGGATTGTCTGTCACAAAATAATTACGTCAGGAGAGTCATATTTTGCACTTTCACATTCTGAGATTTTGTAGTGAACTCTTCCATATTTTACTTTTGACACGCCCATCTTGTAAATATGCGTTTTATCCAAATCACAGACAGTGTGACAAACAGTCATCAGGAAAACACGCCTATATAATTTTGCCCCCACCCCCCAAACCCCACTTTTATATAGCAAAACTGGTGTTTCCGGGGGTATACCTTATTTTTCTTATTTCTGCTCTAAAATATGGATTGTCGGCACTCGTTAGAACCGCCTCATCGAGGCGGTTCTAACGAGTGCCCACAATCTATATTTTGAGCAGAAATAAGAAAAATATCACAATTTTTCATCATAAAATTTTCTTTTTTTCGGCGATAAAGGTGTCAATGTATTTGTATAGGCGCGTGTTTGCGTAATGGTAGATCTCGTCGTGAGCCGACCATATCATTCAGATCATTCTGTTTGCACACATATATCTGTACCAGTCTACAGGGTTGAAAGGGTTAGATTTTTCAAGTTATCAAACTTCTCTGAGCGTCTTTAAAGTGGTAATATTAGCAATTTATTGCCTATTTGGTGTTAGCATATCAGAAATAAAATCAACAGAAATGGACAAAATGATAGAGATTATCAAGATATTGTCTTCATTCTCTGCGAAATTATTTACCTTCAGTATTGATATAAACTCAATTCGATAAATATATGACAGAATAAGCGACATTTGCATGCAGGTGGTAGAATAACACAATGATGTTCCACGAAATTTATTATCTCTGGGAGAATGATAAAATTTAATACACCTATATTACAACATTTTATTGTTTCATTCATCAGTCTGTTGTCCATTGCAGTGTGTTTGTGAAATTGCTAACAGATCTACAAGTGCTATTGTAATAATGGTGCAATACCATATTTTTCACGACTTCAGTACATAATTAAATTTTAGACAGTGGTGATGCATGGAAGTAGTACCTAAAATAGTTTTCTAAAAGAAAGATGACGCGAAAAAGAAAACGCAAAATATTACCTGCTGCTGCAGCAATTGATATTAATGATATTGAGACGCAGGTTGAGAGAGATAGACTGAAAGAACTTGAACAGATTAGTAAGTGTTCCTCTTCATCTAAATTTGTTGACACAAGGGACACATTCGATTCATATTACACAGACAAAATTGCAGAAAAACCAGAAAGCTTCAGCAGTGGCCATGGAAGTGCTCGTAGCAGTTATAGTCAGAGAGAACAAACCTCCATTTCAAGTACTAAATCGTTGCCTACGCTGAATAAAAACTATGTAAAGCGGATCTTGAATAACCACGCAGGCTGTTCTTTTACAACCACTCATAATTTGGACATGCCCAAGAAAGATATGGATCTGAACCCTGTGTTGTTGTATGATGGGGACAATACTTCTATCAATGACAGCCAGTGTATATCAGAAGATAATGAGTTGGTTAACATAAATAAATTAGGGGAAACGAAGGTTGTTACAAATAAATGCTTGGAGCAATATGTAACTTTAGACGAAGAAGATGTTGATTCTTTAGAAATAGACGGAAACTTGATTGTCCAGAGGTATTTGGAGAATCTTGATGTAACAGCAAATGCAAGTAGTGAATGCTCTAATTATTACCCTGTCGAGCAACCAGATTGGTCATCACAAAGGGAACAACGGAATGATGCAAATATTTGTCTCTTGACCAGCCAGTTTCGAAGGAAGTCGTCGCTCAGAAAGACAGCTGCAGATGAAATGAATAAAACATCAGTTTCATTCCAAGAACCATATGAGGTATTTTCTAGAAGGGCCAAGTCAGCAAGTGGTATAAGAAAAGAAGACAGAAAAAGCCAAGGACTGAGGCCAGGTACAGCTTTAAATAAAACGAGTGCAATGACGGAGTCTAATTGCATAACCGAAAGTCCAGATGACAGACGTGAATCAAATATACCTTACATATCAATTGATAACAAAATACAGAATTCACTACATCTACCTAGTACGAATGGTGAAATAAATGAAACTACAGAAGGAAAGAGAAAAACAAGTGCCGTTAGCAAAGTTTCTGGATTTTCATACCACAGCCGGCAAAGATGCCCTTCTACTACTTTTGATCCAGAACTGGAAAAGGCATCCGCTTACATTCACGGTGGACCCAAGCAATTCAGCAGAGCCAATACATCTATAACGCCTGTCAAATATGGTCTGAAACACCTGCAGATGAATTATTCGGAAAACAATCTTGAACACAACCAAAGTGTCATATTTTTGGATTTATTGAAGAATGCATGCAATAAAAGTCAGATTCGATTTGAAGAGATACGGAATGTCGAAAGACGACTAGAACAAAAAAGAACAAACCCTTTATATGCTACAACGTACTACGAGCATAAAAATATTGTTGATCCATACCGTGTGAAAATAAAGAAAGTTGCTCGAACAGTTGCACAGAAAAAGAAGGAAAGAAAGGAGAAAATTAAGAAAATGACGGATGAGATTTGCGGTCGTTTTGTTCCTACATGTCTGACAATGAAAATAGCGGACCAGAAAGAGGTAGAAGATATTGGAAGAAACTGTAGATATCTTCGGTGTAATCAACCTTCTCTTTTGGAAACTTCTAAATCGGATGCAGAACCTGTGCAAGTAGTTGTAACAAAAGCTTAGGGAAATAACTAATTAGCAAGTCGGTGTACTGATTAACAACCCAGATAGAACGTGTCTGCGAGAGTATACATTTAGACGTAATTTCATGTTGCCGGTCAAAGGCATAGATTACTGGCTGTTCTACTACAATCTATTGTTTACGTACACACAAGAAAACATAGCACAGATTTTCAAGTAAAACGCTACAAAGATTGTACATGTATTATGCATAGATGTTATATCTTGATGATATAAATTTGATACAAAAAGTTATCCAGGAGAAATGGAGTGGTATTTTTGAAGTAGCGACCGCTATAAACACTTTGACTCCCATCGGGGCTTGGAGAAATAGATTGGGCTGCAGAATGTTGACAGGGAGATCTGAAACCGACCGCACACTTGTACTGGTAAGCCGCCTAGCAGGTCAAAGTAGAAGTAAAACAAAGATCAGGAATCGATATAATTAACCTACTCCACCCATCAAAGACACCAAAGGGAAAGAAATACAAACATTAAGCGACCAGACCATAATGGAAACCTAAACAAAGGAAGGCCACAAGGACAGTTGCTTTCCCACAAAATGGGCATATGGCCATCCAAAATTAAAAGACACACGTGACACACACAGTAAGTAACAAACAACAACATAAATAAATCGCCACAGAAGAACCGCCTTGGAACGGTCAGTGGAAAGATTTCCACTGGGGGGCTTAAATCGATTTTAAGTGGCCACAATCCTCGCCCTTACTTCCGCCGCGATTTAGACAAATAATTTGTTCAGTCCGCATGAAGGCCTCCTAACTCATCAGTGCAACATCTCCGTGAACACAAATAATCAAAGAACCACAGACGTGAGACAACGGTGAGGGCTCGACAGCAAGAAACCACTGAAATGCTGGAGCAAAAGAAAACCAACAGTTAGACTCCAAAGCCTGCCCAGGCAAAGTGGTGCGAATCGGACCGTCCCTGCATATAAACCCTATTGGTTTGTTTGGGCGGTAGACTTGAGATGTCTTTGTAACAGATGAAAAACATGCTAATCACCTGTCACTCCGGCGGAGCGGACCGGGTTTGTTTCCCGGCCGCGGATTAGCATTTTTCATCTGTTGCATCATTTCATCTCAACGTCGGGTAAAAGTCCCACATAATTGGAAGCAGGTTTAGAGTATGAAGGAAGGAAAGGAACAGGATTTTAAGTATTTGTTTTGCTATTTTGACAGTTTTTTTAATCTATGTCAAGAGTGAGAGAAAACATTTAGGTCGGTAGGTAAGAAAATACAGTAGAACTTCGATGGCTCGAACAACGATGGCTCGTTTACCATGGATGAGTCGAACCCATTCTTGAGCCCATAGCGAAATCCTGTACATAAGAAATAGTGGGAGATAATTAAGGAGATTTTAGTCTTTTATCTTGCAAATGTATGCTGTGTGTACTCATTAGAATCGCCTCGATGAGGCGATTCTAATGAGTACACACAGCATACATATTCATTATAGAACACCGAAAAGATGTCCAAAAGTATCTCGTTATGCTTCCTGACAGTAACCTCAGTGGCTCGAACTACCCCTGTCTCGAACAGATTTTCTAGGTCCCAAAGGTGTTCGAGCCATTGAAGTTCGACTGTAGTTTCATTTTTTTTCTGAATGGCTATAATGGTTGCAGGATCCGTACAGAAAATCGGGGTCGGTCAGTTTAGCGGAAACATGACTTTTAGGCCTAAATGTAAGCTGGTCAGAGCCTTCTCCGTCTGTTCGAAGTATAAATGCTGAAAACTCGTACACCTTGAGGACTTAAAAAAAATTGTTTCACGATCCAGCAAAGAGGCTAAAAAGTGGAGATTGAATGGCAAACAGTGTGGACCTTGGCCTGATCTGGGACTGTCCTATTTGCATAGGTCTGTCTGCCCAAATACTTGGGATCATTACAGTACTGATTTTATCATATGCCGTCGTTGATAAGCAGTGGATAATATCGTGTAATAAAAGTCGTATGGTCACACGTGTAATAACACTTTGTCGGGATTAAGTTACACCATGACGGCAGCATGTCAACCATGCCATTTGGTGGAAATTTTGTCAAATTCAAAGGCGATGAAATCCAATTTAAAGTGGCAATATGATAAATAGAATCTTACTCTCGTGGTCATTTCATATGAAATTTATTAAACTCGCTGAAGGCTCGTTTTATAAATTTCAAATTAATCGTTTCATAAATTCCATATGAAATGACATCTTTTGTAAGATCCTCTATGTATCTACCGTTCAGAACCGACACTGTCGGTACATTGTAATCTGTAGCTTCACGAATCGGAAACCCACGAAGAAAAGTTTTCTCGCGACAAGACTCTTTCAGTAGAGGTTCTTACATGAGTAGTCATTTAAACAAAATATCAGCTCTAGCAGTGATTTATTGAGTGATAGATCACTGTTTGGAGGTCAGTTGTTAAGTATGCTAGTCAAGAGCGCCTAGCGCGAGTGATTTGTCTACTTACAACTGACCGACAAACAATGATTTATTATTCAATAAATCACGGAACTAGAGATTGTTTCGATTCTAATACTCTAAAAATAGACGATAATGCTATTGATTCCTCCAGATTCGCCCTATCTTCCGCCATTGTTTAAACCAATCCCGTCAGGTAAAGTTGAAGGACGTCATGAAACAGATTAAAATGCGGCTCTTTCACACAGTGATTTATCACTCAATATATGGCTAGATTTTACAATTGGCTTTATAGGCGACCAGTGTTAGAATTCATATTAAATTCATGAAACGAGTCAGCAACGAGTTTCATAAATTTCATATGAAATAATCACGAATGTAAGATTTTGCTTATCATAGAACGATTTTAAATTGGATTTTCTTGCAAAAGAATTTCAACAGAAATCATGCAGTTGTCACGGACGATGTCATGACTTTACGCGCCAGTGACCATTTGTTATAACACGTGATATTATGATTTTTTATAATTATGATCCATGAGTCACAAGCAGTGTTTACATTTAAACCTTCAAAAGTATCGTTAAAATTGGGACACATAAACGTTTTTTTTCCTTTTGATTCATTAGTCAACGGTGAATCATAAACATGTATATGAAAAACATAAAGGTCTTGAGTGAACTTTTATTTTTGAGGTACATTTTTAGTTAATATATTCTTGGCAAGTGCTAATCCAATAGTTTTACAAGATTTTTTTACAGAATTATTCAAAGTCATGTAAAAATATTGACTTTATATGGCTGTTACATAAAAGAAATTGATTGATTGTTTTGGGTTTAACGACATGTCAACCCTTGCGGGTCATTTTGTGTCGTCTTCCAGAGAAAGGGAGAAAAGGGATACAAGAGAATGTCGTGGAGATGAAAGTGAGGGACAGAGCAGAAACAGGAAAATGAATGGACGTGTAGAACAAGACACAACAACATTCCCCTCTACCCTTACCTGCTGCAGGACAGCAGGCCTTGCCCAACTGTAAGCCAATATCAGATGGACGCTCTCGAACACTCATTCCGGATGTTTTCACGCGCGCGAGAGAGAGGCAGTGATTATTAAACCACTGCTACCCATTTACACCTGGGTGGTGTCATACGTGTCTTGCCCAAGGAAACACCTCGATACTGGGTGCCGGATTCGAAAGCACAACGTCTGAATGCGTTAACCGCTGACTAGGAAACTATCGTCCTTGTATATGTGTGGTTTGAAAAATTATCAACAAATCTGTGAAATCAACATCATTGTAAACCCCACTTTAAATAGAGAAAGATGGAATTTGCATCGGTATATATTATTTTTCCTCGACCAGGCGGCCCACGGTCCATGCTTGTAGCAAAATTAAGGAATATAACGGGTTTTCACCATAAAAAGCCAGTTTAGGTATTAAAATTAAGAAGATATTAAAATATTTGTTTTTAAGTAAGCGTCTCGTCAAACTATCGCTGACGAAGTACACTGCCACAAAATGCTGATAACGGTTATTAATAGCGACGCTATCAGGTTCTTGTCGCCGTGACGTCAGAGTACCGCGTTTTTGTTTGTTTGATTTGAGGTTTAACGTCCCCGTCAACACTGTATAGGTCATTTTGGAGACGTTGCTTCCAATTTTGTTGGACTTTTACCCGACATTGAGATGAAATGACATCTCAAGCCCTGTCGCCCAATGAAACCAATAGGGTTTATAAACATGGACGGTCCGACTCGCACCGCTTTGCCTGGGCATGCTTAGAACCTCTAAGCGTTTTACCAGTACTGTTGTGCACATACACTGTTATTTTGACCCAAAATGACCGGCTTTCTATATCCTGTATCGATTGACAAGTCAATAAATACAGTCTATATCAAGCCTAGACTTTATATAGCAAGTCAATTATTACAGTATATATCAAGACTAGGCTTTATATAGCAAGTCAACAGATAAACTATATATCAAGCCTAGGCTTTGTATAACGTCAACAAATACAGTATATATCGAGCCTAGGTTTTATATAACAAGTCAAAAAATGCAGTATATATCAAGCCTAGGCTTTATATAACATGTCAATAGATACAGTATATATCAAGCATAGGCTTTATATAACAAGCAATAGATACAGTATATATCAAGCCCAGGCTTTATATAACAAGTCAATAGATACAGTATATATCAAGCCTAGGCTTTATATAACAAGTCAATAGATACAGTATATATCAAGCCTAGGCTGTATATATAACAAGTCAATAGATCCAGTATATATCAAGCCTAGGCGTTATATGACAATAACAAGTCAACAAATACAGTATATATCAAGCCTAGGCTTTATATAACAAGCCAAAAGATACAGTATATATCAAGCCTAGGCTTCATATAACAAGTCAATATATACAGTATATATCAAGCATAGGCTTTATATAACAAGTCAATAGATACAGTATATATACAGCCTATGTTTTATATAACAAGTCAATAGATACTGTATATATCCAGCCTAGGCTTTATATAACAAGTCAATAGATACAGTATACATCAAGCCTAGGCTTTATATAACAAGTCAATAGATACAGTATATATCCAGCCTAGGCTTTATAAAACAAGTCAATAGATACAGTATATATCCAGCCTATGTTTTATATAACAAGTCAATAAATACAGTATACATCAAGCCTAGGCTTTCTATAACAAGTCAATAGATACAGTATATATCCAGCTTAGCTTTTATATAACAAGTCAATAGATACAGTATATACGCAGCATATCTCAACTTCCCAAAATGACCAAAAAGTTGAGATAGGCTTGATATATACTGTGTCTATTGACTTGGTTAATATATACAGTATACTGTATATCAAGCATATTATATCTCAGCCTTCGTCGTCATTTTGGGGAAAAAGGTAATCCTGCACGTACCTCCCCCCGCCCCCACCCCTAAGGTTCAGACAATCGACCCACCATGCCGTCAGTGCTTTGATTTTTATTTCATCTTAAGTGCACCAGAATAGATTCGATTAAATTTATCAATTTTAGTTAAAATACTTCGAGTGTCGGTATGTCAAATGAAGATATATTCATTTCTTTATGTAGTATTTAAATAGTGATACCTTTAATCTACCCGGTCACACGCGTTTCTATTTAGATGTAATGATTTTCTTCAAAATGACTGTCACCATTTTAACAAATGCATTATAAAGTATGCGTTGGTTTCTCATTTCAAAAATAATTGATAGCTAAATTGATATTTTTATGAAAAGACGGGTGGTGTACCGGTATTGGAAAGGTATAATTTTCAGAAATCGTAAATCGGCCAGCGCATGACAAAACCTGTAACAAGACTTGCGCGACCAGCGAAGACTCAGATCAGCCTGCGCAGCTGTGCAGCCGCGCAGGCTGACCAGAGTCTTTGCTGATCGCATAAGCATTCTTCAGTTTCTGGACTATCTAAAGGGAGATGAGCGAAAACTTGCTATACGGGGTGGATAACCAGGTTTATCTGAGTATTTGTTGGTTGCTGATGAATGAATATTTTGCCATACAGCGGCTTTAACTTTATTAGGTTGAATGTGAATAACATATAATTGCGTTTTCCTATAAAAAGGCTATGAAATAGAGTTGTGGAAGTTTTAAGTGAATGGTGGGTCCGGTGTGAATATTGGATTTTTATGATCGCGTTCAGTGTGATCTTCAAGTTTAATGGCTAAAATGTAGTGTTTACATTTAGCGTAGGAAACAGAAAACCTTAAGAGCCCTTCAAACGGTTTGATATGCGCTTACTTTGTTTGCACAAGTGACTTTACAGTATTAAATATAGATAATTTAGCTGCATGTGTTGACTTCGGAGATAATGTGAAACGGTAGTAAGATGATATACAAAAGCGGCTATTCATCATGTTGGCAAGTTTGTGTAATGAACACCATTGGACACACCACTTTAGGCAAATAAAGTGGGGTTTACAAGGGCATAAAACATTTTCTTTATTTTTGTTTAAAGTCTAGACTTTGGATACTTGTTTAGAACCGCAACTAACAAGCCCCTGCAATTCCATGTTTGTATACATGTGTATGAGAAAAAAATAACAAATTTTCATCAGAAAAATGCCAGTTTTAGACCAGTGAAAGAAAGCATTATCCCACATAGACGTGTTATATTAACTCTTATCTTGCTGTTCAAGACAAACCCTATCTTTGAAAACAGTGTAGATCCAGATCAGATGGCTTCTGAAGAAGCCATCTGATCAGGATCTGCACTGTTTGATATTCAGTTGATGAATTTGAAGGGGTAAATCACATCAAATATCTGACTGGTTCAAAATGAGAAATGGGTGTGGCTAAACTGAATATTCAGCAGGACAAGGGTTAATGTAAAATATTTATATAGCCGCTATATCGGACAAGTGAAATAAATCTAAAACATATAATGGTGTGAAGTTTAAGTTGGATTTTCTTGGTTTACGGAAGCTGTGGCTTGTACAAAGTAATGAAGGAAGTAAGATAAAAAACAAAAATAACAACAACAAAAAACTTCTAACAGTTCTCTACGTTTATCTAAAGTTACAGTCATTGCATACACGATAGATAAAACGCCTAAAATGAAGATGAAATCTCATCGTCCGAAAATGACGCCATCTACTGGCACCAGAGCGGATAAGACATCTGCAATTGGAGACCAGAAGGCAACACAAGAACGAACCGGCGAAATGATACATTCTTCTAAATCCCGGAATGTGTTGAGGAGGGGTTCAAGCTTAGATGACCAACAGTCACCCCATCGGAAAGGTTTGTCACGCACATCTGAACGCAATGCTAAAAGAAGACATTCTGTTGATATTGTAGCAACGCGGGAAGGCGAACTGACCTCACAAGGTACACAGACATCTTACTCTAAAGTGCATATAACAAAACCTTTATTAGGATCTAAAACTGTCGTGACTTCAGTGTCAAAAATGGAGCCCAAACCAATATTAAAATGTGCAAGGAGCCATGTGGCAACTGAAACGGGGAACAGTAAACATAGTTCTGTGCGAGAAAGTGAGAACGAGGCTACTTCCGGTGCTTCCGAGAAGTTTTATTATCGTCTGCCAGAGAAAAGACAGGCAAAAATAAGAAAATCAGTTTCTTTTAGAGAAGACAGCAGTCGGAGCAAGATAAGGGAATATTCAAGAACATTTAGTTCGCCGATAGTGCCATTAACAGACGACATATTTGACCTGGACAACATGAAAGAAAGTCTAGTTGACATGTAATCCATTTAAAAGAAATAGGATCTTCTACCTAATAACTTTGGACAGGCCCATTTGCAATTTAAGGGGTGTTTGATTTATTTTATTTATTGTAAATTTTACCAACGCAAACATTGAAGACCACGATCAGACCGTTTTCGGGTCGCTATGTAAATATGGGTATATAATTGGGCCGCCCCACCAGAAAAGGGCCTTCGCGTCATCCGACCCCACCGAGCACAACACGTTCGTGCCATGTCGCAATAACGTCGATGTAATGCCACGAGACGTTGCATCAACGTTGATACAACGTTAACTACACATTACCTGCCTTTTGGGACCTGTCTATATATAGAGTATCCATATGGCCTGTTACTGTAACCCTGCCGAGCCCGGTATATCCTTTTTATAGAAAACAATATAGATCAAGATCAGCTGGCTTCTCGGAAGCCAGCTGATCTTGACCTATACTGTTTTCCATTCTGCTTCTAAATTCATGGTAAAAATTGAAATCTTGCAACACAAATTCAAATGGCTGAAAATTGGGGAGGAGTGTAGTAAATGAATTGTTAACAAACGCTTAGCCCCCCTACCCCAAAGACGCAGGTTAAACTGAGTCTTTGCTGCCCCCCCCCCCCCCACACACACACTCCCAATGAAATAATTAGCAATAGTAACTTAAGCTGAGGGCAATAGTGCTTAAATAGTGCCCGAAGCTTAGGTTTCTATTGGTTTTAGTGCATTGAACAACTACTGCAAAGCATATGACAATTGAGAGGTTTTTTGTTTCTTTGATTTGAGGTTTAATGTCCCCGTCTGCACTGTATAGGTCATTTTGGAGACATTGCTTCCAATTTTGTGGGCCTTTTACCCGACATTGAGATGAAATGACACCCCATGCCCTGCCACTCAATGAAACCAATAGGGTTTATATACATGGACGGTCCGACTCGCACCACTTTTCCTGGGCAGGCTTAGAGCATCCAAGCGATTTACCCTTACTCATGTGAGGTCGGTTTCAGCTCTGCGTGGAAGCATCATGCAGCCCAATCTATTTCTTCAAGCCCCGATGGGCGGGGCGGGAAGGACGTGTTGTTGTTCGGCTGGTTTCCTGCAACTGATCGGAGCGACAACCAGAAATAAAAACCAGTTTATTAATCGTAATTGTCTGTAAAATTTTCCGGTTATCTCCGTAGCGGGCACTTTAAGACTGGGCTTTGTTTTGGTTTTATGGCCCTTTCAAGATTATTTCACTTATATCGAGCCGATCGTTAATCAAAGTTGGGCGAAAACCGGAGTACCCGGAGAAAAAACCACATGACTCTCCGTTGACGAACTTGGCGCCTCACATATGACCAAGACTGGACTTGTGCTGGTCCGGTTCAAACGTTATAGTTTTGTTTGAGTTAAGGTTTTAAGTCCCCGTCAACACTATTTAGGTTATATTGGAGACGTTGCCTCCTTTACCCGACATTGAGATGAAATGATGTCTCAAGCCCTGCCGCCTAATGAAACCACGAGGGCTTATGTGCATTGGGCGGTCCGACTCGCGCCACTTTGCCTGGGCAGGCTTAGTCCTTCTAAGCGGTTTACCAGTACTGTTATAGTGCCCGCTGTGCATCTACCGCAGATTAGCGACTTCATGCGTTTCAACGTGTTTTATTTGTGATATGCACAAAAACATTATTCTGATGCCGCGGCCCCGGCCCATATATAAGTATCTGTATAATAAACTAACGATGTGACTTACTTTTGCGATGCCAAAAAAAATATTACGCAAGTTTCATGAACTTATGAGTGTTTTGGGTATTCAAAATATTATGAACGGGTGATTGAATGACAAATTTGACACATTGATATCCAAAACAAAATATTAGTTTTCTGTATTTAAAGCATAATTTGTATGAAGATAGGAAACGTATCTAATATAGGTGTGTTATAAATTATTTGGATAAGACATCCATAATAAATCATTTTATGATATTCCGGTTTCTGCTATGGCTGTAAAGATGACATTTTTATGCCCCCGGAATCAAAGTTTTTGATATGTCTGTCTGTCCGTCTGTCCGCAAAAACCATAACATCGGGCATAAATTTTGAATAGTAACTTATAGGGCGTTCATATTTCACATGCGCATTCCTTGTTACAAGAGCTTTCCAGTAGTACCACAATTTTTTACCTCGGGACCTTGACGTTGGATCTACTTTAAAAAAAAAACACAAACTTTAACATTGGCCATAACTTTTGATTGGTAAGTATTGGAGCTTTCATATTTCACATGTGCCCCATTCTAGTGGTACCATAATTTTAGACCTCGTGACCTTGACTTTGACCTACTTTTTGAAAACTTTAACATTGACCATAACTTTTGATTGGTAAGTGATATGGCTTTCATATTTCATATGTGTATTCTATGTCAAAAGATCTTTCCAGCGGTAATTTTTGACCTGAATACCTTGACCGCCTTTTTTTAAAACTTTAACATTGGCCATAACCTTGATTGGTTAGTGACAGGACTTTCATATTTCACATGTGCATTCCTTGTCACAAATCCTTTTCAGTGGCACCATAATGTTTGACCTCGTGACCTTGACCTTGACATTTGATCTACTTTTTAAATTCCTTAACATTGACCATAACTTTTGATTGGGTAGTGATAGGGCTTCCATATTTCACATGTGCATTCCATGTCAAAAGATTTTTCCAGTGGCACCATAATTTCTCGCCTGGTATCTTGACCTCGACGTTTGATCTACATTTTGTAAACTTTACTATTGGCCATATTTTTTGATTGGCAAGTGATAGGGCTTTCATATTTCACATGTGCATTGTCACAAGACCTTTCTGATGATACAATAATTTTTGACCTTGTGACCTTTACCTTGACATTTGCCTTGTGACCTTTACCTTGACATTTGACATACTTTTTTTCGTAAACTTTACTATTGGCCATAACTTTCGATTGGTAAGTGATAGGTCTTTCATTCATATTTCACATGTGCATTTCTAGTGACAAGACCTTTCCAGTGGTACCATAATTTTTACCTTTTTACCTTGACCTACTTTTTAAAAACTCAAACATCAACCATACCTTCGATTGGTTCGTGATGGGATTTTTTATTTTACATGCGCTGGCCGGGGGCATCAGTGTTTCACAAACATATTGTCTTTTCCTGATAAAATTCGTGAAATGTATGTTTCTTATTTCTTTTTCAAACTTAGCCCCAAATAAGAGTGGTATGATACAACTCAAAATGAAGTAATGAAGTACATTTTTCATTTTGATTTTTTTTTATTTCATTATGCGTTTCCACAGTCGATGCTTTTTCATTTTGCGTTGATATGCTTCATATCGACGCAAAATGAAATAATAATAGAAGAACATACAATACAATGCAATACAATTATCTTTGCAGCAACGAAGATATACAAACAAGTCCATGTAATGATCAAAGCACTGAAAGTACTTGTGGGTCGATCGTCTCTGTGTGTAGGTTGGGAAAATAGTCGTGAACTGAGAATCGAACTGTTCATTTAAATTTAAGCAAGCACAGTAGATCTGATCAGATATCGCGTTATGTGGCGTTTGATTATGTAGATTCTGTTTACCAATGCCAAAGTGCACGAGCACAGTCCAACCGCCCCGCCTATCGGGGCTTGAATAATAGATGGGCTGCATGGTGCTTCCACATAGAGCTGAAATCGACCGCACACGAGTACTGGTAAACCGCTTAGAGGATCTAAGCCTGCCCAGGCAAAACGGTGCGAGTCGGACCGTCCATGCTCATAAACCCTATTGGTTTTAATGCGTGACAGGGCTTGAGATGTCATTTCATCTCGGTGTCGGGTAAAAGTCCCATAATATTGGAAGTAACGTCTCCAAATGACCTATACAGTGTTGACGTGGACGTTAAACCTCAAATCAAACAAACAAACGAGCACAGCCCAGAATTTCCTTCTTACGCTTCACTCAGACGTCTTAGAGATGCTATAAACAACCAGTACTTGGATTTTGTTCAAGGTCAGTTGGTCAGTGATAGTGACGCGGACAATAGCAAGCAAAAGATTCTCTGCTTTATAACATAGACTGTGGGTACCCGTTAAAACTCTTCATTATAAGAAAAGTGTTCAGTCAATTTTTTTGTCTGAAAAAAAAAATGGTAGCATTTCCGTCAAATTATTTACATGTACTTGTCATTTGTTAATGTGTTTAATTGTTTCCATTCTATACACGCGTATATTGATTCAGCTTTCTGAATTTAGAGTATTTCATTGATTATGCAAAACAATCTGTGCTGAAAAAAATATTACATGTTTAACATTTTATCCAGCTGCAAACAGTGTAGATCCATCGATGGCTTCTGATCAGCATCTAAAATGTTTGCCACAGTTTCTCCTCTCTCTTCCCCACCACTGCATCCCAGCTCCTGAATAACAGTGATCTGTAACAGAGCCCCTTCAGCGATATGCTCAAACAAAAAAGTTAATTTTACCTGTTGATGCAGGCCCGCACAGAGTTGGGAGTGTGCAAACGGAGCCCCTCCCCACTTTTGGAAATTATCACAGATTCATGCAGTTTTTCACCTGAAATTCGCACCCTCAACCCACCCCTTTTCAGAGTCTGCTTACGGGCCTGAATCATGTTCAAAACTGTTGCTACATACATATGGCGAACAGTGCCGGCCCTGATCAGAAGGAATGTAGTTTCTATCCGATCTGGGTCTACGCTGTATGCCTAATAACGGTACCACCTATAAAGACTGGGCTGCTCATTTTTTTTGCTCTTAAACATTTCAAGGTTCTAAACAGAAGTGCGAAAAGTCTATTTTTACTCGACTTGGCATAGTTTTATTGTTTTTCTTTCATTACGTGAGCAACCCGGCATTCTTATACTGTTTCGTTTAACCCCCAAATGCCACTATTTAAGCAAACAGTGTAGTCCCTGTGCAACCTGCTGAGAAGAAGCCACATTCCGCTGCGTCTGCTCTGTGTATTTAGTGTTCAAGACTCTATTGATAGCTCAGACTGCTCTGACCTATATGTTGCATCGATAAAAATAGCGCAACGTTTCAAGTTCTATTAATATTGGTTTTCCCAAATCAGTGATGGTCACGTGGACAACTGCAGGAATTCCGTTTTGCCATTTAGTAAATTAGGGTCGATCGTAAACGATCGACCCAAAAACCCGACACATTCGACTAAACAGTGAAAAATAAGATTTGCTGACCCTACAGCTTACAATAGTTTTTTTTTCTTATTTCTGCTTCCCGTCGTAAATAAGAGCGTTGAATCATAATCACTAGCTTTTAAAAGAACTGCTCATATTTATTTCTGCTATTTTCAAAGTTTTAATTAAAAAAATATTAAACTCTATGAAAGGGCAAATATACTGTATTCTAGAATTTTTATCATATGCCCTGAACATTCCTAGCCAGAACAATTCCTAGCTTAATGTTCCATTATTTGCATTTTATAATATATTAACAACCAAACGAAGGTTTTCAATTATCAAATGAGGCACGGCAAGCGAAACTGTTTCTTCGAACAAGTGTGCACAACAAAGACTCAGATCAGACTGCGCATTTGCGCAGTCTGGTCTGAGTCTTCGTTGTACTCTATACGCATTCTCACTGGGTCAAAGAACATTCATGGAGACAGGAAGGACTGTATTTTGACTTATATGGGATGCAGTCTGTTCTAAATCTTCGCCCAGCGCTAATGACCTAAGACTTATATTAACATGCCGTGGCCCAAATCGTATTTTAAGGGGAATCGGAACACCTAGCAGATTTTTCTGCCATTTTTCAAAGGGAGACAACCTTCGGGAATTACTGTTCGCTTTTCTATAAACCCTGTCCCACTGAAAAGGGGGTCTACGCTTAAAGGAAAGGATTTGCTCCTCAGGAGCAAATTCTTTCCTTTAAGAATTGCCCCCTATTGACATGGGAGACAAAAATACTTTTGCATGAGTTGCCTCCCCTGAAGGTGTATCCATTCCCCTTAAATTCACTAAAGCATATCGCCTCACCATGTCATCGTATTTTAGGTGAACAACAATCCAAAATACAAATATTTACCAATCACGGATTGCTTAAAATTGAATTTCATTGTTTGCTCACGTCTGTTTACATTTTAAGACAGAGCAGACGGCACACAGGAAATTTTAACCATTTCACCCCGGGTTTCTGAAGTGAACTCTACCAGTGTCAGTGATGATTTTGAACATCTCCAGTCTTATGAGAATGGATGTTTATTCAAAACCATACAGGATGGCCAATATGTCATCTAAGCAAACGATAGAACGACTCTTATGGGCATTTATTATCAGTGATTCGAAGCCCGTTCGCTAGAAACTCATCGTAGCCTTTTGAATAAAGCAATTCATGCATGGTACTAAGTCCACTACGTTCTTTTACGCCCGACTACGTTCCTTATGCGTAAGGAGCGTAGTGGACTTAGTTCTCTTGGCTTGCGAAGATGTCCAAGAAGGAGCTGGGCGTTTCTTCTCATGAAGCCCCTACACCCTTTGGCATGCCCACAAACCATAGCTACATACCAGAAGGAATAACGAGGATAATGGACCCTTTTTGTACCAAATGGAATCTTCCTCCTTATATATAACAGTAGTCCAATTAAAAATTTAGGGGCGTCGGGTTATGTTTTCTTCAAAATTTGTTTGGAATGGCTTAACGTTTTGCAAACAGTGTAGGCCCTGATCAGACGCCGCATTCTGCGGCGTCTGATCTGGGCCTGTACTGTTTGATAGGGTACCTGTTTTGAGTTTATGGGTTAAGTGATAGTTACCTTTATATACTCTTAGAAACATATGTTTTGGGTACTTGTTAGAATCGCCTCGATACTAACAAGTACCCACAAAATATGTTATTGTGGAGAAATAAGAAAAAAATTCCCACAATTATCCTCTTAACTCCTCGTCTGGAACTATGTTAGCGGTGTTCCATTTTCGAAGGAAGCCGTATTTAACGACTTCGTAGTAGATTGGCTTGCTGCATCGGTCTGCTACATTTGGCGACAGCGGAATACATGAAAAGGTGTTTTTGCTCCTTCGTGTCTACTGAGCGAGCATTTCAGTGGTGCCATAAAGGGGTGGAATAGAGCGCCGGTGATGGTCATGCTTACATGGACTACAGCCGTTTGTTTGATTTGAGGTTTAACGTCCCCGTCAACACTGTAAATAACATTTTGGAGACGTTGCTTCCAATTTTGTGGGACTTTTACCCAACATTGAGATGAAATGACATCTCAAGCCCTGCCGCCAAAATGAAACCAACAGGGTTTATAAGCATGGGCGGTCCGACTCGCACCGCTTTGCCTGGGCAGGCTTAGATCCTCCAAGCGGTTTACCAGTACTCATGTGCGGGTCGGTTTCAGCTCTGCGTGGAAGCATCATGCAGCCCATCTATTTCTTCAAGCCCCGATGGGCGGGGGCCTGGACTACAGCCGTCCTGTAGTACATATATCTGGGTTATACTCGTGACTCAAGTAGGGTGGCCGGCTTTTTCACGAATATCGCCTTTAGTATCTCGACGAACATTTTCTCTTGTTCCGCATGTTGCGGCTAATGTCTGAACAAAAACGGCAAAAAGGAAGACTGGGCATCGCAGTGAGGCTCAAGCAATCCACTGCCCCAACGGCCGCCTTCACGTGATCAATACTTCTTATGTTTGCTTGAAACATGGGTTGAAAATACAGTGAAATTCCGCTATTAAGACCACCTAAAATTAAGAAAAGCTTTGAAAAGCTTATTAAGGTGCATTTATTCTTTCTTTGTGCTTTCTGCATACATTGTCCTCTGGTCAGGGACCACCTTTGGGACTTTTCAAAAATGGCCTTAAAGACCACTTTTGAACAGTCCCAAAGTGGTCTTAATATAGGATTTTACTGTACTCTTTAGAACACTGTTCTAACAAACACTCGCGATCAATTATTGAAGTAGAACATTGCAAAAACTTTCGCCTGGAAAAATAATTTGCAAAATAATGAAAATAATCATTTTTAAATATTATATATTTGAGATAATGTTTTAGTGGTGCTACAGGTATTTGCTTGTCCCACGTTAAAGTTAATCCAAAAAATCAGACAGGAGAACTTGATAATTAATGTGAACAGAATGTGCAATAATTAGATCATTCATATTTAACATTCATTTTTATATTAAAATTTCTGGCGAAAGAATGTGCCCTGTATTTGTATTAGCCTGCCCGGGAAAAGTGTAGCTAAGTATACTGACTGGCTCGATATGATCTAAATAGTATTGATGGCCCGCTAAACTTCAAACAAACAGGCAAAACTAACAACAACAACAAATAAAGGTTTTATACTGAAAAGGTTCCTCAGTTACTTTTCACTTTTCTAAAAATTTCAATCCTCTAAAAAGGTGTCTTCAAAATCATGCAGGAGACACAGTTTTTTGTTTGTTTAAGAATTTTCTCCCAATTGAAGTTGTATCATTATCCCTCAGGGTGACGCAAACGATATATGTGAATGTTTTAATTTACTAAACACCATATCCTCCCGGAAAGAAACAGTCTTGTGTACTTTTCTCTGTTTCTCCACTGGCAAACGGTAAGAGCACCTAACAGTCGCTGTCTCTGTTGATGCAACACTGTCATTGCACTCGGAATCATTTGCATCAATACCGTGTAGATTGGCACATTTCAAGATTGGCTTTAACTCTTTGGGTCTCTGTCGATTTTCATCAAATGTGTGTCTTATGGAAGAACCACTTTCATTTACGACGTTATATGCGGATATCAGGCATACTTTCAAAGGTGTGCGGTTGCCACTTTTAGTTGCGGCAACTGAATTTCGTCGCTTGGTTATTGTAGTACTGTTACGCTCTGAACACATTGTAGCGCTATCCGTTCTCTGTCGTATTTCTTTAGGCTTCATCTCACTGCAATGTCGTGAGAATGTGATATCTACAGCTTCTACTGTCAATGCTCGCCTACCAGATATATTCATATTCGACAGGCTGAGAAACACAACAATCCAGTTTGTTATAATATATATAAAGCTCTTGCAATGATATGATCCATAACGACAGAAAAGCTTCTAAAGGTATGTCTGAAATTCCTTGTCTCTAAATCAACTCAGATAACAAACCAATTCCACTGACTTAATTCAAGGTGGTGCCCATAGCTGTCAAAACGTTCGGGACTGTCTAAACGATCCAACAGTCCATTTAAGAATTAAGATCAGAAGTGCCTCTTGATTTATACTGACATTTTAAACAGTTCCGTAAATGGATGTCTGACTAAAGTTAATCTAACACTGGCTTAATATTGAGTCGCCATCATATTTTAAATGAGCCAGCGCACGACCAAACCTACAATAAGACATGTGCGTCCCCGAAGACTCAGATCAACATGCGCATCCATATAGTCTAATCAGAGACTTCCCTTGCTGCACGAAGTAGCATTGGGTCCTTAGCTATCATAAGAGCGCACAACGAAGACTCTGATCAGACTGCGCGGATGCGCAGGCTGATCTGAGTCTTCGTTGGGCGCACATGTCTTATTTTAGGTTTTGTCGTGCGCTGGATCAAATCATACTTTATATCAATATGTGAAGTACTTTTCTATCTTTGCACAACATGACTTTTTGTTAAAATAGTGACTACGACGCATGTAGTAGTGGGCTCATATTTGCCATCAAGCAAAAATGTGCCTTGTACGCCCATTGAAGACTCTGACCAGACTGTGCGGATGCACAGTCTGACCGCACAGTCTGATCAGAGTAGTCGCTGTGCGCTAAAGAGATGTCCCTTGATCCAGAGCTTCCTCGTATAGACCGTTAAGTGGGTATGCAAGCCGATCTGAGTTTTGTTTTTACGATTGACGAAGCGCAATTTATGTTCTTGTTACATAGACCTGACGAGTAATTGGATATCCACTTCTGAGGTCACTGATACTTCTCTATTTTGTCATTTAGTACTATAATATTTACCAATTTGATCATTTTTATTTTGTCAATTAGTCCCTTTTATTGACAGTTTAGTCCACTGACATGAATATTTTCTAAAAACGTTCTGATGGCATCAGTTGTAGACTACCTTTCGGTTAATGACGGCTCAATATTTATCTGAGCACATCACGAAAACACGGCTACACTATTCTGACCCCCTTGAACCCCACTTTTATATAGTAAAAGTGGGGTTTACAGGTGTAAACCTTATTATGTCTCCCCCGAATTTTTTTTTTTGGGAGAGACATATTGTTTTCCCCCCAGGCGTCTGTCTGTCTGTCTGTCTGTCTGTCCGTCCGTCTGTCTGTCTGTCTGTCTGTCTGTCTGTCTGTCTGTCTGTCTGTCTGTCTGTCTGTCTGTCTGTCTGTCTGTCCGTCCGTCCGTCTGTCACAAAATCGTGTCCGCTCTATAACTTGAAAACCGTTCAAGCTATCTTCACGAAACTTCATTTAAATATTAATCAATATTAGACGACGTGCAGTGCGCAAGAACTATAACTCTCGCATTTATACTTTTTGAGTTATCTCCCTTGGAAGTATGTCGGTATGTATGTATGTATGTATGGGAAAATCGTGTCCGGTCAATAACTTTCTTATTTTCAGATGGATTTTGAAATTTACTTGGCAGAAATATTAACAACCATAAGACGATGTGTGACCCGCATGAGGCAGGTCGGTACCTCAAAGGTCAAGGTCATATTTAGAGGTCAAAGGTAAAAAAGGGGCCTTTTTTCGTGTTTGGTCAATAACTCTTATTTTTAGATAGAATTTCAAATTACTTGGCAGAAATGTTAACTATCATGAGACGATGTGTTGCACGCATGATTCAGATTGGTACCTCAAAGGTCAAGGTCATACAAAGAGGTCAACGGTCAAAAAAGGGGGCATTTTTGTGTTTGGTCAATAACTTTCTTATTTTTAGATGGATTTTAAAATTACCTGGCAGAAATGTTAACCACCATGAGACAATGTGTTGCGTGCATGAACCAGGTTGGTATCTCAAAGGTCAAGGTCATACTTAGAGGTCAAAGGCCCAAAAAGGGACATATTTTCGTGTTTGGTCAATAACTTTCTTATTTTTAGATGGATTTTAAAATTACCTGGCAGAAATGTTAACCACCATGAGACAATGTGTTGCGTGCATGAACCAGGTTGGTATCTCAAAGGTCAAGGTCATACTTAGAGGTCAAAGGCCCAAAAAGGGACATATTTTCGTGTTTGGTCAATAACTTTCTTATTTGTAGATGGATTTTGAAGTTACTTTGCAGCAATGTTAACCACAATGAGATGATGCATCTCTTTCATGACCCATGTTGGTACCTCAAAGGTCAAGGTCATACTAAGAGGTCAAAGGTCAAAAAGGGGCCTTTTTAGTGTTGAGTCAATAACTTTCTTATTCCTGGACAGATTGTGAAATTACTTGGCAGAAATGTTAACTATCATGAGACGATGTGTTGCGCCCTAGCGCTAGACCCAGGTCAGTACCTCCAAGGTCAAGGTCATACTAAGAGGTCAAATGTCAAAAAAAGTCTTTTTTGTGTACAGTCAATAGCTTTTTTATTTCTGGATCGAGATTTTAAAGTAACCATGCAGAAATATTCACCTTCATTAGATGATGAGTCGTGTGCAAGACCAAGGTCCATACCTCCAATGTCAAGGTCATACCTAGAGGTCAAAGGTAAAAAAGGGGCCAAATTGTGAACAGTCAATAACTTTCTTATTCTTTGCTGGATTATGAAATTACTTCGCAGAAATGTTAACCACCATGAGACGATGTGTTGTACCTCAAAGGTCAAGGCCACACTTAGAGGTCAAAGGTAAAAAAGGGCTTTTTTATATACAGTCTGTAACTTTCTTTTTTCTCCATGAACTGTTTAAAGTTACTTTGCAGAAATGTTCATCTTCATTAGATGATGTGTTGCACACAAGACCCAGGTCAATACCTCCAATGTCAAGGTCATACTTAGAGGTCAAAATGGGGGAGACATCTGTGTTTTTGTAGAAAAACAAATTCTAGTTTTTTCGTTTTTTCTGCTCAGAAATATAGATTGTGGGTACACGTTAGAACCGCCTCGACGAGGCGGTTCTAACGCTACCCACAATCTATATTTTAAGCAGAAATAAGAAAGATATCGCATTTTTTTTTTCATCTTAACATTTTCGTTTTTCGGCGGTTCAGTTTACAATGTATTTGTATAGGCGAGTTTTAGTAATGAATAATCTTACGTGGAGCATACGGAAAGTACATGATAGTGAAAACAAGGTCATATGTCAGACACTATGGATCTCTTAATTATATGCAAATCGATGCATTTTTGAAGAAGCAAAAAAGAATAGCTTGATTCCGACATTAAAATGGGAAATGAAAAATCCTTTGATTCTAGTGGTTACTTTCTTTCTTCCGCTATATAAGGTATACCAAATGATACCGATTTTTAGGCAAAAGCAATAGTGTTGAGGAAATCCACACCCCCTTCCCCAACCCACAAAAAAGGTTAAGGCGTATGAATCAGTTATACGTGTGCATTATTATGAGACATTAAAAATCACTGACATGCAGCACTTGTGGGTCATTTGACCCTGAGTGGGTCCTAAACGGGGATTAAGACTGTTTCGTTTAAGTTTTAAATTCCTGTACTGTTAGAAAACAGTGCAGTCCCTGATAAAACGCCGCATTCTGAGGCGTTTGATCTAGGCCTACACTGAATGCCAAACCCAAAACATGATTAAAGTCCAGATTCTATAGATAAACCTCTTACATATCACTCTAACCTCGCAGCGAAAAGGACGGCGCGGATGTTTTCTTTGAATAACCGTTACCTTTAACAATATTCAATGATACAGAAACAGAACTTATCAAAAAAAAAAAAAAAAGGCCTATAAATCTGTAACAAAATACCTGATTAGTGAAATCCAATTAATCGCGGCATGAGAAAATACGTTTTGGACACGGGCGGCCAGGAAAGACTCTGATCAGACTGCGCACCCGCGGTGTCTGATCAGAGCCGTCACTGTCCACATGGTTCTTAAATGCATCACAGTCTTTCCCTGGGACAGGCTGGTCTGTGTCATCGCCGATTGGAGTATAGAGAAAACGCTTTTTCTCATGACATGATGAAAAAATTGATTCCAATATATTTTATCATTGAATACCAACCATTCGGAGTCATAGACTGTAACTGCTGAAATGAAAAGTATATAAAATGTTTTGATGCACATAATTCACTCTTTAATGGATAATATTGAATTTCTACAAAGAAAAGTAGATTACTTCTTTCAGCCATAAAACCTGGCATGCAAATCCAAACAAAAACGTCACAATAAGCCGTATCAGCTGGACGTACAGTATTCGAGGGGAGTTCATTTAGTGTTGTCTTTGGAGTTCTGCGGGTTTACTGCAAGCCTTCAAAGTATGCTCCCTTGACGGAGTCTTGAAGTCTATTCTGTAGAGGCAGAGAAGTAGGCCTTTTTAGGTATACCCTGAAGACTCTGGTAAGTTGCACTACCAAGTACACTTCGGGATTCATAACGACGACCAGAAAGGGCTTTTTAGTAAAAGAAACAGGAAAAGTCGCAGGGACGAATACGGTGGATGAGAGAGCTGAACTACCTTTTCTTCGTTCAAGAGTAGTCAAATGTTCGCTAGGAGCTATTCTTTTGGCATTTCGCCCGTATCAAGAGACTGTTGAAACAGGTGTGTAAAAGTTGGAACTAACTCATTTGCTACTTCCTTCTGGACTCTAGTATGAAGCTCATCAGGTCCTAAAGCTTTAGTGTGGTTTAAGCCTTAAGTAACTGATAACACAATAATAGTATCCATGAATGGGGCCGATCTTCCAGTCAATGGAACTTACATTTACTCAGTTTTATTAAACACATCACTGAATTGACCAACTAGTAACGAAACAAATATCAGCGTACACAGGATATGAGCCGGTCTCGGGAGCTCAGTCGGATGCGCATCAGGATGACGCGGGTTCGACAATGTTGGCAACATTCTTTCGCGAAGATTAATCATGACACCTTTTCTACGGCCATTCTGTCCCTTCCGCTGATTCAAGAATGGCAGTTGTCAGTTTCTGGCGAAAGAATGTGCACTGTACTGGTTAACCGCTTACGTATATGCCTGCCCAGGAAAAGTGTGGATTGGTAAACTGACCGGCTCAAAAATGACCTAAATAGAGTTGACTGGGCCATTAAACCCCAATACAAACAAACAAACAAACACCGGATATGATGAAACTTTCAATGTCAACTGAATAGGGTTTCTATCTGTAACAATAAATTTGACATACACGTAGATTGTTAAAAAGGAATCTCCTATCTAGACCAATGCATTTTAGTGTATCGGTCGTCCAGGTAAGCGCGAGACTCAGTTACCGAAAGTTGCCGGTACGAATTGCGCACCTGAATGGCCGTTGAAATATTTTCCTTCGCAAATCTTAGCGCAACATTCCTCATAGTTTCATAATCACTCTTCTGATCTGAAATCTTCATCCGAGGTTCCTTAATACGATGAATTAAGATTTTAAAAAATCCGAAAACAATATCATTATCACTGAGTTTGTCTGTAGATTGCATATCTCCAAACTGACCAAGTAAAGATGTGAGAATTAAATCCAGTGTTTCTATCACGTATAGGCCATGAACATTCACAATGACAATGGATATTTGTTCTTCAGACTTACTCAGCAGTGTGCTTGAGTTGCTGAGCCTGTCAGGCCAATCAACTTCTCTGAAGTTGAAGCCCCTTTGATCATGGGGGGATGTATTTTTTCCCTTATGCTGGAACTTCGTGTGATCAATCTGATCACTAAACAATCGGGAGTCCTCGACTATGCCATCTTTCCTGTACACACTTACCTCACCAGATTCTGGGAATAACGTTGTCATTGTGCTGTCAATCCTCGTTTCCTGAATAGCCGCAATATTTGGTTGGTGAGAATCAATGAATGTTAAGGCAGGATGGGTGAGAATGGCAGCAGGGTGGAAAAGAGGGGCAGCAGCACCCTGCTATAACTTAATAGGGAAGACGCTAAGTGTGTGTGTGTGTGTGTGTGTGTGTGTGTGTGTGTGTGTGTGTGTGTGTGTGTGTGTGTGTGTGTGTGTGTGTGTGTATGGGTTGCTTGACAAAACGAAGCAAAAAATAAAAATAAAAACTGCGAAATTAAGCTGGTCTTTCAGCAGCAGACAGTTTAAAGCTAAGATTAGACTCGTCAGCCATCTTAGAATATACAAACAGTAGCACTTCATGCATGCATTTTGAATCAGATTGGTCATTGTCAGTTATTATTATAATAACTTGAACTAGGAAAATTTCAGGACCTGGACTAGTTTTTTGGCATGTTAATTGCTTTGGGTGTGGATGGAAAGAAATAATGGCTTTGCACCTATTTATATGTATTTGGTTCTACATATAGGTAGGTCTAGTCCTCGTTGAGCACTTTGATAGTGTTTTTATTAATCGGACATCATCTATAAATGATGAAGCTATTAATAGCCTGCCACAGGTGGATCGTAAGCTGCTACTTGACGAGTTTCCAGCCGTCTCCGCTACAATAAAAGGCATCCGGTAAGGCTCCCGGATCAGACGCAATACCTGATGATATCTACAAAGCAGGAGGTGCTCCAGTTGCAAAGAAACGGACAAAGTTATTTCACATTATAATGTGGAGAAAAGAAGCGATACCTCAAACATTCAAGGATGCGTCAATTTTCCACCTATTTATACGGAAAGAACATCCTCAGGTCTGTGGCAATCACCGTGGCATCTCTTTAATTAGTGTCAATTACTGGGAAGGTCCTTGCAAGCATGCTAGGTAGGTAGGTAGGAAGGTAGATTTGAGGTTTAACGTCCCCGTCAACACTGTACAGGTCATTTTGGAGACGTTGCTTCCAATTTTGTGGGACTTTTACCCGACATTGAGATGAAATGACATCTCAAGCCCTGTCGTCCAATGAAACCAATAGGGTTTATAAGCATGGACGGTCAGACTCGCACCGCTTTGCCTGGGCAGGCTTAGATCCTCTAAGCGGTTTACCAGTACTCGTGTGCGATTGGTTACAGCTCTGTGTGGAAGCATCATGCAGCCCATCTATTTCTTCAAGACCCGATGGGCGGGGGCCGTTGCAAGGATGCTACTTAATCGACTGAATGAATACTTGAACAGTCGGCGCTTCTGCAGAAAGCTAGTGTTAATTCAGGAAAGACAAAGCAACGATTGACATGATCTTAACTGCAAGACAGCTTAAAAATGCCAGGAGCAGCACGTGGTCCTCTAAATGGCCTTTCTGAACCTTACCAAAGCATTTGACACAGTCAGTTGTGTGGGTCTTTGGAAAACTATAATTTTAGAATTAGACTATCCCCTCTTAAATCTCCCATCCTTCGGAACTTTACCGATCCGTTCAAATGAAGAGGAAAATATCCTAGTATTTGTAAGTGCAATGCTAAGAGGTGTAGATGTTGTATGCATTCATGTACTGCGTCACCCGTTTCTTCATCTGTAATTCTAACACAGCGCGCCTATATAGGCAATGGAAAATGACTGTGTTTTATTCTGCACCAAATCACAGCTCGGAAGAGCGTGACGAGTAACGTCATTAAAACTGCCAATTTATGATGTTACTAGTCGATTTCCTTGACGTTAGACGGTGTAACGTCATTTTCTCGCATCGAAAACTTAAGAAAAGGATATAAATGCATGTGTTTCAGTCGATAATTTTAGCGGAATTTCTTCTAACAATGGCGAAAGGTTGTGAGATTTTGAAGGAAACAACAAACATTATTGCCGATTTTCAGCGTGTTAGAATCGAAATAGATCAGCTCTAGTCTGTGATTTGTTGAGTAATAAATCACAGTTTGTCGGTCAGTTGTAAGTAGACAAATCACGCGCGCTACGCGCTTGTGATTTGTCTACTTTACAACTGACCTCCAAACTGTGATTTATTACTCAACAAATCACAGATAGAGCTGATCTATTTCTTAAACAGTAGATGATTTTCAGTTGTAAGACTGAAAGTCAACGAACAATATACGTAACCTGCCATGCTGTAAATTGTGGAATGCAATATGTTGGACAAACTAATCTTATGTTAAAACAAGATATAATAAACACTATCATAGAATGTGCAAGCCTCAACAGGAGGCCCGTGGGCCACTATGCTCAACAGAGCTCAGGTGGACACTGCAGGCATGTATTTTATTAAACCAAGGCAGCCCCCAGTCCAAGGAGGCTACAGATGACATTTGAACCCAATCGGCCTAGTGGCTTCAAGGAGATGTCATTTGAATGTGCTGAAACCAGATAACAGGAGACAACGTTTAAGGGGTGAGATAAAAATAAAATACCGTAAAGACTAATTTAATTAATATTTCTGTAAAGTTTCAGCGTCAAACAGCATATGATTTCTGAGGAGACGATTTTTTTTTTCATTTTGGTTTCTGTTGCAACCAGTAAAAATAAACAGTAAACCTAAAATCATATGGCAGAAATTGCTTTAGGAACATCCCTATGAAAGTTTTGTAAAAATTTCTACAAAGGCTAGGCAGTAAATTCGTTGTTTTCAATTTTCCCCATTATAAGTAACTTAAGAGCCACATTTTATAAACAACACAGAACCTGAAACGAATAATGTGGTGAATATTTCCATAGAGTCTCAGCCTCACATATCATATGAGCCCCGCCAAGTGAATTTGTGTCTTCGAGCATTCCGTCATGACAAATTTTAACTGCGCATGCCCAGCCATTCAGAGAGGCCAGGGATATGACTTTCTGTCTGAAGGTTCCTCTTGAGTCACTGCTTGTATGAGCGAGCAGCGAAGGTTCTGGCGAGACTACGCGGATGCGCAGGCTCGCCTGAACCTTCGCTGCTCGCATAGGCGATAAGTACCAAAATCGCTTGACGGGGCCCATATGGTTTCTGAGATTTTTTTTTTCAAGATTTTTTTCTATTTTATTTTATTTGCATTTTATTTTCCATAGCAACCGATAAAAATGGGCAGCAGCCTAAAATAATATGGCAGATAGACATTAAACCTGCTAAGGCAAATATGGTGAATATTTCCATAAGGTCTGAGGATCATAGAGCGTATGGTTTCTGAGGTGACATTACGATAACACATCCGAGTGATATAGAGAATTCTTACATACCTGAAAAAAGGGTAATTTTTCTGATGAAAACGTGTGATATTTCTCTTATTTTTACCCCAAACATAGGTTTTGGTGCTCGTTAGAACCGCCTTATTGAGGCCGCCAGACAGTTCTAACGAGTACCCACAGAACCGTCTCAGTTAAGCGGTTCTAACGAGTGCCCACAACCTATGCATTGGAGCAGAAGTATAGAGGGGTGTTCATTACACGGACTTGTTAACCTGGTGTAATTTTATAATATTTTTTTTTCTATTTTTTTTTTCTTCATTTTGGTTTTCATTTGACCATTAAAAATGAGCAGCAGCCTAAGATCATATCGCAGATAGAACATTGCTTAAGAAACATTTCTATGAAAGTTTGCTCCAAATTATAAGTCTAAGGTAACACTAAGTTGCCATAGCAACCAAACTAAAGAGCCGAAATTAAATAAAGCAAAAAAAAAAAAAAAAAAATCTTAAGGCAAATATGGTGAATATTTCTATAAAGTCTCAGCGTCTTCTGAGATGATTTTTTAAGTTGTTTTTTATTTTTCTATTTTTTTTATTGTTGGTTTCCATGGAAACTTGGGCCTGATAGGCGCTTGCTTAAAGAACAGTTCTGACAAAATATCTGCAAATGCTTGGCAGTTTAATCCATTTTTCAATTTTCCACATTATAAGTCTAAGGGACCTCTAAGCTGCCATAGTAACCAAACCAATTATCCAAATTTCATAAAAAAAACCTTTCAATCCCCAGCCCAAGGATGCTATAGATGAAATTTGGGCCTAATCAGCCAGTGGCTTCAGAGGAGATGTCGTTTGAAAGTGTTGACGGCCGACGACGACGACGGTGGACGACGGACGATGACGACGATCCTATCTATCGACTGCCTATCCCATAAGCTCCCCAGAAGCTTACGGCTCTGGTGAGCTAAATATGACACACTCTAAACGTACAGGTCATTCACTAAATGCATGCATATACAACCAGTGGAAAAAATAAATCACGATATAAATTCTACAGGAAGATTTAAAATCATTAAAAGACAACTGAATTAACATGGATAAAATCATTACAGGCACCTTTACCACCGGGTTTTATCGACAACATGTATCATGACGGTAATATTTCTCAAATGCCAGATTTTGATAATTTCTCTTTAGGAATGCGTAAAACTAGGTCTCACGGAACTGGGAAAAACGGTACCAATAAACGTAAGTTACACGCAGTTAAAGATATAATACTAAACTCCGTTCAGAAAATCTGAATCGTCGATTTTTTCGTTTCTTCCTTTTACTCATTTTAGCCCATACATCACTATGGGAAAGTTTTAGACGTGGTCCTCCGCCGACTTCTCCAGCAAGTCGTATGCCTCTGCGACAGTCAGGAAAAGCTGTGATTATTTGGAGAAAAATGCAAAACAAAGAAATGAGAGCACAGACTAAGTCCATTTGACGATGATTGTCAGGTAAAATAAAAAATATTCAAATCCATGTGATGCACTTTACAAATAGATATGCAGTCGGTAATCGATGGTGTGAGCGAGAATATGTTGAGTATGAAGTCCTAAAAGAACGGAAACTTAACATTTTGAAACTAGTTAACAACCGCATTTCCTTCTATTCTCAAAACATTAATTTATTACCTCCTAAACCAAATACGCCATCTTGTAATAGGTATTCAAGAATTTCATAGGAAGTATGGTTTGGCTCCGGCAGACAAGGCCGCAAACAGTGTCGTCGTTCTTTGACGGCTCCACTATGATGACACTCTTCAGCAAGACCTTGGTGGCATAAAGTCATTTTTTCTTCAGCCTTTTGCTGAAAATATCTGTGGTTAATGATCATATCGACCATTCAGCCGTAAAGTTTGCTGTATGTGTTATAGTAGGCCAGAATAGGCTTCCTACGATATAAATGTATAGTTTATCTAAACTTCACAAAACACCAAACACAACACGTTTTTTTTTTTTTTTTGCAAATTTAAGTTATTATACCACCACCAAACTTTCTAAATTATTACCTTCATGCCTAACTGCCATCAAAAACCATGTGATTAAATATTGCAGAAGTCCACCGGAGTCTAAATGTTGGTTTTCCTTTGCTCCAAACATTGCAGTTATTTCATGCTGTCGAGTTCTCATCGTTATTTTGTCCCTGTATTCGTTTGATTTTTATATTCTCGGCGATGTTGCATTGACGAGTTATGATGCTTCTTTTCTTCCAAAGGACTTAACTTCCGAACTTATTTAAATATGAACAAATTATTTGCTTAAACCACGACAGTACCTAGGGCGAGGATCGTGGGCACGTTAAATCGATTTAAGACTCCCCACACACACACACACACACACACACACACACACACACACACACACACACACACACACACACACACACACAGTAACACAGTACACAAATCTTACTGACAGTTTTAACCTTTACCCTGCTGTAGGCGACAAGCCCTATCTTTGCAAACAGTGTAGATCCAGATCAGATGGCTTCTGAAGAAGCCATCTGATCAGGATCTACACAGTTTGACATTCAGTTTATGAATATGTAGAAATAAGCTGCATCAAGTAATCTGATTGGTTCAAAGTCAGAAATGAGTGTGGCTTAATTGAATATTCAGCAGGTTAAAGGTTAAGGCAGTACTGCTGCGGTGGTTTACTATTGTTATGGTTTATCTTTGCATGTATGTACTGATAATACCCTTTTCTGATATCCGTTAGCCGTTTGGCCATTTTGTGGGAAGGAACCTGTTCTATTGGCTTTCTGCTTACTACGTTTTAGTTTTGTTGAAGTTGTTTTATGTTGGCGTTTCTTTCCATTTGGTGTCTTGGATGAGAGGTGTAAGGTTATTGTATCGGTTTCTGACCATAGCCTTCACTTCTAACCAAGTTCATAGCAATGGTGAGGCAGTTCCGCGAAGGTATGCTTGCATGGGTCCGAAGTGATATTGAGTTTCTGATCCATTCCCTGCAACAAATGGAGTCACGCAAGGCTGTATACTAATCCGAACGCTGTTCATCACGTACTAGATGTTCTCTGCCATGCTCAAAGATGCTTTCCAGGATGGTGTCAATGGTATAGAAAACAGAAGTGAAGGCAATGATCAGGAATCGATTCAACTGCCTCAAACCTCCGATTCAAGACATCAAGGGGAAAGAAACAAAACATAACATAATAAAACTTTTATGAAAACGCAACAAGCGGAAAGCTCAAATAACAATTACTATCCCACAAAATGGCCAAATGGCTATCAAAAATGAAAAGATATTATCAATTCATACACGCACAGACAAACTACAACAAAATAAACCACAACAGAATCGAGAGCGAGGAGGATCGTGGCTAAGTTACATCGAAATAAGACCCCTCACCACCCCCACCCCCAGTAAAAGATTCTTACTGACCTTCCATGGCGGTACTCCTGTTGTGGTTTATTTCACGACCCGCAGAAAAAGCGACCGACTGAAGTCGGTCGATTTTCTAGAGTGCCCTAAAATCACCGTGTCATTCTGTCAGTCTGTCAGTCTGTCAGTCTGTCTGTCCGTCCGTAACCCGTTTGTGAAAATTGGTGATATTGACTTAACCCCTTGGAATATTTAAACAATTTTTGGCATACTGATAGATATCAATGAAATCTAACCAATGAACTTGCGAAATATTACATTCCATTTAGTATAGCCTCGCCGAGGTGAAAAATGTGAAAATTTTCGAACTGCTTCTCCTCGGAAACCGTTGGGCCGATTGAAGTCAAATTTCATATGGAGCCTCTATGGGAAGGGGGAAACCAAAATTTGCTCATGGAGTACAGGTCACATGACCAAAATGGCCACCAAGCCATATATGGTCTGTCTGTCTGTCCGTCCGTAACCCGTTTGTGAAAATTGGTGATAGTGACTTAACCGCTTGGAATATTTAAACAATTTTTGGCATACTGATAGATATCAATGAGATATAACCTATGAACTTGCGAAATATTACATTCCATTTAGTATAGCCTCGCCGAGGCGAAAAATGTGAAAATTTTCGAACTGCTTCTCCTCGGAAACCGTTGGGCCGATTGAAGTCATATTTCATATGGAGCCTCTATGGGATGGGGGAAACCAAAATTTGCTCATGGGGTCTAGGTCACATGACCAAAATGGCCAACAAGCCATATATGGTAAAAACCCTTCAAAAATAGTCTTCTCCAGAACCACTGGGCAGATGTCCACGAAACTTGATAAATAGCATCTGGGACATAGGCCCATCATAAATTGCAAAAATGGTGACCCTGGGTTGACATTGACCTTCTTTGTGCCTAGGTCAAACTTTGACACATATGCTTTTGTATTGGAAAAGTGAGAATGCATTTTATTCTGCAAACGATTCAGAATACAGTACTAAAGTAATGAGATCTTACCAATGAACTTGCGAAATATTACATTCCATTTAGTATAGCCTCGCCGAGGCAAAAAAATGTGAAAATTTTCGAACTGCTTCTCCTCGGAAACCGTTGGGCCATTTGAACGACTACAGAGATGAAACTACGGTGAGGACTCGACAGCATGAAATAACTGAAATGCTGGAGCAAAAGAAAACCAACAGTTAGACTCCGGTGGGACCGGCCAGAGACAGAACATCAACCGACATTACCTAATTAAGCCTTTAGGCAGGAGCCGTCATTGAATCTGAGGGCCGACACATCGGCGTGCAATTAAAGTGGAAAGCAAAGTTATTAACCATGATTGGGTAAACTTTGTTTGTTTGTTTGATTTGAGGTTTAAAGTCCCCGTCAACACTGTAAATGTCATTTTGGAGACGTTGCTTCCAATTTTGTGGGACTTTTACTCGACATTGAGATGAAATGACATCTTAAGCCCTGTCGCCCAATGAAACCAATAGGGTTTATTAGCGGATGCGAAGGCTGATCCGCCCGGCCTGGTCTCGGGATAATAGAACCTTTTTCATTCTCGGGTCTTCGTGGCATGAAATTTACAATGCTTATAAATATTGAGATACATTTGAAATGAAAGAGGCGGGTTTCCTGCTCAGATCAGCACAGGCTGTTATATTTGTCCTGCTCATAAATTTTAAAATGCCAACAGTTATGAGCGGAACAAATTTAGTGCTCGGATGAAATGAGCATTGTGTGTGTGTGTGTGCTGGGGGAGGGGGGTCACCGCGGACCCTAATCTTGGTCTTCGCATGTCGCATGTACATGCATGCGTGTTGTGTGAATTGATGTGCTTCGGATTACAAATTGTACGTTGCCGTTAATTTTGTTTAACATAGCTGGCATGGCGCACTGCTTCACGTAACGTTTTTGTGTGCGACGTCATCTATGTCTTTAGTTTATAATATCATGAAAGAACCCATGATGGCGAAACCTTGATGTTAACGCATGACAAAGATTATTTCGTGTTGGTGTTGATTTACTATACAAAATTACTTCATTCACTTTAATGAAAATCTATCAAAAGGTTCCGGCCCCGGCCCATTGGGGCTTAACACACGCACAAAACCCTAACAGAATCAACAGAACCAAAATAAAGCGCACAACCTGATGTAAAACAGCTTGTTCCGAGATGGGGGATACTCTTAAAGGAAAGAATTTGCTCCCGGGGGGAAGCAAATTCCTCGGAGCAAATTCTTTCCTTTAAGTTTGTTTGTTTGTTTGATTTGAGGTTTAACGTCCCCGTCAACACTGTAAAGGTCATTTTGGAGACGTTGCTTTCAATTTTGTGGGACTTTTACCCGACATTGAGATGTAATGACATCTCAAGCATGTAATGACATCTCAAGCCCTGTTGCCCAATTAAACCAATAGGGTTTATTAGCATGGACGGTCCGCCTCGCGCCGCGGTTCCTGGACAGGCTTAGATCCTCTAAGCGGTTTACCAGTACCAGTGTGTGGGCCGGATTCAGCTCTGCATGGAATCATCGTGCAGCCCATATGATTGGGTAAACTACAATGTATGCAGTCTGTCGTATAACATTAATGCTGTACCCATAATACCTAGTACGTATCGCTTTGATAGGAAGCTTTTCAACCTAAGAAGGCTGCAAGCCAAATCAAACATGCAGACACAGGTGGTTGACGAGTTCAAATGGCAAAGAATGCTCCAACAGAATAGAAAATGCAAAACCGTGTAGATCAAGTATCGGACACTTGTTGCGGCTATGACTTCACAATCAGCATAAAAACGCGGTGGTTTATCATTCAGCACTTGGCAAGCCGTACAAGGAGCCCGCCATCACCGTAAAAGGTAAAAGATTTTGCAGGTTATAGACAAGTTCACCTACCTTAGAAGCCCGTTGTCAAGAGCCATGCACACTGATGAAGAGGTCAAAGTCTGGATTGCAAAATAGAAGTGAAGGCAATGATCAGAAATCGATACAATTAACCCACACCTCCCATCAGAGACACCAAAGGGGCACCAAAGGGAAAGAAACACAAACATGAAATAACTAGACCCTTATGGAAACATCAATAGCGGAAAGCCAAAAGGACAGTTACTTTCCCACAAAATGGCCAATTGGCTATCAAAAAACAAAAATATATAAGCGATACACACTCTCAAAGATATTCCATAACAAAAATAAACCGCGACAGAAGAACCGCCTTGGAAGGGTCAGTGAAAATAATTGGGGGTGGGGGGAGGGGGCTTTAATCGATTTTACGCGGCCGCAATCACTAGTGCAGCTTTTGGACGACTACGTGGTAGTACGTGTTTGGGAACGGCGTGGATATGTTCTGGACAAAGGTAATCAGACTTTACACAAAGCTGAAATTCTACAGAGCTGTGGTGCTGCCAACACTATTATACGCATGGGAAACGTGAACATCTTAGCGACGACACGCCAAAAGACTGAACAACTCCTTACAAGCTGTCCTGGATATTTTTTTAAAAGATCAAGTGGCAAGACAAGATTCCAGACACAAAGGGCAGGGCTCGGAGTGTACACACTCTTCTGAAACTCACAAGGTTAAGATGCCATGTTACCAGGATACCTGAGGAATGTTTGCCAAAGAAAATTCTTTATGGAGAACTAGATGGTATTAAGAACAAGCAATAAATATGTTCTATAAAAGGGTTATCCTTTGGAAGCAAGGAATACACCACAGAACTGAAAAAATATGGAGTGTGCATTTTCAAAATTCCACAATGAAATCAATGATTCCAAAGGACAAGAAAATAAAGCCTCTCTCAAGGAAACCAACATACCAACAGAGTCGTGGGAGCAAATTGCACAATATCCAGCAAAATGGCGAGGCCTCGTCGGAAAGGGTGCTAGTGAATTTAAGGTTACAAAAAGAATCGGCGAAACAGAGCAGGAACGTGCACAGCGTAAATGTAGAGCTGATGCATCACTAACAGAACTGGTGGAGTGTGATAGCTCAGTGGTTAGTGCACTTGCCTTGATGTTAGAGGCCTCCGGTTCGATCCCCGGTCGTGATGAAAAAATTTAGGCGTCCGAACACGCTCCACTGGCATCATTTGCTGGGATGAATTCCTTTCAGAGCACCTTTCTTCGGATCGGGACGTTAACTTTGCCCCCCCCCCCCCCACCCTGTGCAGGGAGAGGCATCTCCTGTGCAGGTTATCTATCTTCATATATCGAGTCGGTTATACTCGGTTGATGACGCCTACCGTAACTACATGATTACTGTGTAGACTTTCCTCTTGCAAATCTGCAAATCTGGAGTGTATATAATGTGCACCGTCTCTGTCCCCTTCTGACGAAACTCGAAGAAAGATGAATGCTGGAAGAAAGGTGAATGCCTTTCAGAGCACCGTTCTTCGGATCGGGACGTTAACTTGTCCACCCCCCCCCCACCACCCTCCCCTGTGCAGGGAGAGTCAACTCCTGTGCAGGTTATCTATCTTCATATATAAAATCGAGTCGGTCATACTTGGTTAAAGACGCCTACCGTAACTGCATGGTTACTGTGTAGGCTTTCCTCCTGCAAATCTGGAGTGTATATAATGTGCACCGTCTGTGTCCCCTCCTGGCAAAAATGGAAGAAGGAAAAGAAAGAAAGAAATGTCTTTCTTTCTCTGACCACTCTTGCTCTACTTGTAACAGACAGTTTAGAGTCGGAATTGGTCTTATCAGTTATCTTAGAACACACAAACAGTAGCAGTTTATTAGGATTTGTCACTGTCAGTAATGACAGACGAATTACCGTTCGTCAGTCCCGACCCTTGCTCGCGGCAGACCGTACAAGTTCGCCCTATTGCGCGAGACAAGCTGTGCTTCTTTTTATGCTACGGTGTGTAGAGCGCATTGGCCAGGGCTGCCGGGCTCGAATCCTACGATAGGCATCATGCGTTTTGTCCTTGAGAAAGACAGTTTATGCACATGTCTATGTGCTTGTTTCTACAGAGGAATTAGCTCAGAATCAGAATTGTTACTGGTGACACGTCGAATGACATTCATACACCAGGACCTGTGATGGGAAGTTAGTCCCTAGCTCTCACTAAGGAGGTAAACTTAGCTACACAATCCTCAGCACCTTCAGCTGCTGAAATAATGAATCGGAAAGGGCGTTCCAATCAAATTACTGGGGTAATAACTGCCAGTAATTACTGACTGAACTTCCAGGCTGAACACTCAGTAGTTGGTTAACTTACAACATCAGATTTTCTCCGCTGAAGATAGTGTAAGAATGAGTTAGGGATTAATATCTCAGGTTCCGGATTTCATCCAACGGATCAACAGAGTCAGAGTTGACGGTTGTTATCGGTTATTAGTGAGACTTGTTGGGAGGGGTTACACGACGGGGGAACAAGACAGTTCACCGACAAGGCAACTCACCGACACGGTTTTTGGAGGCAATTCACCGACACATTTATATATTGCATTCATAGCCCAGATGATAAAAAGAAAACATCATTTTGAGAATAAAACGAAGTAATATCATGTTTTTTTTAATTAAAATAAGGAATGTAGGACAACTTCATTAATTTTTGCCTATTTATGACAAGCTATATATACGCAGAGACCATTTTCAACCGCATAGGATGACTGACGTGAATAAACTTTCACAATTTATTTTAGAAGCGTGATTTAAGGGAAAATATAGATCTACTATAAGGAAACTTACTAAAAAGACCGTTTATATCTCGTCTGAGTGCCGGAATACCCCTTGTTAAAGGCTCGAGCCCATTTAGCCTACAATTTCGATGATCGAGTAATAAATATTTCAGTCTCATAGATCAACATCTTAAAACCTACAGGTTAGCTTCAGTGATACTTTGAAAGAGCTTAGCGACAGGCAAATCTAAGTGACATCAAATCAATGAGGTAACATAATTCCTATTAAAGAATTACGGTGAGCGCGCATCCGTCAGCAGCCGCATCCTAAATGATGCAGAAAGTCATGACTTGAAACTTTCCCCTTTCTTACCATAATAATCGATCCTCAAAGTTCCCAAACAGGGAGAAAAGGTTAAGTAATTCACAGGTATGGCCTCTAGAGCACAATACACCATTTATCCTTAATTATCTTAATTACCTTTGATTATCAATCATAATTATCAGTCACGGGTCGATTGTTTTGGATGAATACCAAATGCTAGAGCTTGTAATTGGAGTTGGAACTTGGTATTGCAAAGATTGCCAGGCAGACTGTGGCCTATGCAGCGGTGATGTTCTGAATGAACATAAGGCAGTTCAGTGCGACCAGTGTGAAATGTGGATTGAGCATTCCTTTAATATGCCCGAAGTGTGAGGTTTTCAATTTTTTGGCTCGTTCTTCAACGAACCTATAGGACTGGAAAAAAAGAAAGAAACAAATTTGAACCTCTGTCAAAGGAAAAAGGAGTTAAATCTCCGACTGACATGAGAAAGCCGAATTTTGTAAAAGGTTTGAAACTTTACAATATAAACATTAACGGTCCCCTGTGCAGGGAGAACCATCCCCTGTGCAGGTAAAAGATCCCTTCTGTAATTACATAATTAATGTGTAGGCTTTCAACCAACAAATCTGGAGTGTCTGTAATGTACACCTGCACGTAATCCTCGCGAGTGGGTGTTGCAGTATATATAGAAAGAAAGGTCTAAGAGGAAAAATACTCGAACTTTTAGCTTTCCTCGATACTCACCAACAACATATTGTGACTATTCAGGAAACAAAGTGGCCCCCGCCAATAGGGGCTTGAAGAAATATATGGGCTGCATGATGCTTCCACGCAGAGCTGAATCCGGCCCGCACACTAGTACTGGTAAACTGCTTAGAGGATCTAAGCCTGTCCAGGAACAGCGGTGCGAGGCGGACCGTCCATGCTAATAAACCCTATTGGTTTCATTGGGCGACAGGGCTTGAGATGTCATTTCATCTCAATGTCGAGTAAAAGTCCCACTGACCGTTCCAAGGCGGTTCTTCTGTGATGGTTTATTTATGTTGTTGTTTGTTACTACTTACTGTGTGTATCACTTGTGTCTTTTTATTTTGGATGGCCATTTGGTCATTTTGTGGGGAAAGTAACTGTCCTTATGGCCATCCTTTGTTTAGGTTTCCATTATGGTCTGGTCGCTTCATGTTTGTGTTTCTTTCCCTTTGGTGTCTTTGATGGATGGTGTAAGTTAATTGTATCGATTCCTGATCTTTGTTCTACTTCTACTTTTCGGAATCTGTTTGGATTAAGTTTTTTTTGCAAACAAAATAGAAGTGAAGGCAATGATCAGGAATCGATACAATTAACCCACAGCTCCCATCAGAGACACCAAAGGGAAAGACACACAATTATGAAACAACAGACCCTAATAGAAACATCAATAGCGGAAAACTTCTCACGTTATAGCAAGTCGGTATCAACCACCTAACGACACAGTCGAAAACTTCCAGTTGTTTAAATATCAGCTGGATTGCATTAAGTCTCAGAATAAGGGTAAAAAATACTTCCCGCAGTACATGTCCTATGTGACTTCAACTTCAGAGAGATCGTTTAGCCTGGTAGGCTCAGCGAACAAGGCGCGATGCTGAGTCCGTCAGAAGGACAAATATTGGTTGACATCATGAATGATCATGGCGTGTAACAAATTGTTAACTGTCCTACTCGAGATTACAACACGTTAACGTTGGATTTTATTCTTACGACTTTACCAGGACAATTTGAAGATATTCAGTCTCCGGACATACTGAGTGGTCGTGATATTGTTTCTGGATTTTTAAAAATCTTGAACCTCATAGACCACCTATGAAGAAACCTCGCAGAAACGTGTAATTATATCAAAAGGGTGCCTATGAAATTATGAGGAAGGATGCCCTAAAATTTGCAAAAGAGAAATACTTTAATGGTCATTCAGACTCTCGGTCTGTCCAGGATAACTTTTATTTAATAAAAAGTCTTTCATTCAAGCTTCGTCCGAAAATCATATCCCCTCCAAAACTAACAGGTTTGTAGCTTCAAACTCTTGGATCACACCAGAAATAAGAAGAAAGATTCGGAGGAGAAATAAGATTCATGCTAAGGCCAAAAAAAATGGGAAGTGGTCAACTCCGGGCAAAATTTGAAAACTTGAGACGAGAAATTAAAAATGACATAAAAATCAACATGATCTGTATGTGAATAACTTGGTAGGTGCTGTAAAGGCAAATACCAAGTGGCCTTTTGGATGAACATTAACATTTGTCAGACAGACAGCATGCATTTAGGAAAAGGCATAGTTGCGAAACTCAGTTGAGCACGGTTATTAATGATTTGGCAAAACTCTTGGACAAAGGGGAGCAGGTGGAAACATTTATCCTGAACTTCGAGAAGGCTTTTGACACCCCACCTCATGAACAACTTAAATCCAAATTTTTTGGTTATGGAAATGGGGTGGGGGAGACTCTCAAATGAATAGATTCCTTCCTTTGCTACAGAAAACAGCGTGTTGTTGTTAATGGTGAATCTTCAGTATGGGTGCCAGTTTTATCTGGGGTTCCTTGGTCCGCTGCTATTCCCCCTGTACATTAATGATATTTCCACTGACGTTGACTCAGAAATAAGACGGTTCGCAGACGACTGTGTTTGCTATCGGGAAATCAGAGACACACGAAAATGGGGTATGAGATTTCAGCCCGTTAAATGCAGTATTATCCAGATAACTAGGAAGAGAACAAATAAAATTGAGGCTTCATACACCTTAGAGGGAACGGTCCTCGAAAATGTGAATTCCATTAAATACCTTGGTGTGACAATTACCCACGATTTGAGATGGAATACACACATTAGCAATATGTGTACAAAGGCGAATAGAATACTTGGGTTCCTGAGGCGAAATCTTCATCCGTGTCCTCAGGATGTGAAAGAGACAGCATATAAGTAGTTTAGGTCGTAGTACCAAAGCGTTAGTCCAAAATCGTTAATCCATAGACAAAATGGCAAATATCAATGTTCGGATCAACAGACATGGACTCCAGAAGAGTGTTATCAGGCGTCCGCGGATATTAAGCATTACTTGGTAAGCAAGCTTCGCCCACCATGCTCATCGACCCGAACGAAGAAATGTTGTAAATGCCGGGAAGGGTATGTCCGAGATTTTGGAAATCTTCCTATGGCTTTCCATTGGCAAACATATCAGAAATAATTCTGGAAATGGCCACATTGTACGGATCCACAAAATCATGGTGCCTCCCATAAAACTTCTTTAGTGTTGATACCAGTTTGGTTTTTTGATACCCATGGCATAACAACCTGGTAGTGAGCACCTTCCCACGTTCCATAAAGTCCTGATACTTTGAACAGGCGGCTCTTCTGTGGCGATTTATTTATGTTGTTGTTTGTTACTTACTGTGTGTGTCACTTGTGTCTTTTAATTTTGGATGGCCATATGGCCATTTTGTGGGAAAGTAACTGTCCATATGGCCTTCCTTTGTTTAGGTTTCCATTATGGTCTGGTCGCTTAATGTTTGTATTTCTTTCCCTTTGGTGTCTTTAATGGATGGAGTAAGTTAATTGTATCAATTCCTGATCTTTGTTTTACTTCTATCTAGCATAACGGATTAACTGTGAAACGTAAACTCCATATGCTGGTTCAGACGGGATATTACTGCTCTGGAAGGGAAAGTTAACAATGGGAAAATTGAAGTCATCTCGTTTACCGTACAGCCTAGTAGTAAGCTTCCCGTTGTCAATATAGAGATAACAATCCAAGTATGAGGAGGAGGTTGCAGTCTATGTTGCTTCCTTAATTTCAAGTTCACGTGGATAGATGAAAACCAAGTACTCTGCAAATTTAGCATTTTTCAGAGACAATAAATCATCTATATATCTGTAGGTGAAATTGAATTGTTGTGCAAGGCGTTTCTTGCCTGCTTTGAGGAGACTTTGTACAAAGTAGAAGTAAAACAAAGATCATGAATCGATACAATTATCCGCCTCATACGAGTACAAGAACAAGTCGGCAAGCAAAGGTGCACAATTAGTACCCATTGGTATGCCAATTGTTTGCTGAAATAATAGGCCACTGAACTCCACGAAAATATTGTCAATTAGATATTCCAGCATCCTTATGACATCTGCATAAGTGTACTTTTGTGGTGCATCAGAGTGATCTCGAACGAAGATAAAGGACTTGTTCGCCCAGTCTTGGAATATGATAGTTGCATCGGGGACCTAAGTGGAGTGGTCCTTAATGAAGAAACTGAAAACGATCGAATAGAGCTGCTAGATTTGAAACAAGCAATTACTGCTTTGAAACTGGGAGCATGACTAGAATTCTAGGAAAATTAAGATGGGAGTCTCAAGAAAAAGAGAAGAAACGGTAGGCCCATACTCTTATGCGAAGGTCTTAAGGGTGCTGCCAGCATTCCAACAGATGACCTTGTTCCCCCAGCTAGGCACTGTAGAAAGCACCATTCAATGGCGTTTCAGACCCTTACTGCAAGAACTGACATTTATAAAGAATCGTTCTCCCCCAGAACCATTGAAGATTGGAATGCCAGTCCCTTTCTTTCTTTCTACTTATAATGCGATCGGTCACATTTGACCATTACTCGCCAAAGGGAAAGATACAGAAACATGAAGCAACAGACCCCAACGGAAACACCAACAGCGGAAAGACAAAAGACACACCTGACAAAAATAAACCTCGACAGAAGAACCACATTGGAATGGTCAGCGGAAACGAATTCCACTGGGGGGGGGGGGGCTTAAATCGATTTTACGTGGCCACAATCCTCGCTTTTACTTCCGTCACGATTAAGACAAATAATATGTTCAGTCTGCATGAAGCCTACACAATAATCATGTTATTACGGTAGGGGTCTTTAACCTGCACAGGGAGCCTCCAGTTAACGTCCCGTTCCGAAGGACGGTTCAATTATTTCGACAGCTGAAGTTGCTGAGGATTTTGTAGCTTTGGTTAGATCTAGGGACTAATTTCCCATGGTGTATGAATGTCATTTGACGTATCACCTGTAATGTTGTTGTTGTGCTCTAGATCTAAAATGCCAATTAAGACCCAATACTTCATGCATGGTCAGGAACTGGAAAGTGTGGACTCAGCCAAGTACCTTGGGGTGACCATCAGCAAAGACCTTAGCTGGAATTCACACATATCAAATATTACAGCCAGTGCCAACAGGACCCTCGGCTTCGTCAAAAGAAATGTTAAAACAAAAAGTCAGGAAATAAAAACGTTGGCATATAACACCTTGGTTAGGCCACAGGTAGAATATGCCTCGGCCGTTTGGAGCCCCTATACAAAAGAAAATATCAACAAGATTGAAATGTTGCAGCGTAGGGCAGCCCGTTGGGTCACAAATGATTTCTCCCCTACAGCAGTGTTACAGACATGATGGGTGAGCTTGGATGGCGGTCACTTGAGCTCAGGCGCTATGATACGCGCCTTACAATGTTTTATAAAATCGTTTACGGTTTGGTCGCTATACCAGTTCCGTCACAGTTCGAACGCCTAACGACAAACACGCGTCACCACTCTCTGGCTTACAGGCAGATACACACCTCTGTCTCGTATTATTATTATTCATTTTTCCCTATGTCGGTTGTTCTTTGGAACAGGCTACCAGCTGATCTCGTCCTGGTTTCTGATCTTGACTCTTTCAAGTTAAGGGTCAGTTCGATAAACCACAGGCACTCTTAAGGTAATACTGTGTTTATCCTGCTTTTAAATATGTTCTATAAAAGGGTTATCCTTTGGGAGCAAACTCTCCTTACTAACACCCAAAATCTTTCATCTATGCTCACCTTTCTTTTATTCTTTTATCTCTGCACTATCACACTTTTACTTCTCTTACTAACACACCATGCGCAGCCATCCTAATAACACTCGGAAGAGGGTTGAGGATTATATAGAGATAGATAGATAGTTTCCAGTTTCCCCGTGTCACGGGTCGTCAGCTGGTGGGGTCCCAGGGAACGAATCCATTCTGGCACTACACCGTAGCCGTTCGGTGGTATCCCCATTCCACGTTGCCGGTGAATGGGGAGACCATCGCTCGGCTCCAGCCCCGTCGGTCCGTGTCTATCGTAAGTCCGCTGCAGTCGGTCCATTTTGTCTTCTACTCGACGTTATAATTTTTTGCTTGTCAATATGCCGAATCGTGTCAGAGCAGGAAAGGGTCAATTTTGATATTGGTATTTTTGTTTTTTATTTGATTTTTGTATATTTATGTAACTTATGAACATTTTTACATTGTTTGGTTATCACCTGTAACAATTCTGATTCTGAACAAATGTGTTTGTGAATTGTCTTCAAAAAGTGTCGGTGAATTGTCTTCAATTGTGTCGGTGAATTTTCTCCAAAAACCGTGCTTGTCGGTGAATTGTCTTGATTCCCTCTCTGTGGCGGCTTACTATTGATTCAATTAAACGTACACATCCGAAGAAAAATCGAAAAATGTCGTCGAGGCGTGTGTTGTCGGATGACTTAAAAACTCTTGAATTTGAGACCAGCGAAGATGTTGAAGTTACACCTACATTTGATAACATGGGAATGAGAGAGGAGCTTCTTAGAGGCGTATATGCATATGGTAAAATCGTTGTATTTGCTTACGAAGACAATACAAATCAGCAAAATATTTGTTGTGTTTAGTGTTTCTTGCTTTCATTCTACTGATACTGCGGCACCCGCCAATCGGGGCTTGAAGAAACAGATGGGCTGCATGATTCATCCAGGCAGAGCTGAAACCGACCCGCACAAGCGTCATCTAAGTCAGCCCAGGCACAGCTGTGCACGAGTTGGACCATCCATGCTTAATAACTGAGGCTTGATATCCTCACATCAATGAAGTAGGATATATATCTTTCCATTGGTATATATATCATTTCAGTTTTATGATAAATATCTGGATAAATATCTAGAAAGTTAAAAAGCAGGTGAAATCAGATTTTTCACATTTTCTCTTCACCCCCTGGTTGTTAAATTTGTCTGGTTTGGTTTGGTTTGGTTCATAGCCATTCGGCCGCGGTAACTCTCAGGTATTGTCTTTGTCTTCGTAAGCGTCATCTAATTATATAATCTCTGGGTACATTGTTAGACGCATTTGTGAAGTTCAGAAGTTAGTTTTATTTACTTATTTTTTTTTTTATTTTTTTGTTTTTTTTTTAGCATTATCTTTTAAAATCTCTTTGTTGAGTCAATGTAGTTGTCAAGTATGCTTAGGATTTCTTCTTGTATGTATTTGGATTCATCTTCATCCTCTTTCTCTTCCAGGAATTGCTCAACTGTCAAGTACCTTAGGCCGTATTTCAGGAGCAGTTCTTGTTTCATTTTCTCCCTTGGTCCTTCATATTTTGGGCAGTGAAGTAAATAATGTTGAACATCTTCAATATCACCACACTCGCAGAATGGATCGTCTGCTACACCTGTCTTGTGTCTGTATTCCTTTAGTTGACTGTATCCATTCTGCAACTGTAGTAAAGCTCTCTGATGTTTTTGTGCCTTGAAGCTGATTTTCTTTGGCTTAACTAGTGGTTTCAGTTCATACAGTGTTCTCCCTTTTTCTGATATTTTCCATCTACGTTGCCACTTTGTAGTTACCGCTTCCCTGGCTCCTTGCTGTATTTCTGCCTGGCTTGTCTCTCCATTGTCTTCAGGCATGTCCTCTGCCTCTTTAGCTGCCTCCTTGGCTAATTTGTCAGCTGTTTCATTACCAGCTATCTCCGCATGACCTGGTGTCCACTGTATCTTTACCTCTGTGCCACTCTGTTGTAGATCTTTCATAATTTGTAGGATGTCAGAGCTGGTCTTTTTATGTGTCTTGTTCTCCCAGCCAAGTTGCAAGATTCCTACAGAGGTCTGACTATCGCTGAAGATCATAACTGAATCAATTTGGCGTCTTGTTTTCTCCTCGAGAATGAAGTCCAGGGTAATCTTTATGGCTACTAGCTCACCCATAAGAATTGAGGCAAGTTTAGAGACAGGCTGCTTAAGTTCCACTTTGTCACTGTTTGGTAAGATTATGCAGGAACCTGCTCCACATGGACCAGGATTTCCTCTACATGATCCGTCTGTAAAAGCCACCACTGTGTTACTGGAAATACCATGTAAAAGACCTTCCACTACTTCTCTGGACTCTTGTTCCTGTGCCTTGGTTCTAGACTTGGACGAGCCTAAATTGGACCAATATTCTGGTCTTCTCATTGTTGGCTGGAGACTTTCCAAGTAATTGGCTTCTGGCTCAATCATCTGTATACTGACATCTGTTAAGGATGTCATGTCAGTTATCTGTTCCAGCATTTTGCCAAGTGGAGTTGAAAACTTTTCTCGTTCATTATTTTCAGTTGTAGATTGACATTTATTGAGTGACCGTTTGATGTACTCAGTTGAAGGTTTTGCCATGATTTTTGCGCACTCTCTGATAGCAATTTCTTCCCGCCGAAGGTCCAAGGGAAGCACTCCTGCCTGAACTTCTAATGCCTCACAACTGGCTGTATTGGGACAGCCAAGACATAATGCTAATCCCTTTCTTTGGATTTTTTCCAGTTGCCCACAATTTGCTACTTGCCACACAGGAGCAGCATATTCCATCTGAGGGACAACTATGCTGTTGTAGAGCTTTATCATATTTGCTGGGCTTATTTTCTCTGTTCGTCCAACAATCATTAGTTGTGCAAGGGCCTTAGCTGCTTTTTTTTCCACTAAGTCAATATGATGTTGGAATGTTAACTTGCTGTCCAGAACAACACCAAGAACTTTCACCTTTTCTGTGCTTTTGAGAACTTTTCCCTTCATTTCCACTGCCGGTACGGTATGCTCTGTGTTTTTTGTGAATAGGCAGCACTCAGTTTTATCAGCATTCAATTTCATCCTCCATTTGTATGTCCAACTGGCAATAGTTGCCAGATCTTTGGCCATCTCTCTACTGAGGTCATCAACGCTATCTCCAGTCAACCAAATTGTACCGTCGTCTGCAAATTTGATTTTTTCACTGACAATGTTTTTATATATGTCACTGACATACAAGTTGAAGAGAACTGGAGAGAGGACACTTCCCTGCGGTAGTCCTAGTTTAGTTGGAAATGTGGTACCAGCCGTTCTCTTCAGTATGCATGCTGCATTCCTATCCTGGAGAAAATCTGCAATCCATGTCCAAAAGACCCCATCTATTCCTTTGTCATGTAGCTTCACAAGGAGCCCCTCTCTCCATACAGTGTCGAAAGCCTTCTCCATATCTATGAAGCTAGCCAGGGTAGCTTTACCTTCATTAAAACCTCAGTATAGGAGGTTTTTGTCTTTTAATTATTTTTGAAATATCCTATGATTTTTCTTTTGTGGCTTAAGTTTTTCTCGGGTTGGTCTTATAAATTGAAACATGCAAGAACAATCCTGTTTGTCTCCGGTTGATATATACTGCCTTCTATATGCATGGGTATTCGTTTAGTACTGAAAGTTAATTTTAGCCTCAAGTGCACAGGCAGTCTATGCATGTGTTCTTTAAATTACTTTAAACTATCCCAGTGTTTCTTTGCCCCAATGACACCTCTGAGTATAAGCTTAGAACATAAAGTTAAATGATGAATCAAACTTGCTTGTCTTTCATACAACCCTCATGATAAATTGTACCCCCTGTGTTTCAACTGTAGCTTACTTTATTGTACCATTTGCAGGATTAAAAGCAGTCAAAAATTATTTTACATAATTTTTGCAGTTGTCCCTATTTGAAATACTAATGTTTATTGTTTTAATTAATACGAAAAACCATTACATGTATTTTTAATTGAATCAGTTTTCTACATTTGTCATTTTTCTATTTGCCTTGGTACCATGGGAATGCCTGTCGGCATTAGAAAATTCTGCCTGGGTACATATCTGTCAGGTTTGTAAATACACGCTGAAGTATTGTGATCATTACTCCTCCTTAATTGTAAGAAGAGACCCTATAGAAAATTAACATAAAATTATTTTAGTGCTGAATAGCACTAACTGTGAAATATTTATACTGTAACGTTAACTACCTTGGTACCATGGGAAACCGGGCTAATGTCCAAGTATGACCGACTCAGTATAGGAGGTTTTAGGAATTCCGTTTATGACGTCATTCTTGCGCATGCGCAAAGTACTGGCCGTCAACTGAAACGGCCATCGCTATTCAAATGTATTGGTGGAACTTAAATGCTAACAATATTCAGACATTTTGAGAGAAAATATACCCGTTTTCATTGAAATAATGCCTTGAGAAGGAAAGAATGATAATTTACTTTCATTACCGAAATTCATTTATCCTAAATCCGTTTTTAATTGACGAAAATCTTTTCGTGAATGACCCATGTCAATGGCTTGAGATACCGTTATTCACGAAATAAGTTTAAATACGTAACTTTCGTTTTATTCTATATCTATCTATCTTGAGAAATCTGTCTAACGATCTGTATACATGTGCAATTTAAATGTCAATACTGACAGTCGAAATAAACTAATGACGGAGGGGCGTTGAGTCAATGTTGGTTCGACGTCATGCCGCCGACACCCACTCCAACTCATTTCATTGTCACATGACCGTTGGCATGAGAGAGAGACAGAGAAGGAGGGGTTTGACTGACAAACTGGCAGTAGACAGACAGACGACACACAGACTGACTCACTGAATAACTGACTAACAGATGAACGGACGGACTGTTAGACAGACAAATAAACATACTGACAGTCGAAAAAACCAACAAAAAACAACCAATGAGTGGACTTACAGACGGGCGTAGAGTCAACGTTGGCTTGACGTCATGCCGTCGATAACCACTCAAACTCACTTCAATGGCACGTGACCGTTGAGATGGTTTGACTGATCCCTGTATCCAAGAAGCCCATAACCCTTTTTGTACCAAATGTAATCTTCCTCCTTATTTATAGCAGGAGACATTTTCAAAATTTAGGGGTGTCAGGTTTTGTTTTCTTCAAAATTTATTTGGAAAATGGCCGAACGTTTTTGCAAACAGTGTAGGCCCTGATCAGACGCCGCATTCTGCGGCGTCTGATCAGGGCCTGCACTGTTTATCACTTACCCTTTTCGGGGTTTCCTGTACCAAATGGGTTAATGTAGACCTAAGGGCTGGGCAGGTTGAACCAATCTACAAATCTACCAGATTTTTAAGTAATTTTAAGTAAAGTCTTGCACTTGCAAAGGAGTGTTTAACATTCTTATCAGAGAGCCAGATAAGCTTCGTATTTTCGTAATTTACGTATTGAAAATAGCAAAATACGAAGTGCTTACAAATTTTGATCGTACCATTTACGATAGACATTACTAAAGTTACGAAGGAAGCTCAAATTTAGCTCGTATTTACGAAGCTCCCGTAATTGGCCGTTTGGTACTTATCCGTCGACAATTGTCAGCACAAAAACATTGAATAGACTGGGAACCAGTTAAAATTATTGGCAGTCTTACTGTCTAGACGCTCTATTCCTCAGACTAATATAGCCGACGGCTGGTGTACAAGCGTTTCCGTGATTTTAGATGCACTTGTTTTGCAAACCATCCAAACAGAATCAAGACAGTTCCCCGACACGGCTTTTGGGAGATTTTTTAAGACAATTCTCGACGCTTTTTGATCCCCGAAACCTTTGTCCAATATGATATGATCTGTAACGGCTAATCCTAATTGTTAATTATTAATTAAGGATAATTATTGATAATTGATATATTATGTAAATATTTTTGTGTCTCCTTCTTATTGTTGGACCGATGAAAGGACCCTAAAAGTAGGTGAAATGTTTTTTTTTTTTTTTTTTTTTCATTAATCATTAACTTGTTTTTTGAAACGAAATACAAATATTAACAATGATTTACCAGTTACAGATCAAATTTTAAAATGTCAAAAAGCTGTCTAGATAGCTCCCCCCCCCCCCATTAATGCCTCCCCTTCAGTACGCACATAAAGCAGGGGCTGACAAATCCATTGCCCGGCCGCCCGGGACAAGTCCGAAATCGCGCCGGGTTGGTGCACTTTAACCTTTCGACGCCCGGTCGGGCAAGCGCAAAAATCGTCTACAACCGTCGGTAAAACTAGACCAGTAAGTAAATCACAATAATATCCGCTTTGTCGGCAATTCAGAGACAAAACCATCTATGTTTTTATAACGGTTCAATTATGACACTATTGTTAATCCCTGTCATATAATTACCAATTAAACACGATTGCCCGGCGGTGCGTGTCTTTCATTACTTGTGCAGTGTGTACCACCAGCGCTATCGATAAGCGTGACAAGGTGTGAAAATAAGATTAAGTTATGTCTCTAATTTGCGTCTATCCCTGCCATAAAATTTAATCCACAATCAATGTGAAAATGATTTAATAGCTCCTAAGACGATTTGCTACATATTACGGTAGTAAAAACGGACTATTTTACTATCTCGTGAACAGTTATGTTTTGGCGCCAAATAGCAGACGCTGACAGAAAAGTCGAATTTTTTAATGTTGGTAACCGCGGATATGTCGCGCCTCTATCCACAACCGTTTAGCTAGCGAGAAAATATTTTTTACCGGTTCCAAACATTTTTAATGAAAGAGATACGCCCAATTAAAATAAAACAATGACGTTAAACACGTGTAGGGTTGCTGGGGTCGGATGACGTCATTTACCGATCGCGTGCAGAAAAATGGGAGTGGTGGTTTATGGGCGACGATTTGGATGGCGGAAAGGATGATCGCATTGAACGTGCTTGTATGGCGGTCGTGAAAGTTTGGGTTCGTTTTGAATCGAGGGGGCCCTCGTCCTGTGGTTCATGCTAAATAAATTACATTCTTTTAATCTTTTATCTCGCTGCCCTGACACTTCTGATCTTTTGAGTAGATTTATATCGGCTGTAGCCCTTGTTTATCATGCGTGTCAAGCTAAATGAGTTTATATAACTGTATCTTAAATTGCTAATCGGTAAAGGTATTATGTCAATTAACTTGAAAAAGTACCGTTATTGACTGTCACAACAACAGTATTTTCTACCGTATTACCGCACACAGGGAAATAAATAGAAGTGAATGCAATGATCAGGAATTGATACAATTAACCCGGAGCTCCCATCAGAGACACCAAAGAGCAAGAAACACAAACATCCTAATGGAAAGTGGTTGTGCTTGAAACTTTAATGCATACTTCAGGCCTCATGTTTTTCAGGCATTTTCAGGATTTCTGGCTTTTAGAGCTTGATTTAAGGCTCTAGATTTTGTTCTCCTGCATTCTGTTAAACATCTAGCCTTCTGTATTCTTTATCAATAACCAATTTTGACTGTGAACAAATCAAATTACTTTATACAATAACAAATTGCATGACAATGTAGATCCTGATCAGATGGCTTCTGATTCTGAATCCATCTTATCTGGATCTACATGTTAACAAAGGTAGAGTATGTTGTGTTTGGCAGGAAAGGTGTTAAAATACTATTTCAGGCTATCCTTAGAGGCATGGAAAAGCTTGGTCAGTATGAGGCCTGACACCTGTTTGTACACTGCTAACATCCATTAATTAAGGGAATTAATTGCTTTATCTTATGTATAATTCTAAGCAAATAAAGAATTGGAGCATTTTCCTTTTATATTAACCCGAATTAAATGTTTTTCAATCCTGTTGCGATTTTGGTAGGTTGGAAGAAATTGTTGAACCAAGTTTACAAAAGTTACCAAACAACCTCTGGATTTGATCAGTACATTTACTGACCCAATTATTCAGAATACTGAAAAGGTTTGCATTTTGATAAGTAAATACTGATAGGGGCTAAAAAGTTATCTGGAGCTATGATTCTTATGCTCTGAAAGAGTGTTCTACGTTTGTTTTGAATTTAATGTTCCAATCCCACTGAGTCTTGATGGGTCCGAGCACTGGGCAAATGGCATTTTATTAAGCAACGCCTTATTATCGCCAACGAAACGTTGTAACGTTTCATTGACGTTGCAAAGCCAAATTCAATGCATCGCGTTGAAGTTGGTTTGATCACGTTGTTGACACGCTACATGTCAGTTGACGTAGCGTCATTTAACGACAAACTGTAATTTACATTTGCCTGCGCTCGCTAATTGTTGGTACGCTGAGAGAGAGTGAGTGAGAGAGAGGGGGGGACCCTGCTGGGTCGTATGTACAATATATCATTTTCGTAATGCGAAATTTCACATCTGGCAGCATATCGGTGTTTCTCCCATTATCTTACATCAGAATTCTCCAAAAGTTTAAAAGAATTCCACTCTTTTACGCTGTAATTAACACTTTATCTGTCCCACTGCCTTTGAAGCAATACGACAAATGACGGCCAGGGCTTTTCCCATTCTATTTTTAGAACCGGAAGTACGTCACGAAAAAACCTCCTATATGAAGATAGATAGATAATAAACCCTATTGGTTTCATTGGACGACAGGACTTGAGATGTCATTTCATCCCAGTGTCGAGTAAAAGTCCCACAAAGTTGGAAGCAACATCTCCAAATGACCTTTACACTGTTGACAGGGACGTTAAATCGCAACTCAAACAAACAATCTACTGATACTGCGATCAGTCACATTTAACCATTACTCACAGGTGTACATTACATGGTGTACATGAGCACGATAGCTCGGTGGTTAGTGCACTTGCCTCTGATGCTAGGGATCCTGGGTTCGATCCACGGCAGCAGTGAGAAATTCGCAGAAAAACTAAGACTGAGGCAAAAACTAAAAAGACTGGCAGTAAGACAATTTGGTCAAAGTTCCAGGATCTTAGACGGGGAAATAAAGGCTAATATTAAGACGCTATCTATCTCCTCATACTGAGTCGGTCATATTTGGCCATTACCTCGGGTGGGTGGCTAAATTTAGAATTTAGCACAAAAAAATAAATCATCTCTGGATGAATCCTTAAAACTATTTACAATCCAAACAGAGAGGTATCCTAAAACACATACCTCTGAGTCTCAATCTTATACTGTGCAGGCTTTGAACTCCTCTGCAGTCTTGGCATTCACCGCAGAAGATGGAAGACTATTTCACTGAGGAATAGTTCTAGGGAAGAAAGAGTTTTTCAGGACGCAGCATGATTCGTATGTGAATGAGTCAATGACTTGGTTGGTGACATCAAGTCCAATCCTGGAGATTTTTATCGGTACAGAATCATAAACTTTTGTCAGACAGACAACATGCATTGGTTAGGTCAAATTGGTGCGTTAACCTAATTACACTTCCCCTGACAGACTAATTTGTTTTCGTGAGGGACTGACATTTACCCTTCTTGAAAATTAATATCAGTCTCCATGTAAGAATACGACCGGATTGAGGGACCGGTCCAATGTCCTTTGATCTACAGTCCAGAAAACATCCGACAGTGTGGTCCAGGTCTGTAAATGAGACCCAGGTTATGAATATTCTTCAAAATGGGCATCTTAAAAACAAGGTAGTTTACCTGTATCTACAGAGCTCAGATCACCATACAGAGACTGGTCTTCAAAAATTTCGAATGTTAACCATGGGCTGGTCTATATCAGCTGCTGGTTGTACCTCAAGGACCTCTGCTGTTGGTAGTACCTCTGGTGCCTCTGCAGCCATTGGTGCCTGTGGTTGTTCATCACACACACACACACACACAGAAAGAAGCAGGTAGGTAGTTTATATCATTTATTAGCATATACAAGGAAAGTCCCGCTTTTCTTCCCGACCATTGGGGCTTGGGGATATAGAATGGGCGGCATGATGCATCCACGCAGAGCTAAAACTAACCACGCGTAAGTACTGGTAAACTGCTTAGAATGACACTCTGCCCAGGCAAAGTGGTAGGACTCAAACTGTTCAATATAAGCCTTTTGGTTTCACTGGGAAGCAGCGGCTCCAAAATGACCTAGAAGAGTGTTGACGGGGATGTTAAACCGCAAAACAAACAAAACAAAAATCCACAAAAAAACAACAAACATCCGAACCACCGCGTTAGGTCGGCCAGTATTTAAAAAGGGAAAACAGTTATCTATTACTGACCGTTTCAAGGCGGTACTTATGTTGTGTTTCCTCAATGTTACATTTGCTATCTCCATGTGCATATTGTCTTCAGCAATATTGCCACCTGGATATTAGCTGCCCACTATACTTCCGTTTTTGCTTATGTTTCAAATAAAGGATACATTTCAGAACAACCTGCCTCCAATTGCCAACATACTGGGTGTTCAGGTCTGCATGGAAGCATCATTTAGCCCATCTATTTTTTCAAGCCCCGATGGGCGGGGGCCAATTATCTGTGTTTGATGTATTAAAAAACACACAAATTTTCATGATCTGGAGATGTGAATAGAAACAACAAGAGGGGGGGGGGGGTTGCAGGGCAGATGGCTGTTTGATTGTGGTTTGTCCCGGCTTGTTTTTCTCCCGGTCTCAGGTAAGGGTCTTAAGTCTATCGGACTGTGGCTTGTCCTGGCTATCTTTTGCTTTATTTTTCTGAGATGATAGATTAAATTGCTCGGTTGGAGAAGTTTAACGAGTCCATGCAAAAGCCTATGTTCGGAGCATAAAAAAGAAAAGCTAGTTCAATTTTTACTACGAAAAAGGACATGTCTCAAGTCATGAAAGGTGGCCAAATTTTGTAGGGGCTTGTTAACGTAATGCTTACTTCTCTCCACTTCAACATATGTTTAAAAAGATTAAATAATCATCTGACATTTTTGGACTCTTCCACTGGGTCCATTTGTCATTAAGGAGTGTATTATTTAGTTTATGTTCTATAAAAGGGTTATCCTTTGGAAGCAAGGAATACACCACAGAGCTGAAAAATATGGAGTGTACATGTTTTCTGGGCCAGACTAGCTAGTTTCGGCCAATTAGGTCAATTCATTCTATGTTTGACGGAAAATCATGTTAGCAAACATTTCAGGCCCTGATCAGGCGGCGTATTTCTTTCATAAAAATGTTTGGAACCGGTAAACATATTTTCTCTATTGCAAAACGGTCGTGGATGGAAATGGATAGAAAACGTTGCTCTGCATGACTCCCGACTTATCCCCGGAAGTGCCTTGTTAATCACCAACAACAGCAAACAGGTGTCTTTACACAAAGCGTTCGACTTTTTCCGGCTTTTGCGCCAAAACATAACCATTAACAAGATAGTAGAATAATACGTTTTATTAGGCATACATCCACCGTTAGATGTAGCTAATCGTCTTAGAAGCGATTAAATCATTTTCCCATTGATTTTGGATAAATTTTTATGATTGAATAGACATAACGTTACCTTATTTTCACACCTTGTCATGCGGAACATTGAAAGCTTACTGATAGCGCCGGAGGTACACACTACACCAGAAATGAAAGACACGCACCGCCGGGTAATTCTGTTTTAATTGGCAATTATATGACCTGGATTAACAATGGTGTCATAATTGAACCGTTATAAATATATGGGTGGTTTGTCTCTTTATCGCCGATAAAGCGGACCAGTGTTGCAGTTATTGTCATTTACTTACTGGCCCAATTTTACCGTATTTAAGGAATCAAACGACTGGCAATTGTAGATGATCTTTTTGCACTTGCCCGACCGAGCATCGTAATGTCAAAGTGCACCTGCCCACCGCGATTTAGGACTTGTCCCGGGCGGCCGGGCAATGGAATTATCAGCCCCTGTCTGTCGTCATATACATTCATGCATCTATCATGTAGATACATGTAAATCAAGTAACTAGGACGGACAATTGAAAACTCTCACGTAACCAGGACAGACAATGAACTTAAATTCACGTAACAAGGACAGACGATGTGTCTGTCATGTTACGTGCTACAAGAAAAGTCCGATAAAGTCGTGAGCATGAATCTACTTTTAAAAAACGTGTCGAGTAAATTTAACAAACGGTTTGGCTGTAACGGCAGTGAGCTAAAAAGATAGCCACCTTGTTTTATTTGAGTAATATTAATCCTTGATGCAAAATAACCCATCTGTCTTGTTACATGCACATTTGAACAAACGTCTGTCCGATTTCCGAAGTTCGCAAAAGAAACTGGTCAAAACTCTCACAAACTTCACCGGGTTTTAAAGCACATTATTTTGCAACATATTTCCGGTTTATTAGTACATTAATTTGTAGCAACGAAACCAAATACTATCAGATTGATAGAAAATACAGTAAGTTCACGTAACTTACCATTTCACGTAATTTTCGGACAGACAGTATGTTATTTAAAATTACGGATCAATGAATCGACAGCGGAATATTTGTTTTCACTCAGATATTGCCGGTATACATGTAAATTTATGTTACATCGATTTATTGAGTTTGCTAGCCAGCATGAGGAAATATGGTTAAAAGTTCACCAATGCACGTAACATTGAAATATTGACAGACATCCAGGTAAGCAAACTGAATCGTGATTATTTCCAAAGTTGTTGCACTTATCTGAGTTAGGCTCGATTTATCTAAAGATATGAAGCTGGTGTTGCATTAAGAATAAAAAAAAACTTTATCAATCATAAGCAGTCTAAAATTTCCAAATTAATATTTCGTTCTGCAGTTGACAGACGTTACGTGAATAAGGGTTGTCAAAATTAAACATTTATTGAGTGAAGAGGAAGTGGCGTAGAAAATTTTTTCCCACTGAAAATAAAAGTTGAAACTTGCTTTATCCTTGTGCATATCTGACAGTTTTAGCAAACATTTCACAATGCTAGAAAACTTGTGTTAAATTACTGTAGCTTAGTTTGTACTCTTAACCCAGACAGAAAAATAGTATTTTCTGTATATAGATGGTACAGTGTAAGGATATAAAATAACACAAGGCGCTGAAACTATTTTTATTATCTCTTTAGTATATCAACAACAGATAAAAACACATACTGCAACAAAATATGCGTACAGTAAAATTATTTATAGCATTTAAAAAATTGTATACTAAAATACTCTAAAGCAAATTATGAGTCATTTAGAAAAAGGCACAGTTGTGAAACTCAGCTAAGCACAGTTATTAATGACTGGGTCAAAATCTTGGACAAAGGGGACAGGTGAATACATTTATTCTGGACTTCGAGAAGGCTTTTGACACCCCTCCTCATGAACTATTTAAATCTAAGTTATTTGGTTATGGAATTGGGGGGAAAGACCCTCAAATGGATAGATTCCTTTCTTTGCTACAGAAAACAGTGGGTTGTTGTTAATGGTGAATCTTCGGAGTGGGCTCCAGTTTTGTCTGGAGTCCCGCAAGGGACCGTTCTTGGTCCACTTTTGTTCTCCCTGTACATCAATGATATTTCCACTGACATACTCAGAAATAAGACTGTTCGCAGATGACTGTGTTTGTTACCGGGAAATTAGAGATACAGATGACTCATTGAAACTTCAGGCTGAGATAGATTAGGACGTTGGGTCCGTAAATGCGGCATGAGATTTCAGCCAGTTAAATGCAATATTATGCAGATAACTAGGAAGAGATCTAATAAAGTTGAGGCTTCTTACACCTTAGAGAGAACGGTCCTCGGGAATGTGGACTCCATTAAATACCTTGGATTGGCAATCTCACACAACTTGAGATGGAATACTCATATAAGCAACATGTGTACTAAGGCAAATATAATGCTTGGTTTCCTGAGGCAAAATCTTCATCAGTGCCCTCAGGATGTAAAAGAGGCAGCATATAAAGGTCTTGTTCGCCCAATCTTGGAATATGGTAGTTGTATCTGGGACCCCAGTGGAGTGGTCCTTAACGATGAATTTGAGAAAGTTCAGAATAGAGCTGCTAGATTTGTAACAGGCAATTACTGCTTTGAAACTGGGAGCATGACTGGAATACTTGGAAAATTAAAATGGGAGTCTCTCAAGAAATGGAGAGAAGACAGTAGGCATTCCAACAGATGACCTTGTTCCCCCAGCTAGACACTGAAGAAATCACCATTCGTTGGCATTTAAGACCCTTACTGCAAGAACTGACATTTATAAAGAGTCGTTCTTCCCCAGAACCATTAGAGATTGGAATGCCCTTCCAGATTCAATTATTTCGACAGCTGAAGGTGCTGATGATTGTGTAGCTAAGGCTCGTTTCATAAATATCATATGAAATGACCATGAGTGTAAGATGCTTTATATCCAAGTTTAATCTCCTTTTACTACCAGTACATCTGATACTTTCTTCGCCTTCAGACCATTAGGCTCGAACATGTCCAAAAGTTGTCTGGCAAAAGAAACCCTATTCTTTTTCTGCTCAGAAGTTAAAACATGTACCCATAGTTCAGAAATATTTCTTAGTCCCTAACATTCTTTCATGGAGATTGATCATGAAATCTTTTCTACAGTCATTCTCGCCCATCCGCTGATTCAAGAAGGTCAGTTGTCAGTTTCTGGCGAAAGAATGTGCACTATACTGGGTAACTGCCTGCCCAGCAAAAGTGTGGATAGGTAAACTGACCGGCTTAAAAATGACCTAAAATAGTGTTGACTGGGTCGTTATACTCCAATACAAACAAACAAACTTTCTTAATCCCAATCCTTCATCTACCACTTTATGGACAGTACCAATAGAAACATCCAAGTGAGAACTTATTTCAGGAACAGAAACATTGGGCCCAATGTCTACCTGGTCTTTTGGGTAGATTATTTACAAGCTTGACTTTTTCTATTAACCCTTTTTATACCAAATGGAGTCTTCTTCCTTATATATAGCAGGAGTCCATTTCAAAATTTAGGGGTGCCAGGTTGTGATTTCTTCTAAATTTATTTGGAAAATGGCTGAACGTTTTGCAAACCGTGTAGGCCCTGATCAGATGCTTGTTCTGCGGCGTCTGATCTGGGCCTGCACTGTTTGCAAAGTACCACTTTAAGGGGTTTCCGGTACGAAACGGGTTAACAACCATAATATTGGTTTTCCTAAACCAGTGATGGTCACGTGGACAACAGCGTGAATTCAGATTTTGCCATTTAGTAAATTTGGATTCAGTAGGAGCTAAGGCCCATATCACACATCCTGGTGAATACATGTCATTTGACATGTCAACAGTAACAATTCCGATTTCACTTATTGAGAGTAGAAGAAAAATCTGACTCATTAGAAACTGTTCCATTCATAACTGTCTAGCATAGCCCATGGGGGCTTGGAGAAATAGATTGGGCTGCATGGTGCTTCCACACAGAGCTGAAACTGACCACACACAAGTGCTGGTAAACCGCTTAGAAGGTCTAAGCCTACCCATGCAAAGTGGTTAGAGTCAGACAGTCCAATGCATACGAGGGTAGGCCGAAAAGTTCTGAGCCTGACCAAGATCCAATGGTTTGTCCATGTTGAAAGTGCCTTATTTTTCAACATAGTCTCCCTTCCTGTCCACACACTTCCTCCAGCGATGCTGGAGTCCTTTGATCCCAGTGGTATAGAATGTCTCATCTTGGTCCCTGAAAAACTCCTCCACAGCAGCTATCACCTCCTCGTCTGACCGATAATGCTTCCCAGCCAAGTGCTTTTTCATTTTTGAAAACAGGAAATAATCTGATGGAGCTAGATCAGGTGAATAGGGAGGGTGATCGACAAGTGTGAAGCCACAGTCATGCACAGCAGCCATTGCGACAACCGATTATGAGCAGGCGCATTGTCCTGATGGAACAAGACCCCTTTTGTCAATTTTCCGGTATAGCCTTAATTGCTTTTCGCAATTGTTTTAGCAGATCTGCATAATACTTCCTATTAATTGTTCTGCCCTTTTGAAGGTAATCTATGTATATTACACCCTTGGCATCCCAGAACACTGATGCCATAATTTTCCCTGCAGAGGAGACGACCTTTGCCTTCTTTGGAGGGGATGAGCCAGGATGCTCCCATTGCATGGATTGTCTTTTGGTCTCTGGTTCAAAGTGATGAACCCAACACTCATCCTGGGTGACAAAACGGTCAAGAAAACCATCTTGATCTGCTTCAAAAATAGCCAAGTTGGCTTGTGACAGGTTCAGTCTGGTCAACTTTTGGTCAGGCGTCAAAATCTGTGGCACCCATCTGGCGGAAACCTTCGACATTCCTATTTCACTGTGTAGAACGTTCGCTACTCGTTCATGGGAGATGCCAGCAGTGTTAGCTAACTGATCCACAGCTAAACGCCTGTCATCCATCATGGCCCTGTGCACTTGGCTGATGGTTTCCTCAGTTGTTGCCGTTGTGGGTCGTCCACGCCGGTCATCATCTTCAAGGCTGTCCTTGCCCATCTTAAAATTTGCTGCCCACCTTTTCACGGTTGCATACGAAGGAGCATCATCCCCTAATGTAGCAACCATATCGGCATGAATGTCCTTACGTGTAGGAGCTAACCCCTTTTTATGGAGGTACTTGATGACACCACCATGCCAGATTTTGTCCATTTTCTCAAAAACGTGCTAGTATCAATTTTCAAAGTCTAGAATTTCTACTTTATGTAGAAGCCTCCGTGGTGCAGTGGTTACGCTACTCGCCTTGTAAACCAGGGTTCGCAGGATCTATCCTGGGCTTCTCCAGACTTTTGGAAGAGTCTTTAAAACCGAGGTCCCGTCTCCGTGTGACCTTAGCTGTTGGTGGGACGTAGAACTCAGATACTCACTTACTTCTACATTATTGCAGGTAAACTTGAACTCATTTGAGTCAAATCAAGTAATAAATGTTTGGATTTAGTAAATACGAAATTACATGGCTGTTCTATGCCTGCTTCTTGGTCAGGCTCAGAACTTTTCAGGCTACCCTCGTATAAGCCTTTTGGTTTCATTGGGCGGCAGGGCTTGAGATATCATCTCATTTCAATGTCGGGTTAAAGCCCATAAAATTGGAAGCAAGTTCTCCAAAATGACCTATAAAATAGTGTTGATGGGGGACGCTGAACCTCAATTCAAACAAACAAACAAATACTGTCTAGCATAAGAGTAGCTGTTTTCCTTCCTCTTCTTCCTGTGTTAACACTTATCTTGCTGAATATTCATTTAAGCCACACCCATTTCTGTCTATCAACCAATCAAATTACTTGATGTAATTTATTGCTACAAATTCATAAATTGAATGCCAAACAGTGTAGATCCAGATCAGATGGCTTCTGATCTGGATCTACACTGTTTCCAAAGATAGGGGTTATCGTGAACAGCAAGATAAGAGTTAAGATAGGAATCTTTGGGAATTTTAGTACTAGCTGTACATGTATGTTAGATAGTCAAGACTGAGCCAAGCCTGAAATTGTGTTCGTAGAAGTAAAAGTTTAGCAGCTTTTAGCTGGAAATTAATGTTGATTTTTATTTCACTTGCCTTCTGATTATATGGGACCCAAGTTGTGTTCAAGAGCCATTTTTATTGTCCCCTCACATTAAAGTTGTGGTGGGGATATAGCATCGCTGCTGTGCGTCCGTGTGTGTTAATGTACCTGTATGTATGTCCAGAACCTTGTGAACAGGATAGAAGACAAAGCTATCATCATAGAGGCACCTTGGCACAGATGTTCCCCATGGAGAGAGGATGAACCCTATTGATTTTCATTGTCAAATGTCAAGATCCCAATGGACTTGGCATTCAAAACCTGTGAACAGAAGACAAAGCTGTAATCATACAAGCATCTAACCTTCCACAAATGTTCCCGGTGGAGAGAGGATGGACTTTGACACAATCAGGTAGCCATTGTTTTTTTTTAAAAAAGGCAATTACAAAGTGAGTGAATAATTACCGGTATATTGCTATATTCAAGCTAATATCACTCTCAGCTGTGATGTTGCTGTTTTCTTTTGAAAAGTATTTTTTTCTATATTGCAGGTTTTGAGAAGCCTTCAGCCATCCAACAGAGAGCAGTTAAACCTATAGTGAAGGGAAGAGATGTTATAGCTCAGTACGTACATGTTACATGATGTCAGATAAGAAGTAATCTGAATGGTTAAGGGATACGTTTACTTATCTTTTATTGTCAGTACGTAAGTACGTACTTTTGTCATCGCTCTAGCCCCACGTACGTACGTACTTTGGTCATCGCTCTAGCGCCACGTACGTACGTACTTTTGTCATCGCTCTAGCGCCTACATTTCTTGACCGATTTTAATATAACTTCACACAAACGTTCCTTACGACAATATCTGGAGCAAGATCGACTTTCAAGGTCATGACCTCAAGGTCAAGGTCACTGGCTTTTTTTGAAAAACTTTGTCATGGCTCTAGCGCCTACATTTCTCCCCCAATTTCAATATAACTTCAACCAAATGATCCTTATAAAAATATCTCGAGCAAGTTGGACTTTCAAGGTCATGACCTCAAGGTCAAGGTCACTGTGGCTATTTTTAGAAAAAACATTGTCATCGCTCTAGCGCTTACATTTCTTCACCAATTTCAATATAACTTCACACAAATGATCCTTATAAAAATATCTTGAGCGAGTTCCACTTTCAAGGTCATGGCTTCAAGGTCAAGGTCACAGTGGCTATTTTTAGAAAAACTTTGTCATCGCTCTAGCTCCTACATTTCTTCACTGATTTCAATATAACTTCACACAAATGTTCCTTATGACAATATCTTGAGCGAGTTGGACTTTCAAGGTCATGACCTCAAGGTCAAGGTCACTGCGGCTATTTTTAGAAAAAAACATTTTCATCGCTCTAGCGCCTACATTTCTTCACCAATTTCAATATAACTTCACACAAATGTTCCTTATAAAAATATCTCCAGCGAGTTCGACTTTCCAACTCATGGCCTCAAGGTCAGGGTCACTGTGGCTATTTTTAGAAAAAACTTTGTCATCGCTATATCGCCTATATTTCTTCACTGATTTCAATATAACTTCACACAAATGTTCCTTATGACAATATCTCAAGCGGGTCCGACTATCAATGTCAAGGCCTCAAGGTCAAGGTCACTGTGGCTATTTTTAGAAAAACTTTGTCATGGCTCTAGCGCTTACATTTCTTCATCCATTTCAATATAACTTCACACAAATGTTCCTTATGACAATACCTCGAGCGAGTTTGACTTTCAAGGTCAATGTCACTGTGGCTATTTTTAGAAAAACTTTGTCATTGCTCTAGTGACTACATTTTTTCACAAATTTCAATATAACTTCACACAAATGTTCCTTATGACAATATCTCGAGCTATTTAGACTTTCAAGGTCAAGGTCACCATGGCTATTTTTAGAAAACTTTGTTATCGCTCTAGCGCCTACATTTCTTCACTGATTTCAATATAACTTCACACAAATGTTGCTTATGACAATACCTCGAACGAGTTTGACTTTCAAGGTCAAGGTCACTGTGGCTATTTTTAGAAAAACTTTGTCATTGCTCTAGCGCTTACATTTTTTTCAACAATTTCAATATTACTTCACACAAATGTTCCTTATAACAATATCTCTAGTGAGTTCCACTTTCAAGATCAAGGTCACTGTGGCTATTTTTAGAAAAACTTTGTCATGGCTCTAGCGCTTACATTTCTTCATCCATTTCAATATAACTTCACACAAATGTTCCTTATGACAATACCTCGAGCGAGTTTGACTTTCAAGGTCAATGTCACTGTGGCTATTTTTAGAAAAACTTTGTCATTGCTCTAGTGACTACATTTTTTCACAAATTTCAATATAACTTCACACAAATGTTCCTTATGACAATATCTCGAGCTATTTAGACTTTCAAGGTCAAGGTCACTGTGGCTATTTTTAGAAAAACTTTGTCATCGCTCTAGCGCCTACATTTAATGATGGATTGTAATAGAACTTCACACAAATGTTTCTTATGATAATATCTCGACTTACTTCGACTTTCAAGGTCATGACCTCAAAGTCAAGGTCACTGTGGCTATCTTTAAAAAAACTTTGTCATCGCTCTACCGCCTACATTTATTAACAGATTTTAATATAACTTCACACAAAAGATGCTTATGATAATATCTTGAGCAAGATCTACTTTCGTGGTCATGGCCTCAAGTCAAGGTCACTATGGCTATTTTTAGCTCACCTGTCACGTAGTGACAAGGTGAGCTTTTGTGATCGCTTTTTGTCCGTCGTCCGTCGTGCGTGCGTGCGTCCGTGCGTGCGTCCGTGCGTCCGTAAACAATTTCAAATAAGTATATCTCTAATACCCCATGGTCAATCTTGATCAAATTTCATGAGAAGCATCATCAGGTAGGGGGAAAGGCTGCATAAGGTTTTTGGGCTGATCAGATTGGAATTCTGGTTGCCATGGCAACATATCTCCCATAGACTTACAATGGGAAAAAATTAAAATATCTTCTTCTCTGAAACCACAGGGCCCAGAGCTTAGATATTTAGCATGTATTAACGGCCAGTGGTCACCTACATAATTCCTGCCATTCATGCCCCTGGGGTCCAAATTGGCCACACCCCGAGGCCCCTTCACTCCCATAGACTCATAATGGAACAAAAAGCTTCAAAAATCTTCTCCTCGGCAATCACAGGGCCCAGAGCTTAGATATTTAGCATGTAGCAATGGCAAGTGGTCACCTACTTAATTCCTGCCAATCATGCCCCTGGGGTCCAAACGGGCCACGCCCGGGCCCTTTAGCTCCTATAGACTCATAATGGAAAAAAAGCTTCAAAAATCTTCTTCTCTGAAACCACAGGGCCCAGAGCTTAGATATTTAGCATGTATTAACGGCCAGTGGTCACCTACATAATTCCTGCCATTCATGCCCCTGGGGTCCGAATTGGCCACACCCTGGGGCCCCTTCGCTCCCATAGACTCATAATGGAACAAAAAGCTTCAAAAATCTTCTCCTCGGAAACCACAGGGCCCAGAGCTTAGATATTTAGCATGAAGCAATGGCAAGTGGTCATCTACATAATTCCTGCCAATCATGCCCCTGGGGTCCAAACGGGCCACGCCCCAGGGCCCTTTAGCTCCTATAGACTCATAATGGAAAAAAAGCTTCAAAAATCTGCTTCTCTGAAACCACAGGGCCCAGAGCTTAGATATTTAGCAGGTAGCAACGGCCAGTGGTCACCTACATAATTCCTGCCATTCATGCCCCTGGGGTCCAAATTGGCCACGCCCCGGGGCCCCTTCGCTCCCATAGACTCATAATGGAATAAAAAGCTTCAAAAATCTTCTTCTCGGAAACCACAGGGCCTAGAGCTTAGATATTTAGCATGTAGCAATGGCAAGTGGTCACCTACATAATTCCTGCCAATCATGCCCCTGGGGTCCAAACGGGCCATGCCCCGGGCCCTTTAGCTCCTTTAGACTCATAATGGAAAAAAAGCTTCAAAAATCTTCTTCTCTGAAACCACAGGGCCCAGAGCTGAGATATTTGGCATGTAGCAACGGAAAGTGGTCACCTACATAATTCCTGCCAATCATGCCCCTGGGGTCCAAATGGGCCACAACCTGGGGCCCCTTAGCTCCCAAAGACTCCTAATGAAAAAAAAGTTTCAAAAATCTTCTTCTCTGAAACCACAGGGCCCAGAGCTTAGATATGTAGCATGTAGCAACGGCCAGTGGTCACCTACATAATTCCTGCCAATCATGCCCCTGGGTTCCAAATGGGTGACGCCCCGGGGCCCCTTCGCTCCCATAGACTCATATTGGAACAAAAAGCTTCAAAAATCTTCATGGAAACCACAGGGCCCAGAGCTTAGATATTTAGCAGGTAGCAACGGCAAGTGGTCACCTATATAATTCCTGCCAATCTTGCCCATGGGGTCGAAACGGGCCACGCCCGTGGCCCTTTAGCTCCTATAGACTCATAATGGAAAAAAGCTTCAAAAATCTTCTTCTCGGAAACCACAGGGCCCAGAGCTTAGATATATAGCATATAGCAATGGCAAGTGGTCACCTACATAATTCCTGCCAATCATGCCCCTGGGGTCCAAACGGGTCACGCCCCGGGCCCTTTAGCTCCTATAGACTCATAATGGAAAAAAGCTTCAAAAATCTTCTTCTCTGAAACCACAGGGCCCAGAGCTGAGATATTTGGCATGTAGCAATGGAAAGTGGTCACCTACATAATTCCTGCCAATCATGCCCCTGGGGTCCAAATGGGCCACGCCCCGGGGCCCCTTAGCTCACATAGACTCTTAATGGAAAAAAAAAAAGCTTCAAAAATCTTCTACTCAGAAACCACAGGGCCCAGAGCTTTGATATTTAGCATGTAGCAACGGCAAGTGGTCACCTACATAATTCCTGCCAATCATGCCCCTGGGGTCCAAACGGGCCACGCCCCAGGGCCCTTTAGCTCCTATATACTCATAATGGGAAAAAGCTTCAAAAATCTTCTTCTCTGAAACCATGGGGCCCAGAGCTGAGATATTTGGCATGTAGCAACAGCAAGTGGTCACCTACATTATTCCTGCCAATCATGCCCCTGGGGTCCAAATTGGCCACGCCCCGGGGCCCCTTAGCTCCCAAAGACGCATAATGGAAAAAAAGCTTCAAAAATCTTCTTCTCTGAAACCACAGGGCCCAGAGCTTAGATATTTAGCATGTAGCAACGGCCAGTGGTCACCTACATAATTCCTGCCAATCATGCCCCTGGGTTCCAAATGGGCGACGCCCCGGGGCCCCTTCGCTCCCATAGACTCATAATGGAACAAAAAGCTTCAAAAATCTTCTCCTCGGCAATCACTGGGCCCAGAGCTTAGATATTTAGCATGTAGCAACGGCCAGTGGTCACCTACATAATTCCTGCCAATCATGCCCCTGGGTTCCAAATGGGCGACGCCCCGGGGCCCCTTCACTCCCATAGACTCATAATGGAACAAAAAGCTTCAAAAATCTTCTCCTCGGCAATCACAGGGCCCAGAGCTTAGATATTTAGCATGTAGCAATGGCAAGTGGTCACCTACATAATTCCTGGCAATCATGCCCCTGGGATCCAAACGGGCCACCCACCCCCACACCCCCCAACCCCGAGCCATATGGCTCATATAGACTCATAATGCAAAAAAGCTTCAAAAATCTTCTTCTCTGAAACCACAGGGCCCAGAGCTGAGGTATTTGGCATGTAGCAACGGCAAGTGGTCACCTACATAAACCCTGCCAATCATGCCCCTAGGGTCCAAATGGGCCACGCCCCGGGGCCCCTTTGTTCACATAGACTAATAATTGAACAATTAAAAGCTTCATAAATCTTCTTCTCTGAAACCACAGGGCCCAGAGTTTAGATATTTAGCATGTACCAACGGCAAGTGGTCACCTACATTAATCCTGCCAATCATGCCCCTGGGGTCCAAATGGGCCACGCGCAGGGGCCCCTTTGCTCCCATAGACTCATATTTAAAAAAAGCTTAAAAAATCTTCTTCTCTGAAACCACAGCACCCAGAGCTTAGATATTTAGTATGTAGCAATGGCAAGTGGTCACCTATATAATTCCTGCCAGTCATGCCCCTGGAGTCCAAAAGGGCCACGCCCCAGGTCCCCTTAGCTCCTATAGGCTCATAATGGGAAAAAAAACTTCAAAAATCTTCTTCTCTGAAACCACAGGGCCCAGAGCTGAGATATGTGGCATGTAGCAACGGCAAGTGGTCACCTACAAAAATCCTGCCAATCATGTCCGTGGGGTCCAAATGGGCCACGCCCCGGGGCCCCTTAGCTCCCATAGACTCATAATGGAAAAAAGCTTCAAAATTCTTCTTCTCTGAAACCATAAGTCCCAGAGCTTAGGTATTTAGCATGTAGCAATGTCGAGTGGTCGCCTACATGAATCCTGCCAATCATGCCCCTGGGGTCCAAATCCTGTGGCCCCTTAACTCCAACAAACTTATAATGGAAAAAGCTTCAAACATCTTCTTTGAAACCGTGAAGTACAGACCTTAGATATTTAGTATATAGCAACACAAAATGGTCGCCTACATACACCTGCCAACCGTGCCCTTTGGCTCATTAGCTTCTATAGACTTATACTTGAAAAAACTTAAAAAAAATCTTTTTCTCCAAAACCATAAGGCACAGATTTTGTTTGATTTGAGGTTTTACATCCCCGACAACACTGTATTGGTCATTATGGAGATGTCTCTTCCAATTTTGTGGGACTTTTACCAGACATTGAGATGAAATTACATCTCAAGCCCTGTCGCCCAATGAAACCAGTAGGGTTTGTAAGCATGGACACCGCTTTGCCTGAGCTTAGATATTTAGTATGTAGCAATGTCAAGTGGTCTCCTACACTAATGATTTTCTCGTACACAGGTGAGCGATATAGGGCCATTGGGCCCTCTTGTTAGAGAAACGTCATCACTCTGGAATGTACATTTATTGGAGGATTTTTAAACAAACTTTACACGAATGTTGCATATGATAATATCTCAAGCAAGTTGGACTTTTGCCATTTCAGTGTTTTCCACACACGAAGTTGTCTAGTGCGAGGGGATTTGTATCGCGTGCGATGCCTTGTTTTTATTTTGCATGAATGTTCCTTGGGTGGACCTCTTTTAGATTCCTTGAAGAAATTTTGATCCGACAAAAAACATGGCCGCCATGGGCGGGGCTTATTTTCACTATTTAACATATAACGTAATTCTAAAAAATCGTTTTCTGCAAAAGTACTTGTGGGATTTCATTGTAATTTGCATGAATTGTCCTTGGGTGGACTGTTGTCAGATTCCTTGAAAAAAAAATTGATCTTACAAAAAAACATGGCCACCATGGGCGAGGCTTATTTTCACTATATAACATATAGTGTAATGCTGAAAATATTTTCTGCAAAAGTTCTTATTTTATTTCATAGTTATTTGGCATGCATGTTCCTTGGGTGGACCTCTGTCAGATTCCTTGAAGAAATTTTGATCCGACATAAAACATGGCTGCAGTGGTCGGGGTTTATTTTCACTATTTAACATGTAGTGTAATGTTAAAAAAGTCTTCTCTTCTTCAAAAGTTCTTGTTTATTTATTTATTTATTTATTTAAAAGTACCTTTCTGTATCAGAATTAATCTCCTCCAATTTTGCTGACTATCACATATCTATAGAGGTCCACCTACAAATTGTCATTCTAAAATTCAAAACATCAGAAATTTCACATGCCCATCACACTGGTGATAGAACTGATGTTTTCAACACAAACTCTATTTATATGACTTGATGTTTCAAAATAAATTCAAAATACTGAGGGAGATTGATTTATTAGACCTAATTACATGTATACTACAGTGTCAACAGTTCTCCAGATCCCTGAGGGTTAAAATGGCTTAGTTGAAAAGGGAGGCATACCGAATCCGACGGAGGAAAGGAAAAAATAAAGAAATAAAGAAATAAAAACATAAATCTGTTCATTTTTTAGCTCCACTGGCCAAAGACTGGCGGGTCTTATGTTAAATGTTATGGCCCTGTGTCTGTTGTGCGTCTGTGCGGTTGTGCATCCGTGTGTTAACTTTTTTCTTTAAACATTTCCTCCTTAACTACTTGGTCGATTGTAACCAAACTTCACAGGAATGTTTCTCACATAGTCCTCTTCTGAATTCCTTCAAAGAATTTTGTTACATGCAGAACAAAATGGCATCGAAAGCAAAAAAATATATTTAAAAATCTTCTCCAAAACCGCTCAATGGATTTTATTCTTATTTTGCATGAATGTTCCTTGGGTGGACCTCTGTCAGATTCCTTGAAGAAATTCGGATCAGGCAAAAAACATGGCCACCATGGCCATGCCTCACATGACTGCCATGGCCATGCCCCTTGGCTCATTAGCTTTCAAAGACTTATATGGGGAAAAGTTTTAAAAACCTTCTCCTCTAAAACCGCTCAACGTAATGGATTTCATTCTTACTTTGCATGAATGTTCCTTGGGTGGACCTCTGTCAGATTCCTTGAAGCAATTTTGATCAGACAAAAAACATGGCCGCCATGGACACGCCCATTGGCTAATTAGCTTCCATAGACTCATAAAGGGATCTTTTTTTTTTTTTAATCTTCTCCTCCAAAACCGCTAAATGGATTTCGTTCTTAATTTTCATGAATGTTCCTTGTGTCTACCATTGTCAGATTCATTGAAGAAATTTTGATCAGACAAAAAACATGGCCGCCATGGCCACCACCTTTGGCTCATTAGCTTCCATAGACCAATAAACGGAAAAACTTCTTCCCTGAAACCATAAAGCCTAAAGCTAAGACATTTACAGTAAAACCTGTCTTAGTGGCCACCTCTATTAAGCAAGCAACCTGTCTTAAGCAAGCAGGCATTCAGTTGCCAAGAAAGGCAGATGTGTTAAATTTCACCTGTATTAAGCAAGAACCTGTCTTAAGCAAGCATATTTTGACTATCCCTTAGGCACTTGCTTAATACAGGTTGAACTGTAGTATGTAGCAAAGTTATGTGGTCACCTACTAAGTCCTGCGAACTATGACTCATGAGTCCAAATTGGCAACGCCCCGGTGCTTAGTAGTTCCCATAGACTAATAATGACAAAATCTTGAAACTTTTCTCCTCTGAAACCATAAGGCCAAGAGCTTAGTATGTAGCAACTTGAAGTATTCATCTGCATAAATCCTGCCAACTATGCCCCTGGGGTCCAAATTGGCCACACCCTGAGGCCCATAAGCTCCCATAGACTTATACTGGGAAAAACTGACAAAAATCTTCTCTGAAACCATCAGTGCCCAGAGCTTAGATATTAAGTATGCAGCAACGTCAAGTGGTCACTCAAATAAATCCTGCCAACAATGCCCCTGGGGTAAAAAATTGGTCACGCCCAGAGGCATATTAGTTCCCATAAACTTATAATAGGAAAAACTTAAAAAAAGTCTTCTTCTCTGAAACCATAAGGCCCAGAGCTTTAGATATTTAGAACGGAGCAATGCCAAATGGTCACTCACATAAATCCTGCCAATCATGGCTCTGGGGTCCAAAAAATATAGAATGGACATTCCTTGGGTGGATCACTTGTTTCTTTTTTACCCATTGCATGCGGGAAAACCCTAAATGGGTACCTTGGCAAACAGTGCTGGCCAAGATCAGACCCCACAGAACACCATGTCTGATCAGGGCCTGCACTATTTGCTAACAGAATTTTCCATCAAAAATAGAAAAAAAAAATAGGCCTGACACCCCTTATATGACAAATGGACTGGTCCAACATATAGCAATAGAAGAGTCCACTAGTATACCATTGGTTAATGTAATAAATATGACAATTGTCTGAAGTTAGCCGGTGGAGCGACAGGCCCTCTTGGGCCTCTTGTTTCAATATTATTCTATTTTTGATGGAAAATTCTGTTAGCAAATAGTGTAGGCCCTGGTCAGATGCCACATTCTGTGGCGTCTGAATCTGATCTGGCCCTGCATTATTTGCCAAGGTACCTCTTTAGGGGTTTCCTGCATACAATGTGTTAACCCATTTTGTACCGGAAACCCCAAATTGGGTCATTGGCAAACAGTGCATGTCCTGATCAGCCACAACAGAATGATCATGGCCTTCACTGTTTACAGAAAGTTTCAACATTTTCTAAATATTTTTTATATAAATAATTGAGCCAGACATCCCTAAATTTTGAAATAGACTCTTGCAATATATAAGGGGAAAGATTTCGTTCAGTACAGAAAGGTTAAGGAAAAGCATTGCTAAAGTCTGCCTTTAAGAGTAGAAACCTAGTGATAAGGGACACAAAAATTGTTGTTTGATGGAGTTGCTTCCCCTAAAAGTCTGCACATTCTCCAGGCCAGAAACTATGTTGGCCCTTATCCTGCTGTATAAATTAATTAAGTCATGTCCATTGTTGGCTATCAACCAATTCAATTCCTTGATACACATGTATGATATACCTATTTGTTCAGTTCACAAACTGCATGGCAAACATTGTTGATCCAGGATCTAAGCTGTTTGCAAATGTATGGGTTGTTGGGTTGAGCAGCATAAGGGTTACATATGTCACTGTTTATATGTCATTTCAGGGCTCAGTCTGGTACTGGTAAAACAGCAACATTTTCCATCTCAATTCTGCAGTGTCTCGACACACAGGTGAGAGAAACACAGGCCCTTTGTCTGTCACCGACCAGGGAGTTGGCAGTACAGATACAGAAGGTAGGTACATATAGCTTAATTGATCACGATTACGTGACCCATTTTATACAGGAAACGGCATTCGTTGGCAGCAGATCTGTTCCATCACTGTTGGCCAAAAAATCAGTCATCAACAAATCTCAGTAATATTGAAACCAAAATCCCGAAATCAACTGCTGTGTATTTGTATAAATCAGATGATTCTTTTCAAGATATTCAGAAAAGTTTGTTAATATACTGTAAAATCCCTATATTAAGACCACCTTTGGGACTGTTCAAAAGTGGTCTTGAAGATCACTTTTGAACAGTCCCAAAGGTGTTCCATGACCAGAGAACACTGTATGCAGAAAACACAACTAAAGAATAACTACAACCTACTAAATAAGCTTTTTAAAGCAGAGTTAGTCTCAATTTTAGGTGGCCTTAACAGCGGAATTTCACTGTGATTGAAGTTAGAATTAAGACATCATTTCTTAACCTCATATTTAGACTGTCCCAGCTCATGGTTGAGAGGATTTTGCTACATTAAAAAAAAAGAACAAACTCTGCCTCAAGGGTATTAAGAAATCCAAGGTACAGTCCAACCTGTATTTAGCAAGCACCTCTGGGATATTCAAAAAGTGCTTGCTTAAGGCAGGTGCTTGCTTAACACAGGTGAATTTTAATGCATTTTCCTTTTTTGGGAACTGAATGCCTGCTTGCTTTAGATGGGTTGCTTGCTAAATAGAGGTGGCCACTAAGACAGGTTTGACTGTATTATCATTTTCACATGCATGTGACTATGATTTAATCTGATGAATTGCAGGTTATCCTGGCTTTGGGGGACTACATGAACGTACAGTGTCATGCCTGTATTGGTGGTACCAATGTAGGGGAGGACATCAGGAAGTTGGACTATGGCCAGCATGTTGTCTCAGGAACACCGGGCAGAGTATTTGGTAGGTACTTGATACAAGGGCAACCCTGCATTTCCAGGTTAACCCTTCTCTTGCTGAATATTCATTTAAGCCACTCCTACTTCTGTTTATCAACCAATTAAATTACTTGATGTAATTTATTGCTACAAATTCATAAACGGAATGCCAAACAGTGTAGATCCTGATCAGATGGCTTCTTCAGAAGCCATCTGATCTGGATCTACACTGTTTGCAAAGATAGGGGTTGTAGTGAACAGCAAGATAAGGGTTAACATACATCTTTGGGCTTCTGAAGTTGACTGTTTCATCTTTGAATTTGGACACATTCAATTTTGCATACAGGTGTTTTAACCCTTCTCCTGCTGGACTATGGTAACCATACCTTTGCCTCATGTTAACAAGTCCTTGTAATGAAACCCTTCTAAACCCCACTTTATATAGAGAAAATTGGAGTTTACAGGAGTTTATATATTATTTTTCTTATTTCTATTTGAGGCAGTTCTAAAGAGCACCCACAACCAAGACAGTAAAGCCCCATTGGTAAAAACAGTGATGTCTCATTTATGATGGTTATTTCAAACTCAAACTTTAGTCCCTTGGAAAGTTTGCCAATAGCTTTAGTATTTACAGTTATGATCCTAAGTATTGGGACAGATAGACCTAAGCAAACAGGGCAGGAGCAGTCTGATCAGGGTCTACAATTTTGCCATGCTGTCTGCACCATTTGGCCTCCTTGCTGGACGGTGAAACAAATTTGTAAAAATTTAAGCAAAGTTACAGCAAGTCCTCATGGTGTCCAAACTTTCAGGATTTTTACGGAAATCTTGACAAGCCATGTTGTTTGTACTCATTAGAATCGGAGGCGATTCTAACGAGTACACACAACATCCCTTTATTAGCTCACCTGAGCCGTAGGCTCATTGGTGAGCTTATAGGGTGGTCATGCTGTCTGTATGTATGTCAACATTTTCAAACATCTTCTCCTCTGGAACCGCTGGGCGGACTGAAGCCAAATTTCATTTGGGGCCTCAGTGGGATGGGGGAACGAAAGTTTGTTCGCGGGGTCCAGGTCACATGACCAGGATGGCCGCCATGCCCATATATGGTAAAAACCCTTCAAAAATCTTCTTCTCCGGAACCGCTGGTCCGATTTTCACCAAACTTGGTATGTGGCCTTGGGTACTCGGGCCTATCATAGTTTCTTCAAATAATGGCCCTTGGATGACCTTGACCTATTTTATGCCAAGGTCAAATTTGGTAATATAGGCTTTTGAATGGCAAAAAGTGAAAACGGTGGTTTTTTCGAAAACTGTTGCAGCCTTTGGCCTGAAAGTTGGTAGATGACATCAGCTAAATGAGTAAATAAGTATATATGAGATTTATAGGTCAAGGTCATTCCGTGACCTTGGGTCAAGTTTTGTAATATGTCAAACTTTAAACTTATTTTTCAGGGAAACTACTTGGTCAATTTTGACCAAATTTCATATGCAAGCTTTATGGGAGAAGGACATGTAAATTAAGTTGATGATGTTGGGTCACATAACCAAGATGGCCGCCATGCCCATATATGGTTAAAACCCTTCAAAAATCTTCTTTGAAACTACTGGACGGATTTTCATGAAACTTGGTATGTAGCATCTGGGACGCGGGCCCATCATAAATTCTTAAAATGGTGACCTTCGGATAAATTTTTATGCCAGGGTAAAATTTAGTCACATATACATTTGTATGGGAAAAAGTAAAAATGCATTATATCTCACAAACCGTTCAATATTCCACCACTAAATCATATATATTCTTGTTCCTTAAGATAGGGCGCATTTATTGACATGGGGTCCACCAGGTCCCTTAAAAAAAAACTTCAAAAATCTTCTTCTCCGGAACCGCTGGGCCGATTTCCACCAAACTTGGTATGTAGCCTCGGGGCCCATCATAGTTTGTTCAAATAATTGCCCTGGGATGACCTTGACCTATTTTATGCCAAGGTCAAATTTGGTCACATTGGCATTTGTATGGGAAAAAGTCTAAATGGCTGATATCTTGCAAATGGTTGAGAATACCACCCCTAAACCATATGTATATTCTTGTTCCTTGTGATTAAGCATGTTAAATGACATGGACCTTGGGAGTCTAGGGGGTCCCCCGGGGACATGCCCCACCCCCTTCATTTCAAAAAGTGCCCAATATCTTGGAAACTGTCCAGATCCCCACCCATAAACAATATATATTCTAAGGGGCTTTAAGTGACATGCATCTTGAGACCCTGGGGGCATGCCCCACCCCTGCATTACATAAAATGCATCAAATCTCAGAAACTGTTCAGATCCCCTCCCATAAATCATATATTTTCTTGTTTCTTGTGATAAGGGGCATTTAGTTACATGGATCTTTGAACACCATAGGTTAAATTGGGGGCCGACACCCCCTTTAGAAATGGTTAAGCTCTCCACCCATTAACCATATATTTTCTTGTTCCTGACCTTTCAGCTCATCTAAGGCTTTATCTTGGCTAAATTAAATATAACTGAAAATTCAAACTCAAAAGTTTTCCAACTGATCTTCAAGAGTCAGGAATGTGATTAAGGACCACTTGGTCATACAGCCAGATGCATTTAGTGACATGGACCTTAATTTGGGCCCCTGGGGGCATGCCCTACCCACATCATTTAATAAAATGCGTAATATTTCCCCACCCATTAACCATATATATTCTTTCTCTATATACTAATGTGGACATTTTCTCTTTTGATAATGGGTTTTCAGAAAAAACTCAATAAGAATTACATCAGGATAAAGAACAAGGTTTAAAACAACTAGCGTTGCAATAATTTAGAAAATCTGTTGACAAATAAGGATTTTATAACCAAAAACACATTTGAATAGGGAAATTTCCTTTGTTAAATTGCTAGCAAGGGAGGTAAATATTTCCCCGCAAACTTTCAATTTCTTATTACACTGTTACTAAATAACTGAAATAATCGTAAATGATGCAAAACACATCATGAAGTTCAAAACATTTAAATCGAGGCCAAAAAGATCCCAGAATCAAAACTTTATGATCATGGATTATCTCCCCTTTCAATGTAAAATCTCTATTCAAGTCTTATTTTGGTCATAATTTTTAGCTCACCGTCACGTAGTGACGAGGTGAGCTTTTGGGATCACTTTTTGTCCGTCGTCCGTTGGCGTCCGTGCGTGCGTGCGTCTGCGCGTCCGTCCGTAAACAATTTCTTTAAATGACATCTCCTCCTAAACCACTGATCGGATTTTGACCAAACTTCACAGGAATGGTCCTCAGGTGGTCCCCTTTCAAAGTTGTTCAAATGGTTCCGGTCCGTTGCACATCTAGGTCACAGGAGCCAAAAATAGATTTTTTTCACCAAAAACTTAAAAAAATCTTCTTCTCTGAAACCACAAGGCCCAGGTCTTTGATATTTGGTATGAAGCTTCATCTAGTGGACCCCTACCAAGATTGTTCAAATTATAGTGCTGGGGCCAAAAATGCCCCCGCCCAAGGGCCCTTTGGTTTTACATAGGCTTATATAGGGAAAATCTTTAAAAATCTTCTTCTCTGAAACCACAAGGCCCAGGACTTTGATATTTGGTATGAAGCTTCATCTAGTGGACCCCTACCGAGATTGTTCAAATTATAGTGCTGGGACAAAAAATGCCCCCGCCACAGGGCCCTTTGGTTTTACATTGGCTTATATAGGAAAATCTTTAAAAATCTTCTTCTCTGAAACCACAAGGCTCAGGTCTTTGATATTTGGTATGAAGCTTCATCTAGTGGACCCCTACCAAGATTGTTCAAATTATAGTGCTAGGGCCTAAAATGCCCCCGCCCCAGGGCCCTTTGGTTTTACATGGGCTTATATAGGGAAAATCTTTAAAAATCTTCTTCTCTGAAACCACAAGGCCCAGGACTTTGATATTTGGTATGAAGCTTCATCTAGTGGACCCCTACCAAGATTGTTCAAATTTTAGTGCTGGGACAAAAATGCCCCCGCCACGGGGCCCTTTGGTTTTACATTGGCTTATATAGGGAAAATCTTTAAAAATCTTCTTCTCTGAAACCACAAGGCTCAGGTCGTTGATATTTGGTATGAAGCTTCATCTAGTGGACCCCCACCATGATTGTTCAAATTTTAGTGCTGGGACAAAAAATCCCCGCCATAGGGCCCTTTGGTTTTACATTGGCTTATATAGGGAACATCTTTAAAAATCTTCTTCTCTGAAACCACAAGGCTCAGGTCTTTGATATTTGGTATGAAGCTTCATCTAGTCGACCCCTACCAAGATTGTTCAAATTATAGTGCTGGGGCCAAAAATGCCCCCGCCCAGGGCCCTTTGGTTTTACATGGGCTTATATAGGGAAAATCTTTAAAAATCTTCTTCTCTGAAACCACAAGGCCCAGGACTTTGATATTTGGTATGAAGCTTCATCTAGTGGACCCCTACCAAGATTGTTCAAATTTTAGTGCTGGGACAAAAAATGCCCCCGCCACGGGGCCCTTTGGTTTTACATTGGCTTATATAGGGAAAATCTTTAAAAATCTTCTTCTCTGAAACCACAAGGCTCAGGTCTTTGATATTTGGTATGAAGCTTCATCTAGTGGACGCCTACCAAGATTGTTCAAATTATAGTGCTGGGACAAAAAATGCCCCCGCCACAGGGCCCTTTGGTTTTACATAGGCTTATATAGGGAAAATCTTTAAAAATCTTCTTCTCTGAAACCACAAGGCTCAGGTCTTTGATATTTGGTATGAAGCTTCATCTAGTGGACCTCTACCAAGATTGTTCAAATTATAGTGCTGGGGCCAAAAATGCCCCCGCCACAGGGCCCTTTGGTTTTACATTGGCTTATACATGTATAGGGAAAATCTTAAAAATATTTCTTCTCTGAAACCACAAGGCCCAGGTCTTTGATATTTTGTATGAAGCTTCATCTAGTGGACCCCTACCAAGATTGTTCAAATTATAGTGCTGAGGCCAAAAATGCCCCCGCCCCGGGGCGCTTTGGTTTTACATGGGCTTATATAGGGAAAATCTTTAAAAATCTTCTTCTCTGAAACCACAAGGCCCAGGACTTTGATATTTGGTATGAAGCTTCATCTAGTGGACCCCTACCAAGATTGTTCAAATTTTAGTGCTGGGACAAAAAATGCCCCCGCCACAGGACCCTTTGGTTTTACATTGGCTTATATAGGGAAAATCTTTAAAAATCTTCTTCTCTGAAACCACAAGGCCCAGGTCTTTGATATTTGGTATGAAGCTTCATCTAGTAGACCCCTGCCAAGATTGTTCAAATTATAGTGCTGGGGCCAAAATGCCCCCGCCCCGGGGCCCTTTGGTTTTACATAGGCTTATAAAGGGAAAATCTTTAAAAATCTTCTTCTCTGAAACTGCAAGGCCCATGTCTTTGATATTTGATATGGAGCTCCATCTAGTGGATCTCTACCAAGATTGTTCAAATTATAGCCCTCGGGCCACAAATGTCCTTGCCCCAGGGCCCTTTGGTTTTACATAAACTTATATAGAGATAATCTTTGAAAATCTTCTTCTCTGAAACAGCAAGGCCCAGGTCTTTGATATTTGGTGTGAAGCTTCATCTAGTGGACCTGTATTAAGATTGTTTAAATTATAGCCCTGAGGCCAAAAATGCCCCCACCTCTGGGCCATATGGTTTAACATTGGCTTATGTAGGGAATATCTTTAAAAAAATCTTCTTCTCTGAAACCGCAAGGCCCAAGTCTTTGATATTTGGTGTTTAGCATCATCTAGTGGACCTTTGCCAAGATTGTTCAAATTATAGCCTTAGTTGATATTTGGTATGAAGCTTCACCTTTTTAGATCTTCCTCAACATTATGCACATTATAACCCTGGGGTCAATAATGGCCCTCCCCGGTTCCCACTTGTTACTCTATGGATCAGGTGAGCGATCCAGGGCCATCATGGCCCTCTTGTTTAAATAGTGAACCGATTTTCAAAATTTTTGTGGCACATGTTTCAAGAAATTTATAAGCAACTTTTGCTAAAGAAATCATCAATCCTTGTCTTTGTTTACTATAATGAATCTCCGAAATATCATTATCAGAGGACAAAAACAGAACATTAAAACACGTTTGGTGACATGGATCTTAGATCATAAGAGGTCTAGAGGGACCTTGGGTGCATGTCCCTTAGCCCTTTAGACCTAAGGCTGTCAGGTGAGCGTCTTCAGGACCAATGGTCCTCTGGTTGTATAAAGCATCAAAAAGGTATACTCATATCATTCTGACCTGTTGCTGTGAATAACCACGAGTGGCTTGAACTACCTGTGGTCACAGAGGTGTTTGAGTCAGTCAAGTTTGACCATATTTTAGAGTATCAGGGGTAAAGAGTGTTTTGGTTTAAGTCAATAGTAGTATGAGCAAAAAGAAGTTAAAATATAAAGAATGTATAAGAACATATAGCAACTAAACCAACTTTGTCTGGAGGTTCCTTTGCTTTGAGTATTAGTTTGAATTATCTGAGATATAGATAACAAGTCATCTGTAGTTTAACCATAACTTTTTATGCCCTAGCCTATTCGGAGAACAGCGGAAGGGCATTAAGTTTTACCCCTGTCCGTCCGTTCGTTTGTTCGTCCGTCCCGACATCGTGTCCGGGCCATAACTCCTAAACCGTATGGAATATATTCATTAAACTTCACAGGTGCATTCATCACACTGAGACGATGTGTCATGATCAAGGAAGACAACTCTTGCATTTTTGGTTTTTGGATTATCTGCCCTTGACTTAGTACCATATAGTAAACCTTGTCCGGGTCAAAACTCCTAAACCCTATGGAATATATTCATGAAACTTCACAGGTGCATTCATCACACTAAGACGATGTGTCATGAACAAGGAAGACAACTCTTGCATTTTTGTTTTTTAGTTCACCTGTCACATAGTGACAAGGTGAGCTTTTGTGATCACTTTTTGTCCGTCGTGCATCCGTCCGTGTTGCCGTCCGTAAACAATTTCAAATAAGTATATCTCTAATACCCCACGGTCAATCTTGATCAAATTTCATGAGAAGCATCATCAGGTAGGGGGAAAGGCTGCATAAGGTTATTGGGCTGATCTGATTGGAATTCTGGTTGCCATGGCAACATATAGCTGACATAGACTTACAATGGGAAAAAATTAAAATATCTTCTTCTCTGAAACCACTGGGCCCAGAGCTTAGATATTTAGCTTGTAACAATGTCAAGTGGTCACCTACATAAATCCTGCCAATCATGCCCCTGGTGTCAAAATTGGCAACCCCCGGGGCCCCTTAACTCCTATAGACTCATAATGAAAAAAAAGCCTCAAAAATCTTCTTCTCTGAAACCACAGGGCCCAGAGCTTAGATTTAGCATGTAGCAACGGCAAGTGGTCACCTACATAATTCCTGCCAATCATGCCCCTGGGTTCCAAATGTGCCACGCCCCGGGCCCCCTTCGCTCCCATAGCCTCATAATGGAAAAACCTTCAAAAATCTTCTTCTCTGAAACCAAAGGGCCCAGAGCTTAGGTATTTAGCATGTAGCAACAACAAGTGGTCACCTAGATAATTCCTGCCAATCATGCCCCTGGGGTCCAAATGGGCGATGCCCCGGGGCCCCTTCCCTCCCATAGACTCATAATGGAACAAAAAGCTTCAAAAATCTTATCTGAAACCACAGGGCCCAGAGCTTAGATATTAAGCAGATGTAGCAACGGCAAGTGGTCACCTACATAATTCCTGCCAATCATGCCCCTGGGGTCCAAACGGGCCACGCCCCGGGGCCCTTTAGCTCCTATAGACTCATAATGGAAAAAAGCTTCAAAAATCTTCTTCTCTGAAACCACAGTGCCCAGAGCTGAGATATTTGGCATGTAGCAATGGCAAAAGGTCACCTACATAGATCCTGTCAATCATGCCCCTAGGGTCCAAAGGGCCACACCCTGGGACCCCCTTAGCTCCCATAGACTCATAATGGAAAAAAAACCTTCAAAAATCTACTTCTCTGAAACCACAGGGCCCAGAGCTTAGGTATTTAGCATTTAGCAATGGCAAGTGGTTACCTACATATTTCCTGCTAATCATGCCCCTGGGGTCCAAATGGGCCACGCCCCGGGGCCCCTTAGCTCCCATAGACTCATAATGGAAAAAAGCTTCAAAAATCTTCTCCTCAGAAACTGTGAACCACAGAACTTAGATATTTAGTATCTAGCAACATAAAATAGCCAGCTACATAAATCCTGCTAACCCTGTCCCTGGGGTCAACAGGGTCCGAACTTAAGTATTTTTGCCACAAGCAAAATTTAGCTTGCTTAAAAAAGATCTACTAGCTAAAATGAAAATCAACTCGATTTTTTCAAAAAAACCTTTAATAAGAGCAGAAATTTTTCAAGAACAACTGCTACAGTAATGATTAACTTGGTTTAAACAATATTTATTTCAAATTTGATTCATTTACAATACATATATATAATACGATATGGCTAAAGGATCTGACAGTAAGATTAACTTGTATGGGTAGTATTAATGCAAATAAAAAAAAACTGATGACGTGTTAGTCTAGGGCTGGGTACCGCCTTTGGAAATTGTACCGTGGTATTCCACAGGTTTCAAACACCAGGTGTTTGTACATCGTAAAATAAACAGACAAGTAAACAGAGAATCATTACGCGTTTTCTAGGTGTTTACGGTCGCGAAAAATGTGACATTGGCAATAATATTGTCTTTGCAGTTGATCTGGATGCGATCTTTACTGATTGCTATTAATCTGTCCATGGCCTATCACTAATCTTATGCCAATAAATTAGTTAATCCTATTAACAAATAAGACACGATGTTTTTTTTTTTCAAATTGCTGTGATAATGAGCGTAAAGTAAGCCAAGATTGCAAGTCATTCTTTTCATGTGTCACTTAATATTGATACCTGCTGGTTCAGGCCATGACCACGCCTGATGTTCAACCCGCCGATATAGCGGTTCTTTTGATATTGCGTGAATGGCTTTAGTTGGCTAAGTATTGAGCATATTTTATAATTATTGACCACATAAACAGGATTAAAGACGTCGGCCTTCCTTTGTTTAGGTTTCCATTATGGTCTGGTCGCTTAATGTTTGTATTTCTTTCCCTTTGGTGTCTTTTATGGATGGAGTAAGTTAATTGTATCAATTCCTGATCTTTGTTTTACTTCTACTTTACCTGCATTATCCATTTGAACGGTCTCTGGGCAATTTGTGATAAAATTATTTATTCACAGTTCGACACAGCGCTGCACAGACTGATCAACATACATGCTGTCTTGCAATGTCATCTTTGTCAGTCGTGTTCCGACAAGCAGTGCGTATATATGTTACAAAGTTTTCACGCAAGATTACTTTGAGCCCCAATTAGCAGGATTAAACTGTTAGGTTTTGATTAGAAATTTATTACCTATTTATCTATGTTAATCCGAAGTGGCCGGCATGCGGAGCATGCTCTATTTGTTATTACCGCTATTCATCTCAAGTATCAGATAATTTTCGCGCCCTGTTGCTCGTGTCGGCGTCTTTGAACTTAACAGTGCTTAGCATGACTAGCGGCGCATTATAAAAGATACTTTGCGTCCCTGCGAGGTATTTTTTCGTTGCCGACGCTAGTGAAATCGTTTCTCAAACATATTTTTGTTCTTACGCAAACATTGAATTAAATTATATAAAATTTCCGATAAAATCCGTCACTTGCCGAAAGTACCGATACGGCAAGAAAGGAAGAAAATATCGTGGTTTACCGATGCACCGGCCCTACGTGCTACGCCTCCCGACCTCTGAAAAGTTTATAATCTTAATTTAGAACGTCGGAATTGCAGAAGCAGTCGCGGAAATAGAGAATAATTATTGTCGTCTGTATTATTATTATTTTTTTAGCTCACCTGTCACGTAGTGACAAGGTGAGCTTTTGTGATCACATTTTGTCCGTCGTCCGTCGTGCGTGCGTGCGTGCGTGCGTGCATGCGTCCGTGCGTAAACAATTTCTTGTCCGCACGATAGCATCTTCATTTATGATTTGATTTTAACCAGACTTGCACACAACTTGTACCACCATGAGATCTAGGTTCCTTTCTTGAACCAGCCTTATCCCATCATGTGTTACTGAGTTATGGCCCCTGAAAGGGCAAAAATTGCCTATTTTGGTCTTGTCCGCACGATAGCATCTTCTTTTATGATTTGATTTTAACCAGACCTGCACACAACTTGTACCACCAAGAGATCTGGATTCCTTTCTTGAACCAGCCATATCCCATCATGTGTTACAGAGTTACTGCCCCTGAAATGGCAAAAATTGCCTATTTTGGTCTTGTCGGCACGATAGCATCTTCATTTATGATTTGATTTTAACCAGACTTGCACACAACTTGTACCACCATGAGATCTGGGTTCCTTTCTTGAACCAGCCATATCCCATCATGTGTTACGGAGTTACGGCCCCTGAAATGGCAAAAATTGCCTATTTTGGTCTTGTCCGCACGATAGCATCTTCATTTATGATTTGATTTTAACCAGACTTGCACACAACTTGTACCACCATGAGATCTGGGTTCCTTTCTTGAACCAGCCATATCCCATCATGTGTTACGGAGTTACGGCCCCTGAAATGGCAAAAATTGCCTATTTTGGTCTTGTCCGCACGATAGCATCTTCATTTATGATTTGATTTTAACCAGACTTGCACACAACTTGTACCTCCATGAGATCTGGGTTCCTTTCTTGATCCAGCCATATCCCATCATGCGTTATGGAGTTACGGCCCCTGAAATGGCAAAAATTGCCTATTTTGATCTTGTCTGCATGATTTGATTTTAACTAAACTTGCACACATTTTGTACCACCACAAAATTTCTCGGTCAAGTTCGAATATGGGTCATGTTGGGTCAAAAAGTAGGTCAGTAGGTCAAATCAGAAAAAAACCTTGTGAAGACACTAGAGGCCACAGTTTTGGTCCGACCATCATCAAACTAGCCCAGAATGATCATCTTGACAATATCTCAGTCAAGTTAGAATATGGGTGTTGTCGGGTCAAAAAGTAGGTCAGTAGGTCAAATCATAGAAAAACCTTCTGAACACACTAGAGGCCACAATTTATGTCCAATCATCATCAAACTTGCCCAGAATGATCATCTTGACAATATCTGAGTCAAGTTAGAATATGGGTCATGTTGGTTCAAAAAGTAGGTCAGTAGTTCAAATCAGAGAAAAACCTTGTGAACACACTAGAGGCCACAGTTCTGGTTCGATCATCATCAAACTTGCTCAGAATGATCATCTTGATAATATCTTGGTCACGTTCGAATATGGGTCATGGCAGGTCAAAAAGTAGGTCAGTAGGTCAAATCAGATAAAAACCTTGTGAACACACTAGAGGCCACAGATTAGGTCCAATCATCATCAAACTTGCTCAAAATGATAGTCTTGACATTCTCTCGGTCAAGTTTGAATATGGGTCATTTCAGGTCAAAAAGTAAGTCAGTACGTCAAATCATAGAAAAACCTTGTGAACACACTAGAGGCCACAGATTTGGTCCGATCATCATCACACATGCCCAGAATGATCATCTTGACAAATCTGAGTCAAGTTCGAATATGGGTCATGTCGGTCCAAAAAGTAGGTCAGTAGATAAAATCATAGAAAAAACCCTCTGCACACACTAGAGGCCACAGTTTTGGTCTGATCATCATCAAACTTGCTAAAAATGATCATTTGACAATATCTTGGTTAATTTCGAATATAGGTCATATCTGGCCAGTAAGTAGGTCAGTAGGTCAGATTGTTGAAAAACCTTGTGGACACACTAGAGACCCTAGTTTTGGTCTGATCATCATCAAACTTGCTCAGAATGATCATCTTGACAATATCTGGGTCAAGTTTGAATATGGGTCATGTCGGGTCAAAAAGTAGGTCAGCAGGTCAAATCATAGAAAAACGTTTTGAACACTCTAAGAGGCCACAGTTTTAGGTAAATCATCATAAAACTTGCTCAGAATGATCATCTGGACAATATCTCAGTTAAGTTTGAATATGGGTCATGTCAAATCAAAAAGTAGGTCATTTTGTCATGACTTTTGAACTGTTTGAGATAGAGCCTTCATATTTGGCATGTAGGTTCCTTGTGACGAGGACTTCCCACTCATATAAAGATTTGACCTGTGACGTTGACCTGTGACCTACTTTATCATAACTTTTGAACCATATGAGATAGAGCCTTCATATTAGGCATGTATGTTCCTTGTGACAAAGTTTTCCCAACCATTCCCAACCATATGAGATAGAGCCTTCATATTAGGCATGTATGTTCCTTGTGACAAAGTTTTCCCAACCATTCAAAACTTTTGAGCCATGACCTTGACCTTTGACTTACTTTGTCATAACTTTTGGAGCATTTAAGATACAGCCTTCATATTTGGCATATAGGTTCCTTCATAGGAGTGAGTGTTTGAGTTGAAGTCTCACCAACAGCTAAGGTCATACAGTGATGGGACCTATGTTTAAAGACCAATCTGAAAGTCTGGAGAACCCTGGGATTGATCCTGCTACCCCTGGTTTACAAGGCAAGTAGCATGACCACTTCACCATGAAGGCTTCTAAACTTCATTGGAATGTTGTGTAGAATACCCTCTAGGAAAATAGCATAACAAATGGTCACAAGAGCTAAAAGTAGAAAAACATTGTAAATTTGCTTCAAATGCGAACTCCTTCTAAACCATTTGGCCAATTTTTTTTTTTTTTTTTTTTTTTTTTTGGTTTGGGTTTTACGGCCCTTTCAAGATTATTTCACTCATATCGAGCCGATCGTTAATCAGAGGTGGGCGAAAACCGGAGTACCCACCATTTGGCCAATTGGATTTAAAACTTCACAGGAATGTTGCCTAGGTGACTCCCTACCAAAATAGTTAAAACTCATTCCACTCCAATGAACAAGATGGCTGCCAGAGCTGAAAATAAAAAAAATCTTCCATCGACAATTCCTTCTGTACTCTTGGGCCAATTTCATTCAAACTTCGAAGTAATGTTGCTTAGATGACCCTCTACCAAAAAGGCTAAAACAATCCCGCTCTGATGAAAAAAATGGCCACGGGAGCTAAAAATAGAAAAATATTGTAAATCTGATTCAAACGTGAACCCCTCCTAAACCCTAAGGCCAATTTGATTCAAACTTCACTGGAATGTTGCCTAGGTTACTCCCTACCAAATAAGCTAAAATCACTCTGCTGATGAACAAGATGGCCACTATAGCTAAAATTAGAATGTACTCGAGACAGTGACACACAGGTGAGCGAACCAGGGCCCTGTGGGCCCTCTTGTTTTTTTTTTTTACCGACGATCGGACACTCGCGAAAATTTTCTTGTACAAATATTTTGGCCTCGCATTTTGAAATTCTCACTCGCATTTAGAGTAAATGCGAGCTTAATTTAGGACCCTGGTCAAAATTGGCCACGCCCAAGCTCATCACCTCCAATGGACTTATAATAGAAAAAAAAACTTAAAAAATCTTCTTCTATGAAACCATAAGGCCGAGAGCTTAGATTTTTAGAATGTAGCAACGTCAAGTGGCCACTTAGATAAATCCTGTCAGTTATGCCCCTGGGATCCAAATTGGCCACACCCCAGGGCTCTATAGCTTCCATAGACTTACAATTGGAGAAACTTCAAAAATCTTCTTCTCTGAAACCACAGGGCCTTTATAATGAAAAAAAACCGTGGCCTAATGGATAAGAGCGCTGACTCTTAGTCATTAGGTCTCTCACCGCCGTGGGTTCGAGCCTCGCTCGGGTCACGTGTGAGACGCCAAGTTCTGCAACGGAAGGTCAGGTGGTTTTTCTCCGGGTACTCCGGTTTTCGCCCACCTATGATTAACGATCGGCTCGATATGAGTGAAATAATCTTGAAAGGGCCGTAAAACCCAAACCAAAAAAAAAAAAAAAAAAAAAAAAAAATAAGCCACTTAAAATGGGGAAAAAAATCTTAAAAAATCTTCTTCTCTGAAACCATAAGTCCCAGAGCTTAGGTATTTAGCTTGTAGCAATGTCGAGTGGTCGCCTACATGAATCCTGCCAATCATGCCCCTGGGGTCCAAATTGGCCAAATCCTGTGGCCCCTTAACTCCAACAAACTTATAATGGAAAAAAAGCTTCAAACATCTTCTTTGAAACCATGAAGTACAGACCTTAGATATTTAGTATATAGCAACACAAAATGGTTGCCTACATAAATCCTGCCAACCATGCCCTTTCGGTCAAAATTGGCCAAGCTCCAGGGCTCATTAGCTCCTATAGACTTTACTGGAAAAAAACTTTAAAAAATCTTCTTCTCCAAACCATAAGGCACAGATTTTGTTTGATTTGAGGTTTTACATCCCTGTCAACACTGTATAGGTCATTTTGGAGATGTCTCTTCCAGTTTTGTGGGACTTTTACCCGACATTGAGATGAAATTAAAATTACATCTCAAGCCCAGTTGCCCAATGAAACCAGTAGGATTTATAAGCATGGACACCGCTTTGTCTGAGCTTAGATATTTAGTATGTAGCAATGTCAAGTGGTATCCTACACTAATGATTTTCTGTTACACAGATGAGCGATATAGGGCCATTGGGACCTCTTGTTGGATTATCTGCCCTTGACTTAGTACCATATAGTAAACCGTGTCCGGGCCATAACTCCTAAACCGTACGGAATATATTCATGAAACTTCACAGGTGCATTCATCACACTGAGACGATGTGTCATGAACAAGGAAGACAACTATTGCATTTTTGGTTTTTGGATAATCTGCCCTTGACTTAGTACCATATAGTTAACCGTGTCCGGGCCATAACTCCTAAACCGTATGGAATATATTATTGAAACTTCACAGGTGCATTCATCACACTGAGACGAAGTGTCATGAACAAGGAAGACAACTCTTGCATTTTTGGTTTTTGGATTATCTGCCCTTGACTTATTACCATATAGTAAACCGTGTCTGGACCATAACTCCTAAACCGTATTGAATATATTCATGAAACTTCACAGGTGCATTCATCACACTGAGACGATGTGTCATGAATAAGGAAGACAACTCTTGCATTTTTGTTTTTTGGATTATCTGCCCTTGACTTAGTACCATATAGTAAACCTTGTCCGGGCCATAACTCCTAAACAGTATGGAATATAATCATGAAACTTCACAGGTGCATTCATCACACTGAGACGATGTGTCATGAATAAGGAAGACAACTCTTGCATGTTTGGTTTTTGGATTATCTGCCTTTGACTTAGTACCATATAGTAAACAGTCCGGTCCATAACTCCTAAACCTTATGGAATATATTCATGAAACTTCACAGGTGCATTCATCACACTGAGACGATGTGTCCTGAACAAGGAATACAACTTGCATTTTTGGTTTTTGGATTATCTGCCCTTGATGCATATATTTTATGATTGATTTGAAGTACATTTGTAATTTTTTTATGAATGGCATTTGGCGAGGGCATCCATGTCCTATGGACAGTTTTTCTAGTTAACTCCTGAGTTTCAACAGCAGACTCTTCTGCTTTCTAATTAGGAAAGACCAATTAATATCCAAATTAGGGATTTAAATTGTAATTCAAAATCAGTTTGGCAGATAGTGTAGATCATGATGAGATGGCTATGAGCCATCTTATCAGGATCCTATCTATTTGCAGAGATATTTGAACTGGCCAACAGGGATTAAAGTGTTAATTTAATATCTTGGACAAACCTATTGCTTTGTAACAAGTCAAGTGTTTATTTTTCTAGACATGATTCGACGAAGAAATCTCAGAACAAGAGCAATTAAGATGTTAGTCTTGGATGAAGCAGATGAAATGTTAAACAAAGGTAGGCTTCCAGTACTATCACATCTTAGATCAGTGTGGGCAAATGGTGTAGGCCTGTCTGACTGAGTGTCAGATGTAAAGAATTGTCCTGTCTGGTGAAAATATACAGGAATTTCATGCACTATTTAATCATTTTCTTTTTTATTACAAAAATCAGTTTCGGTCATAAGTTTCTTGAATTTTCAAGGAACCTGTTAGCTGTAAGTGATCTGCATTTTGTATTGGAGACCCCAAAAAGGGTAATTGACAAACAGTGCAGGCCCAGATCAGATGCCGCAGAATGCGGCTTCTGATCAGGGCCTTCACTGTTTGCAAAAAGTTCATCCGTTATCCAAATAAATTTTGAAGAAAACACAACCTGATGCCCCTTAATTTTGAAGTGGACTCCTGCTATATATAAGTAGAAAGATTCCATTTGGTACAAAAAGGGTTAACCTGTTCTATACTGAATGACTCTTTTGACCGTGAGTTACTGATCATCCATCTTTGACTTTGGACCAGTCCATCTTGTCAGTTGGGGTTTTAGACAGATTCATTAACTGCATGATGCACAGTGTAGATCCAGATAGAAGAACCTGTTATGAGCTGTCCTTTCGTATCTATGTTGTTTGCATAGTGTGGGGGTTTGTTATAGCCCCGCTTTGAAAAAGTGGGGCTATATTGGATTTGCCATGTCCTTCTGTCATTCCGTAATTCGTGATTCCGTTAATTTGTGTTGGCTCCATAACTTTGTATCTGCTTAACATATTTTCATGAAACTTCACACAAATGTTAAACACCATAAGACAATGTGCAGAGCGAAGGAATTATAACTGTGGATTGCCTACTTTTGGAGTTATTGCCCTTTGAACATTTTCCGTAATTCCGTAATTCCGTGATTCCGTTAATTTGTGTTGGCTCCATAACTTTGTATCTGCTTAACATATTTTCATGAAACTTCACACAAATGTTAAACACCATAAGACAATGTGCAGAGCGAAGGAATTATAACTGTGGATTGCCTACTTTTGGAGTTATTGCCCTTTGAACATTGAAAAATGGCAATTTTAATTGTGTCCGCTTCATAACTCGAAAACCGTTTGAGATATTTTTAGGAAACTTCACACAAATGTTAAGCACTATGAGACGATGTGCAGAGCGCAGGAACCATAACTCTGCATTGCTTATTTTTGGAGTTATTGCCCTTTGAACATTGAAAAATGGCAATTTTAACAGTGTCCGCTTCATAACTCGAAAACCGTTTGAGATAATTTCATGAAACTTCACACAAATGTTAAGCACTATGAGACAATGTGCAGAGCGCAAGAACCATAACTCTGGTTTTCGTATTTTCTGTGTGTCTGTCTGTGTGTATGTCTGTGTCTGTTAACAATTTTCGTGTCCGCCCCATAACTTTAAAACCCATTCACATATTTTCATGAAACTTCACACAAACATTAAACACCATGAGATGGTGTGCAGAGTGCAGGAACCATAACTCTGGATTGCCAAATTTTTGAGTTATTTCCCTTTGAATATTGAAAAATATCAATTTTAGCCGTCTTTGCTCGATAACTCAAAAACCGTTAGAGATAATTTTATGAAACTTCACACAAATGTAAAGCACCATATTACGTGTGCAGAGCGCAGGAACCCAAACTCTGGATTGTCTACTTTTTCAGTTATAGGCTTTTGAATATTAAAAAATGGCAATTTTAAACATGTCCGCTCCATAACCGTTTCTGATATTTTCATGAAACTTCAAATAAATGAAAAGCACCTTGAGATGATGTGCAGAGTGCAGGAACCATAACTCTGGTTTGCCTACTTTAGGAGTTATTGCCCTTTGAACATTTAAAAAGGCAATTTTGACTGTGTCGGCTCCATAACTCACAAACCATTTGAGATATTTTCATGACACTTCACACAAGTGTAAAGCACCATGAGACAATGTGCAGAGCGCAGGAACCCTGACTCTGATTTGCCTACTTTAGGAGTTATTACCCTTTGAACATTGAAAAATGGAAGATGAAATTTAGTATAAACATGGACATTCTGGTAATGTATCATGCTCATTGAAATGAGGGACAAGGGCTCACAACTCTTAGAGTTTTTCCAGATAATGTAAAATTTTCAACAGTTATTTCTTGTTCATAACTGTTTTCTCTGCAGCTTAAATAACTTTCTTCTCTGACAGCGCTGAAGCGGGGCTATAGTCAGATCCTCTGACAGCTCAAGTTGTATCTAACCATTGCTTGTGTTATTTGCCAGTCTACAGGATCGAAAGAGTAAATCTTTGCGCAATTGGACATAGACACTCATGGCACATGTTTCTGACAAATTAATACATGTATTTGTGAATTTCGAGAGTTTGAAAAGAATCTTTTTCTTTTTCTAGGTTTTAAAGAACAGATCTATGATGTATACAGATACCTTCCACCGGCCACACAAGTTGTCCTCATATCAGCCACACTTCCACACGAGATCCTTGAGATGACAAACAAATTCATGACAGACCCCATTAGAATATTGGTCAAACGGTAATATATCTCTAATTATATTGGTTGAATCATGGACAAGAAAGGATGCTGCTTCATGGAAGGTATTTCTTTCAATGATATTTTTGTCTCCCTTTTGTAAAGGGGTCTGCTTCTCAAGGAAAGAATATGCTCCTGCGAATACCTTTTTTGCGAGGGGATTGGTTTATGGGGAAGCAGACGGGAAGCCCCAAAAGTTGTAAAACATATGCCAGAAAATGTTCAGGATGTATCCATTCACTTTAACTCTTATCCTGTTGAATATTCGATTAAGCCACACCCATTTCTGAGTTTGAACCAATCAGATTACCTGATGTAATTTTTCCCATTAAATTCATAAACTGAATGTCAATCAGTTCAGAAGCCATCTGATCTGGATCTACACTGTTTGCAAAGATAGGGGTTGTCGTGAACAGCAGGATAAGGGTTAATTTTGTATGTCAATATTATGACCCATTACCATATACAAATACTGTAGATGGTCATGAGATTGCTTGTAAAGAATCAGTCTGATTGGAGACACCACTGTTTGCATTCTAGGATCTTTGTGTCAGAAAAAAAGAACAGAAAAAAAAGTTTGTAAGTTTTTGAGGCATCTCAATTTGTCAACTGTCCTCGTCACTGGCCATACTGGTTGGTATGATAGTTTTAATTTCATAAGAAATTAAGAAGTTCTGCAGCTTTATAGCAGCATGAAAACAGTCAGATCTGTGTCAGATCTTTTTATCTTGTGCTCAAGGTTTAGATTTTTTTCTCAACCATGTTATCTCACCCTGCTGTTTACTGTTTACAGCAGGTATTGGAAGAAATACAAGGTTGTCTATTGACTTTAATCTGCGGTTTAAAATTTACTTTCAGTACATTAAAAGCAATGAAGATTAAACACAGTTTGCATCTGTCTGTTTTTTTTTCAGTTTTTCTATATGTTTTAGCTTATATTCACAAAGCAATATAAATAGCTTATAGACTTACTTTGTGTATAAAATCTATCTTTGGCAATGCATTTGAAAAAGCTGCTCATAATTTTTCAGCAAAAATATTAGTGCATATGTCATATTTAACACGCTTGGGTGGCAAATAATAAGTATGTGATACTGTGTCAATTAACCTCTAGTGTTGCAATTAGCCATATATAACAGTTGAGTGTAGGGTTGTGTGGTAAATTCAATTTTCTAATCCAGTATTTGCCGGCATTTTCCAGATATTTGCCGGTATTTACCGGTAAATGCCACCGGCATGGAAGATACTCATATTTGCCGGCATTTTGCCAACCTTGATATTTAATGATCAACGATTTCACAATACATGTTTGTTAACTAACAGCATTGGCTCCAGAAGTCTTATTCAGAATGTAATATTCCAGTGATGAGTTGACATTAGAAGGCATCAAACAGTTCTTTGTGGCTGTGGAGAGAGAGGAATGGAAATTTGATACACTCTGTGATCTGTATGATACACTTACCATAACACAGGCTGTCATCTTCTGTAACACGAAAAGAAAGGTAAGTTTAGTAGTATTCTCTGTGATCTGTATGGCTCACATACCAAATAACAGACTGTCATTTTCTTTGACACGAAAAGAAAGTTAGTCAAATTTGAGATCTTTGCCAGTCGAGGCTTGGAAAAATAGATTGGGCTACATTGTGTTTCCATGCAGAACTGAAATTGATTGCACATGAGTACTGAAAGTAAAAGTTAAAAAAAGATCAGGAATCGATACAATTAACTTACTCCACCCATCAAAGACACCAAAGGGAAAGAAACACAAACATTAAGCGACCAGACCATAATGGAAACCTAAACAAAGGAAGGCCATAAGGACAGTTACTTTCCCACAAAATGGCCATATGGCCATCCAAAATAAAAAGACACAAGTGATACACACAGTGAGTAACAAACAACAACATAAATAAATCGCCACAGAAGAACCCCCTTGGAACAGTCAGTGGAAAGATTTCCACAGCGGTGCTTAAATCGATTTTACGTGTCCACAATCCTCGCCCTTACTTCCGTCGCGATTTAGACAAATAATTTGTTCAGTCCGCATGGAGGCCTCCTTACTCATCAGTGCAACATCTCCGTGAACACAAATAATCAAAGAACCACAGAGGTGAGACAACGGTGAGGACTCGACAGCAAGAAACCACTGAAATGCTGGGGCAAAAGAAAACCAACAGTTAGACTCCGATGGGCCCGACTAGAGACAGAGCATCAGGCACCAACCAACATTACCTTGAATTAGATCTCTCTAATTCTCGATAAGCCTTTACGTTGGAACCGTCATAGAATCTGAGGCCTGACCCACCGGCGTGCAATTAAAGAGGGAAGCAAAGTTACCAACCGTGATTGGGTTAACTACCATGCATGCAGTCTGTCGTTTAATATCCATGTTGTACCCAATCTTTTTATATCGAAGAATGATTTTACGAAATTGGGTGCTAAAGTCATTGCGGTTATATATTTTTCTGAATTTATATACTAAGTCACCATAAAATTCTGGTTCCGATAGACCTTATTGCAGAAGAGATTTAAGTCCAATATTGAATTTTGAAATTAAATCGGAATGGCATCTATAAAATTTTGAAAAGGCTTTGTGTAGTTTATGGTACCAATAACCCTGATTAAGAAGTTAAGCTGTTAATAATTTATTACGAGTGTTGAAGTCAGTCACATGACTACACACTCTAGCAAATCAAATTAATTGCGAAATATAAACACCATAGGATGGCGCACGAGGAACATCACCATCCAAAAAAGGAAAATTTACAATCTCAAAATCAAAGTCATCGCGTTTATCATAAATTTTGCACGAAACAAACCCATCTTCAGTAGATAGATGTAAATCCAAAAACGGGGCCTCGGTATCAGAAGAATTTACTTTATTTAACTGAAGTTCTGGGGGGTAAATCTGACTGATCAAACCATCGAAATAGGTATTATCAATATTTAATAAATCATATAAATATCTAGAAGTGGAGCTAAAAGCTTCAATAATTTAAGATTGGTTATCAGTGGAAAGCGACAACATGAAGTCTCTTTCATAACAATACAAGAATAGATCAGCAACAAGAGGTGCGCAATTCGTACCCAATGAAAAACTGCTTAGGTATAAACCTGCCCAGGCAAAGTGGCGCATATAGGACCATCCATGCATATAAACCCTTTTGGTTTTATTGAGCGTGTGGGCTTGAGATGTCATTTCATCTCAATGTTGCGTAAAAGTCACACAAAATTGGAAGCAACATCTCCAAAATGACCTGAATAGTGTTGACGGGGATGTTAAACCTCAGTTCAAACAAACAGTAAAATTTGAATGGCTCAAAAACCTTAGGGACCATGATAATTTGTACAAGACTGGTAGTTTTAGCCACTGAGGGATAATCAAAGCACCCGATTGCGAGCCCTCTGAAAATATAGGTACATGTGTATATAGTACTTTGCACTCATTAGAATCACCTCACCCAGGGGTAATGAGAACTCACTGTCTTGAGAGACCACCTTTGGGAAGAACAAAAAGTGGTCTCTCAAGACAGGTGGTCTCTTAAGGCAGGGAGGATAAATCAAGATTTTTTTTAAGAGATCATTATTGAAATATTGGCATTTATCTTCAGAAAAGTGTTGCTTCTAAAAGATTATTTTAAGATGAATTAATAAAATCAACAAAAAAAACAAAAACAAAACTGAATATTAATTCAAATGTGTGATAATGAGAAAACTATGAATTCAAAAGATTTTGGAAAAAAGGTGTTTTAAAATGAAACAATTAAATATGTTCAAGTCACGGTGTTAGTTTATAGAGATGGCAATTTAAGTCATGGTGGTAGTTTGCCGAGATGCCAATACAAGTCGCAATGATAGTTTGCCAAGATGACCGTAATTCCTTCGGTGTTTTATTTCGAGCCTATTCAAACGCTAAGTCGCATCACGCATTATAACCAAACAATCCAATCAGTGCATGTATTGATTATAATTGGCAAACAATTAATTTTAATCACCGCACTTGTCCTAATCAGTGTCATAATTTCGGTTTCCAAAGACAACATGAAGAGAGATAATTATTGGTACTGAAGCACCGTTTGATCTTCCATTGTCACAGTAAACTTATTGGTCTCACATAGCAGGGAAATTTTACAATTTGGACAAGTTTTAAGCTGTCGTTGGTCATGTTGGGCAGGTGGATGCTCAGGTCAGGTAATTTAACATTGCATGACGGTCGTTCAAGACAGGAAAATGCTTAAGACAGGTGGTCGCCCCCTGCAGGTTCAACTGTACATACACTTTCAACTATTTCTGTCTTATTTTTCTCATAAAATAAAGCTTGACATTACATGTGATGACCTGCTAGTCATGTTCTGATATTAGGTATGCTGAAGACCATTTATGTGCAGCACTGTCTTGTAGGTTGATTGGTTGACAGAGAAGATGAGAGATGCTAATTTCACAGTCTCTTCCATGCATGGTGACATGGTACAGAAAGAAAGAGAGGCAATCATGAAAGAGTTTAGATCAGGAGCAAGGTATGTGAACTGTTTCTTTGAAATAAATACTCTTGTTAGAGACAGAATATCAGGATCCAGTTGTTCATAAATAACAGTGTCATTAGCTAACATTATGACATTGGTCATTTAAGGGGAATGGGAACACCTAGCACATTTTTCTGCCATTTTTCAAAGGGAGACAACTTTTGGGACTTCAAGGTCCCTTTTCTATAGGGTCTAGAGGTCTACTCTTTAAGAGTTGATCCCTATTTATTATTAACATGGAAGACAGAAACACTTTTGCAGAAGTTGCCTCCCCTGAAGGTGTACCAATTCCCCTTTATGTGGCAAATAAGCTCATATTTATGCACAAAAATGTGAGCAGCTTTGACAAAAGCAAAAGCTGCTTCCCTTTTTATTGACAAAAGCAAAAGCTGCTTACCTTTTTAGCTCACCTGTCACATAGTGACGAGGTGAGCTTTTGGGATCACTTTTTGTCTGTCTTGCATACGTCCGTCCGTGCGTGAGTAAACTTTTTCTTCAAACGACATCTCCTCCTAAACCACTGATCAGATTTCGATCAAACTTCACAGGAATGATCCTTCGATGGTCCCCTTTCAAAGTTGTTCTAATGGTTCGTTGCACATCTAGGTCACAGGAGCCAAAGATAGATTTTTTTAACCAAAAACTTAAAAAATCTTCTTTTCTGAAACCACAAGGCCCAGGTCTTTGATATTTAGTTTGAAGCTTCATCTAGTGGACCCCTACCAAGATTGTTCAAATTACAGTGCTGGGGCCTAAAAAGCACCCGCCCCGGGGCCCTTTGATTTTACATGGGCTTATATAGGGAAAATCTTTAAAAATCTTCTTCTATGAAACCGCAAGGCCCAGGTCTTTGATATTTGGTATGAAGCTTCATCTAGTGGACCCCTACCAAGATTGTTCAAATTATAATACTGTGGCCAAAAATGCCCCCGCCCTGGGGCCCTTTGGTTTTACATAGGCTTATATAGGGAAAATCTTTAAAAATCTTATTCTCTGAAACCGCAAGGCCCAGGTCTTTGATATTTGGTATGCAGCTTCATCTTATGGACCTCTACCAAGATTGTTCAAATTATAACCCTGGGGCCGAAAATGTCCCCGCTCCAGGGCCCTTTAGTTTTATATAGACTTATATAGGGAAAATCTTCTTCTCTGAAACCACAAGGCCTAGGTCTTTGATATTTGGTATGAAGCTTCATATAGGGGACCAAGATTGTTCAAATTATAGCCCAGAGACCAAAAATGCCCCCGTCTTGGGGCCCTTTCGTTTTACGTATATAGGGAAAATCTTTAAAAATCTTCTTCTATGAAACCACAAGGCCTAGGTTGTTGATATTTGGTGTGAAATTTCATCTAGTGGACCTCTATCAAGATTGTTCAAATTATAGCCCTAGGGCCAAAAATGCCCCTCGGCCTAAGACCCTTTGGTTTTACATCGACTTATATAGGTAAATCTTTAAAAATCTTCTTCTCTGAAACTGCAAGGCCCATGTCTTTGATATTTGGTATGGAGTGTCATCTAGTGGACCTTTACCAAGTTTGTTCAAATTATACCCCTCGGGCCACAAATGCCCCCGCCCTGGGGTCATTTTGTTTTACATAGGCTTATGTAGGGAATACCTTTATAAAAATCTTCTTCTCTGAAACCATAAGGTCCAGGTCTTTGATATTTGGTGTGTAGCTTCATCTAGTGGACCTTTGCCAAGATTGTTCAAATTATAGCCTTTGTTGATATTTGGTATGAAGCTTCACCTTTTTAGACCTCCCTCAACATTAGTTTATACTAATTTATTTTAGTTCAATTGCGATGAAAGCTGCAAATTATAGCCCGGAGACCAAAAATGCTCCAGTCTTGGGGCCCTTTGGTTTTACGTAGACTTATATAGGGAAAATCTTTAAAAATCTTCTTCTATGAAACCACAAGGCCTAGGTCTTTGATATTTGGTGTGAAATTTCATCTAGTGGAACTCTATTAAGATTGTTCAAATTATAGCCCTAGGGCCAAAAATGCCCCTTGCCCTGAGACCCTTTGGTTTTACATAGACAGGCTTTCAAGTAGTCCTACTTTTTCCTACTTTTCCTACTTTTTTGGTCTCTTCCTACTTTGTTCCTACTTTTTCCAGAAAAACTCCTACTTCTCCTACTTTTTTGATTTGTTCAAAACCTATGATCCCAAATAAATAAATGAACAAATAAAGCATTTAAAAAAATAACATGTATCTCAAACTATTTGTAGAATGCATCTTGTTATATGACATATGTACTGATGATCCTCGACATTCATCTGCTGTTTTTAGCTGTACCACTGATTGGAATATGTTGATGTAGAGCAAAACTGCAATGACCATCTACAGTTTTGTCTTGTTGAACATGACAAGATTTTTTGCAGTCAGTAGTGTAGTGATGCTTTAACTAAATGACCAACTGGAACTCTGTCTTGTTGAGAATGGTAGAAAATTCACTACAGCAATGCTTTGATGCCCTTTAGAACTGCTGTGACAAACTGTTCTGTCTTGTTTAGCATTACAGAAATTCATTGTAGCAGTCCAGTGATGCCTTAACTTGCAGTGACATGCTATAACTTTGTCTTGTTAGCATGACAAACATTCACTTCAGCAGTGCAGTGATGCCTTAACTGCAGTAACACGCCTACGGAACGATAGAATGCGTAACCATTGGTTAAGAACGTGAAGCAATTAGAGCGACATCCGGTTAGGAATTAGATCGCTAAAAAAGGTAAAGAAACTGTGCAGTTTCTGTGTTTCATAAGTTATATAATTTTTACGAGGAAGTTATTTAAAAAACGGGGAATTACATTCAGGAGCCCATTAATATCGGCATCTTTGGAGTAAATACCAAATCCCGTACTTCACACATTTTGGCTAAATTTAGTTTCTCCTGCTGAAGGTGAACTCAAGCCTTAGAAAACGAGTGGTTTTTCGAGGTGTTTGTTGCCTTTTGTTTATTACTGCGCTTTGCTACAAGTTCAGCGTATTAACATGCACACACAATAAACATATATGGTTATATGGGTTGTGGATATTTTGCTTGTCAATCCAGCACTAGCGAGAAATCACCACGGAAAAGGTCGAAAATGGTTGGTTACGCATTAGATCTATAGAAATGATAACAAAACTTGCAACTATAAAGCGGATCTGTTTTCATCTCCACGGCCCCAGAATCACCCGCACTTTGTTCTACGGAACCATTTTTAGCCAACCTGATAAGCAGTGCGCTATTGAGTCGATAATGACATAGTATTTTATGGAAACATTTTCAGTCTCCAGAATCATAGTACCGAATGATTTTCACTGACTTTTACGCTGTGTTTGTTTTATCAATGGTCCGGTAATTGCCTGAAATGAAATTAAACAGGTTTTGGAGTTTTAATTTCTGCGAAGAACTCCTCATCTGCCAAAATTTGCTGGTTAAGCATTAGATCGTCTGGTTAAGCATTCGGTAGCCAGAGAGGAGAAAATCTCACCAGTTGCTGCCTAAGTAAATGCCAGCAGCTTACTACAATAGAAGGTGGTCTACATATGATTTCTAAATTATGTTAAAATCACCAGAGAAAGAAAGCCGTGATGAAAAATACTTTTCTGGACAAGACCATTAAATGTCTGGGTATCATGCTTATCTGACCTAATGACGCACAGATTCATAAATAAGAGGTTATTACTTGCTTTTGTAGAAAACAAAATGGCCAGCTTACGCTTTGTAATGGCGATTAAATCTATATCGTGTTTCTATGGTCAAGCATTAGGGAGCCAGGTTGAGCATAAGACACTCATGATTATAAACTTGGTGCTTATAAAAAATAGAAGTAAAGCAATGATCAGGAATCAATACCAGCTGGCTATGCAAAATGCGATACATACAATCAGTGACAAACAATAACATAAATAAACCGCCAAAAAAGAACCGCCTTGTAACAGTCATTGAAAAGAATTCCACTGGGAATTGTTTGTCAATCGACCCAAAGGTGCTCAGAAGAAAATCTGTTCTATGCTTAAGTGCACGTGAATATCACTGACTTGTCGGGAAAACTATTAGAATGAAAATAGTCGCAGTGAGGTCAGAGTGTTGTGAAAAACTAAAGAGGGTTATCTTGGAAACATAGGATGGGCTTGGCAAAGAGTGTAGACCCTGATCAGACGCTGCAGAATCCGGCGTCTGGTGAAGATCTACACTATTTGATTGGACCCTGGAATTTAAGAGATTAATGAAACAGTTTAAGACTATTTCTCCTACCTACACTCGGAGGCAATAGACCCACCAGTCTTTTGTTGTTGTTTTTTAAATCACATTATATTTTGTGCAGAAATGAGAAAAATATCACAATTTTTCATCTTAAAATGTTCGTTTTTTTGGCGAGAAAGGTTACATTGTATTTGTATAGGCGTGTTTTCGTAATGATTATTCAAAGAAACAAAATGATGTGGAGAAAACAAATGTCTACAACCTTTTTAGTACTAAATACAATATTATCAACAGTCGGTCGATAGTGAACAAAAAACTGCACTTTTGGCTCAATGTAAACTGCCTAATCACTGCCTAGATACATCCGTGAGAAAATATTGCTCCATATTCAAAACGGTTTCAAAAGTTCCTCATATCTAAACATGATACTGCAGATAGAAGAAAATATTATAACTTGTATGTTCTATCAATTTATTATATCTATATTTTTTCCTCATATCTAAAAATGACACTGCCGATGAAACAAAATATTATAGCGTGTATGTTTTATTAAGAAGGAAGATTAGATCATGGAAGATTAGCTGAGGGTCTCGTGGAAGATTAGCTATTACATGTATTTTTGTATGTGCTAAATGTTGCTACCCTCACTAAATAAAGTCCTTACTTACTTACTGACTGACTGACTGACTTACTTACTTACTTCTCTCAATTTATTTAATGAACGCACCTGTCCTCCTGTTTACTTAAAATTTATAAAATTTTACAAATGGATTCTAGTTCGTCTTGATTAACATGATTAAGAATACATGGCGTGTCCTTCTTGCGCTGTTTGTATTAATAAGAAGTTGGTTTTAGACAATATCTTTATCTTATCGTTTTGACAGTTAACATAGAACTCACGGGATCTCCGATCTGGGTTACCGATCATGATACAGACGTATTTTGGGGGCATGCGCGGTCCCAGGAGTAGGATATTCCGGCTGCCTATTTGTTTTGCAGAGGCGAGCTAAAACAAATACGCCTTTCTTTTGCGTTACTATGCCTTTTTTCGCATTACTACGCCTTTTGATTCGCGTAAAAACGCCTTTGATTCGCATCACTGCGCCTTTCTTTTGCGTTACTACGTCTTTCTTTTGCATTAGTATGCACTTTTTCGCGTTACTACGCCTTGTTTTTGCGTTACTACGCTTTTTTGCGTAGTTTCGCCTTCTGATTGGCATTACTGCGTCTTTTATTTTGCGCTTCTACGCCTTTTTTGCGTTATTACGTCTTTTGTGTCGCGTTACTACGCATTTACGGTATTTTATTTTCCCCTACATAAGCCAAATAGACTTTCGTATCTGCAGTGTTAACGATCTTACCCTTAGCCTTTCACGCCTGAGTTTCTTAAACGGGTTCTCTCCATTTTTTTTTATTTTGGGCAATTCTTGTTAATAGGGGATTTAGTCAAATTCATTTACAGGATGGCGAACAGCTTTGATTCTCGGATGAGACGGTTCATTAATGGCCGTCTCATCCGGATATAGCTTTAATCGCCATTACAAAGCGTAAGCTGGCCATTTTGTTTTCTACAAAAGCAAGTAATGACCTCTTATTTATGAATCGGCGCGTCATTCGGTCAGATAAGCATGATACCCAGACATTTAATGGTCTTGTCCAGAAAAGTATTTTTCATCACAGCTTTCTTTCTCTGGTGATTTTAACACAATTTAGAAATCATATGTAGACCACCTTCTATTGTAGTAAGCTGCTGGCATTTACTTAGGCAGCAACTGGTGAGATTTTCTCCTCTCTGGCTACCGAATGCTTAACCAGACGATCTAATGCTTAACCAGCAAATTTTGGCAGATGAGGAGTTCTTCGCAGAAATTAAAACTCCAAAACCTGTTTTATTTCATTTCAGTCAATTACCGGACCATTGATAAAACAAACAAGGCGTAAAAGTCCGTGAAAATCATTCGGTATTATGATTCTGGAGACTGAAAATGTTTCCATAAAATACTATGTCATTATCGAACCAATAGCGCACTGCTTATCAGGTTGGCTAAAAATGGTTCCGTAGAACAAGGTGCGGGTGATTCTGGGGCCGTGGAGATGAAAACAGATCCGCTTTATAGTTGCAAGTTCTGTTATCATTTCTATAGATCTAATGCGTAACCAACCATTTTCGACCTTTTCCGTGGTGATTTCTCGCTAGTGCTGCATTGACAAGCAAAATATCCACAACATATATAACCATATATGTTTATTGTGTGTGCATGGTAATACGCTGAACTTGTAGCAAAGCGCAGTTATAAATAAAAGGCAACAAACACCTCGAAAAACCACTCGTTTTCTAAGGCTTGAGTACACCTTCAGCAGGAGAAACTAAATTTAGCCAAAATGTGTGAAGTACGGGATTTGGTATTTACTCCAAAGATGCCGATATTAATGGGCTCCTGAATGTAATTCCCCGTTTTTTAAATAACTTCCTCGTAAAAATTATATAACTTATGAAACACAGAAACTGCACAGTTTCTTTACCATTTTTAGCGATTTAATTCCTAACCGGATGCCGCTCTAATTGCTTCACGTTCTTAACCAATGGTTACGCATTCTATCGTTCCGTAGGCGTGAGTAACCAGCTTGAGCTTTGTCTTGTTTAGCATGACAAAAATTCATTGCAGCAATGCTTTGATTCCTCAACCACATTGCCCAGCTAGAGCTCTGTCTTGTTAAGCATGGCAGGAGTTCATAGCAGCAATGCTTTAATACCACGGCTTTGATGCCTTACTAGAGCTCTGTCTTGTTTAGTTGCTTTGACACCTTATCTGCAGTGATCAACTGGATCTCTGTCTTTAGCACAAAAGGAATTCATTTCAGCAGTGCTGTGATGCCTTAACTGCAGTGACAAATTAGAGTTCTGTCTTGTTTAGCTTGATAGAAATTCATTGTAGCAGCCATGCTCTTATGCCTTAACTGTGGTTACCATCTAGAGCTATGTCTTGTTGAGCATGACAGAAATACATTACAGCTGTGCTCTGTCAGATGACTAAACTGCAGAGACCACTGGAGCTCAGTCTTGTTGAGCAAGACAGAAATTCATTGCAGCAATGCTGGGATGCCTTGACTGCAGTGATCAACTAGAGTTCTGTCTTGAGCATGAAAGGGATACACTGCAGCAGTACTGTGATGCCTTAACTGCAGTTACCCACTAGGGTTCTGTCTTGTTGAGCATGGCAGCAATTTATTGCAGCACTTCTGTGGTGCCTTAACTGAGTTACCAACTAGAGCTCTGACTTTTGAGCATGACAGAAATTCATTGCAGCAGTGCTGCTTAAATTTGCCTTAAATGCAGTGACCAACTAGAATTATTGTCTTGATAAGTATGAAAGAAATTCATTGTTGCCATGCTTTGATGCATTTAACTGCAATGACCATTTAGAGTTCTGTCTTGTTGAGTATGACAGGAATTCATTGCAGCAGTGCTGTGTTGCCTTAATTGAAGTTACCAACTAGAGTTCTGTCTTATTGAGCATGACAGGAATTCATTGCAGCCGTGCTGTGTTGCCTTAATTGAAGTGACCAACTAGAGTTGTGTCTTGTTTAGCATGACAGAAAACCATTGAAGCAGTGCTAGGATGCCTTAACTGCAGTGAAATATCTGAGATCTGTCTTATGGAGGATGACCGGAATTCAAAGCAGCAGTAATGCAATGTCTTAACTGCAGTGATATGCCAGCAGATCTTCCTTGTCTAGCATGACAGAAATTCATTGCAGCAATGCTGTGATGACGAGTGACCAACTAGAGCCCTGTCTTGTTTAGCATGACAGAAACTCATTGCAGCAGTGTTGTGATGACTGGAGTTACCAACTAGAGCTCTGTCTTGTTTAGCATGACAGAAATTCATTGCAGCAATGCTATGATGACTGAGGCGACCAACTAGAGATCTGTCTTGTTTAGGATGAAAGAGATTCATTGCAGCAATGCTGTGATGTCTGAAGTGACTAACTAGTGTCCTGTCTTGTTTAGCATTACAGAAATTCATTGCAGCAACGCTGTGATGACTGGAGTGACCAACTAGAGCTCTGACAGAAATTCATTGCAGCGATGCTGTGATGACTGAAGTGACCAACTAGAGCTCTGTCTTGTTTTGGCATGACAGAAATTCATTGCAGCAGTGCTGTGATGACTGAATTGACCAACTAGAGCTCTGTCTTGTTTAGCATGACAGAAATTCATTGCAGCAATGCTGTGATGACTGAAGTGACTAACTAGAGCTCTGTCTTGTTCTGGCATGACAGAAATTCATTGCAGCAGTGCTGTGATGACTGAAGTGACCAACTAGAGCTCTGTCTTGTTTTGGCATGACAGAAATTCATTGCAGCAATGCTGTGATGACTGACGTGACCAACTAGAGCTCTGTCTTGTTTTGGCATGACAGAAATTCATTGCAGCAATGCTGTGATGACTGAAGTGACCAACTAGAGCTCTGTCTTGTTTAGCATGACAGAAATGCATTGAAGCAATGCTTTAAAGCCTTGACTTCAGTGAGCAACTAAAATGCTGTCTTATTTTGCATGACAGGAATTCATTGTGGCAGTGCTATGATGCCTTCAACTGGACATCTTGTAGCTGATGCTTCTCAGAAATGTAAATTTTCAAAATTTAGCAATTCTTTTGAATAAATATTTTGACATTAGTGTATGTCAATATCTAGGTATATATATATATATATATCTGCCAGTGGCAATCTGTTGACAAAAGCATTGGAAGTTCAGGCTGCAGGCATGAATAACTGTACTAGATTGGTTAGCCACTAACATTTTACCGGTGCCTGCCAACTTTGATGTAAAAACATTAGACTCTAATGCACAAATAAAACTGCCAAAAATGGAAAACTGATAAAATGTGAGACATATGGAAGTATGTTAGTGTCCATTAGCTCCTACTTTTTATATCAGGTTCCTACTTTTTTCCTACTTTTTGATATCTCAGGCTCCTACTTTTCTCCTACTATTTCACCAGGAGTCACTTGAAAGCCTGCATAGACTTATATAGGTAAATCTTTAAAAATCTTCTTCTCTGAAACTGAAAGGCCCACGTCTTGGATATTTGGTATGGAGTATCATCTAGTGGACCTCTACCAAGATTGTTCTTGGCCTCCGCCCATAGGGGCTTGAAGAAATATATGGGCTGCATGATGCTTCCACGCAGAGCTGAATCTAGCCCGCACACTAGTTCTGGTAAAACGCTTAGAGGATCAAAGCCTGCCCAGGAACCGCGGTGCGAGGCAGATCGTCCATGCTAATAAACCCTTTTGGTTTCATTGGGCGACAGGGCTTGAGATGTCATTTCATCTCAATGTCGGGTAAAAGTCCCACAAAATTGGAAGCAACGTCTCCAAAATGACCTTTACAGTGTTGACAGGGACGTTAAACCTCAAATCAACCAACCAACCAACCAAGATTGTTCAAATTATAAGTCCTCGGGCCACAAATGCCCTCACCCTGGGGTCATTTGGTTTTACATTGGCTTATGTAGGGAATATCTTTATAAAAATCTTCTCTGAAACAATAAGGTCCAGGTCTTTGATATTTGGTGTGTAGCTTCATCTAGTGGACATTTGCCAAGATTGTTCAAATTATAGCCTTTGTTGATATATGGTATGAAGCTTCGCCTTTTTAGACCTCCCTCAACATTAGTTTAGTTTATACTAATTTATTTTAGTTCGATTGCGATGAAAGCTGCAAATTATAGCCAGGAGACCAAAAAATGCCCCCGCCTTGGGGCTCTTTGGTTTTACGTAGACTTATATAGGGAAAATCTTTAAAAATCTTCTATGAAACCACAAGGCCTAGGTTGTTGATATTTGGTGTGAAATTTCATCTAGTGGACCTCTATCAAGATTGTTCAAATTATAGCCCTAGGGCCAAAAATGCCTCTCGCCCTAAGACCCTTTGGTTTTACATAGACTTATATAGGTAAATCTTTAAAAATCTTCTCTGAAACTGCAAGGCCCATGTCTTTGATATTTGGTATGGAGTGTCATCTAGTGGACCTCTACCAAGATTGTTCAAATTATAGCCCTCGGGCCACAAATTCCCCCCTCTAGGGTCATTTGGTTTTACATAGGCTTATGTAGGGAATATCTTTATAAAAATCTTCTTCTCCGAAACCATAAGGCCCAGGTCTTTGATATTTGGTGTGTAGCTTCATCTAGTGGACCTTTGCCAAGATTGTTCAAATTATAGCCTTTGTTGATATTTGGTATGAAGCTTCACCTTTTTAGACCTCCCTCAACATTAGTTTAGTTTATTTTAATTTATTTTAGGTCGATTGCGATGAAAGCTGCAAGCTTATTGAAGCATTCTCGAACACTCATTCCGGGTGTTTTCACACGCGCGAGAGAGAGGCAGTGGCGTTTACACCACTGCTACCCATTTACACCTGGTTGGAGTGGAGCAGTGTCATTACGTGTTTTGCGCAAGGATACACCTCGATACCGGTGGCCGGTTCAAACGCACAACCTCTCGATCATGAGTCGAATGGGTTAACCACTGCGCTATCTAGGCTCAACATTATGCACATTGTAGCCCTGGGGTCAATAATGGCCCTCCCCGGGGCCCACTTGTTACTCTATGGATCAGGTGAGTGATCCAGGGCCAATATGGCTCTCTTGTTATTGCAAAAATACTAGAGTATTAGGCGTGTAAACATATTAAGAATTTGATTATTTAATTTGGCAAATATACTCCTATTTTTTCAGAAAAATGTGAGCAGCTTTTGCTTTTGCAATAGCTGCTTACATTTTATAGCAAAATACAAGAGTAGTAGGCGTTGTGCTTATAACAACAGTTAATTTGACCACTAACAAGCTCTTTAAACGCATGATGCTTTTAACAACTGGGCCCATCTCTGACACTGAATGATTGTGTGTCTGGTGCAGAGTGATTACTGAAGCCACCATGGTGTTGTGGATATGCTGTTTGGCTTGGAAATTGATTATGGACTTTTTCAGTCTTTTGGATTATTTAAGACTTTACACTGAGGTCCCATCTGCATATGTCCTAGCTTTTCATGGGACTAAAAACTTAAATTTACTTATCTTTGTACTGTCAATATCTGCTGAAAACGCAGAACAGAAAAATCCTTGAAAATGGTTTTAAGCCTTGTGCTGCAGAACATAACAACCCATATCTTTGCAAACAATGTAGATCCAGATCAGATGGGAAGCCATCTGATCAGGGTCTTCACTGTCATTTAGTTTGTGAATATTGTGTACCAAGTTTTTTGATTGGTTGATAATCAGAAAACGGTGACAATATTAATTTATTCAGCAGGACAAGGGACAAATGATATGTTTGTTTAATACCATTTTCTTTTGTTTGTTTTCAGTCGGGTATTAATAACAACAGATGTGTGGGCTAGAGGTCTTGATGTCCAGCAGGTGTCCCTTGTCATAAACTATGATCTCCCAAACAACAGAGAATTGTACATACACAGGTAATTATTAATCCAGCTCTTCATTTCATTAAAGAGGAAAATACAAGTTTTCATGAAATTAAATAGATGTTTGGACAAACAGATTTATCCTGACATTTAACCCTTATCTTGCTGTTAACGACAACCCCTAGAAGCCTCAGTGGTGCAGTGGTTACGCTACTCGCCTTATAAACCAGGGATCGCAGGATCGATCCCGGGCTTCTCCAGACTTTCGGATGAGTCTATAAACAGAGGTCCCGTCTCCGTATGACCTTAGCTGTTGGTGGGACGTAAAACTTAAACTCACTCACTCACGACAACCCCTAAATTGACTGTTTGGCATTCAGTTTATTGAATTGAATTTGTAGCAATAAATTACATCAAGTAATTTGATTGGTTGATAGACAGAAATGGGTGTGGCTTAAATGAATATTCAGCAAGATAAGGGTTAATGCATATATGACAATGAAATCTTTCACCAAATTAGTTTGTGACAGTCCATTTCCAATTAAATGGGTGTCAGCTTTGTTTTGCTTAAGGTAAATGTTAAATTTTTCCAGAAAATGGGACTTTATATCTCATGCAAGTTGCCTCTTTTTTTCTGGGGAAAAAAAATCAAAATGTAATCTGAAAAAAAAAAAAAAAATACCCAGCATGCAGAGTGTTAAAAGAGGAATTAGTTTTAATTTTAGCTGTGGAATTTTACTGTATATTATTATAGCCTGTCACCATGTTGATGATTTGCTTGAAAAAGGAACATTAATGTATTATTATTATTATTAACCCTTCTCTTGCTGAATATTCAGATTAGCCACACCCATTTCGTTATATCAACCAATCAAATTACTTGATGTAATTTATTGCTACAAATTCGTAAACTGAATGCCAAACAGTGTAGATCCTGATCAGATGGCTTCTTCAGAAGCCATGAAGAAGCCATCTGATCTGGATCTACACTGTTTGCAAAGATAGGGGTTGTCGTGAACAGCAAGATAAGGGTTAATAATAATGTAATCTCACATTTTCCTACAGAATTGGCAGATCAGGCAGATTTGGACGTAAAGGTGTGGCGATCAACTTTGTGAAGAACGATGACATCAGAATCTTGCGAGATATTGAACAGTACTACTCAACGCAGATTGATGAAATGCCTATGAATGGTAAAGTTATCATTTTCCAGACTTTTACTTGTATCCTATACAGTCAAATATGTCATAGTGGTCACCTCTATTAAGCAAGCAACCTGTCTTAAGCAAGCATGCATTTAGTTCTCAAAAAAAGGCAAATGCATCACAATTCACCTGTGTTAAGCAAGCACCTGCCTTAAGCAAGCACATTTTGATTATCCCTTACATTACGATAACAAATCCGTGTGATATAGTGCATTTTACAAACCTCAAAAAAGGGTATTTTTCTGATGAAAATTTGTGATATTTTCCTTATTTCTTCTCCAAACATAGGATGTCTTGGAGCAGAAATAAGGAAAATAATGTTTACCCCTGTAAACCCCAGTTTTCTCTATTTAAAGTGGGGTTTAGGGGGGTCTTACTTTCACGGGCTTGTTCACGTTATGTAGGTGCTTGCTTAATACAGGTTGGACTGTATATCATTCAGATAATCCAAGAAGGATTCTTTCATCTTCAAATTTGAAAATAAGATTAGAATTGTTATGTAATTAAAGATGGTTGTCTCCTTTTCTCCTCAAAACATTTTTGTGCTTAACCCTTATCCTGCTGAATATTTTAATCTGCCACATCCACTACCAATTTCCAACCAATCAGATCATTTGATTCAAATTATTACCACAAATTCACAGTCTGAAGATCCTGATCAGATGGCTTTCAGATGGCTTCTTCACAAGCCATCTGATCTGGATCTACATTATTTGAAAGATAAGGCATATCCGGGCTCAGCATGGCAAGGGTTAATAGCTGCTTATATCACTGCTGTCAGGTGATCATGTTGGCTACCGACAACATGTTTGTATTGGAAATTGTATTCCCACACACGTCTCCATTCAGATATATTCTTAAGTGATAGGAAACACACTACTTCTTTATAACACTATTGTTTGGGTCCAAAACAGAGTCGGTAGTGTTATATCCAAACAAAAATGTACAGATGTTATAGATTCTAAACAATCTACATCCTTATGGGATCCATCTTTAAAGCCTGTTATACCTAAAACCATGTTATAATGAACAGGATTCTAAACAGGTCTATGTTTGCTTACAGAATATACAACAAAATTATACTTCTTGAACACTCACACATTTCAAATTAGTTAAATTGCATGCAGAGGCTCAAACTTACGACATTTGAGCCGCAGTGTAAGATGGTGCAAATGAATGCAGAATGATTACTTCACTCACAGGAATAGTCTTTTCAAGGTAGTTACTTCCCTTAGACCTATATCATGATATAAATTGTGCGAACCCATGAAAAAAGAGGCCTTAGCACCGTCTGATTGCTGAATCTTTAAATTTAAACATTATTACACAACCATGCTTTACGATAACTTGCCATAGTGCATACTTTCGTATCTCTCAAATAGTTACTTTTCTGGTGAAAATTTGTGATTTTTCTTTCTGATATCCACAATCTATGTCTTAGAGCAGTTACAAGAAAAATAATGTATATCCCTGTATACCTTAGTTTTCCTTATATAAAATGGGGTTTAGAGGGGTGTTCATTACACAGTCTTGTTAACATATGTAACAGTTTTTGGACCTCTGTGGCCTAGTAGTTAAGAGTCTTTCCCTTAATCATCTCTGTGGGCTGGCTAAAGTGTGAGACATCAAATTCTGGAATCTTTTCTGCAGTCATTCTCTCCCTTCTGCTGTCAGATTAAAGACGGGCAGTTGTCAGTTTCTGGCAAAAGAATGTTCTGGTAAACCACAACATTCAAGACTGCCCAGAAAAAGTGTGGTTAGGTAAGCTAGGTAAACTGACCAGCTCAATATGACCTAAATAGTGTTGACTGGGCAATTAAACTCCAAACCAACAGCAGCCTGGTCAAAATCGTTTACCTGAAGGTCGATCTTCTCATGATGGAGCTCATGTATAATAGGGACATATTTCTCTTGTAGGAACGTATTTCTGTTGTTTGATTTGAGGTTTAATGTCCCCGTCAACACTGTAAAGGTCATTTTGTAGACGTTGCTTCCAATTTTGTGGGATCTTTACCCGACATTGAGATGAATGACCTCAAGCCCTGTCACCCAATGAAACCAAAGCATGGACGGATTTCTGTTAACTAAGCTATATTTACATTGCTATAATTAACCCTTGTCCTGCTGAGCCCTGATATGCCTTATCTTTCAAACAATGTAGATCCGGGTCAGCCATCTGATCAGGATTTACATTGTTTGTCATTCAGATTGTGAATTTGTTGCAATAATTTGCATCAAGTAATCTGATTGGTTTATAATTAGAAGTGGGTGTGGCATATTTAAATATTCAGCAGGTCAAGGGTTAAACAAGTATGGCCTGGCATAGTTTACTTTCACAGAAGTTGTTTGAAAAATAAATTATTACCCAGCTCAGTTTACAGACACTTTGGTTATTTGAAATGTTACTTTTCTGGTGAAAAAGTAACCATTTTGGAGATACGAAAGAATGCACTATGGTATGTTTTCATAATGTTAACAAGTATGTGGAATGAACACACCTCAAAACCCCACTTTATATAGAGAAAACTTGGGTTTATAAGGGTATACATTATTTTTGTAATTTCTGCTCTAAGACATCGGGTGTGGGTACTCGTTTGAACTGCCTCAATGAGATGGTTCTAACAAGCACCCATAAAACCAATGTTTGCAATATAAATAAGAAAAATGTTTAATACAAATTTTCATCGGAAAAGTAGCCATTTCAGAGATGTGAAAAAATGCACTATTAGGTTGCACGGATGTGTTATCGTAATGTTAACACTTCTGTTTTTGAATAATTTCTGAGTATTTTTATTTGTGAACAATATCGGAGTACTTATGACATTTTATGTCTATTTCAGTTGCTGATTTAATCTAAATGGCAAAGACATGGATCAGGTTGACAGCCATAGATAAGGGAACATCAAGAAATTTTGCAGGAGGAATGAAAACATCTGACATTTTTCCACAATTTTTAAAAGGAGATAATTTTCAGGACTTCCTGTTTGCTTTCTTTTGATCTGAGCCCACTAAATAGGGGTTCTCTTTTCAAGGAAAAAAATTGCTCCTCAAATGGATCTACTCTGAAAGGAAAGAATTTACTCCTCAAAAGGGGTCTACATTTTCTCCTCAAAAGGGGTCTTCTCTTAAAGGAAAAGAATTTGCTCCTCAAAGGAGGTCTACTCTTAAAAGGATAAATATGCTCCTTTAGAGGAGTCTACTCTAAATAGAAAGAATTTGCTCCTTAGAAGCAAAGGAGCAGATTGTCTCTTTAGGAGCCAATTCTTTCCTTTAAGAGTCGACCCCTATAGATAAAGGTGTATCTGTTCGCATTCAGGGAAGGATAGTGCTCTTAATCATATTTATTAAAATTGGATCCTATCTGAGATCTGTCTGCATTAGGAGACACTTATTGTGAAAGTGACCTGAACAGAGTACATTTGTTTTTGAGCCAGCACAATGTTTTAACTATGTTATTTCAAATCACCAAAAATTCTGTATCCTATGATATTTAGACCACTGTCACTCTAGCGGCTAAATCTGTTTGTGCTAGCGACTAAGAAGATCCAAATCAAGTTGAATCACAGCAGATTACATTAACCCTTGTCCTGCTGAGCCCGGATATGTCTTATCTTTCAAACAATGTAGATCCAGATCAGATGGCTTCTGAAGAAGCCATCTGATCAGGATCTTCATTGTTTGTCATTCAATTTATGACTTTTCTGCAATAACTTGCATCAAGTTATCTGATTGGTTGATTATCAGTAGTGGGTGAGGCATATTTGAATATTCAGCTGGACAAGGGTTAAAATACAGACCAAATTGATGCTGATAATGTAGGTCCCTAGTGTGACCCAGCTTATTATGGGGCAACTAATTAAGTCAAGTGTGAATGCAGTTTTAGCTTGGACTGATTTGTCCAAGCTTCATGTGTGAACTGGGCATATGCTATTTTGATATAGCCTCATCATCAGGACTTGATATTTGAGTGGAGAACAATAAGGCTTACATGTCATGTAGTGCTGTGCTCCTGCTAATATATTATACCTCATATAATGTGTTGTCTATATAAATTCGAAGCATGTACAGATAATTGAAAGCTGTTCAAATAGTTTGTGGTTTTGCCATCATGCGTTAGCTTCTGTATACCTTAAAAATACTTGCTTTGAAACAAGTATCCGGGATGATGAGGATGTTTAAGGGATAATTTCGTTAGAAACCTATGTTGTGGGTACTTCGTTAGAATGGCCTCATCGAGGCCATTCTAACAAGTACCCACAACATACATTTTGGAGAGAAAAAATATTCCCAAAATATCCTCAGTGCTCCGCCTCATCAGGAGCTTTGTCACCTGTTATCTTGTTCTTCAATGAGGACATGCTCATAGACCCAATTGACAATAAATAGATTTTCATGGTGTCAGAAATTAACTTAGCTTTTGAGAAATGGGAGTTCCAAGTCGAATGCAAATATGCCAAGTCATATAGAGAAACTTCACCCCATGGGTAAATTTATTAGTCAGGAAGTTTGATTGTCAAGTTTGATGTTGAAGTTGCTGCCTCGGGGGTGAGATTTCCCTATCCTGCATGCTGTGAACCCTTTTCACCCTAGTTTCTGAAGTGGAATCTTCCATCTTTGAATTTGGACATGTCCATTCTTGCAAATTTGAATTTTATCCATAATCATTGGATCCAGCACACAACAAAATCTACTATAAGACCTGGGCGACCATCTATGACTTGGATCAGCCTGCACATCGGCACATTCTGATCAGAGTCTTTGCGGTTCGCATGAGCCTTTTATAGCCTCTGGGTTATTCATAGGGCAACAAGAGAATGCTCCTACCAGACTGACCAGACGGACTGGTTGATCTGAGTCTTTTACATTAGCATGGGTCTTATTGTAGGTTTTGTCATGTGCCGGCTCATTAGGGCCCCGCACTGAAAGTGTGGGTGCCCTATAGTAATCACTCTGTCCGTCCGTCTGTCTGTCTGTCTGTCCGAGCGCATCCACGGGCATATGTTGGGTAGACATAAGTTGGGTACTTGCCGTTTATTCCGTTAGTGTCCGAAAAAGTAGCCAACAAATTTGATGGGACATGTTGGGTACTTGTGCAAATTTTTGCTGATTGTTGGGTACTTATAGGTGAAAAATTAACACTGTAGTACCCAACAAATGTCCATCTGTACGAACGTCTGTCCGTCCACAAATTTCTGATAGCGCTGCCGGGGCACTAGTCAGTTTCACTGACAGCTCTAGTTTATAGTAATTAATGCTAACAGCATGGACCCTGATGAGAAGGTTGTTATAAGCCTATTCATCAGGATCTGCTGTTTGCACAGGTCTTCAGTGTCAAAGATAAGGTCGGAAATTACACCTGGACCTGTGCTAACAAATAGTGGAATAAGTCTCCACATCCACCAAGTCAGTTAAGCATTCTGTTGATAGCCCAGGGTGTATAGAAGACTCATTATGTGAACACTGATCAGACTGCACAGATATTCATTCATCTGCTCTACAATTATTCTTGGCACTTAAAGGGTAAGGGCTTTTTTGGCCTTTATGGATGTGTGTAATGGTGCATTACCCAAGACTAGATGCGCCTAAAGACCTGAGGTTTTTCTATCAAACCAACACAGTCACACTTCAAACAATGCACCAGTCATCTATGCTGCCAGCTTAGCAAAATCCATAGACCAAAATCATTTAGATAGCTTGAGTTTTCCGACTTCCAGCGGCATTACCTTCTCTCCCGAAAATGCAATGAAACTTTGGTTAAATGCTATGATAGTGTGCTTTTAAGTGTTCTTATGTCCTGGCTTGAATCATGCAGTTTAATTGTTATCTGAAGAGTTGAGCTGTCAAGTTTCTTAATTGGGTATATAATGTGAATCTTGCACACCTTGATGATAGGAGACACTACAGATGATCCTCGTTATAACGACAGTATTTGTTCATTCACAATTCCCTGTTATAAAGAATTTACCATTATAAAGACCCCAAAGGAGTATGATAGGTAATAAAGGGCATTGTCCCCTTAATGTCTCCCAGAAACAGATGTTGTTGACATTTGTTAGAATTGCCTCGCTGAGGCTATTCTAACAAATATCTAAAACATTTTGTTTCTTGGAGTATTAGGTTACAAGAATCTTTCATGTGTATGGATTCAATATATGTGTTTCCAACCCAAGGGATGTCTGGGCCAATCAGAACTGGGGTTCAGCCTTGAGCAAGGATTCATTGCACTGGAATTGTCGTACTTATGATAAGACACATTCAGTGATGTCAATCTTGGGATCTGCTGTGCCCATGCCCCAGCCTCTCCACTTCTTAAAAGGCCTTATATCTCAGGAACCATACATACCCCCAGCACCCCCCCCCCCCCACCACTCCTTAATTATGTTCTATAAAAGGGTTATCCTTTGGAAGCAAGGACTACACCACAAAACTGGAAAATATGGAGTGTACATGTTTTCTGGCCCAGACTACAGGCGAACCTCGGTATATCAAACTTGCATATCTCGATATAACCACTTATGTCGAAGTGATCTTCCATTCCCGAGCATTTTCCCTATATATTTATTGCATTTCGACCCCGTTTGTGTCGAACTCGGTTAACATGAAGACTCTGTTATTTCGAAGAGATTTTCTATTCCCCAAAAGCAGTTTACCATAATATTTACTACTGCTTGTGTCGAAGTCAAAATGTTTGGCCGAAAATTTGAACCGGCGCTATTAAATTGTGTTGTCAATCACCAACGGTCACGTAAGTTCCTAAGTTTGACAGTACAAAAGTCTTAAAATGAGTTGATAAATGAAAGGAATTTTAAATCAAAGAAATTTACCTTTCATTTATCGATCAATATCCTTTAACTTAGAACAGATTAATCCATTATTGCAAACAATGTCCGATTAATTAGTGTAATTGATGCCGACATACTGATCGGCTGTTGTGTAGACTAATTGACCTCGATTGTTTTGTGTATACGTCATAGGTGAATAGAATAGAATAGGTGTGTTCGATTCGAACCTTCGAGCAATTAGCGGGGTCTTTGATATTTAATTAACTGAGCACTGTTAAGCGGGGTCCTTTGGTGAGAGGGGTTATACACAGTCTTTAATTTGTTTGGCAACTGTCTCAAAATTAGTGTCATAAATGAGTAACTCATACAGAAGTTATTTAATGCGATTTTATCGCATGCTCAATATCATTCGTGATAAAACCTTTATAGTGTCTACGCTGTCTAATGCCGAGCAATCTAATGAAGGCCCCGGTGTCTTATTTTGATCCTGTACTCAGTTGAACCAGTATGACTACATGTACATGTTTTTCCGTGTCGCAAACGAACATGTACATTGTAGTTATGCTGATTCTACATGGGTTCCCAGTGTCTACATGTATATTGATGACGTCACGATTTGCCTATCTCGAACTTCGGATAACTCGAAGTAGTATCTCCAGTCCCTTGGAATTTGACATAAAGGGGTTCGCCTGTAGCTAGTTTCCGCCAATTAAGCATCATCAGTGACCCTTAAAATATCTTAAAAAGTCCATAATGGAATCAATGATCCCAAAGGACAAGAAAATATAAACTACACTATGATGTAGGGCAGGGAGACTTTTTACGGCTGCCACACATTCCCACACATCAGCTGCAGTGACATTAAATATGTTCTATAAAAGGGTTATCCTTTGGAACAAGGAATACACCACAAAACTGGAAAAACCATACATATTCTTTTTCCTTATGATATGACACATTCAATGACAGCAACCTGGGATCCTTTGGGTCCATGCTTCACGTCCTCCACTTCATGAAATATGTTCAGTACAGAGTCCACATGGGTGCTCATTTGGGAATGGGGGTTTTGTTGGGGAGACATTATAATCAGTAGATTATAATCATATCGTGTTAAAATAGAGGGCTGCCAGTGGTCACTGCCCACCTGAGTTCTGGTGAGCATACTGGCCTATGTGCCTCTTGTTTTATTTTTGGTATTAAAATTTTTATTATATTTGAATAGGGATGTTTTGATAATGAGGAGGGTTGACTTTACAATAAAACTTTAATGACTCAAACATTAGGATAATTAAAATTTATTCAAGGAATGACTTGTTTCAGCTAATGAAGGTTACTGATAGTGTCAAGTCACAAGACATTGGACTAATTACATAATTTGAATAATTTAGCAATATCTTAACAAAGTTCTGTTAAAAATAGTATGCTGTGTGTACTCATTAGAATTTCCTGTGCATTTAGGCAATTCTGATGAGTACAACCATCATACATTTTCAAGAGAGTGGAAGAAATTCTCCATGAATTATCCTTCACTGTTTCTTACTTAGAGCTATAGTGACTCAAGAAGGAGGTCATCATCCATGATAAATGTGCCATGAGGGTTCCCACCATTGAGATTTTCCTGTATTTATGGGGAATGGGAACACCTGGCAGATTTTTTTGCATGTTTCAAAGGGAGACAACTTTCGGGACTTCCTGTTTGCTTTTCTACAAGCCCTGTCCAACTCAACAAGGGGTCTACTCTTAAAGGAAAGAATTTGCTCCCCAGGAGCAAATTCTTTCCTTTCAGAGTTGACCCCTATTCACATGGGAGACAAAAATACTTTTGCAGGAGTTGCCTACCCTGAAGGTGTATCCGTTCCCTTTAAGAGTAATTTCTGTACCACCTGATCTACTAGAAGAGCTTTGAGAAACTGAATATTTTCTGATATTTGTCTGGAATGTAAACATTGTGAGCATAGTGACTGTCACACTCGTCTTGGCGGAAACTTTAAATTTCATTGTATAATTGTCATTGTTCATCTATCATGCTTGTCCTCTTAAATTGTAAATAATATAGAGTACAGTCTTCATATTTGCTTTTCTGTGTTTTCCAAAGGCTAGTGAAAAGATGTTACATCACGTGAACATGTCCGTGAAATGAACACACCCTTAAACCCACTTTATATAGAGAAAATTGGGGTTTACGTGGGGTATACATTATTTTTCGTATTTCTGCTCCAAGACGAAGGTTGTGGATACTCGTTAGAACCGCCGGTTCTAATGAGCACCAACAATCTATGTTTGCACTATAAATAAGAAAGATGTCATGAATTTTCATCAGAAAAGTAGCCATTTTGGAGATGTGAAAAAATGCACTATGTCACATTGGTGTGTTATGGTAAAGACATTACAGGCCCATCATAAAAAGTCTGCTTTTGGCATTTTATGACCATTGCAAACTTTGATCAGCATGGTATATGTGCCATCTGAACACTGATCAGAGTGTGCTAATCATCATAATAATAATTTGATTCTTGATAGGGAACATGGGCTTATATTCCCCACCTTAGATTGACATTTGCCTGAGCCTTCAGGCCAGTGCAGATATGGCTTTCAGGCCAGGTGGTGAATGATCCCATGTTCCCTGCCAAGAATGAAAATAAGGAATTTGTTATACAAGTACCGCAGAGATTTTTCATGAAATTTTGCATGTTGTTGCAATGGTTTCAAAAGAATTTTGTTTGTGGAGGATGCCTTGAGAAAGACATGTTTACTTGTGACTACGCCGTCAAACATGTCCTACTGTATGCACTGTGTTGACCACTGTGCTCAGTGGAAAAATGTTTATATCCTGTTAGAATGAGAGTTTAAACATGGAAAACAATAATATAAAGTACAAAATTAATGAAAACCAAAAGTTGTTTTTCTTATTTAATAACTGAAAATTAGTGGTGCCAGAAATAACTCATCAACTGTACGGTAAATCCAAGATTGCGATCATCACACTTTAGCGAGTGGGAGCACTAGAGGGCAGTATTTTTTTGCTCGTGGGGCAAATGGAAAGTTAGTGCCCTTCCACTGTCCAATCAAAAGGTTTAAATACAAATTTCTTTGCAGTATAACATATGGTATTTGATTTTTTTTCATTTTTGATTTTTCAACTTCACATATACAGATACCCTCGACTGAAAAAAAAGCAAATGACTGCCAGAGAAAAAAAAAAAAGTCATTTTGGTTTGTATATCAAGACTGTGTTGACCCAAGATATTGTATGTACTGGAGCCAGTTCTTATGATAATATTGTGCTATGTTCCTGGAATACCTGTCAAGAAGGGTGACAAATAGTTTCACATCTATTATTGTATTATTAGGTAATTGGCAAGGTCGGACATTCAATCCAACCTGGCCAATGACCTCATAATACTTGACTTATTATACCCCATCCTGCCAATAATCATGCCAATTCATCACATCATATCTTGCCTTCACCCAGACTATGCTCTTGGGCCAGTTGTTCAAAGCATCTTTAGCTTAACGAGCTCGTTAGTGGTCATATTGTTAAGTGTTCTAGCAAGTTTAATATCTAAAATGTTGGTATTTTTGCTGAAAAAATGTGAGCAGCTTTTGCTGCTCACATTTTTTCAGCAAAAATATTAGCATATTTGCTATAATAAATGATCAAAGTTTTAACGATAAGTTAACTAACGACGTCGTTAGTTTTGAACAACTGGCCCCTGGTCTTAGTTTTATACCAAAGTCTTTTAATTCATAAAATGCCAATCACGGCAATTGTCATCTGCTTTTTCGTCCGACGGTTACTTTAAAAGTTGTTTCTGCAAACAGTCTGGGTCCAAACTGTTTGCCTATATGCAAAAGTATTTTCAAAAATGTTTTCAAAAAAATTCAGCAGACGACATAAGGAGACGTAGTTTTCCTCGGCAGCTTAAGGGTTAATTCATATCTTAGCAAACACTGGCCAGCAAACCTCAGGGTCAGGCCCTGGGGTAGGGCATAGGGATCAAGAAATGGGCCACACAAGTTTGTTATAGTTTGAAAGTTTCTCTCTTTTTAACCACTGGCCATAGCCAGTTCATAGAATAAATAAAAAAAATAGGGTTAACTTTTCTTCCATAGCACCAAACCTTGGGTTCAGGCTGTTGGAGTGGACCCTATTTCAGAGAGGCAAAGTTTACACACAAGCAAACAGAAAGTTTTTGACCTCAGAGAGCTGATGCCATCTTCAAAGAGTACTAGCTGAAGAAATAAACACCACAACTATGGAAATTTTGTAATATTTTTAATCATTATTCTCTCGTGGTCTTTTCAACATTTCAAATGTTATGCAGGTCTTCGGGATAAAGGTTCTACAATATGGTGGACATATATATCGTGGATTTATCATATTTAAATAATAAACTACAATTTGAAAAGCAAACATATTTTCATTGGGTATTAAGGGGACTGGGTACACCTGGCAGATTTTTCCACCATTTTTCAAAGGGACACAAATTTTGGTACTGCCTGTTCACTTTCCTATAAACTCTATCCCTCTGAAAAAGGGGTCTACTCATAAAGGAAAGAATTTGCTCCTCTGGAGCAAATTCTTTCCTTTATGAGATGACCCCTATTGACATGGGAGACAAAACTACTTTTGCAAGTTGCCTTCCCTGAAAGTGTATCAGTTACCCTTAATATTCAGAGTGGGAACCCCAAAATGAGACACTATAAGACTAACGTTGTCCTGCTGAACCAGGATATGCACTACCTTCTGCAAGTTGTGTGAATACAGATGAGTTCTGAATAAGCAGTCTGATCAGTATCCACACTCACATTCATTTCATGAATTCGTGGAAATAAATTATATCAAGTATTCAGATTGAAAGTCAGGAACTGGTATGGCTAAATTGATTTATTCAGCAGGATAAGTTATTGTCTTGAAGTATAACAGTGGAATTGGTATAAAAGTTCTCCCAAACCCTACACTGAAAACACATCGCATGAACAAGTCTGTGAAATGAACACTCCCTAAACCCCGCTCTGTATAGAGAAAACTTGAGTTTACGCTGGTATACATTACTAGCTCACCTGAGCAAAGCTCAGGGTGAGCTACTATCACCCAGTGTCCATCGTCCCTCGTCACGGGCCTCCGTGCGTGGCCTAGTGGATAAGATCGCTGACTCTTAATCATTAGGTCTCTCACCGCTGTGGGTTTGAGCCTGGCTCGCGTCACATGTGAGCCGCTAAGTTCTGCAACGGAAGTGAGGTGGTTTTTCTCCGGATACTCCGGTTTTCGCCCCCCTCTGATTAACAATCGGCTCGATATTAGTGAAATAATCTTGAAAGGGCCGTAAAACCAAAACCATCATCCCTCATCAACAATTAGATTGTTAGTATTCTTGATGCCATGGTTTTGGTCCAATCTTACTGAAACTTTCTCAGTATGTCTGCCTATATGAAATCTAGGTCAGGTTTGATACTAGGTGACTTTGGGCAAACCAGGTCACCAGGTCAAATCAAATGACAACTTGTTAACACTCTAGAGGGCACAGTTTTGACCCATCTTTAATGAAATTTGCTCAAAATGTTTTCCTCTGTGAAATCTAGGTCAAGCTCGATTCTGGGTCACTTGGGATAAAAAAAAATAGGTCGCCAGGTCAAATCAGTTAACACTCTACATGTCAAAGTTTCGCCCAATTTCGATGAAACTTGCTCAGAATGTTTGTCTCTATGTAATCTAGGTCAAGGTTGATACCAGGGTCACTCGCGGTCAAAATCTAGGCCATCAGGTCAAATCAAATGAAAACCTTGTTTACCCTCTAGAGGACACATTTCTGACTCGATTTTAATGAAACTTGCTCAGAATGTTTGCCTCTGTAAAATCTAAGTAAAATTTGATACTATGTCACTTGGGTCAAAAACTAGGTCACCAGGTCAAATCAAAGGAAACCATTGTTAACACTCTAGAGGTCAATGTTTTAATCCATTTTTAATGAAATGTGCTCAGAATGTTTGCCTCTGTGAAATCTAGGTAAAGTTAGATACTGGGCCAAAATGTAGATCATTAGGTCAAATCAAAGGAAATCATTGTTAACTTTCTAGAGGTGAATGATTTGATCCAATTTTAATGAAACTTGCTCAGAATATTTGCCTCTATGAAATCTAGGTCAGGTTTGATACTGGATCACTCCTGGTCACCAGGTCACCCTGGTTAACACTCTTTTGGCCCAATTGTAATGAAACTTGCTAAGGATGTTTGTCTGTATGAAATGTATGTGAAGTTTGATACGGGGTCACTTGCGGTCAAAAACTAGGTCAACAGGTAAATCAAACGAAAACCTTGTTAACACTCTAAAGGTTACAGTTTGACCGAGTTTTAATGAAACTAGCTCAGAATGTTTGCCTCTAGGAAATCTAGGTTGAGTTTGTAACTGAGTCACTTGGGGTAAAAAACTAGGTCACCTGGTCAAATCAGAGGAAACATTAACACTGTAGGGGTCACAGTTTTGACCCGATTTTTAGTGAAACTTGATCACAATGATTGCACCTGTGAAATTTAGGTCAGGTTCAGTAATGGGTCACTTGGGTTCAAAAACTATGTCACAGGTTCAAATCAACTGTAACACGTCAGAGGTCACGGTTTTGACCCAATTTAAGTGAAGCTTGCTCGGAATGTTTGCCTCTGTGCAATCTAGGTCAAGTACGATACTGGGACATATGGGGTCAAAATCCAGGTCAAATCAAATGAAAACCTTGTTTACACCTGAAGTTCTGACTTCTTAAGTAATGATTATGTATATGCCATCTCTATAAAAGTAAATCCACTAATCTAATCTGCTGTTGCGCGATTGATATTGCAGCTTTTGCTGTGGCCCTGATATAGTGTCTCTCCCATGTTACTCTGATTAACAGCATCAATGTCGGGAAAAGGTCCCACACAATTGGAAACAACGTCTCCAAAATGACCTAGTGGTGTTGAGGAGGATGTTAAACCTCAAAAGAAACAAACAGCATCAAGTTAACAAGTCCGTGTAATGAACAACCTCATAAACCCCGATCTATGTGGAGAAAACTCGGGTTTAAATGAGTATACATTATTTTTTTATAATTTCTGCTTCCAGACATAGGTTGTGTGTATTCGTTAGAACCCACCTTAATGCGGTTCTAACGAGCAACAACAATCTATATTTAGGGTATCAATAGGAATAATACCGCAGATTTTCATCACAAAGATATCAAAGAATGCACTATGTCACATGGACATGCCATCGTAACTGGTTCAGACCTTCAGCTTGACACGTATGTGAAATCTTTGACGTGATTCGTTAGAAGCCACCGTGGTATAGTGGTTATGCTACTCGCCTTGTAAACCAGGGATCGCAGGATAGATCCCAGGGCTTCTCCAGACTTTCGGATGAGTCTTTAAACCGAGGTCCCGTCTCTGTATGACCTTAGCTGTTGGTGAGATGTAAAACTCACTTGACGTGATTCGAAGGTATGGCTTCTCTTAGAGATGACGCTAATCGTGCCATTAGATTGTCCTGGGTCTGATTCTGTTATGAACTTATCGATGAAAAAGCTCTTTGTCGATGACACCGCGGTATATATCACCATCAAGGGCGAGGATGAATACCGTATACTCTAGTAGGATAAACTGTCTGTGTGCAGTGGTATATGTGACTGGCTTCAAAAAGCAAATAAGCTGCATACACAGACTCACTCGAGGTGTTTTGGGGGTGTTATAATGGCCAAGTACCTGGGTGTTCATTTTACAAGCGGTCTCCATGGAAAACTCACAAAGATAACTGGCAATGCTAATAAAACAACAAAGATGCCAAAGGACATGGAAAATACCTATAATACCATCGTGCGCCCACAGTTAGGGTATACTTCAGCTTTGTGGGACCTTATACCAAAGATAAAATTAAACAAATTGAAATGGTGCAGCAAACATAATCAGACTATGACAGAACAACTTAGTCAGGCCTCCTTGGTCTAGTGGAATAGAGCGCTGACGCTTAATAATTAGGTCTCTCACCGCTGTGGTTCGAGCCTGGCTCGGGTCACATGTGAGACGCCAAGTTCTGCAACGGAAGTTCAGGTAGTTTTTCTCCAGGTACTCCGATTTTCGGCCACCTCTGATTGACGATCGGCTTGATATACATGAAAAAATCTTGAAAGGGCTGTCACCCCCCCCCCCACCCACCCAGCACCAAAAAAAAAAAAAAAAAAAAAAAAGAAAAAACTTAAGAGCAAAAGCGTGTTTCACTTTTTTAGGCTTTATACGTAATACCGGTATATCAAAAGAATTGACAGAAAATTCACGAGATCAGTGAGAGTATTGTAACTATTCCGTGTTCCCGCTGCTAGCCTAGTCTCAATCTCAGGCTATTCAAGACTGAAGTCTGCAAACAGCAGCACTCGCGTCCTTAGATTCTTCAGTGTAACATGTTTTTTTTTTTTAAACGCAGGCCTAAAAATAAAATTGCTGTGTTTCCGCTAACCCGACCGACACTGATTTATTTGTGCTGACCCTGCACTTTTCATGGCCATCCAGAAAAAAAATACAATATTTTTTTTTTACCTATCGACGTTAATATTTTCTAGCACTTTTGATAAAATATCATAAGGGCCTCCGTGGCCTAGTGGTTAAGAGCGCTGACTCTTGATCATTAGGTCTCTCACCGCTGTGGTTCGAGCCTCGCTCGGGTCACATGTGAGACGCCAAGTTCTGCAACGGAAGGTCAGGTCGTTTTTCTCCGGGTACTCCGGTTTTCGCCCACCTCTGATTAACGATCGGTCCGATATGAGTGAAATAATCTTGAAAGGGCCGTAAAACCAAAACTAAAAAAAAAAAAAAAAAAAAAAAATATTTATCATAAAACTCGCCCCCCCCCCCAAAAAAAAAGCAAAACTAATACTTAAATTCCTGTTCGTTTGCTTCCTAGGTGCCATAAACCTCATTATTTGAATGTTTTCTGGTAATATGGTTGGAATTAAGCCCTTTTAAAGATTTTTGCTCTTTTTTCCATCAAATAAAAAGTTGTCAAAAATAAAATGTTTAATCGACTTACCGACCCTTATTTTTTCGGCAGCTTCTTTTAGGCCTCATCTCATTTATTTTAAATTATCATCTTTCATTGTCTACCTATCAAACCCTCACCCTTCTATCATGCTTTGCTATTATCTTAATATCCTAACCCCACAAACTCTTGACAAGAGCGTCCTCGCGGACATAATGGCAATAGAAAACAATAACAACAACAACAAATACCATTTCAATGTTCTTAACTCTTATCCTGCTGTTCACGACAACCCCTATCTTTGGAAACAGTGTAGATCCAGATCAGATGGCTTCTGAAGAAGCCATCTGATCAGGATCTACACTGTTTGACATTCAGTTTATGAATTTGTAGCAAAAAATAACATCGAGTAATCTGATTGGTTCAAAGTCAGAAATGGTGTGGCTAAACTGAATATTCAGCAAGAGAAGGGTTAAGTAGTGAAATACAAAAAATAGGACATTTTTCAATTATTGTTGGCATTTTTATATTTACGAGCAGGACATGCTAAATCAGTAAATTAAGACGGCACATGTACATCGGAGTTTGGAGAAATAGATTGGGCTGCATGGAGTTGGAACCGATCACACATGTGTACTGGTAAACCGCTTACTCATCTAAGTCTGCCCAGGCAAAGTGGTGCGAGTCAGATCATCCATGGATATAAACCCTATTGGTTTCATTGGGCGGCAGGGCTTGAAATGTCATTTCAGCTCAATGTTGGGTAAAAGTCCCACACAATTTGAAGCGACCTATATAATGTTGATGGTGACGTTAAACCTCAAATCAAACAAACAAAAAACAGTGAATTGAGACACATTTCAGTTTTGTTTAACACATTTTGTACCAGAAACCCCAAAACAAGGAATCGGCAAACAGTGCAGGCCCAGGTTGATCAGGGCCAACACTGTTTGCAAACCATTTTAAAGCACCCCCATGTTGCACAGTGCATACTTCCATGGCCCCAAAACTGGCTTTTTTATGATGAAAACTTTGTATATTTTATTCTGATTGCTGCTTAAAACATTGATTGTGGAGCCAAACGGCATGCATTTGACAGTGTGGTGGGCGGAAGACCGTAGACACTGAAGCCCGACAATGTAAATTTCTTTATTAGGACCACCCCTGTGACTGTTTAAAAGTGGTCTTTTAATCGACTTTTCAATAGTCCTGAAGATTGTCATATTTACTAGATTGGGTGTGGAAAATGCAACTAACATCGGTTGTAGAAACCGCAAAGAACACGGAAAAAAACTAAAACCCTTTAAATGTGTTCTAAAGGAAGAGTTAGTCTTAATTTTAGCGGAATTTCACTGTACGACCAACCAGCTGGATCCTAATCATACTATTATAATGATCACATGTGGGATAATGCTGTCTTTCCTCCCTCTAAAATAACCATCCTCTTATGCTTGTTTTTTTTTTATATCTAATTTCTGTTGCAAACAACGACTGTGGCAACTCGTGAGAACACCAGTTCTACAGGCCAGAATCTAATACAACGTATTTCATCGTCGTGCGTCTACGTGATATCCCAGACTGTTGCGATAAACTGCACAACCACCCGACACTGGCAGATCTATATTTTATACTTAGTATGCATTTTATTTATACAACTATAACCTCATTCGAGTATTTAGGAACAGGACACAGCATTTGACATCAGTGGGAATCGAACCCACAACTTCTCGACCTGGAGTCCAACGTATCACAGTACTCCACACTCTTTGAGTATAAGCCATGACGAAAAAACGCCTATATAATTTGACCCCCTTGAACCCCACCTTTATATGAAAAAACTGGGGTTTACATGGGTAAACCTTAGTTTTCTTATTTCTGCTCTAAAATATAGATTGTGGGTACTCGTTAGAACCGCCTCGATGTGGCGGGTCTAACGAGTATCCACAATCTATGTTTTGAGCAGAAATAAGAAAACTAACACATTTTATTCATCTGAAAATTTTCTTTTTTTCTGTGGTAAAATGTTCAATGTATTTGTATAGGCGTGTTTTCGTACTGTCTATCTCTCAGTCGTTGGTTGACTGTCAGTCGCCCTGTTTTCTATCTTGCTAATATATATAAACCATGATATCCACTGATCTCTACATTTGGAGTCCTCCAAAAGGATCACTGAATCCCAGCTGTGGCACTATAGATTTTCCCGTGTGGAGTCTTGTCCATAAGGAGAGCCTACAAGGGCTCATTCCATTATGAGTCTCCCGCGGTCCTTCCTGACCGAGGAGGACCTTAAAATTCAACTCCCATAATAAATATTTTGGTCGAACCAGCGTCATTATGTCGTCAGTTTTAAAATTGCGCAACAGCGTCATGTAAGTTGTCGGACGTTTTAACGTCATTACGTCATGGCGGAAGTCAACAAGGCAAGATGGCCGACATTAATACTTGCACACCGAGAATGATAGTAAAAACAGCCCAGATTCCTGCAAATGTTGCGAAAACGATAGTTCAGTACCGAAAGAGAGAAGCCAAAATACAAGACCTAACAGAATTACAGCATTTACCTGATGTGGACGGGGAAGTCTTCCAGAAAATATGCAACTCATTCAGAGTTATGAAAAGAACGGCGAAGTCACCAGTGATACCTGGAAAGGTAAACAATAAACTTGGCAGTAAACTAACACAATTTCGCAAAAAGGCTAAAATGAAAAGAAAAACTCAAATAAAAAAGACTGTCGAGAACATCAATACAGGTGGCCAGTGTAGTACATGTGCCGCGAATGTTGAAAATTACCAGAAACAATACAACCCGTATCTTCCTGTAATAGCAGTAACACCAGACAAGCGATCCTTAAAGCAGAATGAACTGAAAACCTTTACTCCTTGTTCAGTGAAAAAGTCGTTATCCGGGGCTCACATTGTAGCAATATATCAGATAGCAGGGGTTGCACCAGAAGCTAAAACATATTCTAACAATGATTTAAACACACCCAAAACATCAGATGAGGACGTGACACATTTATCTACTCGCGTTGTGCCACCAGATTCTTGTCAAAATCTAAAGAAATCCCATGACAGACAATTGACATGGAAAAAATCACATTCTTCAGCTTTAGACGTTGAGAAAGTGACATCAATTGAGAAATGGCTTAGGACGGTTCCGTCTCCTAGGAATCGAACCGTAACTCCCCGTGTGGTCAATGCTGAAAGGGAAATTTCTAATGAAAAACAATTCCGATCACAAGGGCACAGACGAAGGTCGAACACGAAACGTAAGACAGAAGTATCGCCACGGAACAGAACCATGTCTAGAAGTCCTACTAAGTCGCGTCACAGAAGTTATGACCCCGAGTTATGCGAAACAAGTAAACATTCAAGGACATTACACATTGACACACCTAACAATGATAGCTTTGTAGTTAAACATCGGTCCAAGAAAAGTAACGCTTTCGACAATCGTCCATTAAATGCTGCCGAGAAAAGACACGCAACATCCACTGAAAAGCGCAGTAGATCTAGACGACGCAGCGGAAATAAAGAAAAGCATGTAGAACGCCGAAGACATTTTGCAGGAGACGGAATGCGTAGACACAAGAGCCATTCCAGACAAAGGCACAACTATTTAGAGAGCGAATATGGACACACTGGCTCTGTTTGTATACTATTATAGAAGAATGTTTAGTGCACCATTTTGATCACATAATTCACCGGCAAGTATAAAAACAATCTTGCTTCTGCACAGCGCTTATATCGCACATTACGTATGCGCATCATGAGAAGGAAGATTAGCTTACATACTTAACCCTTTTGTACCAAATAAGATCTTCATCCTTATATATGGCAGTCCATTTCGAAATTTAGGGGTGTCTGGTTGTGTTTTCTTCAAAATTTATTTCAGAAATGGCTTAACTTTTTGAAAACAGTATAGGCACTGATCAGATGCCGCGTTCTGTGGCGTCTGATCTGGGCCTGCACTGTGTGCCAGGGTACCCGTTTTGGGGTTTCTGGTACTAAATGGGTTAAATAGGAAGCTTTGTGGCCTCAGAAAGTTGCAGGCTAAATGAAAGGTGCAGGCCGGGCCTCTTTGTTGATGGTCTGACAAAGGGTGTTCGAAAAGAAAAGAAGATGCAAAAAGATGTGGATGAGAAGGAAGATCAGCTTACATACTTAACCCTTTTTGTACCAAATGGAATCTTCCTTCTATATATGGCAGTCCATTTCGAAATTTAGGGGTGTCAGGTTGTGTTTGAGATTATCTGAGAAATGGCTTAACTTTTTGCAAACAGTGTAGGCCCTGAAAAGACGCCGCGTTCTGCGTCGTGTGATCTGCGCCTGCACTGTTTGTCAATGTACCCCTGTAGGGGTTTCTTGTACTGAATGGGTTAAAGGAAAGAATTTGCTCCAAAATGGTCTCATTTAGGTTGGTTCCATTTTTGTAGTGATATTAAAGAGCGAAGTTTTGAAATTTCCCTTAGGAAGCGTACATATATTTTCTTCTGGCCACGTCGCTGTCAAATACAATGACATAGAAGGACATTGCAGTTGTGTTGCAGTTCTGGCAGGTCTAAGCGCAGGCTCGACTCAACCTTCGCTGTTCGCTTATAATGTGAAACAGAAAACGACCGATGGATTCAGCAAATTGATGGAATATCTTTCTATAGAAATCATAATGAATAAAAACCTTAATCTTTTTTAAATTAAGTAAATGGTTTTGTTTGTGTGTTTGAATTGAGACATTGCTCCCAATTTTGTGGGACTTTTACACGACAATGAGGTGAAATGACATCGCACGCCCTGCCACCCAAACAAACCAAAAGGGTTTTATATGTAGGGACGGTCGACTCGCACCAAGCTAAGACCACTTAAGCGGTTTACCAGTACTCATGTGCGGTCGGTTTCAGCTCTGCGTTGAAGCATCATGCAGCCCAATCTATTTCTCCAAGTCCCGATGGGCGGGCCCATTAACTAAATGGTAGAAAATATAATGAGTGTCCCATTGCGTTTCCAGTTCAGATACGAGTTCGGGCTTGAGGTGTCACCGTGAATAAGCAATACCTTGGCCGGTGCTCTAGCAAACTGATAAGGCTGTACTGAGACTTCCTCGTATAGTAAGTTATAAATAGACCGTTGTTATGCACTGCCTTGTAAACAGAGAAGTTGGGTTTGACAACGATTTACATTCAGTTCAAGACACACTCGCCCATCGGGACTTGGTGAAATAGATTGGGCTGCATGTTACTTCCGCACAGAGTTGAATTTAACTGAACTTGAATAGTGGTGGTAAATAAGCTAGTCAAAAGATCAATTCTAACACAGCGCGCCTAGAGTAAAGTCGGGTATTATCGACCCTTTAAGGTTGAAATTAAGCTAGGATTAAAAATAACTGACGAATGATCCTATCGTGACTGATTTATGAAACTGTGTTCTTTGTTGGTCAGAACCAGCCAATCAGATACAATGTAACAAAGTGTCTTACATATTATAATGTCTGTTGGAAAATGTTAGTCAAGTCGTTAATTATCGACCCATAGAGGCAATTATCGACCCCCTTAGGGATTTTTAAAAAATAACACTCATAAACTTAAGTTAAGAGACTTTACGCCTGGGTAACAAATATATATGCCTACCAGGAACATTGACAGATTGTTCATACCCTTAAACCAAATATACACTCGAGATATAACCTGAGGCGCGTTCAACAATGTGGGCACACGTCTAGCGCTCACTTTCTTGCCTACGTTCCGTAAGTTAAAAAGTGGCCACTCCGCGGGCGCCCGCTTTGTTTAGTGCATCTCACATGTAGATATTACAAAATATGTAATAGATTTATTTACTGAATATCTAGATTTACTGTAATCTATGTTTTATACATTTTCTTATCATGTTTAGATCATTGATCTTAGAAACACTTAACAATCGCCATGTATAGGCGTACAAAGGAGTCCCACATAGCAGCTTAAAGCTGAAATGAGCCTGTGCATGGGAAAACTTTAAATAGAACTGTTGCGACCAGCAAAGACTCATAACAGCTTGTACGTCTGCGCAGTCCGTCAGAATGTTTGATGTTCGAAGGAGTCTTCTAAGGTTTCTAGGTTATCCAGTGAGCAACAATCAAGACTGGCCAGACTTACTGTTTGTACATGATGATGTAGATCTAAATCTTTGCTATTTGGACAAATCATATTGTAGGCATAGATCTATATGTGCAGTCTCAAATGAGATCTGCAGATAAGCTAGATTTACCGCACTCGTTATTGCATGGAATGAATAGCATATAAAGAGAAGCAAACTTAATGGTGTGCTTAAAAGTTAATTACGAAAACACGCCTATACATATGTGTTGAATATGTAATCACCTGGTAATTTTAATATTTCTATACAAAACATATATTGTAGGTTTTCGTTATAACCGCCTTCTAACGAATTCCCACAATCTATGTTTTAACCAGAAATAAGAAATATAATATATCCCCTTTCCCCCCATTTTACTGAATAAAGATGAGGTCTAAGGGGGTCGGATCATATAGGCTTGTTTTCTTGAATTTCTGTAGATATTTCAACGTATAGAAAATGACATCAAATAGCGAGATTAAGGGTCATCTGTGCAATCTAAAATATACGAGGAAACATTTTCATACTGATCAAACTTCAAACTGTAGAACGACGTTTCGATTCTACTCACTGTTTATCTGGTTGCGATTGATATATTGTTCTTAAATGTCTGAAAAAGGAAGAATTTAGTAATGGTCTTTCGATCAGGTTCTAGTCTGATAACAGTTAAAGGATTCCGGAATTTATTACACGACGTTATCACATTCTCCGACTACGTCATGTGATAAAGTTCGTTCGTACGTACGTTCGTTCGTTCGTTCGTTCGTTAGTTAGTTATCAACTCCATACGCCAACATCTGTACCTCAGACAAGGGCATAGGCCTACAGTATACCTTATCTTAAATCAGTCTTCCCCACTCTCAGCCTCATCTGCCACTTCTTTCCAAGCCTAAGAGCTCAGTCCTACCTTTGAATTAACTTCTCTAAGCTCATTTTGCCCCCTCACATGCCCAACCCACATCGCGGGTTATGCACTATTTAATTGCCCAGCCCCGTTCTACCGTGTCCCGCCCTGTTCCGACTATACGTCCAGATAGTTGAAAAGTGAAATGATCAGTAACCGTACAAACGTACAAATCAATATCATATGAGCTAGCGCATGACAAAAACAACAATAAAGATCGGGCGACCAGCAAAGACTCGGATCAGCCTGCGCATCCGCGCAGTCTGATCAGTCTTCGCTGATCACATGTGCCTACTATTGGCTACGATCTATGCAAAGAGACATTAGCAAAAGGTATTGTCCTAGTGGATGGATGCGCAGGTTGATTGCAGTCTTCAATTGTCGCCTCTGTCTTGTTGTAGGTTTTGTCATGCGCCGGCTAATATATGATTTACGACGGTTTTGATGGTAAATTGGGTATCTAGACTACATGATAACACGTGTCATTCGCGGGGGTCGATAATTGCAGAGTGAAGACTTTTGCTCTGCTATTATCGACCCCCCACGTTATATGGCCGCTTTAGGATTTTGGCGCTCGAAACACAAGTGGAAAAACATTTAAGCATTGCAGGCCTTATGGAAACCGCAAACTGCGATCAAAATACCGAAATTTAATCAACAATGGAAGAAAGAGTTATATCTCCGTCCTTATCGGCGCTCGTAACACCACGACTTTTTGAAAATGGAATTCTGACCACCCGGGATTTTTTGCCCAACAGTCACACTATCCTAATCGGAGCGGAAAGGTTAATCGATTTTTATGACGATATTATGACGTAATATTTATCCCAGGCACCACCGCTTCCAAGAATCAATTAGTATTCGCATAAAACCAATTAAGACAGATAAGGGGTCGATAATTCACATGGGTCGACATTAGACTCTCTTACTCTATATAGGCAATGGAAAATAACTGTGTTTTATTCTGCAACAAATCACAGCTCGGAAGAGCGTGACGAGTGACGTCATTCAAAGCTGCAAATTTATGACGTCACTAGTCGATTCCTTGACGTTAGACGGTGTAACGTCATTTTATCGCATCGAAAACGTAAGAAAATGATATAAATGCATGTGTTTCAGTCGATAATTTTAGCGGGCTTTCTTCTAACAATGGCGCAAAGTTGTGAGATTTTGAAGGAAACAACAGCATTATTGCCGATTTTCAGCCTGTTAGAATCGAAATAGATCAGCTCTAGTCTGTGATTTGTTGAGTAATAAATCACAGTTTGTCTGTCAGTTGTAAGTAGACAAATCACGCGCGCTACGCGCTTGTGATTTGTCTACTTTACAACTGACCTCCAAACTGTGATTTATTACTCAACAAATCACAGTTAGAGCTGATCTATTTCTTAAGTGAAATGTGGGTACTCGGCGAGTAATTGGATCATACATTACATGTGTAAGGCAAACTTCAGGGATTGCATTTACAATTGTATCGATTCCTGATCATTACCTTCACTTCTATTTTGCGCACTTGCCTCTGAAAATATATCATCCATATTTACAGGAAATACAGCATTTTTTCTTACACACCAATGTCTATGAGACCGTTACATCCCCGTGTTTGCTCGCTTTCCACATTGGCACCCCTACAGGACAGCTCAACACCCACTTTTCCAAATTATCGGATAATGTCTGTTTTCTACATTAACCACGTTAGCTTAAGAAGCCATCGAACGTAATCTAAATATTAGTCGCACCCGCTTTAGCAGGAAGACATAGGCGTACCAGTTTCCGTGCGTCCGTCTGTCCGTCCGTCCATCCGTCAACATTTGCCCTGTGTGTCTTGTGAGTGCAACTCCTCTTGCAGTTTTATACCAATTGTTTGAAACTTTGCATTTGTTTTCTCCATGGTATGAGGCTGTGCATGTTGTTTCGGTATAATTCTTGTATCTTTTTTGTCATTTTTTCCATTGTGAACTTAGTCTTTTTCACCCTCGCTACATAGACAGTAGGTACCTCTTGTAAGCGCAACTCCTCTTATAGTTTTTACCGATCCTTTTGAAAGTTATCGGGTGCTTTTGTCGTGGTCTTTGGATGTGCGTGTTGTTTGGGGTTATCGTCTCTTTATTTTTTATCAACTTTTTCCACTTTCGCAACTTATTTTTATTATTATTTTTTTTTTCAAGTCCAGTTACTATTAGAATAGGCACCTTGTGAGCGCATCTCTTCTTAGTTTTCTACTGATCCTTTTGAGTGAGTGAGTGAGTGAGTTTTACGTCCCCCCCAACAGCTAAGGTCATACGGAGTCGGGACCTCGGTTTAAAGACTCATCCGAAAGTCTGACTGATCCTTTTGAAACTTTGCATGTGTTTTTGTCATTGTCTGTAGATGTGCATATTGTTTTGGAGTTTTCGTCTCTTATTTTCATCACGAAGACAGGCCTATATAATTTTGACGCTCTTGAACCCCAATTTTGTATAGTAAAACTGGGGTTTACAGGGGGTATACCTTATTTTTCTTATTTCTGCTCCAAAATATAGATTGTGGCTACTCGTTAGAACCGCCTCGGTGAGGCGGTTCTAACGAGTAGCCACAATCTATATTTTGAGCAGAAATAAGAAAAATATCACAATTTTTCATCTTAAAATTTTCGTTTTCGGCTGTAAAGTTTACAGTGTATTTGTATAGGCGTGTTTTCATAATGTTTGTCACTTTTTCCACTTTTTTCATCTTAGCATTCTTGCCAGGTGAAGTTAATATTAGAATAGATACCTTCAGAGCGCAACTCCACTTACAGTTTGTTAACGATCCTTTTGAAACTTTGCAGATATTTTATTTCATGGTCTGTGGTGTGCATGTGGCTTTGGGGTTATCCTAGCTTTATTTTTATCAACTTTTTCCAACTCATTTTTCCAGGTTCAGATACTTTTAGAATTGGTACCTTATGAGCGCAACTTCTCTTAAAGCTTGCAACCTATCTTTTTTGAAAATTTACAGGCCTTTTTATCATGGTCTGCAAATGTGCATGTGCTTTAGGGTTATCCTCTGTTATATTTTTATCAACTTTGTTTCTCTTTTTAACTTAGCTGTTTTTTCCCTGGTTCAATTATGTTTAGAATAGTTACCGTGTGAGCGCAACTCTTACAGTTTTGTACCAATTGTTTTTAGACTTTGCATGTGTTTTCTGAGGGAATTATTTAGAAGCCTCCGTGGTTAAGTGGTTACGCTACTCGCCTTGTTAACCAGGGATCGCAGGTTCGATCCCGGGCTTCTCCAGACTTTCGGATCAGTCTTTAAACCGAGGTCCCGTCTCCGTATGACCTTAGCTGTTGGTGTGACGTAAAATTGAAACACTCACTCACTCACTCAGATGGTATTAAGATGTGCATGTACTTTGGATATAACTGTTAGACCATTTTTGTCACATTTTCCACATTGTGAGCCTAGAATTTTTCTGACCAAAGATATTCAGACTGTGGGTTCCTCTTAGTTTCCTGTATTTATTTCTTCTACCTGAAATAAACATTACTCTTTTGGGTGGGACAGGTGCGACATCAGCTTCACCCATCCGTGTGCTATAGTGCATTCTTTCATATCTCAAAAATGGCTGCCTTTCTGACGAAAATCCGTGATATTTTTCTTATTTATACTGCAAACATAGGTTGTGGGTGCTCGTTAGAACCGCCTCATTTAGGCGGTTCTAACGAGTACCCACAACCTATGACGAGAGTTAAGTTGGTTCCTTATTCCTTATTCCTTATTCCTTGTTCCTTATTCCTTATTCCTTGTTCCTTATTCCTTATTCCTTGTTCCTTATTCCTTATTCCTTATTCGATTTTCAACTTCATAGTACTTTGCCACGCGGTGTAACAGAACATTTGCGTATGTCCTAATCATCATCATTTTTACTTCTAAGCATGATGGTATAGGTTTCGAAATCCAGCAGGTATCAACGGCGAATAAGGAATAAGGAACAAATCCAAATTTTCCTTATTCCTTATTCGATTTTCAACTTCACAGTACTTTGCCACGCGGTGTAACAGAACATTTGCGTATGTCCTAATCATCATCATTTTTACTTCTAAGCATGATGTTATAGGTTTCAAAATCCAGCAGATATAAACTGCGAATAAGGAATAAGGAACAAATCCAAATTTTCCTTATTCCTTATTCGATTTTCAACTTCATAGTACTTTGCCACGCGGTGTAACAGAACATTTGCGTATGTCCTAATCATCATCATTTTTACTTCTAAGCATGATGGTATAGGTTTCGAAATCCAGCAAGTATCAACTGCGAATAAGGAATAAGGAACAAATCCAAATTTTCCTTATTCCTTATTCGATTTTCAACTTCATAGTACTTTGCCACGCGGTGTAACAGAACATTTGCGTATGTCATAATCATCATCATTTTTACTTCTAAGCATGATGGTATAGGTTTCGAAATCCAGCAGGTATCAACGGCGAATAAGGAATAAGGAACAAATCCAAATTTTCCTTATTCCTTATTCGATTTTCAACTTCACAGTACTTTGCCATGCGGTGTAACAGAACATTTGCGTATGTCCTAATCATCATCATTTTTACTTCTAAGGATGATGGTATAGGTTTCAAAATCCAGCGGATATAAACTGCGAATAAGGAATAAGGAACAAATCCAAATTTTCCTTATTCCTTATTCGATTTTCAACTTCATAGTACTTTGCCACGCGGTGTAACAGAACGGTTGCGTATGTCCTAATCATCATCATTTTTACTTCTAAGCATGATGGTATAGGTTTCGAAATCCAGCAGGTATCAACGGCGAATAAGGAATAAGGAACAAATCCAAATTTTCCTTATTCCTTATTCGATTTTCAACTTCACAGTACTTTGCCACGCGGTGTAACAGAACATTCGCGTATGTCCTAATCATCATCATTTTTACTTCTAAGCATGATGGTATAGGTTTCAAAATCCAGCAGATATAAACTGCGAATAAGGAATAAGGAACAAATCCAAATTTTCCTTATTCCTTATTCGATTTTCAACTTCATAGTACTTTGCCACGCGGTGTAACAGAACATTTGCGTATGTCCTAATCATCATCATTTTTACTTCTAAGCATGATGGTATAGGTTTCGAAATCCAGCAAGTATCAACTGCGAATAAGGAATAAGGAACAAATCCAAATTTTCCTTATTCCTTATTCGATTTTCAACTTCATAGTACTTTGCCACGCGGTGTAACAGAACATTTGCGTATGTCCTAATCATCATCATTTTTACTTCTAAGCATGATGGTATAGGTTTGGAAATCCAGCAGGCATCAACGGCGAATAAGGAATAAGGAACAAATCCAAATTTTCCTTATTCCTTATTCGATTTTCAACTTCATAGTACTTTGCCACGCGGTGTAACAGAACATTTGCGTATGTCCTAATCATCATCATTTTTACTTCTAAGCATGATGGTATAGGTTTCAAAATCCAGCAGATATAAACTGCGAATAAGGAATAAGGAACAAATCCAAATTTTCCTTATTCCTTATTCGATTTTCAACTTCATAGTACTTTGCCACGCGGTGTAACAGAACATTTGCGTATGTCCTAATCATCATCATTTTTACTTCTAAGCATGATGGTATAGGTTTCGAAATCCAGCAAGTATCAACGGCGAATAAGGAATAAGGAACAAATCCAAATTTTCCTTATTCCTTATTCGATTTTCAACTTCATAGTACTTTGCCACGCGGTGTAACAGAACATTTGCGTATGTCCTAATCATCATCATTTTTACTTCTAAGCATGATGGTATAGGTTTCGAAATCCAGCAGGTATCATCTGCGAATAAGGAATAAGGAACAAATCCAAATTTTCCTTATTCCTTATTCGATTTTCAACTTGACAGTACTTTGCCACGCGGTGTAACAGAACATTTGCGTATGTCCTAATCATCATCATTTTTACTTCTAAGCATGATGGTATAGGTTTCAAAATCCAGCAAGTATCAACTGCGAATAAGGAATAAGGAACAAATCCAAATTTTCCTTATTCCTTATTCGATTTTTAACTTCATAGTACTTTGCCACGCGGGGTAACAGAACATTTGCGTATGTCCTAATCATCATCATTTTTACTTCTAAGCATGATGGTATAGGTTTCGAAATCCAGCAGGTATCAACTGCGAATAAGGAATAAGGAACAAATCCAACTTTTCCTTATTCGATTTTCAACGTCACAGTACTTTGCCACTGATGTAACAGAACATTTGCGTATGTCCTAATCATCATCATTTTTACTTCTAAGCATGATGGTATAGGTTTCGAAATCCAGCAAGTATCAACTGCGAATAAGGATAAGGAACAAATCCAAATTTTCCTTATTCCTTATTCGATTTTCAACTTCAAAGTACTTTGCCACGCGGTGTAACAGAACATTTGCGTATGTCCTAATCATCATTATTTTTACTTCTAAGCATGATGGTATAGGTTTCGAAATCCAGCAGGTATCAACGGCGAATAAGGAATAAGGAACAAATCCAAATTTTCCTTATTGCTTATTCGATTTTCAACTTCACAGTACTTTGCCACGCGGTGTAACAGAACATTTGCGTATGTCCTAATCATCATCATGATGGTATAGGTTTCGAAATCCAACAGGTATCAACTGCGAATAAGGAATAAGGAACAAATCCAAATTTTCCTTATTCCTTTATCGATTTTCAACTCCATAGTACTTTGCAACGCGGTGTAACAGAACACTTGCGTATGTCCTAATTATCATCATTTTTACTTCTTTTTATGTGCTGTTACACCGCGTGGCAAAGTACTATGAAGTTGAAAATCGAATAAGGAATAAGGAAAATTTGGATTTGTTCCTTATTCCTTATTCGCAGTTGATACTTGCTGGATTTCGAAACCTATACCATCATGCTTAGAAGTAAAAATGATGATGATTAGGACATACGCAAATGTCCTGTTACACCGTGTGGCAAAGTACTATGAAGTTGAAAATCGAATAAGGAATAAGGAAAATTTGGATTTGTTCCTTATTCCTTATTCGCAGTTGATACTTGCTGGATTTCGAAACCTATACCATCATGCTTGGAAGTAAAAATGATGATGATTAGGACATACGCAAATGTTCTGTTACACCACGTGGCAAAGTACTATGAAGTTGAAAATCGAATAAGGAATAAGGAAAATTTGGATTTGTTCCTTATTCCTTATTCACAGTTTATATCTGCTGGATTTTGAAACCTATACCATCATGCTTAGAAGTAAAAATTATGATGATTAGGACATACGCAAATGTTCTGTTACACCGCGTGGCAAAGTACTGTGAAGTTGAAAATCGAATAAGGAATAAGGAAAATTTGGATTTGTTCCTTATTCCTTATTCGCCGTTGATACCTGCAGGATTTCGAAACCTATACCATCATGCTTAGAAGTAAAAATGATGATGATTAGGACATACGCAAATGTTCTGTTACACCGCGTGGCAAAGTACTATGAAGTTAAACATCGAATAAGGAATAAGGAAAATTTGGATTTGTTCCTTATTCCTTATTCGCAGTTGATACTTGCTGGATTTCGAAACCTATACCATCATGCTTAGAAGTAAAAATGATGATGATTAGGACATACGCAAATGTTCTGTTACACCGCGTGGCAAAGTACTATGAAGTTGAAAATCGAATAAGGAATAAGGAAAATTTGGATTTGTTCCTTATTCCTTATTCGCAGTTTATATCTGCTGGATTTTGAAACCTATACCATCATGCTTAGAAGTAAAAATGATGATGATTAGGACATACGCAAATGTTCTGTTACACCACGTGGCAAAGTACTGTGAAGTTGAAAATCGAATAAGGAATAAGGAAAATTTGGATTTGTTCCTTATTCCTTATTCGCCGTTGATACCTGCTGGATTTCGAAACCTATACCATCATGCTTAGAAGTAAAAATGATGTGGATTAGGACATACGCAAATGTTCTGTTACACCGCGTGGCAAAGTACTATGAAGTTGAAAATCGAATAAGGAATAAGGAAAATTTGGATTTGTTCCTTATTCCTTATTCGCAGTTGATACTTGCTGGATTTCGAAACCTATACCATCATGCTTAGAAGTAAAAATGATGATGATTAGGACATACGCAAATGTTCTGTTACACCGCGTGGCAAAGTACTATGAAGTTGAAAATCGAATAAGGAATAAGGAAAATTTGGATTTGTTCCTTATTCCTTATTCGCAGTTTATATCTGCTGGATTTTGAAACCTATACCATCATGCTTAGAAGTAAAAATGATGATGATTAGGACATACGCAAATGTTCTGTTACACCGCGTGGCAAAGTACTGTGAAGTTGAAAATCGAATAAGGAATAAGGAAAATTTGGATTTGTTCCTTATTCCTTATTCGCCGTTGATACCTGCTGGATTTCGAAACCTATACCATCATGCTTAGAAGTAAAAATGATGATGATTAGGACATACGCAAATGTTCTATTACACCGCGTGGCAAAGTACTATGAAGTTAAAAATCGAATAAGGAATAAGGAAAATTTGGATTTGTTCCTTATTCCTTATTCGCAGTTGATACTTGCTGGATTTCGAAACCTATACCATCATGCTTAGAAGTAAAAATGATGATGATTAGGACATACGCAAATGTTCTGTTACACCGCGTGGCAAAGTACTATGAAGTTGAAAATCGAATAAGGAATAAGGAAAATTTGGATTTGTTCCTTATTCCTTATTCGCAGTTTATATCTGCTGGATTTTGAAACCTATACCATCATGCTTAGAAGTAAAAATTATGATGATTAGGACATACGCAAATGTTCTGTTACACCGCGTGGCAAAGTACTGTGAAGTTGAAAATCGAATAAGGAATAAGGAAAATTTGGATTTGTTCCTTATTCCTTATTCGCCGTTGATACCTGCTGGATTTCGAAACCTATACCATCATGCTTAGAAGTAAAAATGATGATGATTAGGACATACGCAAATGTTCTGTTACACCGCGTGGCAAAGTACTATGAAGTTGAAAATCGAATAAGGAATAAGGAATAAGGAACAAGGAATAAGGAATAAGGAACAAGGAATAAGGAATAAGGAACAAGGAATAAGGAATAAGGAATAAGGAACCAACTTAACACTCGTCAACCTATGTCCTGGAGTACAAATAAAAAAAATATATTTACCCCCGTAAACCACCAGTTTCCTCTATATAAAGTTGGGTTTAAGGGGTGTTCATTTCACGTACATGTTCACGTGATGCGAGGTTCGATCTATATTTTAATTACTCTTGGTCATTTCACATTACGTGTGAGTTATTGCACCGAGATTTAATGGGACAACCGCTTTCCCAATGACATTCAAGAGTTCTTATCTATTTTTCAGTTCTCAGCAGTCTCGTACGTAAAGCGATTAACGAGTTCAAGAAAATGTCACTTCGAAGCCAAGATCCCAAAATAAACATACTTTTGTAAGAAAAATATAATGGTTTGCATATAGCATTTGATGTTCAAAAGGAAATCTATTTTTAACGGGATTTAATCAACAACGTTGTTTGAACTCTTTCAGTCATGCGAACAAAGCAGAAACTTGTGCAAACGCTGAAGATACAGATTAGACGGCTCTTTGGGGGCTTCTAATCTGTATCTACACTGTTTGCCATTCCGTTTTAAGGTTTTGACCTAAACATTTGTTAACAGCGTAAAAATGTTCCATGAAGAATCATGTAAGAAATTTGGGGATAAAAGGGTTGATTTGGCAGAAAAAAGGCACCCTAGCGAAGTCCGAACTATTTAGTTGTGCGTAACTCCAATGCACATGACAAGCCGTTTCACTTTGCAAATGCAGAGAGAAGTTTGATCCCGTGTTTTCTTTACAAAGAAAAAAAAGTGAGAATGCCTAATTTCTTTCAAAGCGGCTAAGACCTTTAAGAGCCAAGCAAAAGAGCAGTCGAATTTTGTTTTTTAAGGACTTGACATTTTAAGGGCTTGACCGTAATCTCATGTGAATCGTTCGCTGCCGAGCAGCGATCCATATGAAACATGACGTTTATTTTCTCTGAAAAACAAGAAAACTATACTTCAAATGTCGTCTGCTTCATGACTGTTTGTTTAAAGGTTAAGATGCGCCTGAAAATGTCCGATAAATAGTTTTTCTTAAAATGGCTTACGATCAAAGACAATATTATGCATAACTGCAGGCTTATCAGTATATAAAAATCAAATTTGTCATCTTTATTTTCCCACGCCTTTATCTAAACGTCGCGTTCAATTTTCCTAAAGGTCACACTTGCTTTTATACCGTCCAATCTGGCTGATCTCGGATTGCTCAATTTTCTTTGTTTGATTTGGGGTTTAACGTCCCCGTCAACACTGTAAAGGTCATTTTTGAGACGTTGCTTCCAATTTTGTGGGACTTTTACCCGACATTGAGATGAAATGACATCTCAAACCCTTTCAGAAGCCTCCGTGGTGCAGTGGTTACGCTACTCGCCTTGTAAGCCAGGGATCGCAAGATCGATCCCGGGCTTCTCCAGACTTTCGGATGAGTCTTTTAACCGAGGTCCCGTCTCCGTATGACCTAAGCTGTTGGTGGGACGTAAAACTCGAGCACTCACTCATCTCAAGCCCTGCCGCCCACTGAAACCAATAGGGTTATAAGCATGGACAGGTCCGACTCGCCTCGCTTTGCCTTGGCAGGTTTAGATCCTCTAAGCGGTATACCAGTACTCGTGTGCGGGTCGGTTTCAGCTCTGCGTGGAAGCATCATGCAGCCCATATATTTCTTCAAGCCCCGATGGGCGGGGGCCATCGATTGCTCAAATACCTACGGACTACGAAATATGGTTCAAGATAGGGATAGTTCGAACTATTGAGGGCTTATCATTGCACCAGATCTTGAGACATACGTAAAGGGGGTGATTTAATTAAGGCTATTTTTTCTATCTTCAATAAAATAAAGGCTAGCTGTGTGTACTCATTAAAATCGCCTCATTGAGGCGAATCTAACGTGTACACACAACATACCTTCTGAAGTTGAAATCAGAAGCAAGCTCCGCAGATCAACCTTAATGTATGGATGCATCACGAAAGCACGCCTATATAATTTTGACCCTATCGAACCCCACTTTTATATGGTAAAACTGGGGTTTGCAGTGGTAAACCTTTTATTTTTATTTTTTCTTATTTCTGCTCTAAAATATAGATTGCGGGTACTCATTAGAACCGCCTCGATGAGGCGGCTCTAACGAGTGCCCACAATCTATAGTTTGAGCAGAAATAAGAAAAATATCACACTTTTTCATCTTAAAATTTTCATTTTTTCGGCGATTAAGGTTACAATATATTTGTATAGGAGTGTTTTCGTTATGGTCTGAGGCTAGTGAGCTGGAGACTCGATAGCGAATTCTATCACTCTATCTATCTCTATCTATCTATCTATCTATCTATCTATCTATCTTATCTTATCTATCTATCTATCTATCTATCTATCTATCTATCTATCTATCTATCTATCTATCTATCTTCTGATACTGCGTTGGTCACATCTGACCATTACCGCAGGTGTATATTACATACACTCCAGGTTTTTGCAGGATGAAAGCCTACACAATAGTCATGTAATTACGGTAGGGATCTTTAACCTGCACAGGGGATGGTTCTCCGTGCACAGGGGGGCCTCCAGTTAACTTCCCGCTCCGAAGGACGGTGCACTTTATGACATTCATCCCTGCAAATGATGCCAATGGAGCGTATTCGGACACCGAAATTTTATCGCCGCTGCCGGGGATCGAACCCGGGACCTCTAGCATCAGAGGCAAGTGTACTATCCACTGAGCTATCACGCTCGATAAATTCGATTTAGCCATGGTAAACTCTACATCCATGTTTGAGGTATTGAATTTTCACTATATTTTCTCTGTATGAAGTAGGGTTTCCAGCGTCATTAGCAAGATATGCAAAATAGTGTATCCACTCATGGCTCTGACTGATTTAGAAAAACTGCGGTAGTTTTCATACTTACGATCTTAGATCTAATTGTAGATTATGGGTGCTCGATAGTACCGCCCCATCGAGGTTTCTCTGACATGTGCCTACAAACTACATGTGCGTTTTAGGAGCTCACGTATTAGGGTGAGGTATTAAATAACCTGGGCCCAGGATTACAATCGTTACTTAAGTTAAGGTCGACTTAACGATTTAAGGAGGAATTCTTATCTTAGTAAAGTATTTCTTTAGAAAGTGCATTCGAAAGCCACCTATTTCATTTACTTAGCTAAGCATTTAACTTCGGATGAAGTCGTAATTTTGACGAAAATTTTCACGAAGATTAGCACGTAAGTTTCAATTACACATTGATGTAGGCGGCCCACAACTTTCCCGCGATCTGTCAAAAATCTCTGCTTCTGCTTGAATGGATGGAGACAATAGAAAATATGATGGTTTACTTTCCATTTCACTGCATAAACCATGAAAAATGTTTAATATACTATAAAACCTGTGTAATTGAAAGATCACACTCGATCTCAAATTGTGCGGGCAAACATTGGTCACAAAGTAGCACCACGATATATTCAAAACGCTGTTTCTATTGGGTACCTTCAGAAACAAGAACTCATGCAATATTTGAATATGCAAAGCTCGGTTTTATGGAGTCTTATTTGAATTGAGGTTTAACGTCCCTGTCAACACTATGCAGGTCATTTTGGAGACGTTGCTTCCAATTTTGTGGGACGTTTACCGACTCTGAGATGAAATGGAACCTCAAGCCCTGTCGCCCAATGAAACCAAAAGGCTTATATGCAGTGGACGGTGTGACTCACACCACTTTACCTGGGCAGGCTTAGTCCTTCCAAGCTGTTTACAAGTACTAGGACATCGGGAAAAAACGCTTATATAATTCTGACCCCCTTGAACCCCACTTTTATTTTGTAAAACTGGGGTTTAGGGGGGGGGGGGGTCGACCTTATTTTTTACTTATTTCCGTTCTAAAATATAGAATGTGGGTACCAGTTAGAACCGCCTAACGTGTACCAAAAGTCTATATTTTGAGCAGAAATAAGAAAAAATACCACATTTTTTCATCTTAAAAAATTTCTTTTTTGGAGGTAAAATTGATAATGTATTTGTATAGGCGTGTTTACGTTATGTGTGGTCAGTTTAAGCTCTGCATGGGAGCACCATGCAGCCAAATCTGTTTCTTCAAGCCCCGAGGGGCGGGGGCGGAATCGGTTTTATGGGGTCTGTCCATGATTCAACCCTTTTCATGCCGTTAGTCGTATTGAATAATATTCAAACCAATCTGGTTGAGTCGATAATTAAGAAAATAAATATATTCTGCGCTATGGTGAAGAACAGGGAAGACTCCGACACTTTACCCAAGCTACGATATTGTTTTCGGATGTCATCATTACATGTATGTAGCTGATATAGTCATTAAGGACACGATCAAACATCATACAGACAAACACGGAGAAAACCGTAGCTCCAGTCGGAGTAAAAAAAAAAAAAAAAAACAACACACACACACACAAAAATCACTGTACATTCGATCTTGGTTTTCCCCGTCTTTTTATGAGTGAGGTGAGACATAAAGCGCTCACTCACTCACAAACACACTTAATTACTCACATGCACGAGCTTACAAAGGGAGGTGGAACGCCTCAAACTCATTTTTATTGAGCATGTCCAGGCAGGGAGAAGAGGCAAATGATTTGATGTGCCGAAACAGAAGAAATAACAACATTCCCCTCTACCACTACCTGCTGCTAGGAAAGCAGGCCTTGTCACAATCAGCTGGAAGCCCCAGTGACGCAAGATACACGTCACCTTCGCCTCACCCAACCAGTACACAACGACAATACGCGACCTCCAGAAACCACTTAGAAGGTCTAAACCTGCCAAGGCAAAGTGGTGCAGGTCGGGCCGTCCATGCATATAAATATTGTTGGTTTCATTGGGTGACAGGGCTTGAGATGTAATTTCATCTCAATGTTGGGTAACAGTCCGACAAAATTGGAATCAACACTTCCAAAATCAAACCTCAATAGTGTTGCGAGGACGTTAAATCTCAAATCAATCAATCAATCAATCAATCAATCAATCAATCAATCAATCAATCAATCAATCAATCAATCAATCAAAAAACAACTTCTTTGTATTTCATTAATTTTGATATCGAGAATGTTACACAAATGGTCCTTTCATATGAAAGTTACGAAATGGGCCTTCGAATTAGATTTTAAATAGGATTTTATTGCCTTTACCTTGACCATTTGACCAACAAATGTGCATCGTTGACATACGTTACAGTTGTTCACGCCAAAATAATTAATATTTATATTTCAAGTGAAAAACCTATTGTAAACCTATACGCCTGTTCATACTTCCATGAACGCATCGAATCACATGATTTTCAATGGCGTCAAGTGTCGCAAGTCTACACACTAAACCATGGTTCTCTATGATTTCAATGGGCGTTGACGACGCCAATGCTGTTCCGCTCTTTGTAGAAAAACAGCGTGTTAATGTTTTTCAGCTTTAACAGTTTGCCTTATAAGATTTTTTTTTCGCCGAGTGATGAGGAAAAAAGAATGTAAATATAAGAAATATTTTTTCGGATGTTCATGAAGGTATGAACGACAGCGGGTCGCTAGCAAAGTTTATATGAACCCCCTCAGAGTTCATTTACTTTACAGGCGACCCTGTTCGTTTATACTTTCATGAACAGCAGAAAAACAAGTCATTTCATAAATGCACGTGGCGTCATACTATTTCATGACTATGAATATAAGGACGGCATATGAACGTTGTGAACAGTGTATGCGTAAAACTAGCAGAACATAAGCCTAGGAACATGGACCCGATGTGCCACAGGATCAGTTTTTAACTAACAGACATAAGTGATATGCGCCGACCCCCCCCCCCCCCCCCCGCACACACACACACACACCCTGACAAAAACAACCAAGTCATTTAGGATCCCCTCTCACGTATAATAACCTTCCCGCACCAAACAATTAATTATTGCCCTGTCACCAGTATTATATAGAGGGTCTTACACGAGTGGTCATTTCATATGCAATTTATGAAACGAGCCTTTGGCGAGTTTCATAAAATTCATATGAAGTGACCACGAGTGTAAGATTCTGTTTATCATATGGTCACTTAAAATTAGATTTTATCGCCATCAAATTTGACACTTTTCTTCACAGAAAATGCATGGTTGACATGGACGTCGTCATGACGTTACGTAATCCCGCCAAAGTGTTATTACACGTGTGGTCATACGATTTTTATTACACGACATTATCCACTGCTTATCAATAACGGCATATGATAAACAGTATTATGTAAAAGGAAGTTTTTACACACCTTTGTTCGTCGCACACTTTGACACATCAAGGGAGAAATACATCCTAGTACCTATATGGCAAGTAGACTTACCCCACAGGGAGGAAAAAAATTGGCCCGACCGGGACACGAACCCAGGACCTCTCGCATATCAAGAAAGCACTCTACCGTTTGAGCTACCAAGCATTACTGGTGATTTCTAACAAATAAAAGCCCAAAGGTTTGCCGTTATTGATAAATACTTTTATGTGTCAAGGTCAAATCTTAGAAGTTAAGGTACCTACCTGGGTTACCTTAAATATTTAAGTATTTTCTTTGGTTAAGTATCGACTTAAACGAACGAATTTCTTTGTAGTTCACTTTATACGCCAGTTAAGTAAATACTTAGTTTAAGTAGGTACTTAAAATTTAAGTACGCATTGTAATCCTGGGCCCTGTTCTATAATGCTGCCTGTCTTGACTCTCACGAAATTCTGTCATTCTTATCCCACAGTTATTATCGGTTAACTGGATGCCACAGACACATTGATTGAGGCTACCCCCGTTTACAAGTACGAAATCCTGGTAACAATGATTTATAGCTATGCTATTCTTGTCGATGTGACACCAGGGCGCTATGTAAAAGACACGTACTGCACTCATATGCTGAGTTATGCAAATAGTATACATACCCTAATCAGACGCCACAAATTTGTACATGTATTATTTCGCTTATAAATGACTGTGGTACTCGATAGAACCGCCTCATTGTAGCGGTTCTATCGAGTACCAACAATTTAGATTTTTGAATACTATCCATGTTTTGTTTTGGTGGTAAAATTTTCAATATAGCTGAATCGGCCTGCTTTCTTTTTTGTGCTTGGTTGGAGTTTAACGACCCAGTCAACACTACTTATGTCATTTCTGAGCCGGTCAGTTTACCTATCCACTTTTCCTGGGCAGGCTTATACGTAAGCGGTTAACCAGAACAGTGCACATTCTTTTCGCCAGAAACTGACAGCTGCCCTTCTTGAATCAGCGGAAGGGAGAGAATGACCGTAGAAAAGATTTCATGATCAATCTCCACGAAAGAATGTTGCCAACCCCGGCAGGTATCAAACCCGCGTCCTCCTGATCATCAGTCAGACGCGCATCCGACTGAGCTACTATAAGCCCATGTAAACCTCACGTTTTTCTGTATAAAGTGGGATTTACAATGGTATTTGTTTCACGGACTTGTAAAGGTCATGGGCATTTGCTTTATTTTTATTTAATGCGGAACATGCACAATAAATGACAATAATTACAAATGGTAAATGCGTGTATATGTAATGCATGTAAAATCCGTGTGCGTTTCTTCCCTTGCACCACAATTGGCAGAAGTCATCGAGACTGATCAATTTAGAAATGCTCGCATGAAGGTATTAACCCTTGTATCTCCTTATAAATATAGCAGGGGTCCATTTCTTCATAATTCATTTGGAAAATGGCTGAACTTTTTGCAAACAGTGTAGGCCCAGATCAGACGCCGCTTTCTGCGGCGTCTGATCTGGGCCTGAACTGTTTGCAAACTGCCCTTTTTTGGAGTTTCCGGTACAAAATGGGTTAACGTTAACTCTTCTCGCATCCAATTCAGCGATATTTTCCTTTAGCTTTGAACAGCTGGTTCATTGGCAACGTCATATCAACAGCGATGCAACGTCAACGTGATGCAGCGTTGCTTAAACGTTATATGTGCCCAGTGGAACAACTGTCGAACCTATTCTAGGCGATGCGGTTTAATGACAATGTTCTGTCTGCCTCACGTGTGGGCTCAAATTATGGCTGCCCGCAAAGTTCAGAGAGAGAGAGAGAGAGAGAGAGAGAGAGAGAGAGAGAGAGAGAGAGAAAGAGAGAGAGAGAGAGAGAGAGAGAGAGAGAAAGAGAGAGAGAGAGAGAGAGAGAGAGGGTGTGGGTGTGGGTGTGTGGGGGAGGGTCGTCCGTGTTGGGTTATATTTGTATGCGCAATTCGCTGCGGTAAGATTCTTTACTCCTTTGTATTATACACATTTGACCAGCGCCCTTTCTTGGGACATTGCCAAACAGTGTAGACCCAACTGAGGCGTCTGATCTAGGTCTGTACTGCTAGCCTACAGTACAGTGTGTTTCTTTTGTGAAACTTACCAAAATTAATACAAGCCTGCCACCCCTATAATTGGAAATGGACCACTCTCTACCTAAAACAACAACAAGAACAACGTAACCCCCCCCCCCCCCCCCCCCCAATTACAAACAAAAAAAAAAAAAAAAAAAAAAAACATTGATCTCACCACGTCAACGAGATCATTGAAAAACACGCCAAGTCAAATATATTGACAATTTTCCCAACAAAAAATGAAAATTATCAAATAAAAACTTAACGATTTTTTTTTATTTCTGCTGAAAACATAGATTGTGGGTACTCGTTAGATAGAACCGCCTCGACGCGGCGGTTCTAACGAGTACCGGTACAAACAATCGATGTTTTTGAGCAGAAATATGATTTATAATGTATTCTAGTGTAAACCCCAGTTTTGTGATATAAAAGTGGAGTTTCAAGGCGTCAACTTGAATTATGTAGGCTTGTTTCGTGATGCATTGTAATAATTATCCTGTTAAATCCCGCTTTACCGAGAAAACTAAGGTTTCTAAGGGTAAACACTATTTCCTTATTCATGGATTAAATACATTTATACCGCAACCAGGCATTCTAGTATCCTAATAAAGGGGGTCGAATAACTGCACGTTATAATCGGTAGTGACCTATAATACCTTCTACTGACCTATAATACGTCTAGGGACCGTTTGTAGATCGGAACTACTTTTCAGGACACTAATTTACTCGTACAAGTGTAAACAATAACATGCGACCTGTTATACATGGGAAAACAACGAAACTGCAAGTTAAAATCGTTGCGTTATTTATTTGCACAGATTTTCAGAAATTTCAGCTAAATTCTTACCAACCAACCAATTCTTACCTTCTCGGCCTTCCTGGTTTGAATCGCCCGTTGGAATAACTGCGCACTGCTACTCCGGCTGCGTCTCAACCTTGAAATTTTTTTAAAGCTAAAATAAAATATTTATTTACAGGTTTTCATACAGAATGTAAAGCGCTGAGAACTTTTATTCGAGCGTCCATACTGTTTCCTACGTCTTTGTGGCGCGATGACGTCAGAAACTTTGCACTCGTTGACGTCACGTCATACTACATGTGCGCACCATGGCACTGAATGTCGTTTAACATGCCACACTGTCTGCTGTCTTTTTGCTTAAATTTGCTAAATTATTGCAAAACCCCTTGATTGTTTTGAATTGCGGTATAAACTACATACATGATAAGTGTCTTTAATAATAAAATATAATCGGTTCGCCGCTCAAGCTCGCCCATATAAAATTGTCTAAGGCTCACCGTTTATATTTTATTATTAAAGACACTAACCATGTATTTACTATATGTAGGGGCAGTTCTCATCAGAATAATAATATCACAAACTTGTTCGAAGACAAATGTCGTTGTTGGAGTTATGAAATACACGTTTGACTCACATGGCTTTGTTTGTTTGTTTGTTTGTTTGTTTGTTACGTGCCCACCAACACTATTTAGGTCGTTTTAGAGACGCTGCTGCCGATTTTGTGGGACGTTTTACCTAACGCTCATAGAAACCGTTAGGATTAAAGGAGCGGTCCGACTCGCATTTTCCTGGGCATGCTTAGACCTAAGCGGCTTAAGTTCGGTCAGATTTAGCTCTGCGTGGAAGCAGCATGCAGCCCAATCCAATGGGCGGGGGCGCTTTGGACTTATTGTGTTACCCTTGAAACTGATATGAACATTCAAATTATCATTACGCAAACATGCCTATACAAATACGTTGCCACCTTAATCGCCGAAAAAATGAAAAATTTATGATGAAAAATTGTGATATTTGTCTTATTTCTGCTCAAAATATAGATTATGGGCACTCGTTAGAACCGCCTCATCGAGGCGGTTCTAACGAGTACCCACAATCTATATTTTATAGCAGAAATTAGAAAAATCAAGTATACCCCGGAAACCCCAGTTTTACTATATAAAAGTGGGGTTCAAGGGGGTCAAAATTATATAGGCGTGTTTTAGTGATGTACCCACGTAGATGGTTAGGGTTAGGAGTAGCTCGAGTCGCTGATGGACACACGTTATTTTTGTAAGATACGTTTTGACACTCCCAAGTAAGGCTGTTTTCCCTCATAATGTTTTAGGAAGAAAAGTGCTATATACATTTGCGCTAAGTCGCAAGAGCGCTAAGTCGCAAGAAAATGCACTGTTAACATTGGCGGTTGGTAAAGGCCTAGATCAGCCTGCGTTTTCCACGAACGCTGATCTGGGCCTTTACTGCCCACTTGGAGGTTCAACTGACCGTAATAGCAAAAATCAAAACAAAAACAAACAAAAATGACCCATATCCTACACGACAAACGAGCAGGCTGATATCTATCATCACTGGTGGGAGGACCTCGAGGGCACGGGTTTTCTTTGACGCAGGTCGTTTAGTTGTGACAAACCTAATAAAAGATTCATCAGTTTCATGGTTTCATATCATGTCTTATACACTGACCTTTATATTTATGCGGCTTTACAAATGTTTTTTTTTTTCACAAATGATTTCATACGATGAAAATTATCTCTTGGTCTGTATATATTTATGTAATGATATGGGTCTCATGCATGATTATCACTCACTCATGTGCGATAATGCTTGAAATTGTTGCTTAAAATGTTCTTTTTCTCCGATAATGTTTTGCTATTTTCTAATGTATGTCACCTAAAAGTTAAAAGTTGATGTCACCTAAAAGTTGATGTCACCTAAAAGGACTGAGAGTACACTTTAGAACCGCCTCAATAAGAAAGAGTAAACAAAAAGAATATGGCCATTAACCCATTTTATACTGGAAACCCCAAAACTGGTAGTTGGCAAACAGTGCAGGTCCAGATCAGACGCCGCAGAACGCGGCGTCTGATCAGGGCCTACACTGTCTGCAAAACGTTCAGCCAGTTCCCAAATAGATTTTGAAGAAAACACTTCCTGACACCTCTAAATGTTGAAATATACTCATGCTATATATAAGGAGGAAGATTCCATTTGGTACAAAAAGTGTTAAACATTAAGTTTCAGTTCGACTTATACTGCAGTAGGTCATATTGAGGTACGAACGCTGCTGAGACCGAAGCGCATACACATGCATATACTGCAAATGGGCACATGGGGCTCAAGTTAACGTTTTACCCGAATGACGGCGCACTTCATGGCATTCATGCCTGCAAATAATGCCAGTGGAGTACTGAAATTTTATTGCCGCTGCCGGGGGTCGAAACTGGATTCTCTAATATCAGAGCCAAGTGCACTAACCACTGAGCCATCACGCTTTACCATGCACGAGTATTCAATACACAAATTTGTTAAAGTGGAAAGTGGCTCAATAGGGGTGGAGTGCGTGTGTTTTGAGTTTTACGTCTCACCAACAACTAAGGTCATACGGAGACGGGACCGCGATTTAAAGACTCGTAAGAACTGGCAAACCTAACCTGATCCTCACGTTATCCTAACCTAATTGTTCTATGAAAAATAATAATCCTTTGGAAGCAAAAGCTACAACACAGAACTGAAAACCGCGGAGTTTTTCAGTTTTCTCTGGGCCAGGCTAGCTAGTCTCGGCCATTTAGACCTCATCTCATCCTAATCATCAGCGAACTACTCCTAACCCTAACCAAACCCTAACCCTAACTCCTAACCTAACCCACAGTATCAGTGACATACTCCTAACCCTAACCTAACCATCACGATCAGCGACATACTCATAACTCTAACCTAACCTAACCCTAACCCTAACCTACTCTAACCCTATCTCCTAACCTTCAGCATCAGTGATCTACTCCTAACCCTAACTTAACCCTCACGATCAGCGACCTACTCCTGACCCTAACCTAATCCTAAATATCAGTAACCTAACTCTAACCTAACCCTAAGCATCAGCGACTCACGCCTCCTAACCATCCGCGAGCTACTCCTAACCCTAATCTAACCCTAACCATCAGCGACCTACTCCTTCTAAGCATCAGTGACCTACTAACCCTAACCTAACCCTAACCATCAGTGACTTACTCATAACCCTAACCTAACCATAACCATCAGTGACTTACTTCTAATCCTATCTAAACCCTAACCACCAGTGACCTACTCCTAACACTAACCTAACCCTAACCATCGGAGACATACTCCTAACCCTAACCCTAACCTAACTATAAGCGACCTACACTTAACACTTACCCTCACCCTAACCATCAGCGACCTACTCCTAACCCTAACATAACCCAACTATCAGCGACCTAACCATAACCCTAACCAAACCTTAACCATCAGCGACCCATCCCTAACCCTGTCCATAACCCCTAACCCTAAACCCTAACCCTTTGCCTCCTAACCATCAGTACCCAAAACTTAACCCTAACACCTAACCTAACCCTCAGCAACAGTGACCTACTCCTAACCCTAACATAACCCTAACCCTTACCTACCCTAACCCTATCTCCTAACCTAACCCTCAGCATCAGTTATCTACTCCTAACCCTAACCTAACCCGCACGATCAGCGACCTTCTCCTAACCCGAACCTAACCCTAAACATCAGCAACCTAACTCTACACTAACCTTAAGCATCAGCTACCCGAGCTACTCCTAACCCTAATCTAACCCTAACCATCAGCGACCTATTCCTCCTTAGCATCCGTGACATACTAACCCTAACCTAACCCTAACCATCAGTGACTTACTCATAACCCTAACCTAACCCTAACCATCAGTGACCTACTTCTAATCCTAACTAAACCCTAACCACCAGTGACCTACTCCTAACACTAACCTAATCCTAACCACCAGAGACCTACTCCTAACACTAACCCTAACCTAACCATAAGCGACCTACTCATACACTTACCCTAACCTTACCCATCAGCGACCTACTCATAACCCTAATATAATCCAAACTATCAGCGACCTAACCATAACCCTAACCTAACCTTAACCATCAGCGACCCAACCCAAACCCTATCTGAAACCTAACTCTCACGATCAGCAACCTACTAACACTTATCTAACCCTAAACATCAGCAACCTAACTCTAAACCTAACCCCATGCATCAGCGACTCGAGCTACTCCTAACCCTAATCTAACCCTAACCATCAGCGATCTACTCCTTATAAGCATCAGTGACCTACTAACCCTAACCTAACCCTAACCATCAGTGACTTACTCATAACCCTAACCGAACCCTAACCATCAGTGACCTACTTCTAATCCTAACTTAACCCTAACAACCAGAGACATACTCCTTACCCTAACCCTAATCTAATTATAAGGGCCTACTCATATCACTCACCCTAACCCTACCCATCAGCGACCTACTCCTAACCCTAACATAACCCCAACCATCAGAGACCTAACCATAACCCTAACCTAACTTTAACCATCAGCGACCAAACCCTAACCCACGCCCCCTCACCATCAGTGACCTACTCACTAACCTAAACCTAACCATCAGTGACCTACATCTAACCCTTCTGGGCCGTTAAACTCCAATACAAAAAAAAAAAAAAAAAAAAAACTTCTGACCCTAACCCAACCCTAATCATCAGCGACCTACTCCTACTCCTAATCCTGACCTAAACCTAACCATCAGTGACCTACTCCTAACCCTAACCTAACCTTAACCAGCCTAATCATCAGCGACTTACTCCTACTCCTAATTCTGACCTAAACCTAACCATCATCGACCTACTCCTAACCCTAACCACCAGTGACCTACTCCGAACCCTAAACAAGCCATAATCATCGGTGACTTACTCCTAACCCTAACCTAGCCCTTACCATCAGTGACCTACTTCTAGCCTACTTAAGTCAGTAAAAAGTGGAGGACAGATTCTAAAGTTTAGCCGATTTTTGCAGCAGAAATAAGACCGCAGTTTAAAAATAAAAGTGTGGGTCCAGGGCCTAGTTGCCCAAACCATCATTAGCTTGACATGCCCTTTGAGGTTGAATAGTCTAGCAAGTGTAATATCTATTGTAGAGTGTTTTGCTGTAAAAATGTAAGTTTGTTTCAGCACAAATGCAGTGAAATTCCGCTATTAAGGCCGCCTAAAATTAAGACTAATTTTCCTTTAAAAAGCTTATTTAGTAGGTTGCAGTTATTCTTTCTTTGTGTTTTCTGCATACAGTGTCCTCTGGTCAGAGACCACCTTTGTGACTACTCAAAGGTTGTCTTAAAGACCACTTTTGTACAGTTCCAAAGATGGTCTTAATATAGGAATTTTACTGTATTAGTGCGTATGCCACATTTAATGATCTTTTTTTTGCAAGAAACATAAACTAATCACACCGTTAGTTTTGAAACAACTGGCCCTATGTCGTTAGGTAAGAAATTGTTTAAACTTTGAACATTTAATATGGCAAATATGCTAATATTGTTGCATTTGCAAAAGCTCCTCACATTTTTCCAGCTATAATACCAGCGTATTAGTGAATGTACTTGCTTGAGAAGTAAAATATTTTGACCAGGAACGAGCTTATTTAGCTGACATTGTTTAAAACAACTGGTGCCTGGTAGGTTGGTACCCAGTTACATGTATTGGGTATGAGCCGGTCTCTTGCTTGCTACCAAATGTTTCTTTTTATCCTCTTAATAACATCAAAATAATAATAGTAAAAATCCTGTATTGAGGTCACCTTTGGGATTCCAAAAGTAGTATTAAGATCACTTTAAAACAGGTCCAACCAGGTCCAATGTGATCTCTTAGGTTTTGAAAAAAGACAAGACAGATTGAGCATTGAAAAATCTGATAGGGAACAGTCCTTTTAGAGATAGTGTCACCAGGGTGAACTGGAATAACAGACAATTGACAAACAGCTATATATATGTAGACAAAACCTCTTGTAAACTGTCAAGTCCAAGCCATTTACAAACATTATAGACCGTAACAAAACTCTTCATATTATAAATACAATCCTGACTAACACCTGTAAGGCACTATAGGAAGAAGCTATAGTAGTCGCAGATAAGATTGACTAGGCGGAGCTATTCAGGTGTTGGCAATATATGCCAAATCCGCCGAGTCAATCGGGAGATTCGGTAGAATGCATTTCGCATGCTTTCTTCAAGCGAACCAAATGGCCATATACGCTAACGTCACGGTTGAATTCACACAAGCTGGTGACTTGGTTTACCTTTTTGTTAATATGGAACATTCCGAAGGCCGGTACAAACGATAGCTCAGTCTTATCTGCGACTACTGTACCAGTGTTAAAAGTTATGACACCAACAATTCAGTCAGCAATACAAGAGAAGAAGAAGAAAAAGAAAAAGAAGAAGAAACTTTATATGTATGGGTCAAATGATACCGCAAATTTCTTCTTAATTGAGAAAAAAAAAACTAAGAACAGTTGAACTGCAAAGACATTTAAGATCTAAGATAGCAAAACGACACAATGAAAGACAAAATATTATAAATGCTAGACATAGAGGATCTTACATGAGTGTTCATTTATTATTGACATTATTAAATGAGTTAAGGAAAAGGGACAGAATGCGAGGCTTTGCCGAGCATTTTTATCCCTTTTCCTCAACAAGTTTAATAAATTCAATAATACATGAGCACGAATGCAAGATTCTATTTATCATATGACATTTAAAACGCATTTTATTCATGATTGTTTCACAAAAATGCTAATATTCCACCATTAGTAAACACGACGTCGTTAAGAACGTCGTACATGTAACGTTACGGGGCGTATCTAATTAGTTTGCATATTTAATCAACAAGTGGATTATCGAATTTATTACATGGCGTTTTTACATTGTCAGACGCTACGTCATATGATAAAGTCAGTTAATGCTATGGTCCACTCACAACTTTATCAATTAACTGAATGTGGTTCCGAAAACGTACTCTGCCGAAAGCATCATGTAATTTTAAAGTATAAAAGATAATCAGAACTTTGATCTTTATGTCTTGAAACAAGTACAGGAGTACAGGAGTATCAATAGTTTAGTATATGATCTGCCTTGACTAACCAACAGACCGTGGTAAAGCCCCTGATGCATATGGTGGAACAGCGAAACATACAAACTTTGAAGGGCAAGTAATAGAGGCCTGTATTGAAATGCTGATTAACAAAATTCTCTAGCGGCCCAAGCCAATCGAGGCTTGGAGAAATAGATTGGGCTGCATGGTACTTTCAGACAGAGCTGATACTTACCTCACATGAATACTTGTAAAACGCTAAGAAGGACTAAGCCTGCCCAGGTAAAGCTTAGGGCTTGAGCAGGGCTTGAGATTCATTTCATCGCAATGTCGGGTAAAAGTCCCACAAAATTGGAAGCAACATCTCGAAAATGACCTAAATAGTGTTGACGGGGATATAAAATGTCAATTCAAACAAAACAAACAAACCCTAGGCCTATTTAACTATGAAATTCCCCCAACAATGACACTCGGTAGATTTGTTTGTTTGTTTGTTTGATTGATTTGAGGTTTAACGTCCCCGTCAACACTTTTTACGCCATTTTGGAGACGTTGCTTCCAATTTTGTGGGACTTATACCCGACATTGAGTTGAAATAACATCTCAAACCCTGCCGCCAATAGGGTTTATAAGCATGGACGGGCCGACTCGCAGCAATTTTCCTGGGCAGGCTAAAATGTTCTAAGCGGATTACCAGTACTCATGTGCGGTCGGTATCAGCTCTGCGTGGAAGCATCGTGCAGCCCTATCTATTTCTCCAAGCCCCGAAACTTGGTAGATTGAATCCGATAGTCAAAAACAAAGGATACGGATTCTTAGAATTAGAGAGGTATGACTATAGTACCAGAACTAACAAACTAGTAAGAAAAGGTCCCTCAGGAAAGGCCACAATCTAAGAACGCAGCCATCTCAAGTCACCTATAGAAAGTGACAGAGAGACACACACAAAAACAGACGAAAAATGAACCAACGACACAAAGCCAAATAACGAATAAGACACTCCAAAAGAACGACCGCCTTGGGACGGTCAGTAGTAAAACTACAGGGGGGGGGGGGTTTCAACTCCGGAGTTTATGAAATTTCAACCATCGCCCTGAGTTCCAGTACAGTATCAAACAAAATAACAATAAAAATGATCTGCATGGAAGCTTTCTAGCTCAACAGTGAGTCAATAAAAATGCATGGTAAAATGGGGTTATGTATAGATTAATATTATCATGAATCAGGTTTCAGGTCTCAACAACAATCCGACGTCAAAGCAAAAGAAAATACTACTGGAAGCAATTCTAAAATAAAAATAAAGCCATTATTGTATTGATGGAATGACATAACCCACTCCAGAGAGGGTTTACAGAAAATTCATCACCCACGAACTGTGCCCTGTTGGTAGAAATTCTATAGAAAGTAAGGATTTACATAAACCCACATATGTTGCTCTCATGCATCACGTGAACAAGTCCGTGAAATGAAGACCCCCTAAACCCCACTTTATATAGAGAAAACTGGGGTTTACGGGGATATATATTATTTTTCTTATTTCTACTCCAAGACATAGGTTGTGGGTACTCGTTAGAACCAATGAGGCGGTTCCAACAAGCACCCACAGCCTATGTTTTGAGCATTTGTAAGAAAAATATCAAGGATTTATCATAATGGATGTCAAGTTAGCATTTGACGTCGTGTTTCATGAAAACCAAATGAGAAAGCTGTATAACAGTGGAATCGATGTCATCAACTGGTTATTTCTAAATAACTTTCATCATAAATCATCAACAACGAATAATGACAAGAAAAGTCATCATCCGCGTAAACCATGAACAGGGTGTTCTGCAAGGAGATCTTCTAAGTGCTTATATTTATTAAGCTATATGATAACGGCTTCTTAGACCGGATTAAAAACTCTGTTTAAGGAGAGACTATAGGACCGATTGGGTTACAAGCACCAACTTGTGCAGATGAAATGACGATATTTAGCACAGCACTGAAGTTCTTTGCCTTCAGTTTCTTATAACCATTAGTAAAGAGTCGGGTGACATGAATGGCTATGTTCTTCAAGAGGCAAAGAGTGTTGTTCTTGAAATGGAAAGTATAAAAAAGCAGCAAGAAAAAATAAATTTGAAAAATAAGAAACAAAACAAAGCCAGGGGCTGATCAGACAACACACATGGGAATACGATCATCTCGCTCCAGTCAAGATACGCGTGCTGTTGAATCCAACATACAGTAAGCCCATTGATTAATTGTGTTGGGGTTAAACGGCACGTCGGCTTTGTGGCGTCTCCATGAGAAAGGAAGAAAAGAGACAGAAGAGTCAGTAGAGGAGATAAAGGTGAAGGACAGGGGAGAAAGAGAACAATGAATGTAGAAACTGAAGAAGCAACAACATTCCCCCTCTACCCTTACCTACTGCCAGTACAGCAGGCCTTGTCCAACTCTTAGCCAATATCAGCTGGATATACGCCTCGGTGACGCAAGATTCATGACTCATTTACCTCACCCAATCGCCCAGTATTCAATGTTCAGCCTCGTGGAAACTGGCCTACATGGTGACTTGATTCTGAAACCGTTATTTTCCTATTACAAAACTATCAGTCTATCAAGTACAATATTGCGGATTGGAAGTCAACAAGAATTCCTTACAGACTGCGAATCTCATAACGAGGATATAGGAACTCTGTTTTAAAAGACCTACAAACCTTGTACTTCTGAATACACATTGTTACAGCTGATAATAAACCAAAGTTGTGTGATACAGAGAAGTAGTGAAGATATTATGGGCCCCCGACCATTGGGGCTTGAAGAAATAATTGGGCTGCATGATGCTTCCACGCAGAGCTGAAACCGACCCGCACACGAGTACTGGTAAACCGCTTAGAGGATCTAAGCCTGTCCAGGAAAAGCGGTGCAAGTCGGTCCGTCCATGCTTATAAACCCTATTGGTTTCATTGAGCGACTGGGCTTGAGATGTCATTTCATCTCAATGTCGGATAAAAGTCCCACGAAATTGGAAGCAACGTCTCCAAAATGACCTATACACATAGGGTGTCTCTTATAATAAGTATTGTGACTGTGTAAAACAAGACTGATGTCGGATAACTGAGATCTGCACGCTGAAATGAATTTCATGTAACTTTAAAATGGTGGTGGACTTATAAAAATACCTTCATGCGATTATATCAAAATTATGAGTGGCTTTTAATGTGTGTGTACGAGTCGTATGTGCTTTAAACTAATAGTTTTAAGAACTTTATCAATGAAGAGTTTTACAGGAGAATACAGATTATAAAGGCAGAAGATAGAAAGAAGACAAGTCAAGACAAGGTGACTGACGAGATCGATCGCAGCTCTGCAGTGCCTGCTGCAGATAGAGCTAAGGAGGTCTGAGCAATTGAGCTTTGTTGATTATTCCTTAGCTCTGGCCATCCGCCGAGGCCCTTTTTACTTCGTATTCACTAATCACCAGTGCCAGTACTTAGGAGACCTCGCCATTTTGCTCAGTCATGTGCAGTTTGTTTTCACGACTCTGTTGGTATTTTGAAGACACTTTCACTGTGATGTTTGGCTCCTTGTGAGGTTTTCCAGGTGCAGGTGTTTTTTGATATACTATCTAAGTCTTTTAATGCTGACTGTAAGATCATTGCTGAAACATAATTCAGAGACTTTATCCACATCTTTTTTAATCTTCTTTTCTCCTCGAACACCCTTTGTCAGACCATCAACAAAGAGGTCCGGCCTGCACCTTTAATTTAGCCTGCAACTTTCTGAGGCCACAAAGCTTCCCATTTAACCAGTTTAGTACCAGAAACCCCAAAACGGGTACCCTGGCAAACAGTACAGGCCCAGATCAGACGCCGCAGAACGCGGCGTCTGATCAGGGCCTACACTGTTTGCAAAAAGTTCGAACATTTTCCTTATCAATTTTGAAGAAAACCCAACCTGACACCCCTGGATTGTGAAATGGACTCCTGCTATATATAAGGAGGAAGATTCCATTTGGTACAAAACGGGGTTTACCGATAGCTAATATGATTATCATCGTCATCATCCTGGAACGCATCTGTAAGCATGGCAGAGAACATAATGCTGAACGTCGTTGGAGATTGTGCACAGCCTTGCTAACTCCAGTTGTCATGGAGTGAGTGTTTGAGTTTAACGTCTCACCAACAGCTAAGGTCATACGGAGACGGGACCTCGGTTTAAAGACTCATCCGAAAGTCTGGAGAAGCCCGGGATCGATCCTGCGACCCCTGGTTTACAAGGCGAGTAGCATAACCACTACACCACGGAGGCTTCTACCAGTTGTCATGGAGAATGAATAAGAAAACATGCAATCATTTGGACCAGTGCAAGCATTCAATCGTATACACCATTGCTAGGAACATGGCCGAACATCCAAACTTTATCGTAGTTTCCCAAAACCCTATCAATGCTTTGGTAAGGTCGGCAAAGGTTATGTACAGGTCCACATTTTGTACCTGACATTTCTTCTGAAATTGCTTTGCTGCCCTTCCTAAATCCACATTGGGTTTCTAGCGGAAGCCCTGGCAGTTCAATGTATTCATTCAATGTTGCAACATTTCAATGTGTTAAGGAGAAATAGATTCACCTTTTTCGGAGGCAACTCCTTCAAAAGTATTTTTGTCCCCCGTGTCAATAGGGGTCAACAACTCTTAAAAAAAGAGGAGCAAATTCTATCCTTTAAGAGTAGACCCCCTTTTTACTGGGACAGAGTTTATTAAACAGCAAACAGGAAGTCCTGAAAATTGTCTACCTTTGAAAAACGGGCAGATTGCCCGGTATAATCATTCCCTTAACCCTTTTTGTACCAAATGGAATCTTCCTCCTTATATATAGCAGGAGTCCATTTCAAAATTAAGGGGTGTCAGGTTGTGTTTTCTTCAAATTTTATTTGGAAAATGGCTGAACTTTTCGCAAACTGTGTAGACCCTGATCAGACACCGCAGAATGCGGTGTCTGATCTGGGCCTGCACTGTTTGCCAACTACCCGTTTTAGGGTTTCTGGTACAAAATGGGTTAAGTAGGACTTTTGCAAGGATCTTTGCAGTGATTGACAATATAGAGATTCCCGACTAGAGGATCTGTTTGTTCCCTTTGAATAGGTGGATATCGATGCATCTTGAGCTCTTGGGGGAAGAACTACTTTTCTTGCACACCAGACAAGGAAATCCGTGATTTTACTCTGGGATAGAAATTTATGTTCTGACCCCGGTGTTCCGACCCAAGATCGAATATAATCGCGTGTTTGATAAATGCACTGGTTGATTACGATCTCGTATGCGCCGTCGTTAAGGTTGACGTCACAGCAACGTGACTAAATATTCCTGCAGTGTCAACACAATATGGCGGACGTTGGTAACCGAAGTGACTGCAGCATGAAAAATCCGTTTTAAGAAATGGAAGGTATGCAAGAAAAAGAATCCAATATTGGTGTGAGGGGTGGATAGAAAAATCCGCCCCTCGGAATCACTGTCCGGCATCACTCTGCAAGCCTCGTGATGCCGGACAGTGTCCCTCGGGACGGAAAATTCCATCCACCCCTCACACCCATATAAGATTCTTATATTCTCCAAACAATGTATAATAACCGTATACAGAAGTAAATAGTAGTTTCTCTGCAACTGGAAGATCTCCTGTTTTAAGATCTCTGCAGATATTGCATCCTGGAACCTTACCAGATAACAATAAGCGATTTATTGCGTTCAATGTTTCAGAAACGGTAGGAACTTTACATTTCACCAGCGGCAGCATGTTAATAGCTTCGTCATTGATAGAGGACCTAATTAGAATGTTCACCCATCTTTTCAAGTTAGATTCTTTGTCAGTCAGAAGTGTGCGTCTGTCGGCATTTAGGAGTGGGTTGGTTTCTAAGCTCCAGGGACCAAACACTGTCTTCAGTGTATTAAAGAACTGTTTCATATCCTTTCTATCTTCGTGGATAACACCATCGGCTCCACAAGGTATGAGTAGGAAATGATTCAACCGGGAGTGGTGCAGAAATCAGACTTTTTGTTTTTGGTTTGGGTTTTACGGCCCTTTCAAGATTATTTCACTCATATCAAGCCGATCGTTAATCAGAGGTGGGCGAAAACCGGAGTACCCGGAGAAAAACCACCTGACCTTCCGTTGCAGAACTTGGCGTCTCACATGTGACCCGAGCCAGGCTCGAACCACAGCGGTGAGAGACCTATGCAGAAATCAGACTTAAAATTGTGGAACGTCTCTCACTAGCTGGTGAACGACTGCTTTACGTAAGTCTTGTGTTCAGTAGTTCTAACCTTTGGTCACCCAAACTTTGACGACTGAGAGGGTTCTAAAGCTCGCTCGTGGGAAATTAATCGTTTTTATAACCCAGTGCTTTATTTCGAGACTAGTGTTAAGCTGAGTGTAAATGTTAAAAATGTGCTGGGCACTTTTTGTTATCAACTTGTAATGATGATGTATTACGCACATATTTAAAATCTTACTACAGTCTTGCCCAGTTTTCAGAATATTATAAGCATCTTACATGGGCGTGAGGGTGGATTATAAGAATCTTATATTGGTGTGAGGGGTGGATTGAAAAATCCGTCCCGAGGGACACTGTCCGGCATCACGAGGCTTGCCGAGTGATGCCGGACAGTGATCCCGGGGGACGGATTTTTCTATCCACCCCTCACACCCATATTGGATTCTTTTTCTTGCATACCTTCCATTCCTATTGCGAATTTTTAATGCTGCTGTCACTTCGATTACCGACGTCCACCATTTTGTGATGACACAACAGGAATGTTTAGTGACGTAACACATGACGACGCCACGCATGAGGTTGTAATCAACCAGTGCATTTATCAAACACGCGATTATATTCGATTTGGGGTCGGAACACCAGGGTCAGAACATAAATTTCTATCCCAGGGTAAAATCACGGATTGCCTTGTCTGGTGTGCAAGAAGAAAAAATCCGTCCCAAGGGTCTCTGTCTGGCATCACTAGGCGTCCCGAGTGATGCCGGACAATGATTCAGAGGGAAGGATTTTTCTATCAACCCCTTACACTAATGTATGATTCTTTTTCTTGCATACCTTCCATTTCTGAGCGTGGGTTTCCAAATTGCAGTCACTTCGGTTGCCGACGTCCGCCATATTGTGATGACACTACAGTGATGTTTTGTGACGTAACGTGCTGTGTCGTCAACCTTAACGTCGGCGCACACGAGGTCGTATTCAACTAGTGCATTAATCAAACACGCGAGAAAATATTCGAGTTTGGGTTGGAACAGAATTTCTATCCCAAGCTAAAACTATGGATTTCCTTATTAGTCCGGGATTTGAGGCCAGATTTCGAAAAATTTAATGCACCCAAAATTCTCACGCTTTATTTGTGCCGTTTCATTGAGATAGGAGCCTAACCTATATGACATGTGATTATTTAGCAAATCTGGTGGGGAAAAGGGGTTGAAAATTGTATGAGTTTACACCCACCCCCATGCGGATGGTATAGTTTGATTGAGTTTAGTTATGTGTAGCTTGCGCTTACATATGAATGTTGATTTATTGCATCAGCCAAAATATTTGTCAATACTCGAAGACACAAAAATTCATGATATGACGTAATTACATCCGGTGTTACCATAAATTTTGACCATTGAAATTTGACCCCAAAATTTGGTAAATTTTACACTATTTTCGCACTAAATAATTTTCAGTACTTTTTGGAACAATTTCTTTTTCGTCAGTATGAAGGACGGTTATTTTTGCACGTGCATGTGAAACTTGATGACTCTGTTTTAATCCGGGCATGAATAAGGGACTCCGATACTTATTGCCCATTGTACCACTTTTTCCTGTTGTGTCACAGATCGTGATAAAAATTTATATTAAAACCAACATAAACTAAATTATTTTACTGGCTGGTCATAGATGTATCATAACAGGGACCGATAGATATATTTTTGAAAAGTTGATGATGGCCATTTCCTTCCGGTTTATATTTAGTGAGGGGAATATACATCACCAAGCATATTTGTCAGCGGGTGAATTGGCAAGTGATTCTCTAAACTGGTGACTTGCAACAATCAACATTTAATGAATACATTGTATATTTCAAGAATCATTATCCAAAGTTTCCGGTTTGTGCGGAGGGCTCCCCAAGTAACATCGACATTATCATATTTTAAACACGTAAATGTTACTGGCCACTTGAAATCTTACTGGGTACCTTATTTTCTGTTAAGTCGCACGACTAAAAATAAATTGTACCCGAGGTTTAATGTAACGTAAAGCCATCCCTTAACATTCTTCTGTCTTCCCTGTTCCCAGAGTTGTGGTATAACCTGTAAACGTGCATCTTAAGATGTCACCTGCACTTACTTTCTACCATTTTGTTGGGCAACCTGCCTACGATAGCCTTGTCCCTCTATTCACCATAAGCTCTTAATCATCCTGTGTCTCTTGTCACACACTGATTAATCTGTTCTTCATCTCCTTTATTTCTACTTCCTTTTTCTGACATATGTCCCATATATTGATTGTTTTGGGTTTAAAGGTACGTCACCCCTTGTTGGTCATTTTGTCCTCTCTCCAAAGAAAGGGAGAAAAGCGACAGAAGAGATAGTTGAGCAGATGAAAGTAAGGGGCAGAGGAGAAATGGGAAAATGGAATAACAGAAACAGAAGAAATAACTGTTTTCCCCCTCTACCCATAACTGCTGGAAGAACAGCAGGTCTTGTCCAGCTGTAAGCCAGTATCAACTGGACGCCCTATTGACGCAAGATACACGTCGCCTTTGCCTCACCCAACCACCCCTATTGTCCCATATAGATTGGCCAAAAAGGCCTGCTATAACAAGCCATCAGGAGTTATCAAGTTTGCAAAACAGAGTGTATGCAATGATCAGGAATCTATACAAAATATCTCGCACCTCCCATTCAAAACACCAAAATGAAAACGTCATGGATGGAAAGCCAGAATGACAGTTATCTCCCCACGGCTCCCGAACGGCTATCCAAAAAAAAAAGGCATTAGCAATACAAACATCTTAAGGATTAACTATGTAAATAATAAACCACAAAAAAGGATCGACGACGGGCTCAGTAAGAAGTTTCACAGGGGCGGGGGTGGGGATGGACACTTTAATAGATTTTAGATGGTCACACTATTCGCCCTTGATTGTCGTGGTTAAAACCGATAAATTGTTCACTCTACATGATGGAGTTCTAGCTCATCAGTGCAACATCTCCGAGAACAGAAAATCAATCGACTAAAAAGATGAAAGAACGATGAGGACTCGACAGCATGAAATAGCTAGAATTCTGCAGTAAAGGAAACCAAACAATTAGGCTCCGGTTAGCCCTACCAGAGACAGAGCATCAGACACCTACCTTCAGGCGTTCTGGTGGAAATGCGTTCGTACATAAGAAAGGAACTAGGCGGGCGGGTTAATTTACTTGAGGTGGAAACCTAATATGTCAGATATATTGAACAGTGAACAGGGACGATGTTACGCATAATAAATGTTACGATTCCTACGTAAATCAAGCTTCTTCTCTTCACCTTTGTCAAGAAGGGTGGAACATAGGGTTCAACACCGACCCTCGACTGAACTTTTCTGCATCTTCATGTAACTTGGTGACCTCAATTGGCGCATGTTTGCCAAAAGATCGACCAAAACCAGAATCATTCAATCAGCAATAAGTTGGAGTATATCAAATCCGCAGCTGGAGAATTAGATGCCGATATTTAAATTAAGTAGAGTATCTTTTTGCAGCAAATTTATGTTAAAAACCAAAACAATAAACCTCTAAAACATTTAAGTAAAATCGTTCCACCAAATATTGTATAATGTTTCTTTTTTGTTCGCAGTAAAATTTCGCACACCTTCAGTCAAAAGGAGGCTTGATTGTTCAATTATGAAATACTGAACAAAAATCTGCCAACCCTTTGAAAAAACAAACCTGAAATAGGGCCGCGCTGTTATCTTCACTGAACATTGTCGTCTTTCAGAGGTATTGCTGTCATGGTAACTCCATACCAAACTACCACTGGTCACCAATTAATTGTTTATGAAGCTAAGCAACAAAAGATAACCAAACAAGCGCAATCAGTAAAGCAGAAAACTGTGGCTGCTGTATCATGAGGACTCGACAGCATGAAATAGCTAGAATTCTGCAGTAAAGGAAACCAAACAATTAGGCTCCGGTTAGCCCTACCAGAGACAGAGCATCAGACACCTACCTTCAGGCGTTCTGGTGGAAATGCGTTCGTACATAAGAAAGGAACTAGGCGGGCGGGTTAATTTACTTGAGGTGGAAACCTAATATGTCAGATATATTGAACAGTGAACAGGGACGATGTTACGCATAATAAATGTTACGATTCCTACGTAAATCAAGCTTCTTCTCTTCACCTTTGTCAAGAAGGGTGGAACATAGGGTTCAACACCGACCCTCGACTGAACTTTTCTGCATCTTCATGTAACTTGGTGACCTCAATTGGCGCATGTTTGCCAAAAGATCGACCAAAACCAGAATCATTCAATCAGCAATAAGTTGGAGTATATCAAATCCGCAGCTGGAGAATTAGATGCCGATATTTAAATTAAGTAGAGTATCTTTTTGCAGCAAATTTATGTTAAAAACCAAAACAATAAACCTCTAAAACATTTAAGTAAAATCGTTCCACCAAATATTGTATAATGTTTCTTTTTTGTTCGCAGTAAAATTTCGCACACCTTCAGTCAAAAGGAGGCTTGATTGTTCAATTATGAAATACTGAACAAAAATCTGCCAACCCTTTGAAAAAACAAACCTGAAATAGGGCCGCGCTGTTATCTTCACTGAACATTGTCGTCTTTCAGAGGTATTGCTGTCATGGTAACTCCATACCAAACTACCACTGGTCACCAATTAATTGTTTATGAAGCTAAGCAACAAAAGATAACCAAACAAGCGCAATCAGTAAAGCAGAAAACTGTGGCTGCTGTATCATGAGGACTCGGTATAATCATTCCCTTAACCCTTTTTGTACCAAATGGAATCTTCCTCCTTATATATAGCAGGAGTCCATTTCAAAATTAAGGGGTGTCAGGTTGTGTTTTCTTCAAATTTTATTTGGAAAATGGCTGAACTTTTCGCAAACTGTGTAGACCCTGATCAGACACCGCAGAATGCGGTGTCTGATCTGGGCCTGCACTGTTTGCCAACTACCCGTTTTAGGGTTTCTGGTACAAAATGGGTTAAGTAGGACTTTTGCAAGGATCTTTGCAGTGATTGACAATATAGAGATTCCCGACTAGAGGATCTGTTTGTTCCCTTTGAATAGGTGGATATCGATGCATCTTGAGCTCTTGGGGGAAGAACTACTTTTCTTGCACACCAGACAAGGAAATCCGTGATTTTACTCTGGGATAGAAATTTATGTTCTGACCCCGGTGTTCCGACCCAAGATCGAATATAATCGCGTGTGGTTGATTACGATCTCGTATGCGCCGTCGTTAAGGTTGACGTCACAGCAACGTGACTAAATATTCCTGCAGTGTCAACACAATATGGCGGACGTTGGTAACCGAAGTGACTGCAGCATGAAAAATCCGTTTTAAGAAATGGAAGGTATGCAAGAAAAAGAATCCAATATTGGTGTGAGGGGTGGATAGAAAAATCCGCCCCTCGGAATCACTGTCCGGCATCACTCTGCAAGCCTCGTGATGCCGGACAGTGTCCCTCGGGACGGATTTTTCCATCCACCCCTCACACCCATATAAGATTCTTATATTCTCCAAACAATGTATAATAACCGTATACAGAAGTAAATAGTAGTTTCTCTGCAACTGGAAGATCTCCTGTTTTAAGATCTCTGCAGATATTGCATCCTGGAACCTTACCAGATAACAATAAGCGATTTATTGCGTTCAATGTTTCAGAAACGGTAGGAACTTTACATTTCACCAGCGGCAGCATGTTAATAGCTTCGTCATTGATAGAGGACCTAATTAGAATGTTCACCCATCTTTTCAAGTTAGATTCTTTGTCAGTCAGAAGTGTGCGTCTGTCGGCATTTAGGAGTGGGTTGGTTTCTAAGCTCCAGGGACCAAACACTGTCTTCAGTGTATTAAAGAACTGTTTCATATCTTTTCTATCTTCGTGGATAACACCATCGGCTCCACAAGGTATGAGTAGGAAATGATTCAACCGGGAGTGGTGCAGAAATCAGACTTTTTTTTTTCGGTTTGGGTTTTACGGCCCTTTCAAGATTATTTCACTCATATCAAGCCGATCGTTAATCAGAGGTGGGCGAAAACCGGAGTACCCGGAGAAAAACCACCTGACCTTCCGTTGCAGAACTTGGCGTCTCACATGTGACCCGAGCCAGGCTCGAACCACAGCGGTGAGAGACCTATGCAGAAATCAGACTTAAAATTGTGGAACGTCTCTCACTAGCTGGTGAACGACTGCTTTACGTAAGTCTTGTGTTCAGTAGTTCTAACCTTTGGTCACCCAAACTTTGACGACTGAGAGGGTTCTAAAGCTCGCTCGTGGGAAATTAATCGTTTTTATAACCCAGTGCTTTATTTCGAGACTAGTGTTAAGCTGAGTGTAAATGTTAAAAATGTGCTGGGCACTTTTTGTTATCAACTTGTAATGATGATGTATTACGCACATATTTAAAATCTTACTACAGTCTTGCCCAGTTTTCAGAATATTATAAGCATCTTACATGGGCGTGAGGGTGGATTATAAGAATCTTATATTGGTGTGAGGGGTGGATTGAAAAATCCGTCCCGAGGGACACTGTCCGGCATCACGAGGCTTGCCGAGTGATGCCGGACAGTGATCCCGGGGGACGGATTTTTCTATCCACCCCTCACACCCATATTGGATTCTTTTTCTTGCATACCTTCCATTCCTATTGCGAATTTTTAATGCTGCTGTCACTTCGATTACCGACGTCCACCATTTTGTGATGACACAACAGGAATGTTTAGTGACGTAACACATGACGACGCCACGCATGAGGTTGTAATCAACCAGTGCATTTATCAAACACGCGATTATATTCGATTTGGGGTCGGAACACCAGGGTCAGAACATAAATTTCTATCCCAGGGTAAAATCACGGATTGCCTTGTCTGGTGTGCAAGAAGAAAAAATCCGTCCCAAGGGTCTCTGTCTGGCATCACTAGGCGTCCCGAGTGATGCCGGACAATGATTCAGAGGGAAGGATTTTTCTATCAACCCCTTACACTCATGTATGATTCTTTTTCTTGCATACCTTCCATTTCTGAGCGTGGGTTTCCAAATTGCAGTCACTTCGGTTGCCGACGTCCGCCATATTGTGATGACACTACAGTGATGTTTTGTGACGAAACGTGTTGTGTCGTCAACCTTAACGTCGGCGCACACGAGGTCGTATTCAACTAGTGCATTAATCAAACACGCGAGAAAATATTCGAGTTTGGGTTGGAACAGAATTTCTATCCCAAGCTAAAACTATGGATTTCCTTATTAGTCCGGGATTTGAGGCCAGATTTCGAAAAATTTAATGCACCCAAAATTCTCACGCTTTATTTGTGCTGTTTCATTGAGATAGGAGCCTAACCTATATGACATGTGATTATTTAGCAAATCTGGTGGGGAAAAGGGGTTGAAAATTGTATGAGTTTACACCCACCCCCATGCGGATGGTATAGTTTGATTGAGTTTAGTTATGTGTAGCTTGCGCTTACATATGAATGTTGATTTATTGCATCAGCCAAAATATTTGTCAATACTCGAAGACACAAAAATTCATGATATGACGTAATTACATCCGGTGTTACCATAAATTTTTACCATTGAAATTTGACCCCAAAAATTTGGTAAATTTTACACTATTTTCGCACTAAATAATTTTCAGTACTTTTTGGAACAATTTCTTTTTCGTCAGTATGAAGGACGGTTATTTTTGCACGTGCATGTGAAACTTGATGACTCTGTTTTAATCCGGGCATGAATAAGGGACTCCGATACTTATGGCCCATTGTACCACTTTTTCCTGTTGTGTCACAGATCGTGATAAAAATTTATATTAAAACCAACATAAACTAAATTATTTTACTGGCTGGTCATAGATGTATCATAACAGGGACCGATAGATATATTTTTGAAAAGTTGATGATGGCCATTTCCTTCCGGTTTATATTTAGTGAGGGGAATATACATCACCAAGCATATTTGTCAGCGGGTGAATTGGCAAGTGATTCTCTAAACTGGTGACTTGCAACAATCAACATTTAATGAATACATTGTATATTTCAAGAATCATTATCCAAAGTTTCCGGTTTGTGCGGAGGGCTCCCCAAGTAACATCGACATTATCATATTTTAAACACGTAAATGTTACTGGCCACTTGAAATCTTACTGGGTACCTTATTTTCTGTTAAGTCGCACGACTAAAAATAAATTGTACCCGAGGTTTAATGTAACGTAAAGCCATCCCTTAACATTCTTCTGTCTTCCCTGTTCCCAGAGTTGTGGTATAACCTGTAAACGTGCATCTTAAGATGTCACCTGCACTTACTTTCTACCATTTTGTTGGGCAACCTGCCTACGATAGCCTTGTCCCTCTATTCAACATAGGCTCTTAATCATCCTGTGTCTCTTGTCACACACTGATTAATCTGTTCTTCATCTCCTTTATTTCTACTTCCTTTTTCTGACATATGTCCCATATATTGATTGTTTTGGGTTTAAAGGTACGTCACCCCTTGTTGGTCATTTTGTCCTCTCTCCAAAGAAAGGGAGAAAAGCGACAGAAGAGATAGTTGAGCAGATGAAAGTAAGGGGCAGAGGAGAAATGGGAAAATGGAATACTGTTTTCCCCCTCTACCCATAACTGCTGGAAGAACAGCAGGTCTTGTCCAGCTGTAAGCCAGTATCAACTGGACGCCCTATTGACGCAAGATACACGTCGCCTTTGCCTCACCCAACCACCCCTATTGTCCCATATAGATTGGCCAAAAAGGCCTGCTATAACAAGCCATCAGGAGTTATCAAGTTTGCAAAACAGAGTGTATGCAATGATCAGGAATCTATACAAAATATCTCGCACCTCCCATTCAAAACACCAAAATGAAAACGTCATGGATGGAAAGCCAGAATGACAGTTATCTCCCCACGGCTCCCGAACGGCTATCCAAAAAAAAAAGGCATTAGCAATACAAACATCTTAAGGATTAACTATGTAAATAATAAACCACAAAAAAGGATCGACGACGGGCTCAGTAAGAAGTTTCACAGGGGCGGGGGTGGGGATGGACACTTTAATAGATTTTAGATGGTCACACTATTCGCCCTTGATTGTCGTGGTTAAAACCGATAAATTGTTCACTCTACATGATGGAGTTCTAGCTCATCAGTGCAACATCTCCGAGAACAGAAAATCAATCGACTAAAAAGATGAAAGAACGATGAGGACTCGACAGCATGAAATAGCTAGAATTCTGCAGTAAAGGAAACCAAACAATTAGGCTCCGGTTAGCCCTACCAGAGACAGAGCATCAGACACCTACCTTCAGGCGTTCTGGTGGAAATGCGTTCGTACATAAGAAAGGAACTAGGCGGGCGGGTTAATTTACTTGAGGTGGAAACCTAATATGTCAGATATATTGAACAGTGAACAGGGACGATGTTACGCATAATAAATGTTACGATTCCTACGTAAATCAAGCTTCTTCTCTTCACCTTTGTCAAGAAGGGTGGAACATAGGGTTCAACACCGACCCTCGACTGAACTTTTCTGCATCTTCATGTAACTTGGTGACCTCAATTGGCGCATGTTTGCCAAAAGATCGACCAAAACCAGAATCATTCAATCAGCAATAAGTTGGAGTATATCAAATCCGCAGCTGGAGAATTAGATGCCGATATTTAAATTAAGTAGAGTATCTTTTTGCAGCAAATTTATGTTAAAAACCAAAACAATAAACCTCTAAAACATTTAAGTAAAATCGTTCCACCAAATATTGTATAATGTTTCTTTTTTGTTCGCAGTAAAATTTCGCACACCTTCAGTCAAAAGGAGGCTTGATTGTTCAATTATGAAATACTGAACAAAAATCTGCCAACCCTTTGAAAAAACAAACCTGAAATAGGGCCGCGCTGTTATCTTCACTGAACATTGTCGTCTTTCAGAGGTATTGCTGTCATGGTGACTCCATACCAAACTACCACTGGTCACCAATTAATTGTTTATGAAGCTAAGCAACAAAAGATAACCAAACAAGCGCAATCAGTAAAGCAGAAAACTGTGGCTGCTGTATCATGAGGACTCGACAGCATGAAATAGCTAGAATTCTGCAGTAAAGGAAACCAAACAATTAGGCTCCGGTTAGCCCTACCAGAGACAGAGCATCAGACACCTACCTTCAGGCGTTCTGGTGGAAATGCGTTCGTACATAAGAAAGGAACTAGGCGGGCGGGTTAATTTACTTGAGGTGGAAACCTAATATGTCAGATATATTGAACAGTGAACAGGGACGATGTTACGCATAATAAATGTTACGATTCCTACGTAAATCAAGCTTCTTCTCTTCACCTTTGTCAAGAAGGGTGGAACATAGGGTTCAACACCGACCCTCGACTGAACTTTTCTGCATCTTCATGTAACTTGGTGACCTCAATTGGCGCATGTTTGCCAAAAGATCGACCAAAACCAGAATCATTCAATCAGCAATAAGTTGGAGTATATCAAATCCGCAGCTGGAGAATTAGATGCCGATATTTAAATTAAGTAGAGTATCTTTTTGCAGCAAATTTATGTTAAAAACCAAAACAATAAACCTCTAAAACATTTAAGTAAAATCGTTCCACCAAATATTGTATAATGTTTCTTTTTTGTTCGCAGTAAAATTTCGCACACCTTCAGTCAAAAGGAGGCTTGATTGTTCAATTATGAAATACTGAACAAAAATCTGCCAACCCTTTGAAAAAACAAACCTGAAATAGGGCCGCGCTGTTATCTTCACTGAACATTGTCGTCTTTCAGAGGTATTGCTGTCATGGTAACTCCATACCAAACTACCACTGGTCACCAATTAATTGTTTATGAAGCTAAGCAACAAAAGATAACCAAACAAGCGCAATCAGTAAAGCAGAAAACTGTGGCTGCTGTATCATGAGGACTCGACAGCATGAAATAGCTAGAATTCTGCAGTAAAGGAAACCAAACAATTAGGCTCCGGTTAGCCCTACCAGAGACAGAGCATCAGACACCTACCTTCAGGCGTTCTGGTGGAAATGCGTTCGTACATAAGAAAGGAACTAGGCGGGCGGGTTAATTTACTTGAGGTGGAAACCTAATATGTCAGATATATTGAACAGTGAACAGGGACGATGTTACGCATAATAAATGTTACGATTCCTACGTAAATCAAGCTTCTTCTCTTCACCTTTGTCAAGAAGGGTGGAACATAGGGTTCAACACCGACCCTCGACTGAACTTTTCTGCATCTTCATGTAACTTGGTGACTTCAATTGGCGCATGTTTGCCAAAAGATCGACCAAAACCAGAATCATTCGATCAGCAATAAGTTGGAGTATATCAGATCCGCAGCTGGAGAATTAGATGCCGATATTTAAATTAAGTAGAGTATCTTTTTGCAGCAAATTTATGTTAAAAACCAAAACAATAAACCTCTAAAACATTTAAGTAAAATCGTTCCACCAAATATTGTATAATGTTTCTTTTTTGTTCGCAGTAAAATTTCGCACACCTTCAGTCAAAAGGAGGCTTGATTGTTCAATTATGAAATACTGAACAAAAATCTGCCAACCCTTTGAAAAAACAAACCTGAAATAGGGCCGCGCTGTTATCTTCACTGAACATTGTCGTCTTTCAGAGGTATTGCTGTCATGGTAACTCCATACCAAACTACCACTGGTCACCAATTAATTGTTTATGAAGCTAAGCAACAAAAGATAACCAAACAAGCGCAATCAGTAAAGCAGAAAACTGTGGCTGCTGTATCATGACAACGCCAATTAGATATAGTTTACGCTTGCCATCAAGTTTACGCGACTTTTCCCTGAACACAAAATTGTAAACAAGCGGCCGATGGGAAACTATTCTCACCAGAGCTCAAGTGGGCATAAATCCTACTCCCCCCCCCCACACACACACACCCGTGGTGGCCATTTATTTTAACAGACCATAATGGTTTAGTAGAGGCCAATCCCAGGACCATTGATGCCAAATTATTTTGAAATCAACCATTGTTTTCTTTGTTGCCGTCGCATACATTATAGTCAGATTTGAACCATCTTAGGGCTAGAGTCCAAAATGCTGCATACCAAGGTCTTGTATTTCTCGAGATGCAGAATTTATTATCAATTTTGGCCGTTTATTGGTGTCACGATCACACAGATCCCTCTAACAAACTTGGATTTCTCAACCACACTGATGCAGTATATGTAATTTGGTATCAATTAGCCCAGTAGTTTTAGAAAAATTTAAATCTATGTAATCTTATGGCCCCAGGATCATTAAGCTGATTGCAAATATCAACTATGATGTCACAAGCTGCAACAGAACCAGAAAACCTGGTCTTTTCCATACAAAATCCTAAGTGACCGAATGTGACCTTGACGTAAGAAAGGTCAAGGTCAACGAAATGTCATCATTTGAACAAAAGCGACAGGGCCCGGGTTCCATATATTGCATACCAAGTTTCAAGGTCATCGGTCTATTGGTTCCTGAGAAGGCGATTTTCAAAGGTTTTTACCATATATGGGCATGGCGGACATTTTGGTCATGTGACCCAGATATTCAGAATGTATGTTTGTTCTTCCACCCCATGGCGGCTTCATATATAATTTGATTCCAGTTGGCCTTGTAGTTTCAGAGGAGATGTCGTTTGGAATTGTTTGGATGCTTAAAAGAGAAAAGAGGGTAGGAACATTTATCTCCCCTTTTTATGTCTTTTTCCCCACTTTTTTGATTTTCTAACTCCATTTTCAAGATGCTGAGGGACCTCTAAATAAATTCGTATCATAGTTAAGTGTGAGAAAGTAAGGTGCATTAAACTGCTTAAATACGCGTGCTACGAATTTCAAATCCCCGACTATATATGGTGTGCAAGAAAATAGGAAGAAGACCTGCTGCTTATGTTATTTCAAATATTGATCAATGACTGCTGAAATAACCCATTTTTACTCATTGGAATCTTCTGCCCAAAACGTATAAATCCGGCGTCCATTTCTAAAGGGGATCTTTCATCTGTGCCCATGCATGTTTTTTCTTTAAACTTTGTATATTAATAACTCAGCATATACAACCTATAAAAATGTATTTAATAAATTATATAAATCAAAGTAGGACTCAGGAGGCCACTCTAACTGACTCCCTCCATGAGCTGGTGTCTGTCTCTAAATAAGTGCGTCTTAAATCTTATGTTTTATTTAGTTTCAAGATCTGTGAACTGGATTGAATGCAGAACTCCATAGACATTCCTTTGATACTAAAAAACCTTTTGAATTAATTAAAATTTACATTTTCTGATAAAATAATTATCAAAAATCTCATTTTTTAATTAAAATTTTAAAAAATTATCAAAATTCAATCCTAAGATAAATATGTTCTAGTCTTTGTCAAGATTTCTTTTGCTAGGAAAACTTGCCACATGTATCTTCTTCAGCTATGGCAAATTTCATTAAAATACGAAACCGGTAACACTGTAGTTTTACACCTTTCATGGATGTAAGTCGTTTCTGCAAAATTTACTATTTTATTGAAATCATCTAAGAACCTTACAAAAAGGCAATTCGTAACACTTACGTAATAAAAATGAGATTATACAAATCAAAATGAATACATATTGAGCTGATCTAGCTTAGAAACTATTAAAATATCTTGAATTTCTGATATTTTCCTTTCATGTATACACTATGATCTATCCAAAATAGTAGATAGTAAAACACTAAATCAAAAGATATTCTAATCAACAAATTAGGCATAACAACACATATTGCTTTTTTATTAGCAGCAAAATTATTGTTAACATGTGCAACTTTATTTAATGACTTTGCATAAGTCATGCTACTCAAATAGGTGTAAGGTAAGGAGATCCATTATTTTCATTTCCATACCAAGCTGGTATGCAAGGACGCAATGGTCAGTGGTTTGTTGTTACTAGTAAAAATAGTTATGTTGATAAATCCGTGGGCCAGATTAAGCATTAGATATACTCTGTCTTTATGAACGCTGGATTATTATCCTAACATCAAAGTTACGGTAATTATTGGTTAGTATTTCCAAAAATCGAAATGTCACTGATATTGAGTTTCTGTTGCAAAAGATATCATTGATGGATGAGACACAGAATATTTGGTGTAAACAAAGCTGTCCCATGACCTAGAGAAATTTTGCTATTAGACAGGGAGAGAAACAATTTCCTTCCTTATAGTACACATGCATAAATATGTCTCTTTTCTGCATTGGTATTGTAATTGTTGACGTTTCTTTAGTGTCTTATTTTTTCTATTTACTTTGTCAATATAGTGGTTAATTCATCGGAAGCAAGCTTTTAGTATTTTTCTGGTTGTAAAACTTTCAACCACTTCTTGAATGTTCACTGTTTTTTAAGCACTGTTCTTGCTTGCTTTTTGTTCATTATTAATTACCAGTGCAATGTATCTCTCAGCTTAAAAAGAGCATGGCAGTGTTTGGACAGAAAAAAGCAACAGAATATACATGTATTTACTGAAAATAATTTAAAATCCTATAAGTAATGCGATAAATACTCACAGATTGAATAATTATTATCAACAGTTTAAATGCTTCTTGATATCTTACATAATGTGCTTTGTAATTACTGCAACAACTGCTGAGATAGGTAAATGAAGTGAAAGACCTATACAAATATTTTGACAACACAATCATGATTACATAAGTTTTGGAACACTGACAAATGTACGACCATGTGAATTCTAAAAGTAAATTCAAATGGCTTTGGAATACAGTTTCAGGAAGCCGTTTGATTTCGTTCATAGGGGCTATACAAAAAAGATAGATTGGCTAGTGCCTATGCAGATACAAATTCTGAAAACGTAATGTCCAGGAAAAGTAATCTCAAGTGTTATTGATTTTCCCTAGAGTAAACCTTTCTTTTTAAATGGACAGTTAGGGTTAAATAAACAAACAACAGTTTGACTTGAGAGTCATCTCGATGCGGATAACAAATCTCACAAAATCTGAAGCAACATCTAAAGTGACTGGTATGCTGTTGATTTGAATGTTAAATCTAAACATCACCTTAGCACCATTACCAAATTAGACAAGAAAGACAGAAAGAAAACTGTGCACATGATTACATAGGTGCGTTTGATGACGTTTGTCATCAAAACCTTTGCGGTATAGTTCTGTAGACAAAATAGTTTGTTCCATAGGGGGGCAAATTTACTGAAATGGATGTTTTGAAATATATAATACTTATAATTATGCTATGAACTACTTACACAAACCATACTATATTATAGCCATCCAAATTGAAAGCAATAGTAAAGTATTATTAAACAGCATGACCAAAACATGATAATCATATAATTTCACAGTATGCTGAATCAGGACTATCAGTATTCAGTCTGTTAAAACACAATGTTACAGGTCCTCAATTTCCATCAAAATTCATCAACATGTTCCAAAGATATGTGGGTAGTTTTTATGCTAAAATGGTGTCTTGACAAAAATTGGAACATGGTAAAAATGCATATAAAATTTTAATGAATACAAAAATAGGAGCTGAAATATGGGGACAACATCAAAGAAAACTGAATGCCCAGCCACTATTACTAGACATATGAGGTCATTCATAGTATAAACTAACTCACCAATTATGGCTTTAATTCATAAAACATAGCAGCATTAGATATATGAAATTCTGAATACTGTAGACAAGTTTATATGAGAGTACTCTCTGTTGTGATAGAGACTTCATAAAATATGTAATAAATTTACTATGGAAATAAAATTTAAAAGTGAATGCATCGTAATTATAATGGTTATACCCAATGCAATTATTGTGCATAATTTCATCAAAATCCAAGCGTGGGCAGACACCAATGCAAATTTCCTATACCTTGAAAAGTAGAAGTAAAACAAAGATCAGGAATTGATACAATTAACTTACTCCATCCATAAAGGACACCAAAGGGAAAGAAATACAAACATAAAGCGACCAGACCATAATGGAAACCTAAACAAAGGAAGGCCATATGGACAGTTACTTTCCCACAAAATGGCCATATGGCCATCCAAAATTAAAGGACACAAGTGATACACACAGTAAGTAACAAACAACAACATAAATAAATCGCCACGGAAGAGCCGCCTTGGAACGGTCAGTGGAAGATTTCCACTGGGGGGGCTTAAATCGATTTTACGTGGCCACAATCCTCGCCCTTACTTCCGTCGCGATTTAGACAAATAATTTGTTCCTTTAAAATGGTAGCCATTTTGGGAATGTTAAAAATGCACTTTTTCGCATGGGTGTGTTGTCGTTATGAGAAGTCAGTTTAAAGCTTGTTTATTGTTTGTTTGGTGGCTTATATGTTCAGTGGAGCGAAACTATTTTGAGCAACTTTGTCAGAACATTCGGATTCTTTCCAAATTATTTTCTTTCTGCATGAGGATGAAGTCTTTTCAAAGTTCCCTCTATCTGGACATTTTCCGGACATTGAGGGTCATGTCCTAGTGCATGGAGATGAATTTGCTCAGCATCACGTGAACAAGTCCGTAAAATGATTCCCCCAACCCCCTTTTATATGGAGAAAACTGGGGTTTACGAGGGTATACATTATTTTTCTTATTTCTACTCCTAGACATAGGTTGTGGGCTTCCACCGTATTCGTTGTTACTAGGCAAGGCTTCCAACTCTCATACCAAGCTAACTCTAGCAGTCGCAATATTCCTACACGGCGCGGTTTTGGAGCAAGTCAACTCTTGTTAACTATAGTACGTCAACTGAGCTCGCTCAAAATCTAGATCGCGGATTAATACTTCAATGAATGAGTTGACAGTGTGAATGGAATACTACGACTTGCTATACTACAGATAGCGAAGTTCTGTTCGTTTGCTTGATTTTAGGTTTAAAGTCCCCGTGAACACTGTACAGGTCATTTTAGAGACGTTGCTTCCAATTTTGTGGGCTTTTTACCCGACATTGAGATGAAATGACATCTCAAGCCCAGTCACCCAAATGAAACCAATAAGGTTTATTAGCATAGCGGTTCCTGGACAGGCCTAGATCCTCTAAGCGGTTTACCAGTACTAGTGTGCGGGCCGGATTCAGCTCTGCGTGGAAGCATCATGCAGCCCATATATTTTACAAGCCCCTATGGGTGGGGGCGGTTAGAGCGAAGTTACCTTCACTGTTGCATTTGTTTGATTTGAGGTTTAACGTCCCCGTCAACATTGTAAAGGTCAGTTTGGAGACGTTGCTTCCAATTTTGTCGGGCTTTTACCCGACATTGAGATGAAATGACATCTCCAGCCCTTTCGCCAAATGAAACCAATAGGGTTTATAAGCATGGACGGTCCGACTCGTGCGCACTGCTTTGCTTGGGCAGGCTTAGATCCTCTAAGTGGTTTACCAGTACTCGTGTGCGGGCTTAGATCCTCTAAGATGTTTACCAGTACTCGTGTGCGGGTCGGATTCAGCTCTGCGTGGAAGCATCATGCAACCAAATATATGTCTTCATGCAAGCCCCGAGTGACGGGGGCCGATTCACTGTTGCATGGAAATATTTCCGTGAACCATCAGCAAAATATGACTTTATAAATTAAACTCCTTAATCTTAACGTTTATGGTACGGGGTAATACATATTTATTTTCCGGGCGGTGGCTGCTTGCTTTTTTTTTTTTTTTTTTTAGCCGAGGTCAGAAAATATCAGATTTTGTTTCCTCTTCTTCTGTATCTGAATATTTCCTTTTAAATGAGGTGTATTTGATTTGTTTGATTTGACGCCGTTTAATGTCCCCGTCAAGACTGTATAACGGCCCCGCCCACCGGGGCTTGAGGAAACAGACTGGGCTGCATGATGCTTCCACACAGAGCTTAAATCGACCGATCATGAGTACTGGTAGACAGCTTAAACCTGGTTCCGATTCTAAGCCTGCCCAGGAAAAGTGGTGCGAGTTGGACCATCCATGCATATAAACTCTATTGGTTGCATTGTGCGGCAGAGGCTGAGTTGCCATTTCATCTCAATGTCGGGTAAAAGTCCGACAAAATTGGAAGCGACGTCTCCAAAATGACCTATAAAGTGTTGACCGGGCGTTAAACCTCAAATCAAACAAATAAACAAAACTGTATAGACGTGCTTCGAATTTCGTTGGACTCTTACCTAACATTGTGATGAAACGGCATTTAAAGCCTTGTCACACTATGAGACCAATGGACTTTCCGACTTCAAATGCTAGCCCTGGGACCAAAAATGCCCCCGCCTCGGGGCCCTTTGGTTTTACATTGACTTATAAAGGGAAACCCTTTGAAAATCTTCTTGTCAGAAACCAGGAGGCTGAGGTGTTTGGTATTTGATATGAAGCTGCGTCTAGTGGACCTCTATCAAGATTGTTAGAATTATAGCCCTGTGACCAAACATGGCCCCGCCCTGTAGCCCACTGGTTTTACATAGACATCTCGCGGGAAAATCTTCAAAAATCTTCTTGTCTGAAACCATAAGCCTCAGATCTCAGATATTTGATATCTGGTATGTAGCTTCGTCTTGTGGACCTATATCAAGATTTCCAAATTATAGTCCTTGTGCCAAAATTTGTGCATTTTTCACATCTCCAAAACGGCTAGTTTTCTGATGAAAAGCCTTAATATTTTTAGCTCACCTGGGCGGAAGGCTCCAGGGGAGCTTATAGTATAGTGGGTCCTCTGTCGTCCGTCGTCCGTCGTCCGTCTGTCCGTCGTCCGTCCGTCCGTCCGTCCGCACTTTTGAGCAGCTATATCGCTGCAGCCTGCAGGCTGATCTCATCATTTCTCATCTGTAGTATGCCTCTGGTGAGGCATTGATGACATAAGCTTTGTTTTCGAAATCGCACGAAAACTTTGGTTGCTATGGCAATCACAAGGTCCCATACACTTACAATGGGAAAATGCTTAACATCACCGTAGCGTCTTCAGTTTTGATCGGATCTTTTTGAAACTTATATGTAAGGTTGCTGGGGATAAAATCTCGGACGTGTTCGAAAACCGGCCAAGTTGGCCCATTAGTCATAGAGTTACGTCCCTTTGATTGCTGAAAATGCCGATTTTTGACCTTGTCATCACCGTAGCCCCTTCAGTTTTGATCGGATCTTTCTGAAACTTATATGTAAGATGGCTAGGGATAAAACCTCGGATGAGTTGGAAAACCAGGTAAGTCGGCCCATTCATCATAGAGTAACGTCTCTTTGATTGCTGAAAATGCCGATTTTTGACCTTGTCATCACCGTAGCCCTTTCAGTTTTGATCTGATCTTCCTGAAACTTATATGTAAGGTGGCTGGGGATAAAACCTCGGATGAGTTCGAATACCGGCCAAGTCGGCCAATTTATCATAGAGTTACCTCCCTTTGATTGCTGAAAATGCTGATTCTTTACCTTGTCATCAACGTAGCCCCTTCAGTTTTGATCGGATCTTTCTGAAACTTTGTAAGGTGGCTGGGGAACAAATCTTGGACGAGTTCAAAAACCGGCCAAGTCGGCCCATTTTTCATAGAGGTATGTCCCTTTGATTGCTGAAAATGTCAATTTTTGACCTTGTCATCAACGTAGCACCTTAAGTTTTGATCGGTTTTTCTGAAACGTATGTGTAAGGTTGCTGGCGATTAAACCTCGGATGAGTTCGAAAACCGGCCAAGTTGGCCCATTTATCATAGAGTAACGTCCCTTTGATTGCTGAAAATGCCAAATTATGACCTTTAAATCACCGTAGCCCCTTCAGTTTTGATCGGACCTTTCTGAAACTTACATGTAAGATGGCTGGGAATAAAACCTCGGACGAGTTCGAATATCGGCCAAGTCGGCACATTTATCATAGAGTTACGTGCCTTTGAATGCTGAAAATGCCTATTTTCGACCTTGTCATCTCTGCTGCCCCTTCAGTTTTAAACGGATCTTCATGAAACTCACAAACAAGGAAGTCAGGCAGAAAAGCTTGGAGGAGTTTGAAAACTCTTGAGGTTTGCCTATTTATCATAGAGTAACATCCCTTTGATTGCAGCAGTTAATTGCTTATTTTTGACCTTGTCATCACCATAGCCCCTTCAGTTTATATCGGATCTTCCTGAAAGTTACCTATAAGCAAGTCAGGAATAAAAGCTTGAATGAGGTTGAAAACCGGTGAGGTCAGCTGATTTATCATAGGTTACATTCTGCTTGATTGCAGGAAATGCTTACCATGTCATCACCTTGTCCTCCAATAAATCCTTCAGTAAAGGTTGGCACTGAAACTTTGAAACTGTTAGCTCAGGTGATCGATATAGGACTAGCTTGGTCCTCTTGTTTATATAAATGTTCAAACCATAGGTTGAGGGTGCTCGTTAGAACCGCCTCAGTAAGGCAGTTAAATGCAATCCGAAAATCGATTATTTCCAACTATATGTTTTTGAAATTTTGGCCACGTGTTAGAATAATCACGTCCAACTTGAAAACCTGTTTATACTTTCGATTTACTCGAGGGCAAACGATGACATTTTCTTGACGTCAGAAGAGTTCTGAATTTGAATCTGAATCGTTACTGGTGCCGCATCAAATGACATTTGATGCTTCCTGTCGCTTCCAATTGGGGGATCGTGAAGTGGGGCGGTGGGATAAAGTCATTGTACAACATTGTACATGAGTAAGCCTACTGTCTCCCCTACTTTTCTTGAGTTAACTTTAGATGGGCTATAAAAAAAATAATGCATTGATGTTCAGTCTTTGAACAAAAATATGACTCACTAACAATTGAAAAAAATCAGTTGAAATTCTGTAAAATACTCCTTGGAGTACATAAATCAGCTGCCAATAATGCAGTAAGAGCAGAACTTGGCATGTTCCCTCTCGCAATAAATTCTTTAAAGTCCTGTATTAAGTTTTGGTTGCATATCACAAATATGAATGATAGCAAACTTGTATATAATGCTTACAGGGATGCCAGTTGCAGGGAGGTTGGATTTGCCCATTTTGTTAAATCATTTTTTGACAAAGTTGGCTTTTCACATGTATGGGAAAACCAAGGTACATTTTCAAACGGCAGATTATTACACGCCATTATGACGAGATTAAAGGATTCTTACATACTCTTTTGGAGAAAGTGTTTAGTTGACTATAGTTCAAATATTATTAATGGAAACAAGCTTAGGACCTACCGTTCACTTAAATCAGTTTACAGTCTTGAAAAATATTTATTGTCCAGTAACAATCTAAAAAAAGAAGAATGCACTTATGCCAAAATACGAATAAGTTGTCATAAACTTCATATCGAAGAAGGAAGATACAGGAAAATACCTCTGCGAGATAGAGTTTGACAGTTGTGCCATACTGAGGTGGAAGATGAAATACACTTTTTTATGTCATGCTCTAAACTAGAAACTAGTAGGGAATTGTTTTTTGACAAAATTTGTCATATTTATCCATCCTTTAGTGGCATGACTAATATAGATAAGTTTAAGTTTCTTCTGACTAGTAAAGATTATGACTTAAATGTACTGTGCATATCATTCATACATGAGCTATATAATGAAAGAAATGAGATTGTTAAAATGCGTAATAGTGTAAACAGTAATTAGTTTAGACAAGTCATCGCGAAAGCACGACTGCATGATTTTGACCCCCTTCAGCCCGACTTTTATATAGCGAAATTTGGGTTTAGGGGGGGGGGGGTATACAATGTTTTTCTTGTTTCTGCCCGGAAGTGTGGATTGTGGGTGCTCGATGGGGCCGCCTCGTCGAGGCGGTTCTATCGGGTCCCCGCGCTCTGTGTTCTGGGCGGGGATGTTTTGTTTGTTTGATTTGAGGTTTAACGTCCCCGTTAACACTGTAAAGGTCATTTTGGAGACGTTGCATCCAATTTTGTGGGACTTTTACCCGACATTGAGATGAAATGACATCTCAAGCCCTGCCGCCCAATGAAACCAATAGGGTTTTTAAGCATGGACGGGCCGACTCGCACCGCTTTGCCTGGGCAGGCTTAGATCCTCTAAGCGGTTTACCAGTACTAGTGTGCGGGTTGGTTTCAGCTCTGCGCGGAAGCGTCATTCAGCCCATTTATTTCTTCAAGCCCCGATGGGCGGGGGCGGTGGGCGGTGGGCGTGGATGTGGGGAGATATCAGAATTTTTAGAAGAAGATCCTCATCTTTTTATTTTTATTTATTTATTTATTTTTTTTTTTTTTTGTAAAAACGTTCAATACATTTGTATAGGCAGGGGACGGGAACCATCTGACCTTTCAAGGTCAGGGGGTTCCGGTGGCCTGTGTTCTGGCGCTGATTGTCTTTGGGCTGGGGGACGGCTGAAGGTGCCAAAGGGGTGAATCTATTTCAGAAATCTTATTGTCCGTACTACTACATGTTAAACCAAATATAATGCCTAAGGCCAAATTAAATGTCACAGTAGATCTAGTATCATATAGGTTAAAATAAGAAATTGTATTGTGTTTGGTGACAATCCTGTGGTTGGATTTTAGACCAATAAATTATTTGTATTTGTATTTGTATTTGGTCAACTGAACTCGCTCCGAGCAAACTTGGTCATGACAAAGCTGCGAATCGACACCAATTTGAACCATATGGTTAATTTTATGGCATTTTACTCTGAAGTTAGTTGTTTGTGTAATTGGCTTCCTCAGTTTGACAATCGGCATATCATTTTCACTTATCAAATGATACATGCGCGTCTATTGATAAATATATGGAGGCTTATTTTTCTTGAAGCATAGGAGTGATTCGTCATCGAGGGGCTCCAGTGTCGAATGACATAAGAAGGTGAGACCTGAAAGGTCATCACCTTCTAATATTCATTTCTTAATTAACCTACGATTATCCCCCTGCCGTCGTGTTTTTGTTCTTGCTAGACAGAACTCCTAACGTTTAAAGCAAGCTTGATTGAACTCTAATAGTGCGGCACGAGCCATTATCCGCGTGTTTTGGTGTAACTATAGTTAACTCTAGAAAGTCAACCGAACTCGCTCTTAATACGAGGACTGTTCAAATATGAATGCAAGTAGAACGTTTTCTCATGCACTAATGCGAAAATCACCTGGAAATAAATATCACAGCGTAGAAAAACATCTTACCTATACATTGATACCAAACCTGTTAAAATCCGTACACTTTACCCATGTATATCGTTCGATAAACCCTGTCTACTCTTGTATACTAATACAAAACATGGTTGGAAGAAGGTCAGAGTACCCCGTTGAAATACGGTCCTATATTAAGAATCGTTGTATTCTTGGTATACGGTGCAAAGACATTTTTGGTGAAATATGTTCGGTTTATGGGCATATTGAAATGTCTTTTCCGACAGTTTTTCGCTGGTGTAAGAAATTCAGCTGTGGGCTAGGCTCAACAGAAGATGCACCACATTGGCGTCGGCCGACAAGAGAAACATCTGCCAAGATGGTTGCTAGAGTGAAAGAAATAGTTGCTACCGATGCACGATACACCACTAGGCAAATAGCTAGTATGGTTGGCATTTCGTTAGGAGCAGCTCATACAATTCTGAAACGGGATTTGAAAATGAGAAAGATCTGTGCTAGATGGATTCCCCATCTGTTGACAGATGAGCAGAAAAAGACACGCGTTCAGTGTGCCAAGAAGTTGCTTAAAAAGTTTCCAAATAACAATGCACGGTCTTTCGCTAATGTCGTCACAGGTGAAGAGACATGGGTTCACTTTTTTGAGCCAAAACGAAAGATTTAGAACAAAATATGGGCAACAAAGTATTGCAAAAGACCATGCATTGCAAAGCGGACCATGAGCGTCAAGAAGGTAATGTATGCCATATTCTTTTCAAATCAGGGCCCTGCTATTCAGGTTGCTGTGCCTAAAGGCAAATCTGTAAATGCGAAGTTTTACAAGAATAAAGTTCTTCGAAAATTGAAGAAATATTTCAAAGAACGAAGACCCGCAACTGGTTTGGCCAATGTCAGATTGCTACATGACAATGCGTCATCGCACAAAGCGTTCATTGTGCAAGACTGTCTGAAGCAGGAAAAGGTTGTTGAACTCCCTCACCCTCGTATTCCCCTGACCTTGCCACGTGTGACTTTTTTTGTTCCCGCGGCTGAAAAATACCTTTCTGGTCGAAAATTTGTACAGCGCAAACACCTCGGTTCTGCAATATTCCAGTGCCTTCATAGTATACCTCGAAAAGACTATCAAAATGCATTCAGTGATTGGATCAGAAGACTGAAAGTTTGTATATCTGTTAAAGGGGAATACTTTGAGGGGACAAAATAAATTTTTCATCGAAATCTATCACGGAATCATTTTTATGTGTTTGGTTGCATTCATATTTGAACAGTCCTCGTAACTAGGCCAGGTCAGCTTCGAAACGAGCCCAATTTCAAATCTAGATCCATTTTATGACATTTAACTCTGAAGTTCATTGTTTGTGTATTTTGCATCCACAGTTTTTTTTTTTCAATCTGCATATTACAATGTATTTTCACATATCAAATGGTACAGGCGCGTCTCTTCACTGATTTATGAGGACCTATTTTTCTTGAAACAGAGGAGTGATGAAGTATCAAGGGAATTCTTTGGAGTGTTGCCATAAAAAGGTGATACCTGAAAGGTCATCACCTTCTAAAAAACGTATATTTGCATAGTGTCGACAATTGCATGTATAGTTGGCAATTGATTGACGGTTTTGTTTGTGAGTAAATCTAGTCCGACATTTTGTGTAGCGACGTTGTCCTAGCGATGTGTGCCTGCTGGGATGTTGTCTGTTACATGCGTGTCTCGTAAGCTGGTAACCCCAGCTTAGTGTCTTATATTGTATAGAATGCTTTTTATGTTGACATATTTTACTGTTTTATGACATGTGACACGTTAATAAAATACTTACTACTTACTTAGTAATAAAACTACAACTTACTATAACAAAACATCTAGAGTAATTAGATAACAATAGAACTGACTGGTATTTATTCATACAGCAAGAACAATACAATGTGAAGAAAAAAAAAATGAAAATCACGTTGCATGACTTGCAAATCACCATTTAGAACTCGCAATGAATAAGACACACGGGGCTACGTCAGAAATCACGGATTTTTTTTTTTTTTCAGAAGTTGAAAAATCCGCCAAATTAAAAATCCGCTCCCCCCCCCCCCCCCCCCCCAAAAAAAAAAAAAAAAACGACAAAATTTGCTGCTGCCAAATTTAAGTGTTTTACAGTTATGCCACTCCCCCACTCCACCCAGGGCAGCAGAAGTGTAAAAGTCGCTGCCTCTCTCTCGCGCGTGGTAACACCCAGAATGAGAAGAAGGAGAAGAAAACAGTTAATTAGAGTGTCACAAATCAATCATACATGATAAAATTAAAATAACAACATGGCACTGTGATTGATTTTCGGCCGGGTCCGGCCTATGAGACACTGTGAATATTTACAATGAATACAAATATAAAACATTCAGGAGATGACTTCTAGACAAGCATTTTGCTTACTGTCAGATCCTGAATTCTATGATATTGTTTGTACTTTATATTTTGCATGTAAATGTTTGAAATAAATACTGTTTAAACCAAATATAAAACATGCTATAATTTGCAGACGATAGCGCAATATGGAGAAAACATTATTCACCCATTTGCGCCGTAGATGCCCTTAAAAAAGCACTCAAAAAATCGAATTTTGGGCTGAGGCGTGGGGGTTTAAGGTGTCCAACACTAAAACTAAAGCCATACTTTTTAGACGTAAAAAAAAAAAACATCGACACCTCCAAATTCGATCTCAAACTTTTTGGCAAAAAAACTTGAATTTGTGGACAATGTAAACTTTCTAGGGATGATCCTTGATAAAGCACTCAGATGGGATGAGCATATAAAACAGCTCATCCAGAAATGTAAGAAGGACCTAAACATTCTTCGTTTGGTCACGGGCACAGCTTTCGGTGCTGATAAGCATACCCTTATCAACCTATACAAAGCCCTCATCTTAAGTAAACTAGATTATGGCGCACAAGCCTACAACTCTGCCTCACAAGCCCAACTTAAAAAGCTCGACACAGTACAAAACCAAGCCCTTCGCATTGCAACAAGGGCATTTATATCCACCCCGATTAATGCACTCGAAGTAGAATGTGGCATAAAACCACTCCATTTAAGAAGAGAGGAATTAATCCTAAAATACTGGGCACGTTCCTCGCCTTTGGGCAAAAATCTGCCCGTAAATGACCTCATTGGGGAACATGGGTGCCAAACTACTAAAAAGGCACACCAATACCGACCATATTCCGTTACAGTTCAGAAGCTCATAGCTGAGCTGAACATACCTAAGGACATCGAACCACCCCACTATAGAAACAAGTGTGACTTAAAGCCCAACTCACCCTCCTGTACAATCAAGGACATCATTGGAAAAAAGGCGAAAATGACATAAAAATTATGAAACAAAGTAGTATAAACTATATAGAAAAAAAATCATAGGGGTAGATTACAGATATATACGGATGGCAGCAAAGATATTGAAAAACAAACAGCAGGAGCAGCAGTTTCGGTCCCTGATGAAAACTTGAACAGGAGCAGCAGTTTCGGTCCCTGATGAAAACTTGAATATCGAACTCAAAACCAATCCGAGCCTGTCGATATTTACTATTGAACTGATAGCAATAGAACATGCCATTAAATGGATCATCGATAACAACATCCCGGAGGCAGTTATACTTACAGACTCCCTCAGCTCAATACAAGCCCTCCAATCTGGCCAATCAAAAACAAGACCAGATAAAATAAACAAAATACTTCTACTCTTAGACTCAGCTAAAGACAAAGGCAACAACATCTACCTGGAATGGATTCCATCCCATGTAGATATCCCAGGTAATGAAATGGCAGACTCAAGTGCCAAATCAGCAATGACAAACGGTGTGTGTGTGTGTGAATTCGGGTTTAACGTCGCTTTCAACAATTTTTCAGTCATATCACGACGGTGTCTGGTTGCGACAGGGAGCTCAATGCTCACGTTTATAGTGCTGCCTCACTGAAGTATCATGTCCCAGACACATTACATGATACCACACCCAGTCACATTATCCTGACACTGGATCGACCAGTCCTAGCTCTACCCCGTAAATCTGAGTGCCAAGCGAGGAGCAGCTAGTACCATTTTTAACGACTTTGGTATGTCGCGGCCCGGGATCGAACCCGAGACCTCCCGTTCCCCGGAGCGGACACTCTACCAACTGAGCTATCGGGGCCGGTATGACAAACGGTAAAAACGATCAGACCTTACCGACCAAAACAGAAATATACCCGGTAATTAACCAGGCCATTATGACAAAACGGCAAAAATTATGGGACAACCCACAAAGTAAAGGTCGCTTCTACCATAGACTGGAACATAAGGTTAAAAATACTATCACCCATTACAGCGATAACCGAAAACATGACGCAGTTTACGCACGTTTGCGTCCAAACCATAGTAAACTAGGGACCCATTGTAAATTTAATCAAAACCACATCAAATGTAACAGATGTGATAAAGATGAACAAAATGACATCAAACATATCCTTTTCCACTGTGAAGGAAATGTAGAACCCAGACAGGAATTAAAAGCTGCACTGTTTATATTGGGATACAACACTTTTGATGTACTTAACCACCCACGAAACATTAGGCCTCAGATAGTCAAGGCAATCATTACATTTTTGAAAGACACCGAGCTATTCGATAAAATATAGAGAGCTGCAGTATAAAAGAGTAACCATGTAATACTAATCCAAGTTTATTTCTGTTCCAGCGCTGGAATCCTTTCATGCAGCGATCATTAATACTGCATGTTTCTTTCTCTTACAGACACAGCCTCCAATAACCACCTGGCTCTATTCCAATATATATCCATATATCCTTGCCCCCAGGGACTCGGGGGAGGGTGTCCGGAGACGGGATTCCCCCACCCTCTAAACTAGATCATAAAGCAATATGAATCTCTCAATCTAAATATGCTGGGCGTGGGACTAAGGTTTCTAGGTTCCAATCAGAGAGCCAACCAATGCTGCTAACGTTAGGTTACTGACTGCGGAAGGCAATCTGGTTCCCTGTGCCTTGTTCCATAACCAGTCTTTAATTCAATCATTGCAATAAGGAAGTTTCACTATCTAATTATGCTGGGCGTGGGACTAAAGTTCTAGGTTTCAATCAGAGAACCAACCAATGCTGCAAACGTTAGGTTACTGACTGCGGAAGGCAATCTGGTTCCCTGTGCTTTGTTCCATAACCAGGGGCGGGGGCTTAACCAACCCACCGGCCTCTCACTGGCCGCGGGCGCTCGATCGTCGTTGCTAGGTGCGTGATGTTTGGACATTGGTTTCCGCCACATGCTCCTGGCTCCGGGCGTGACAGGCGTGTCGCGGCATGAGTCGGGTACGGATACATATAAATTTCTCTCTAAATAAATTGCTCAAATCAACAATTGCGCCTGGTCGTGATCGCGTGCTTGCTGGGACATGGGTTGGTTGCAACCTAGGTTGGGGCACTTTCCCAATCAGACCGTGACCGCTTTGTGCTTCTGGCCTGCGCCGTCGCGAACAGGTGAATTATTTTTACTAAGAATCTAACAGTGCTGCTTATGCTACCCAACCCATACATATAGGCCCCACTCTCATATTTCTGCCTCTCCGTGCACCCGGGGGCTTTGGGCTGGTGCCCCTGGTGACATGATTCCCCCACCTTGGGCGGACTGGCCGTTCCCGGGGCGGTGGCCCGGGGTCCTTGGTTGCATGGGTGCGGGGGGGGGGGGGGACACAAAACCCACACATGCTTACATAGTGGTTACATGAGCTCTGCTTCTATCCCTTACAGACCCTATCCTTCATGCCTTGGACTAGAGCCGGTTGAGCTGAAGCGGGGCGCTGTGGTTGCGGCTCATTTGCTTTGCACTTATGAGTGCTCCGCCGACGTAACACATCGGCGATAGACAAGTCTAAACTTAGGCTTATGTAACCCTAACCCAATCCCTAACCCTAACCCTAACACTAACTCCAATATACACTAATCATAATTTCTCTTGCAGGTACACGGGGATCCTTGACGGGGAACCCCACCATACCTCGTGTAGGACACCTACCGAGAAGTCATCAGCTGGATGCCCAGAAGGCTGCCTCGTTGAGGCCCCCTTGGGGACGCCCTCCTGATGGAACCCGGAAATATGCGAAGCGAAGACAGCATGGCTGTCAGAACGGAGCATAAATTCCTGGAATAGGTCAAGTACAGAACAATTTAACAGGCGGGGCAACGGTAAAGACCAAATTTGTTAGGGATTTGGACACAGGAAGACCCTTAAAAAGCCTTTTAGACCGACCGTTCAAAATAAAATTAAAGCGAAATTGCACAATGGCTGGTTAGCCACATACTCGCCTTTGCCAAACCACACAACTTTTCACCACTAAAAAGACACGCCTATGTGTAAACATTACAAGTCTAACCACATTGATCCTGAACAAAAGAGGGCTACAACATTACCACACACAATCAGAACTAATCCATAATGTATTACAATCCATATAGAGATAATGATATGCAAACATGGCGGTCCGGTCCCAATTGACCCACTTACAATTTTATAAGAACTCGACATCCTACGTCGATGAAAGCATCACCTTTTCATAAACTGGAAAAGCTAAGAAGCAAAATAGGATTGACCTCCTTTCGCATCCTCCGCGATAGAAGTCACTAACTACACACTGATTAGTTGGATTAACTACAAACTAAGAGAAAAGCAACAACCAAAACACCAACATATGACATCCCAACGCGGCGCAATTAGGGGCCAGTAGTACACAGTACTACCAAGATTATCTTCGTAGAGACCTGGGGGTGCCGACACAGCATAGGCGTGTTTTCAGGGTGGTAGAGCACGGGTACTATGACATTTTGCAATAGCCGAAATTGGCTGGTCTAATAGTAACCCTTCCTGGCTCACTTTTGGCCGCCGTTCAAAATTCAAAATTACATGCATTATCACCCTTTAACAAGCACCGTGTCCATAGGCGTTTTCTCTACCATGGCAGGGGTGGGGGTAGAGTCTAATGGAAGCCAAAACAGATAATGCATGAGAAGCTTTTTTCCTCGGTCAGACAAGGGCTGTGTACTGACACATTTTGCAGCCGGAATTGGCAACGTGTCACCACATTCTAGAGCCCGACCATTGGTCTGCATTTGCATTCAAAATTCCAACACCGCCAGAGGACTGCTCATTTTACAGGACAAACGCTTAACATTGGGTGCGTTCTGTGCATACATGGCATCTTGAGCGGGGTATGGGAGAGGTGGGATTGACCTACTCCTCACGTCCTCCGCGAAAGAAGTCACCTAACTCCCAATCGGCTAGCTGATAACTGTCAAGCAGACAGGAGTCAGCATATTGGCAGCCTAGGGAAAAGAGCAGTACCTACAACTAATCCCAGCTGGCGAACTGGGGGTAGCCCCTATGTGCCCTTGGCGCCCGGTTACCTTAAAAACATCCGTCAGTCCGTCAGTCAAAACATGCTATAAAAGATATCTTATAAATAAACTGATTAAAAATACTAAGATAAATTCCTCATATGGCAATTACCTTTCATATAGTGCACATTTAAAAATATGCATTTAAATGAACATTATGATACCCTTATTTTAAAAAAAAATCAAATTTATATTAAAAATTCAGATTGATGCAAACAAGTTGGTTAAATTAGCAAATTTCATAAAACAAATTGAGCTTAATAACAATAACGAACTATTATACGTGTGCGACCGTGAGTGGCCATGCAGGTACCGGCGCCAATCATCCATTACCTAGCCCGTTTCAGAGAATCGCATTTTCAGGTCCCTGATCCGACCACAGGGATCCCGCGCCCAAGTAAGGGAGCAGGATTAAGAAGCACGGCCACACCACCTCAATCAACTTTACCGACAGTCCACACTCGCCAGAGGCGATGTAGCCTACTTGGAAGATCAAATATATTCCCGCACAATGTGCACGCGCCATCTTTCACGAGCCCATTCTCGGGACATTCTACTCTAAATAGGACCTTTGGCAGAGCCGCAACGCCACCCACAGTCCGCGCACCAATTTTACTAAAATATAACCTAAAATATAGATATTTTGTAGTCTGTACATAAAATGTTTTGTGCATGTATCTATAAAACAGCTTTGTCTCTTCTTTTGATCATTTTCTGCAGGGTCTGGGCTACTTTAAACTGCATGTTTTCAGTTTGCATGATGTATATTATTAATGACAGATTCCATCTGTCTATTTTTGCTGTGCTGCACGTTTAAAGTAATTCAGGCTTTTTCTTCCGGCTTTGACCGCCATAGAAATATGAGTCCGCACAAAACGTAGGCCGGTTTGGCGCAGTAATCCAAATTGTACAAGCGTATTAGTTATCCTGTAAGCGCAATACAAACTTTTGAAGCAGACGACTTGACGATTGAGCATTTCATATGAATCAGCTGCATTATGCGACGGATATACCCAGATCAATGCGGCGTCTGCTCAGCAGTCTGCTCAGGTTTTACACTGTTTTCTATCAGTGTTGTCAATATAAAATCCTTAAAGACAAGCCTGCTGTTGGACCAAGTCAGCTGTAGACAAGAATAATAATGGGTTTTCTTTCTGACTTTCGAGGTCAAGTGTAGGTCAGTTACAACTTAGGTGTATATTGACTTTGCGTGACGAAATTGAAAAGAAAGGCTGTCCCTTTCAACCCTGGAATATGGTACAGATACTTAGTATAGGTCATATGATATAATTCTAGGTGCCATATATTTAGCAGAATAGACGAGCCCAACTTCAGTGATGAAAGAGTGCACTCCAGAAACCCAAGGCAGTGAATACATCAAAGCACGGACAACACTCACGCCGATTGTCTCTAAATGCAGGCGGATCATGAACGGAGACTTGGACTGATTTGTTTAAACTTAAGATGTTAGTAACTCATGCAAAACGTGCAGAACAAGATCAGCACCGTGTTGTGTGGCTTTTGAACTGAGTTTACATTGTTTGCCAGATCCAACATTTGATTCATGTGCAGATTTTACAGATAACACTTACATGTACCCAACACTGACAAACGACGCGGCTATGTTTGGGTTGATTGTTTGGCATTCGACCCGAAGTTGCTAATAAGAAAAGCGCTTCAGTGCTAATGTCTACGTGACTATCACTGACTTGTCAGAATAACTTTTTGTAGAAAACAGCCGCAGTGTGATCGGGGTATTCCATAAGACGGAAGAGGGTTATCCTGGAATCATAGGGTGAGCTCGGCAAACAGTGTAGACCAATATCAGACGCTGCCGAACGCGTCTCTTTATCAAAAGCTAAAAAGGTTAAATCAATCAACGGTGACGTCTGGTTACCAGTCCGGCCACGTTGATTCTGTGCACCACCCTCACACCAGTATGGATGGAAACCACATGTTCAGGATCAAACTTTTGATGTGTAATGTAAGGTCGTGCCTAGAAAAGAAGAAACTGAAATTGGTTCTCAAATAAAAAGCACGCCGGTTGTCGTTTCCGGGTGTTTCGACGTATAGGTGTAAGGTATGCCAAGGCGACGCTTGCGTAACAGAGCATGAAATACCGGGTGAAATAAGCGTAATTGTGTGGCGAGCTATTGCGTGTAGTTAGCGAACGCAGCTTAGTGTCATTAAGAACATTCAAGATCATAGCTGAGACGTGAACTGAACAACGAGACGTTACATCAATCAAGTGCTTCGGCCTCACATGGTTCCATTTATTTGTTTACGCTCAGAATCCGGGATATCTTATCCAGCAGGATTACGAGCGGGCTCATAGAGCTGTTTTTACTAAAAAATGTCTTCAAGCCAATGGAATTCATGTACTGGACTAGCCCGCCTTTCTCCTCCGATCTCTTTCCCATAGAGTATCTTTGGGTAGAGGTGTCCACAACCGACCAGACAAAAACTGTTACTTATGGACAGTAGCATTGTTAAAACTTGAATTGTAATGTTTGGTTTTGAAAACGTAAATAGTTTCTTTCAAAAATTTGAAACATCAAATGGCGTTTCATAATACCACCGGTCTATAGACATCTGCAAACATATCATATATTGGAATTTGCAGAACTACCTTTCTAAATTTTAAGCTCTTTTTAGAAAGGTTTTCTGTAAGTTTTCACAGTGTTATGATTTTCTCATAGAATCTGTCATTTCAGTGCCTTTGGCGCTTTGATTTTATCTTCTGTTGTTAGGCCTGGAAAGTTAGCGTTAGCTAAATTAAATAAATCGTATCTTATATTGTTATTGAAATAAAATTAAATTAAAAAATGCGCTTCGTCTCCGATTTGATGTGAATCACAGTACCTACAGATTCGCTCGTTGACTAGGGTTTGTGGACGGGTGTACCGACCTTTTTCAATTTCTAAATGAGTGTTCGAGAGCGATTCAAATAAGCTTTGTCTTTCGTCGCAATGGAACTAAAATAAATTAGTATAAAACTAATAATTCAATCAGTAGAACTTGTTATATAAGCCGACCTTGGTCACGATATTTTGGTTTTGGTTTCGGTTTTACGGCCCTTTCAAGATTATTTCACTCATATCGAGCCGATCGTTAATCAGAGGTGGGCGAAAACCGGAGTACCCGGAGAAAAACCACCTGACCTTCCGTTGCAGAACTTGGCGTCTCACATGTAACTCGAGTGAGGCTCGAACCACAGCGGTTAGAGACCTACTGATCAAGAGTCAGCGCTCTTAACCACTGGGCCACGGAGGCCAGTAAACCTTGGTCACGATATGCAACATTAATTGTGCCGTGTTTCATTAAGCTGCTCCGTATAGTACAGATTATTAAGGGCTCAAACTATTTTCAGACAGATCATACACATCAAGGATAGATAACTCTGAGTAGCAGTCCTTAGCCACAATAATGCTTGACATATCTGAGAAGTTTCATCCAACTATTCTATATGGTAAAGAAAATCTTTATTCATATGTATAAAGGGCAAATAACTGAAGAACGAGATTGGCGAGAGTAGTAATCCTTGGTCAAAATACGCTTCCGTAAATAAATTTATCAAGAACACACCAAAATTCATTCAGCATATAACTCAAGAACTAGAACAGCATTGGTCACGTCGCAAGCTCATTTTAGAGGTGTATAAATCTGTGAATTTTGATATTAAAAAATTAAGACAAATGGTGCTTTTAAAAGCTTATTTTGAAGGTTTCAGGAACATTTTGTTTGTGTTTTCTACAGCCAGTGTGCTCTAAAGGGGGACCACGTTTAGGACTGTTCAAAAGTGGTCTTACAGACCACTTTTGAACAATCCCAGAGTTGATCTTGATTTAGGAATTTACAGCATCCCATATAGTGAAGGAATAAACCAAAACTATTTATCGGGAACTGAAAAGGGCCAGACATCAGTGGAATCCCAAACCATTCAGCCCTAATACAAAAATGTATATATGTGTCAAATCTATTCAAGTAGAGAGCAGAAATTAAGCACTGACATACGTGCGTACGGTGCGAACGGACGGACGGACGTCCGGACGGACGGACAGATACTCAACAGCTGAACGTAATACGTTGCTATCCATCTGTGGGGTACGCAAATTAATAGGTACAACATAATTGTGCGCGTACGTACGTGCGTGTATATGTGTGTGTGCTTTACCTCCCACCAACAACTAAGGTCATATGGACTGGATCTCGGTTTAAACATTAATACGAAAGTATTGAGGTGCTCGAAATCGAACCAATGACCCCTGGCTTATGAGACGAGTGGCTTATCCACTACACCACAGAGTCCCAGACAGAGATGAATCCTTGGTGGCCGAACATACTCAACCTTCAGCGTTCTCAGTCTGTGATAACAAACTTATGGTCAAGGAAGATCCATACAGCACAAACGACTCTGCTCAGATTGCGCGGGTGCGCAGGCTGATCTGAGTTTTCGCTGGCTGCACACGCTCAACTTGCTGCCCTTCCCTTCTATATAAAAATTTCTGGGTCAAGGGTCATAAATATAGCGCACATCAAAGACCAATGAAGCACTTGCTCGAATGTTTTTCGCTTGGCGTAGCCAACTTAAGAAAAATGCAACAATTTTTCATAATTTTTCGTTGGAAATAATGCTTCTGACTTCCTCTTACAAATTTCTCAAGCGTGCGTGCTATCATTTATTTTGTCATTTTTTCTACATTGTTTTTATTTCTTCTGCAAGTTTAGTTTTTCATTTTATAAAACTATTCAATTAGCAGTCAAGTTCAATTAGCCGAAAACGTTTAAAAAAACTTGCAAATAGCCATTTTAACGTGTTTTTTTTTTTTTTTTTTTTTTTTTTGTTTGGCTATTAGCAGTCAACTGCAAATTGCCATTCTTACGTTTTCTGGCTATTTCAATGTTGTTTTTTTTGTCTGTGTCTGTTTTCTTTTGGGGTTGGGGTGTGTGTGTGTGTGTGTGTGGGGTGGGGTGGGGGGGGGGGTTAGGCTGTTTGCAGATGACAGCAAATAGCCACTCCAATTCAATTAATATTATTATTTTCTTGTGTGGTCTGTTTATTACGAATGCTGTACTGATATATATTTTAACGCATGACTATTTACTCTACTATTTCAACAAGAATGTAAACATTTTCCAGATTGATGGATTGAATTTAAAATTCTGGTCTATAGCACCGAGGAACTCAGCAAGCATCTTTGAATGAATATTAAGAGACCGGGCTCAAGAAAACATGCCTTCGGAGTTAGCGACCAGACTAGATACAAACCAACCTGTGCAGTTACACAAACTAGCAAGAGCCTTGAAATTTTAGATATAGGAACTAGAGGTATTATACTAGCCTTGCAGCGAACAACAAAGATGCTGATCAGACTGCGCATGCGCGCAGTCTGATCAGCATCTTTGTTGTTCGCATATGGAAAAAGACTGGATTTATCATGACGCGGCTAATTTATCCCCATGTTAAACGCATTGAAATAAGTTCTGATTAAACCAGCTGCTATTTGCACACGCATTTTCGGAGGCATTAGTCAATGATTAGACTAACAGGTTTGCTAACGGATTTTTTTTTTACTATACTTAACGTTTATCAAATCAAATAAATGTTATTTTAAGTGTATAGTTTCATCACTTCTCTTTATCTTGAAGATAACATCAGTATCAAATAGTTTGTAAGATAGAAAATACACATAAATAACATTCTTTTTATTCTTACGTCTCCTTCGGAAGGGAATCCTTATTGCATTATATCCTGCTGAAACTTGGTAAAATGCTGCACCATGATGTGGAGCAGTCCGCATTGTTTCGGGGTTACAGTTCACAAAAAATAAAAAAATGTCCCTTTGAAAATTTCTGTAAGACTTACACCGATGCTGAGACTACCATGATATTATTTCTTGGTTATTGTCCAACAAATATTAGGAGAGTTATGCCCATTCGAAAATTGATACATCCCAGCAGGCACACGTCGCAAGGGCAACGTCAAATCAACGTAGATGTGTGTGTGAATTCGGGTTTAACGTCGCTTTCAACAATTTTTCAGTCATATCACGACGGTGTCTGGTTGCGACAGGGAGCTCAATGCTCACGTTTATAGTGCTGCCTCACTGAAGTATCATGTCCCAGACACATTACATGATACCACACCCAGTCACATTATCCTGACACTGGATCGACCAGTCCTAGCTCTACCCCGTAAATCTGAGTGCCAAACGAGGAGCAGCTAGTACCATTTTTAACGACTTTGGTATGTCGCGGCCCGGGATCGAACCCGCGACCTCCCGTTCCCCGGAGCGGACACTCCACCAACTGAGCTATCGGGGCCGGTCAACGTAGATGTAACGTGGCATAAAATTCATGACGTTACATCGACGTTAATGTGACGTTACAATCACGTCATGTGACTACTGGGATATTTTAACTGGTATCCCTACACCTCTGAGCCTTACAACCATATTTTAACTCTTATCATGCTGTTCACGACAACCCCTATCTTTGCAAACAGTGTAGATCCAGATCAGATTGCTTCTGAAGAAGCCATCTGATCAGGATCTACACTGTTTGGCATTCAGCTTATGAATTTGTAGCAATAAATTACATCAAGTAATTTGATTGGCTGATAGACAGAAATGGGTGTGGCTTAAATGAATATTCAGCAAGAGAAGGGTTAATGTGTTAAAACTCAAAGCATCGTTAGCAGTGCTCAAAATGTCAATTGTTTTAGCAATTGCAATATCAAATAAATTTGTTAACAATGCCGGCCTAACTTCAGCCTGACAGAGATTCCACGTGACAATGTCGCATCGCCCGGCCCGGCCCATTGTTTCGTGCTAACTGTATTTTTTGCGAAAACAATGTGAGTAGGTTTTGCTTTTCACATTTTTCAGCACAAGTAATGTCATATATACTTTCAACAATTTGTTAACTTACGGCCTCTTTGAAAATCCCTGTTTGCTGCCTTGTTTATAGAGCCCCGTTCTTAACCCGTGTCCTGCTGAGCCCGGATATTCATTGCCTTTCAAACAATGTAGATCCAGATCAGATGACTTCTGAAGAATTGTGAATTCCTTACAATAATTTGCATCAAGTAATCTCATTGGCTGCTGATCAGTAGTGGGCGTGGCATATTTAAATATTCATCAGAACAAGGGTTAATGTTTTTTTTGACCAATATAATGACTCTAAAATCTTGGGACAGGTCCGTTTCCAATTTAAGGGGTGCCTGATTAATTTCATTCACTGTAAGTTTTACAAAACGTTTTACACATGCAAACAGTAAAAATCAAAGTGATACAGGATTCAAGGTCGTTAGAACCGCTCCAATGAGGCAGTTCAAACGAGCACCAACAATCTATGACCTAGAGTGGAAATATGAAAAATAATGTATACCCGCATATCCATATAAGGTGTGTTTACTAGGAAATAAATCGTTTTGATAATATTCGGACTGCCTTAAGTGCGTATCCGTTCTCTTGAAACTTTTTATTCTAAATACGTAAACTAACACTATATTTAGAATGAATGATACAGCCAAACAAGCTTATAACATAAATGAAGTTTATTGGTATGTGCAATTATATTAAAATTCCTTTATTAAGACCACCTTTGGAACTGTTCAAAAGTGGTCTTTAAGACCACTTTTGAACAGACCCAAAGGTGGTCTCTGGCCAGAGGTCACTGCATGCAGCAAACACAAAAAAAGAATAACTGCAACCTACTAAATAAGCCTTTTGAGACAGAATTAGTCTTAATTTTAGGTGGTCTTAATAGCGGAATTTGACTGTATTACTAAGTAGCCAATTTGATAAAAAAAAATGTTGTCCATCACGTTTACATGTATAACGCCCTGGAAACCTCCCGAAACAACCCGACCCCACCCAAGTTTATAATGAGAAACAATTTCAATGCTATTCTTTTTGCTTAGAAATAGTGTTGGTACTCTTAGGAATCGCCTTTATGAAGGGATATAAAGATTTGAATTCCGTGACCTCGCCTCAATGTGTCTTCAGTCCTCGCAGGCGGCGGTGGTACTGAGTAAAACATCAGACCGAAATTTTTCATCTTGTTAAGCGCTAGCATGAGTTGAATTCATAATGTTCCATGAATCTGTGGATACCGACGATACTAACAACATTGCCGCCGACGACACCGGGATATTGGCAAAGCTCTTATATACCTTTTCTGCAGGCGACCAGATGGTTGCAGTTGAACAGAAAGAAATAAATCAGATGCTGTCAAAGATTGCATTGTGTGTGGGGAAATGGTGCTTTGTTTGTTTGATTTGAGGTTTAACAACCCCCTCAACACTGTAAAGGTCATTTTGGAGACGTTGCTTCCAATTTTGTGGGACTTTTACCCGAAATTGTGTTGAAATGACATCTCAAGCCCTGTCGCCCAATGAAACCAATAGGGTTTATAAGCATTGACGGTCCGACTCGCACCGCTTTGCCTGGGCAGGCTTAGATCCTCTAAGCGGTTTACCAGTACTCGTGTGTGGGCCGGATTCAGCTCTACGTGGAAGCATCATGCAGCCCATATATTTCTTCAAGCCCCTATGGGCGGGGCCGAATTGGTGTCAAAGATTGCATTGTGTGTGGGGAAATGGTGCAAAAGATGAAATTGTATTGTTTTAATGTTTAGTTCTTTCGTCAGTTTTTATGCTTACATCGTTAGGGAAACACAGGTAATCTGGCATATCGTAGTAAGAAACTGGCAAAAGAGCCGTTACAAGCAAACTACGTGTGAGTGTTGAAGATTCAGACCAGCCGAGCCTGCGCCGAGATTTCAACTTCCGCTTTATTGATATTATATGAGCCATATGAAGCGTGAGACCAACGAAGTATCTGATCAGACTGCGCACATGCGCAGTCTGATCAGACACTTTGTTGGTTGCACGTGTCATTTGCTTTAAATTCCCATGAGGTGGCTCAAATTATATTGAGCTCTTTGGTATCGCGCATATGTTCAGCTCAGCTGAGAGAAAACAGGGATATTATTACGCGCTCTTCTAAAATAAAAGAAGCGGATCTTTCAATTATTGAATATAGCCAGTTCTTTGAATCAGTCATTTTATTTTCCAGCTTTTTTTTCTTCCTTTTATTCGCCAATGGTGTACATTTGAAACACTTCATAACTGTTAGAATAAGGAAGAAAAGGGTCCATCCTGTAAAGTATTAATTGAAATGACATATTATTCATCAGCGAAGTCAATCAATCCAAACGATGAATCGATGAACATGATTTGTAAAGTTATAAAAGGGTTGAATATTGTTAAAAGGAAAAGTCATAACTCATATCTATGAAAGTTCAGTATTAAATTAGATTGATAGATTGAAGATATTTTTCTTGGAAATGACAAGATGCGTTCTTGTTGGATAAAGTATTTTATTCAAAAGCTGAGATGATAGTGAACCAGGATGAATTACAATGAGTGATATGTCAATGTGGATATTCTGTGTTGTAGTGGTTTATTGTCTAGCTACCGGTGATACGTACCCTTTTATAGAAAAGGACAAAATGGCCCGAGAAATGCGAAATTATTTTCAGGGCAAACCGGAGGTGACCGAAGGAACGGACAGATTTGTTTCTGAAGTTAATGTTAAGGGCGAAACAGAACATATTGGGAATGAAAGAACTTTTAAAAAGTTGGAGGGTTCGTTATCTAAGACAGAAAAAATAAATAATTCTGATATAAACGTGGATTATAACAATAAAAATAATTTTAGAGATTTAGTAAATTTACCTGAGACTGGAGAGCAAAGAACGAAGGAAAATATCAGTTCTGAAATATTGACTAATGAAAGTGTCGCCGATATAAGTATTTATGACAAAGTCAAAAGTAATAACCATATTAGTTCATATTTAATACATTTACCATATTACTTGCAAAAATATTTGCATAAAGAGAACCCTTTAAAAGGATTTCTTAGGGAAACTATACAAGTGCCCGGACACAGGAAACAACGTCACAAACGGTCGTTTTACTTTGATTTTGACATGATACCGGATTTTCCGGCGGAGGACGAGACAGATGTTGTGTTTAGTGCTCACACATCGCCCTGTAATTGGTCGGATAGATTTTATTGTTTAAATGGAGGGACTTGCGTTTTCGTCCATGCATTAGAAATAAAAACTTGTCGGTAAGTAGAAACATTCCTATACAATGTTGGAACAGCGATAGCTCGATTACCACGGCTGTTCCTAAAGTTTTCATCACGAAAACACGCCTATATAATTTTGACCCCCATTGCACCCCACTTTTATATAGTAAAACTGGGGTTTACAGGGATAAACCTTACTTTTTTATTTCTTCTCTGAAACATAGATTGTGGGTATTCGATAAAACCGCCTCGATGAGGCGGTTCTAACGAGTGCCCACAATCTATGTTTTGAGCAGAAATAAGAAAAAATATCGCAATTTTTCATCATTTTTGTGTGTGTGTGTGTGTGTTTGTGTGTGTGTGTGTGTGTGTGTGTGTGTGTGTGTGTGTGTGTGTGTGTGTGTGTGTGTGTGTGTGTGCGGGTGTGTGTTTTCGGAGGTAAAATTTAACTGTTTTTGTATAGGCGTGTTTTCGTAATGCTTGATTCCCTAGGAAACAGTTTCCATGACTACAAATATTAACCCAACTAGCACAAAACAGCGGGCTAACGCCAGGCTGACAGGTTAATATCGGTATATGTGAGATACTTAAGGGATAAGGGGTCGCAGAGTCGATCCCGGGCTTCTCCAGACTTTCGGATGAGTCTTTAAACCGAGGTCCCGTCCCCGTATGACTTTAGCTGTTGGTGAGACGAAAACCTCAAACACTCACTCACTCACCTAAGGGATAACTTTCTTATCATTAAATGTGTTGTGTGTTCTCATTAGGCGTGGGGATACTAATGAGTGCACAAGACATACCTTTATTTCAAGGAAACTCGGCAAGATATCCATATCATCACGTGAACAAGTCCGTGAAATGAACACCCCATTAAACCCCACTTTATGTAGAGAAATCTGGGGTTTATGGGGGTATACATTATTTTTCTCATTTCTGCTTCAAGACATAGGTTGTGGGTACTCGTTAGAACCGCCTCATCGAGGCGGTTCTAACGAGCACACAAAACCTATGTTTACAGTATAAATAAGACAAATTTCACGGAATTTCATCAGAAAGTAGCCATTTTGGAGATGCGAAAAAATGCACTATGTCGCACGGGTTTGTTATCAAAATGTAATGCACCCTGACCTAGTGACATGATTAACCTCAGTGGCTCAGACTACCCATGTCTCGAACAAACTTTCATAAACCAAATTGGTGATCAGCTGTAATACATTTCTACACATTTTCTGATCTGGTACCAGCGCGAGTCATATAATACCGTTAAAATAAGTCTTATGTCGTTTCAGTAATTTTGTATCAGCGTCGACGACGTTTCATCGACGCCTAATTGTTACGTACCGGCTTGGTTTCCAGTTTAAGGGCTGTCTGTTTAATTAAATCTATTGCAAGTTTTAGGAAAAAATGCTGTAGAAAGTTTTGTGGTAGTTGGAGCTACACTGCTTGCCAATGTAGGGACATTGTGCAAATGTGGGTTTATCCATTATGTTTAGCGTTTCAGGAATTGGAAGTGAACGGAACTATAAAAATCTCAATTTGTTTCAAGCACTCTGTCTGTATGTAGCAGACGGACAGCAGTGATCAGAGTGAAAGCCGGAAATGGTCCTGCAAGTGAACCTAGACTGTTTCGTTCCCAAAAATTCCTGTTCTAAAAGTAAACAATGTAGACCCTGATCAGACGATGCGTTCTGCAGTGTCTGATCTCAGCATAATCTAGGCCTAAACTGCTTTGCCCATCACGAAAATGCGTCAATATAATTCTCACCCCCTTTAAACCCCACTTTTATATCACACAACTTGAGTTTACAGTGGTAAACGTTATTTTTCTTTTTTTTTCTGCTCTAAAATATAGAGTGTGGGTACTTGTTAGAACCGCATTGTCTATATTTTGAGCTGAAATAAGAAAACACATCACAATTTTTCATCTGAAAATTTTCATTTTACTGCGGAAAAATTTACTATGTATTTGAATAGGCTTCTTTTCGAACTACTATATCCCATGTTTTGGGTCGCTTCACCTAAAAAGGTGCAGGTAGTTTTTTTTTCATCTATGCAGACCCTCAGCGTTCATTCACCGTGACGTATACGTTGAATGTTGTTCCGTGGATGCATGCTGAGAAATGTACATGTTTGCCTTCGATTTTCGAACATGTTGTTGCGAGTATATAGATACTCGTTAGAGCCGACCCAGCAGACACATGACGTTATTATGACATCACATCAACGTCGGTACAACGTCATGACCTTTATGCACCGTCGCATCAATGTCGGTGCAACGTCATGATGTTGCACCGACGTTGATTTGACGTTGCCCTAGCGACGTGTGCCTGCTGGGTCACAATCTAATTATCTTATTTTAGCCATATAAAACAGATTTGGCTGTCACTTTACAGATTCCATTATGAAAGGGACACTGTTATAGCGTCGCGCATACCTTTTTAATGAATTATATATTAATTGTCTTTGAGGTGCTTGTATATTATATTTTCCAAAAGCATTACGAGGACTGTTCAAATATAAATGCAACTAAGCACATAAAAATGATTCCGTGATAGATGTCGATGAAAAATTTAGTTTGTCCCCTCAAATTATTCCCCTTTAACAGATATACAAACTTTCAGTCTTCTGATCCAATCATTGAATGCATTTTGGTAGTCTTTTCGATGTATACTACGAGGTGTTTGCGCTGTACAAATTTTCGACCTGAAAGGTATTTTTTCAGCCGCGGGAACAAATAAAGTCACACGGGGCAAGGTCAGGGGAATACAGGGGGGGGGGGGGGGGTGAGAGAGCTCAACAACCATTTCCTGCTTCAGATAGTCTTGCATAATGAACGCCTCGTGCGATGACGCATTGTCATGTAGCAGTCTGACATTGGCCAAACCAGTTGCGGGTCTTCGTTCTTTGAAATATTTCTTCAATTTTCGAAGAACTCTATTCTTGTAAAACTTCGCATTTACAGATTTACCTTTAGGCACAGCAACCTGAATAGCAGGGCCCTGATTTGAAAAGAATATGGCATTGCCTTCTTGACGCTCATGGTCCGCTTTGCAATGCATTGTCTTTTGCAATACTTCGTTGCCCATATTTTGTTCTGAATCTTTCGTTTTGGCTCAAAAAAGTGAACCCATGTCTCGTCACCTGTGACGACATTAGCGGAAGACCTGGACGCGTGTCTTTTTCTGCTCATCTGTTAACAGATGGGGAATCCATCTAGCACAGATCTTTCTCATTTTCAAATCCCGTTTCAGAATTGTTTGAGCTGCTCCTAATGAGATGCCAACCATACTAGCTATTTGCCTAGTGGTGTATCGTGCTTCGGTAGCAACTATTTCTTTCACTCTAGCAACCATCTTGGCAGATGTTTCTCTTTTCGGCCGACGATCATGTGGTGCATCTTCTGTTGAGCCTAGCCCACAGCTGAATTTCTTACACCAACGAAAAGCTGTCGGAAAAGACATCTCATTATGCCCATAAACCGAACATATTTCATCAAAAATGTCTTTGCATCGTATACCAAGAATACAACGATTCTTAATGTAGGACCGTATATCAACGGCGTACTCTGACCTTCTTCCAACCATGTATTGTATTAGTATACAAGAGTAGGCAGTGTTTATCGAACGATATACATGGCTACAGTGCACGGATTTTAACAGATTTGGTATCAATGTATAGGTAAGATGTTTTTCTACGCTGTGATATTATTTCCAGGTGATTTTCGCATTAGTGCATGAGAAAAAGTTATACTTGCATTCATATTTGAACAGTCCTCGTATGCTGGTTTAGTTTGATTTGAGTTTTAACGCCCCCGTCAACACTAAATAGGTCATTTTGAAGACGTTGCTTCCAATTTTGCGGGACTTTTATCCGGCAGTGAGATGAAATGACATCTGAAGCCATGTCGTCCAATGAAACCAATAGGTGTTTATATGCATGGACGGTCCGACTCGCACCCCTTGCCTGGGCAGGCTTAGCCCCTACAAGCGGTTTACAAGTGGTGTTGTGCGGTCGGTTTCAGCTCTGCATGGAAGCATCATGCAGCCCAACTTCTATTTCTTCAATCCCCGATGGGCGGGAGCGGAGTATTGTTTTCATCGCCGACGGCCCCCGCCCATCGGGGCTTGGAGAAATATATGGGCTGCATGATGCTTCCACGCAGAGCTTAACCGACCGTACACGAGTACTGGTAAACCGCTTTGAGGATCAAAGCCTGCCTAGTCGGTCCTCCCATGCTTGTAAACCCTATTGGTTTCATTGGGCGACAGGGCTTGAGAGGTCATTTCATCTCAATGTTGGGTAAAAATACCATAAAAATGGAAGCAACGTCTCCAAAATGACACATACAGTGTTGACGGGGTCGTTAAACCTCAAATCAAACAAAAACCTTTCGCCGGCGCAGGTAGAGTGGTTGGCGTTTTCACGAAGTTAAACAAAGGACATCGCGGTTACCGCGTTGTTTGACTTCGTGAACGAACAGGCAAACGATTCAACTTTTGGAGGGATAGGGTGGAAGACAATGTCCTTAATGTGTTGCATGAGCTCTGCCCTTGGGTTTGCCAAGTGAAGCGTGCGTGACTTCGGGATGAAGTCAAGCAGTCACGAGATGATAGAGCTATTGGTTTATTTGCTGTAGTCTGTTCTTTTAGCGATGCAGGTAGAGTCGTTGGCTTAGCAAAGTACCTGGTTGCATGACCGCGTTGCTTGTTTCCGCGCGTGACAAACGCTATAAAAATACACTAATACGATTAGTTTGTGTGTTTTTAAAAAAAATACATTTCATGCTGGCTTGATATGGCAAAGGAATCAGGAGTTAATTCATTCCTGAAATCATATAAGGATCCTAAAGTGACTTTGTCGACAATTTCCTATAAGGGAGACAACAGTTTGTCGAAAGTGTTGTCCCCCCTTGAAGATGTATCTATTCCACTCATCACGATAGCACATCCTGTGACATAGTGCATTCTTTCATATCCTTTCTGATGGAATGTTACCATAGAAGCAAATATAGGTTTTAATTGCTCGTTAGAACCGCCCCATCGAGGCTGTTCCAACGAGTACATGCACCAACAGCCTATGTCTTTTTGCAAACATAAGCAAATAATCTTTACCACCGTACACCCCACTTTTCTCTTTATAAAGTGGGGTTTACATGGGTGTTCATTACACGAACGTGTAAACATGATGCTTAAATGTGGTTGTTTGAAAGGATGAGGCACCTGAGTTAAGTAAGCAATAGAGTAGAATCTAAATAAACGCTCAGTCATTCAAAAAAGTACATGTCCTGTCCCACAGATGGCCTTTGTTCACAGGTTTGACTGTATGTTTGAAGTCTCGCTAAATTAATCAAATCAACCGATTCCTTAGACTTTGCATTGCTGAGAAACTACTCTGTACAAATTTGAAGCGCCCCCATACCTCGCCCATCGATGCTTTGAGCAATAGATTGGGCCGCTAGAGTCTGAACTTTGTGCATTGATAAACCGCTTAAAACGGAAGGTCAAGTGGTTTTCTCCGGGTACTCCGGTTTACGCACACCTGTGATAAACGATTGGCTTGAAATAAGTGTAAAAATGACATAATCTTAAAAATAAATGAGGCTTAGAAGCTCTAATACCCTCCCCCACCACCCCAGAAAAGTTGTCCCTTAAACCCTGGCGTTTTCCCTGGGCGGTAGGCCTTGAGATGTCACATAATCAGAAGCAACGTCTCCAAAATGGATGAGTGAGTGAGCGTTAGAGGTTTACGTCCCAACAACAGCTAAGGTCATACGGAGACGGGACCTCGGTTTAAAGACTCATCCGAAAGTCTGGAGAAGCCCGGGATCGATCATGCGATCACCGGTTTACAAGGCGAGTAGCGTAACCACTACACCACGGTCGCATCTACCAAAATGGATGAAAAAACCTAAAACCTCAACCCAAACAAATACAGAATTTGAAAAAAAAGACCAAAAAGAAAAAAAAATACTGGAAGACTCAAAGGAACCAATAGTATCAATTATCAGTAAAAAGGCGTAGCCATATCTTCTTGGCAATGCAACATAACTGGAACTCTAACACTTAACACACGTGCATAAAAACGTTTATAATCATAGGGGCTTAATGATTAAGAGTATTTTTTGCAATAAAAGTATTTCTGCTATAAGAAGTTATTTTACAACTATAGTACGCTTACAACTGATATGTATACTGAGCAACAAAAGAAAGTGCCCATTTTTTTAGTCTGATATTGCGCAACAAAAAGAACGCTCCAATGTTTTATCTGATACTGAACAACAGAAGAAAGTTCCAATGCTTTGTCTGATACTTAACAGCAAAAGAAAGCTCAAATGCTTTGTCTGATACTGAACAACAAAAGAAAGGTCCAGTGTTTGTAGTACTAAAGGTTCATCACGTTATCAAGGCCCCCAAATTCCCACTTTAGATAAAGAGAAGTGGGGTTTACAGGAGTATACAATATTTTCCTTATAATTGTTCAAACACAGACTGTGGGTACCCGTAAGAATCGCCTCACTGAAATAAGCAGACTGAGGCGGCTCTAACAAGCATCCACAATCTATGTTTGAACTATAAATAAGAAAAATATCGCAACTTTTCATCAGAAAATTAGCCATTTTAGAGACATGAAAAAATGCACTATATCATACGGATATGTTATCCTAATGCAGTGTTTGTAGTATACTGAACAACAAAAGAAAGTCCCATTGTTTTGTTTGATCTGGGTCCAGTTGTTCAAAGCATGGTTAGCTTAACGAGCTTGTTTGTGGACAAAATGTTAACTATTCTAGCAAATACAATATACTCAGATATTTTTGCTGAAAACATGTGAGCAGCTTTTGCATTTGCAAAGCTGCTCACATTTTTTCTGCAAAAAAAAAAAAAAAGTATATCTGCCCTGTTAAATGATAAAAATTTTAACGATATATTTACTAACGGCATTGTTAGTTTTGAACAACCCTCTCCTGAACTCCACTGCGTGGAGAAGATTTTTCGGAGGCTGTCACATAGGCATGGTTTGAATGCTATACGGCAGACTTCTATGTCTAAGGACAGTCTGAAAGTTAGGGGAGCTAGGTGCAGTCTGTATCAGAAACTCCTAAAGGGGTACCTTGGCAAACAGTGCAGGCCCAGATCAGACGCCACAGAATGCTGCGTCTGATCAGGGCCTGCACTGTTTGCAAAACTGTCAGCAAATTTCCAGATAGTTTTTGTAGAAAACACAACTTGACACCCCTAAATTTTGAAACTGACTCTTACTATATATAAGGTGGAAGATTCTATTTAGTACAAAAATGGCTAAATGAGGAGTAAGACGATTGCAATATGTACCTCAACCCCCGCCCATCGGGGCTTGAAGAAACAGATGGGCTACATGATGCTTCCACGCAGAGCTGAAACTGACCCGCACACGAGTACTGGTAAACCGCTTAGAGGATCTAAGCCTGCTCAGGCAAAGCGGTGCGAGTCGGACCGTCCATGCTTATAAACCCTGTTGATTTCATTAGGCGGCAGGGTTTGAGATGTCATTTCATCTCAATGTCGGGTAAAAGTCCCATAAAAAATTGGAAGCAACGTCTCCAAAATGACCTTTACAGTGTTGACGGGGACGTTAAACCTCAAATCAAACAAACAAAAAAATATGTACCTCGTTCTATGAACTTTTTGATTGCCCCTCGTATATTGCGGCGATCAATATGTCATCTTTATTACCCTTTTCTGTATAATACTCGTATGATGTGAATTATTAAAAATAATGGCAGTAATAAAATGGTCACTGACTACATACGTATATTGCCTATATTTATCAGCTGATGTCTGCAATTCATTTATTATCATTGTTCTTAAGGGGAATGGATCCACTACAGGGATGGGAGTAATATGGGGTTGGGGTGGATGGCAACACTTTCAAAAGTATGATTGTCTCCCTTACCAGTTGGGTTCAATTCTAAAGAAAGAATTTGCTCGTCGGAAGCTCTTCAGTTCTTAGTTCAAGTTATTTCCTTGCAGATATCACATTGTTTCTATTTATAGCATTACTTTAAATGACATTAACCAGTCCGTGTAACGAATCTCCGTCTTTATAGAGAAAACCCTGGTCCTAAGATTTGGCATTGTAAAATTTGTGAGCAGGACAAATTTCATACTCAAGCGATTTGAAAATGAATCGTTGTCATTCTAGAATTTGTTAGCAGGACAAATAACATTCTCTGGTAATCGAGGAAGGAAAATAACCCAACGTATTTATATTTTGATTTTTAAGACCACTCTAAATTTCAAGCTCATTTGAGTTGCGCATGAAAAATGTTTTTTAACATTGGGGCCAGATTATTTTTCAATTGCAATATAACTGTATATGTCGTATTCAGTTTTAATAACGCGTTAATTTATGCAATCGTTAGGTTTGAACAGCTGGGTCATGATCTACATTTAAGCCAGCAGTTTGACACAAATAAATTTTTAAATTGCAGTGGTTTCTTTTTGGCGTTTAGTATATTTTACCAGCCAACCGATAACTGACTTAGCAATATATCGTCCATAGGTGTACAGAATTTCAGACTCTTTTGATCGATTGTTTGTCAATCGACCCAAAGTTACTAAGCACAGTTGCTTTTCGTTTATGATGTCCAGGTGACTATCAATGATTTGTAGGAAATCCAGGTAACCGTTATTTATAGAAAAGAGCCTCGCTATTCTTATGGCTGTGAAGTTAGAATTTTGCGTACGCGGGTTATCTTTACATTCTGGTCTTGAATCATCATGTGTTCGGTTGGCAAACAGTGTAGACCCTGATCAGACGCCGCGTTCTGCGGCGTCTGATCTGGATCTTCACTGTTTGCTTACGGCACTGGAAAATAAGGGTTGACGTAACAGTCCAGGTCCCCGTTCAGGACCATTTAACAAGCCTACTGTCAGAAACAATCGACCCACCAGTGCTTTCAGTGCTTTGATCTTTCTAGGTAACTGAAACTGATGTCATATCAATGATAGGAAATAAATAATATAAGGACCATTAATCTAGGTGGCATTTATTAACTTTAATTGAAAGTTCGAGCTACTTCAAAGAACCAGAATGTGATAATGAGAAAAATATTTATGAGCAGGCTTTTTGTAATGCCATAAGTCAAAAATGCATTAACATGCATCCATATGTATTGCATTTTAAATTGTGATTTCAACTGTGTTTATTGATGAACATTGACGTATACAGTACCACTCGGAAAGGACTAAAATAGGCTATGCCTACGTCCAATCCAATGGTACATATATATGTACTCCTCTGTGTGTATGTGTGTAACCATGAAATTTCTAATAAATAAAAAATGCATTAATAAGTGGAAAACGCATCCGTGTAACATAATTCATTATACATAGCTATATAAAATGCTAAACGGAAGGCGCGATAAAATTCTGGGTATCACTCGTTCGCGTACTTGACATTGCACATTTATTTGGATGCATTCGAGTTATACAGTTAGGGATCTTACGGCAATGACGTCACAAAAGACTAGACGCAAAATATTTACAGCTATATCCATCACGATAAAGCCTATATAATTTGACCCCCTTGAACCCCACTTTTATATAGTAAAACTGGGGTTTATAGGCGTAAACCTTATATTTCTTATTTCTGGTCTAAAATATAGATTGTGGGTACTCGTTAGAACCGCCTCGATTCTTTATCTTAAAATCTTCGTTTTTTTTCGGTGGTAAAGTTTACAATGTATTTGTATAGGCCTGTTACGTAATGCAACATCAAAGCACTAACAGCACCGGTGGGTCGATTGTCTCCGAGTATAGGCTGTAAAATGGTCCTGGGTGGGGACTTAGGGTGCTTCGATTTAACCCTTTAATTCCTGTAATGTAAGCAAACAGTGTAGACCTGGATCAGATGCCGCATCATGTGGCGTCTGCTCTGGGTCTACACTGTTTGCCAAACCCAACACATGATTCCAGTCCAGATTCAAAAGAAAACCCTCATAAGTAAAACTCTGACCTAACATCGGGTATTTCTATTGATTAACCGTTACCTAGATTCCTACAAATCAGTGATAGACACGTGGTCATTAGCACTGAAGAGCTTCTGCGCTTTGTAACTTTGAGTCGACTGACAAACAATCGATCCAAAAAGGGTTTTTGCACTGATATTGGTGAATATTGTCCCTCGTTGGGTTACATAGCAACCGATAAGGTTGGTATTTTGTGATAACTGAAGGAAAGTTTTGTCAGTTCTCCATAAAAACCTATGTTGTGGGTATTCATTTGAACCGCCTCGACGAGGCAGTTCTAATGAATACACACAATATAGGTTTATATTCTGTAGCATTCGTTATTACATTCATTTAAAAAAAAACTGTTATCAATCGATATCTACTAGGGTGGTCATACGCCTAAACTACTACCAAGGTGTTCCAGCAGTTTTAATTCTGACCTAGTACAAGTGACTCCTCCTCTCTCTCTCCCTCTCTCTCTCTCTCTCTCTCTCTCTCTCTCTCTCTCTCTCTCTCTCTCTCTCTCTCTCTCTCTCTCTCCCTCCCTCCCCCCCCTCTCCTCTCCTCTCTCTTCTCATCTCTCTCTCTCTCTCTCTCTCTCTCTCTCTCTCTCTCTCTCTCTCTCTACAAACTGTATTTGTCTGCTCATAAAAGTCTGATCATGTTTAGTCATGACAACGTACGTGCAAAAATGGCATTCATATTTTTCTCAATAGTTTCAAAGCTATTCCTTATATTTATGAAGTAATGTTTTTATTTGTTGGGTGTATATCATATATGTACCGGTCATCAAGGAGAGAATACGTATAGGCTGAGCCTACATCCAATCCTTTGATGCATATGTATGTACTTTGTATGTATATATGTTGTCAAGAAATTGATAATAAATACATATGCAGAAATAAGGAAAACTATACTTCACTTATCACAAAATACACACCTTATCTGGTTCTATGTAACTTTGTCCTAAGCTCATGTCCTTGGACATCACAACGAGGATCAACTAGTCATCAATACAAGTATCAATGCAATAACGCTGTTTATTTTTCTCATACGAGGTAATTTCATATATATTTTTTTAAACCATCTGTTCCAAATATAAATGATGTTTCCTCGTAAGGACTGACATAGCAGCGGCTAATGTGACTAGCCTGTTCACTTAACTGTTGATCAAAGCGCTAAAAGACATGGGTCCCGTTGTTCAGAACTAATGATATCGCTTATTAATGTATTGTTGAAACTTTGATCATTTGACAGGGAAATATGCTAATATTTTTGCAGAAGAAAATGTGAGTAGCAAACATTCAAGAGTAGACTTACTAGGCGGAGCTATCGTTTGCACCTGCTTTCGGAATGCTCTATTAACAAGAGGGCAATCCAGTCACCTTCAACTGTAACACAAACATAGCTGTGGTGTATATGGATATTTGGTTCGATTTCAGAAAGCATGCGAAAGGCACTCTACCGAATACTACCGAATATTCTGCTGGACTCAGCGAAATTGACATATGCTGACAGCACCTGAATAGCTCCGCCTAGTCAATCTTATCTGCGACTACAATACTTGACTTATGCTAACCATTTTAACCAAGTCAAAGTTGCGGGTCACAATAATGCTTAACAAGATCAACGCAACGACAACACTGATTGGCCGATCGTTACCCAGAGGTTAGCGGAAACCAGAGTATTCGGAGAAAAGCCACCTGACCTTCTGTTGCAGACCTTGGCGCCTTACTGTGACCTGAGCGAGGCTTTAACCCACAACGGTGAAGCCTCGCTCAGGTGACTATGGTCAGGCGCCAAGGTATGCAACGAAGGTCAGTATCACTGAGTATTGGCTGAAATTGGACTAACTTTTTCTATTAATCCTTTCAACTAAGCCGTCTCATCAGGATCTACACCGGTTGCCATTCTGTTAATAATGTTTACTTTTACCACAATTGACAACAATTGACCAGTCCAAATTCAAAGATGGAAGAGTCAACTTTAGAACCGCAGGGATGAAAGGGTTAGCCCTTCGGTGTTGTAAAAAAGCACACTCCGATTTTTTTATGAATCTTCTTAAATCGTTTCGTAGACATGTCGTATGTTGGCGACATCAAATAACGGTCATAAAACTAAGGCCGAACAACGCGGGTATAACCAAATGCCCGGCTTTTTTTAAGTTTATGAACCTATAACTGCGCACCAGAAAAAAAAAATATTGTTTTTGTTTTTGGTTGATTACAGGTATAACGCTATCACTTGAAAGGACTCATAAACTCTAGTGATATATGGGCCGCGTTAGGCAAAAAAGGTCTAAGAGCACAAGACCTCCATGGAAACATACATTACGGTAACACAGCCTTATTCTGATGCAAATTTGACATACCATTCTTCATCGGGGCTTGAAGAAATAGATGGGCTGCATGATGCTTCCACGCAGAGCTGAAACCGGCCCGCACACGAGTACTGGTAAACTGCTTAGAGGATCTAAGCCTTCCCAGGCTAAGCAGTGCGAGTCTGACCGACCATGCTTATAAACCCTATTGGTTTCATTGGGCGGCACGGCTTGAGGTGTCATTTCATCTCAATGTCGGGTAAAAGTCCCACAAAATTGGAAGCAACGTCTCCAAAATGACCTTTACATTGTTGACAGGGACGTCAAAACCTCAAATCAAACAAACAAAAACAGCATTCTTATCATTACGATAACACACCCATGTGACATAGTGCAGTCTTTCCTATCTCAAAAATGACTACTATTCCGATGAACATTTGTAATATTTTCTTTATTTAAACTCGAAACATAGATTGTGGGTGCTCGTTAGAACCGCCTCGTCGAGGCGGTTCTTACGAGTACCCACAACCTATGTCTTTGAACAGAAATAAAAAAATGCATACCCCTGTTAACCCCAGTTTTTTCTATAAACTGTGGTTTACTTGGGTGTTTATAACACGGACTTGTTATTGTAACAGATCAACCTACGTTTCGAAACAGTTATACGTAAGGCTTCTCCATCGGTATAAAACTTTTAGCCAAAGTGCATCGATAGATTGCACAGCCTGAACTGAGTCTACGCTGGGCGCGCTTGCTAAAATAACCCGTTTCGCTTAGCACTGTCCATATTAAGAAAGCTGTTGCTTTTTCGGGTTTCTTCTTATTACTGGAAGACAAGATTTACAGCATAGTAGACATTGTATGCGAGGTTATTTTCAAACAAAATTGGTGAGTTATTGTGCTATATATCATATCTGTTACGAATTAGTGCTTTCAGAACTCTACTATTACTCGCGGTGTAAACTTTGCTGTTGGCAACCTTTCCAGACGTAAAACCCATATTTTTTCTCACGCCTATGCAAGGTATTGTTATTGTTCATGGCTTGAATATAACAATATATACATATTTCAGCTTATTATTTGACTGTTTCTAACTCATTTCTACACAGTGGTACCATTAGGCAATTCAAAATATATTATGTCGAGCGCTCGACATAGTATTAACTATTAATGAGTACAAATATGAAAATGACATACACCACTGCAAACCTCTTCTCTCAGTTTATAAAATGGTATTTGCCGACGTGTAGTTGCATGTTACATTGGCAGGCGACTTGTTGTTACATGTTGCATTGACATTCGACGTGTTGTTAAATGTTTCATTGACAGGCAACGTGTTGTTCCAAGTTACACTGACAGGCGACTTGTTGTTACATGTTGCATTGGCGGGTGACGCGTAGTTTTGTTTATTTGAGTTAAAGTTTAACGCCCCGTCAGCAATGTAAAGGTCATTATTAAGACGTTGCTTCCAATTTTGTGGGACTTTTACCCGACATTGAGATGACATGACATCTCAAGCCCTGCCACCCAATGAAACCAATAAGGTTTATAAGCATGGACGGGCCGACTCGCACCGCATTGCCTAGGCAGACTTAGATCCTCTAAGCGGTTTACCAGGACTCGTGTGTGGGTAGGTTTCAGTTCTGCATCATGCAGTCCATCTATTTCTTCAAGCCCCGCTGGGCGGGGGCTAAGTGACGCGTAGTTACATGTTATATTGACAGGCGACGTGTCGTTACGTTACATTGACAGGCGACGTGATGTTACACGTTGAATTGGCAGATGATTTAGTTACATGATAGACTGGCAGACGACGAATTGTAACATGCTACACTGACAGGCCACTTGTTACATATTACATTGATAGGCGCCTTATTGTTACATATTACATTGACAGGTGGCTTGTTGTTACAAGTTACATTGACCGGCGACATGTTGTAACATGTTACATTGCCAGGTGACTTGTTGTAACATGTTGCATTGACAGGTGACTTATTGTTACAAGTTGCGGTGACCGGTGACTTGCTGTTACAAGTTACATTGACAGGCGACGTCACGGTGTTGTAACATGAAACACTGTGAGGCGATGTGTTGTTACATGTTACATTGACAGGCGACATGTGGTCAGATGTTGCATTGGATAGAACACCAATGTATAATAAGAATATAAATTATTCTCCTGTTTCTCAGAAATACAGAGTGTAGGTACTCGATAAAAACTTTCATCCAAACATGTCATTTCTGCATCGTAGATTGCGTAATGTTGTCTCAGATATTTAATGGGAATGGATAAAACAGGGGAGGCAACTCCTGCAAAAAAGAAGTGAAGGCAATGGTCAGGAATCGATACAATTAATAGAAACACTTAAAGTACATTTATATTTGTTTCCCACGTCAATAGGGGTCAACTCTTAAAGGAGCAAATTCTTTAGTTTAAGAGTAAACCCCCTTTTCAGAGGGACAGAGCTTGTAGAAAAGCGAACATGAAGTCCCGAAAGCTGTCTCCCTTTGAGAAATGGCGGAAGAGTCAGCTCGAAAGTTGCAAAAGCCTTACGTGGAACATGGTGCCAAGTAAAGACTATAACACACCCGTGTGACATACGTATAGTGCATTCTTTCATATCTCCAAAATGGTTAATTTGTGTATACTCTTAACATAAATTTTGGTTCTCGTTGGAACCGCCTCAATGGGGCGTTGCACGCAGATATTAGAAAAATAATGTGCACCGCTGTAAACTCCATTATTCTCGATATAAATTGGGATTTACAGGGATCTTCATTCCATTGCCTTGCTAACGTTGAAAGTGAAAAACGAAGGCAATAGAATTCGGAATTGTCATTAGAGGGGGTGTTTAATTTATGTTTTGGTTTTGGTTTTACAACCCTTTCAAGATTATTTCACTTATTTGCGACGGTAAAGCTTGCGATTTACCAACACAAATGACAATTTTTAGCGCAGTTATCCCCATTCCAAAGCACTTTTTTTGTATTTATTTCGCCGCTTCAGCTGCATGAAACCGAGCTTTAGCCAATGAAATGAGACGTTTCATTTCCGACATAGCATCGCGAAGTTTCGACGTTATCCAATCAGACATCGGGTTACATTCGCCAGTGCATTAGAATGTGGATCACATTGGGTGCACAGGATAATATCCGTCTTTGCTGGTCACACATGCCAAGCTTTCTCATTACGAAAATACATCTATACAAATACATGGTAAAATGAAAATTTTAACATGAAAAATTGTGCTATTTTTCCTATTTCTGCTCAAAATATACATTGTGGGTACACGTTATACCCGCCTCATCGAGGCGGTTCTAACGAGTACCCACAATCGATATTTTAGAGCAGAAATAAAGAAATAAGAATAATAAGGTTTACCCCTGTAAACCTCAGTTTTACCATATAAAAGTGTGGTTCAAAGGGGTCAGAATTATATAGGCGTCTTTTCGTTATGCTATTCCTAAATCCCAGTGTTTCTGGTCATTGAATTCTTGCAAGTATTGGAGTTAACAGGATCGCAAACAGTGTAGATTCTAATGCGACATCAGCCATCTCAGTCGGATCTGTCCTGTTTGCTAGAAATCTGGTGCAAAAGATTAACAGAGTTAGACGTGCGGCATTAATCAGACACAGCCTGTCATCGGCCATTATCTATTTATGGCGGCTTGAGGGGGAGGCATCTGTCTATGACAAATAATTGTCTCTAGGGGAGAATGCTTTGATGGCTTTGGTTATATTTTATGAGTGATATAAGTCATCATATTTGTTCAGATTTATCGCTTCAGTAAGCTTGCCCGCCTCAGCAAACAAGATGCTACGCACAGCAACAAACAATGATTTTATTTGACACTAGCCATGTGAACAAGACAGATCACAAATTCAAATAATGTAACAAGAAAAAAAAAGAATGTCCCGAGTCATATGCGCAGCTGTTGGACCATACACTGTTCGACTCTTCGTCAAGGACAGTATCACATGTTCGAAAGGCCTACCCTCTGCGCGTCTACGCATGTCCTCTTGTCATATGAGCTAGCTAATTTAATTTTAATGACCTGTGCAATCTGAGACATGGTGTCAGAAGCTGAGATGAAATGTTAGTTTCGTGCCTGACAGAGACAGGCGTGTTGCTTTCGCAGTATATGCGGTATTGTAATTGCATCGTAAATAAAAGTCTGACGCCATTGTACTCCACTTTTATATAGTAAAACTAGAGTTTACAGGGGTAAATCTTATTTTTCTTAATTCTGGCCTAGATTATATATTGTGGGTACTCGTTAGAACCGCCTCGAAGAGGCTCGCGACGGTTCTAACGTGTACCAACAATCTATTTTTTGAAGACAAAGTATCACAATTTTTCATCTTAAAATTTTCGTGTTTTTTTTCGGCGGTAATATCAAGACTGTATTTGTATAGGCGTGTTTTCGTAACAGACTCTTGCTAGCCCGTGTAGCTGAGCAGGTTGTTTTGTGTCTTTCCTGGTTGCAAACCCCGAAGACAGAGTTTAACGTGAGGGGGCTTATACATAACATAGGAGTGCATAGTGGGTTCTTTGATCGCGTCGGCAATAAGACTTCATATTCGGCCTACATAAATCGAAGCACTGACAGCACTGGCGAATATCGATTGTCTCTGAGTGTAGGTTGGGAAGATAGTGCTGAACTGAGACTTAATTTGTTTCGTTTAACCCCTAAATTACAGTATTTTAAGAAACAGTGCAGACCCTGATCTAGGTCTACGCTGCCAATGACCCAATACACGAGCCCGGTTTAGATTTTACTTTTTTTTTTACAAAGCGCACTGACGTCACAGGGAAAAGAATAGCGCTGATATAAATAATCTGTACCTGGATTTTGTACATGGTCAGCGATAGTCCCGTTGTAAAAAGCAGGCTTCCGGGAAGCATCTGTAGTTAGTACCTTTGGGTCAGTTGATAAGCAACCCAAAAAGTCGACCCAAAAAGTATCTTCCGACTGTTGCTGGCTTGCATGCTTGGGCATGGTAAATTTGTTTGATTTGAGGTTTAACGTCCCCGTCAACACGTTAAAGGTCATTTTGGAAACGTTGCTTCCAATTTTGAGGGACTTTTACCCGACATTGAGACGAAATTACATCTCAAGCCCTGTCGCCCAATGAAACCAATAGGGTTTATTTGCATGGACGGTCCGCCTCGCACCGCGGTTCCTGGACCGGCTTAGATCCTCTAAGCGGTTTACCAGAACTAGTGTGCGGGCCGGATTCAGCTCTGCCTGGAAGCATCATCCAGCCCATATATTTCTTCAAGCCCCTATGGGCGGGGGGCATGGTAAAAGAACGGTATTAGATAGAATCTTCCTCTTTGTTGTAAAATTCAATAAAATTCCGCTATATAGACCACCTAAAATTAAGGCTAAATCTGATTTTAAAAGCTCATTAAGAAGGTTTCAGTTATTCTTTCTTTGTGGTTTCTACACCAAGTGTCTCCTAATAAGAGACCACCTTTGGGACTGTTCAAAAGTTGTCTTGAAGACCACTTTCGAACAGTCCCAAAGGTGGTCTTAACATAGGAATTTTAATGTAGTTTACTTCTCGTACTTTATTTCACCACATAAATCACCAAGGAGATACACCCATGTAAATTAATGTTTTCTTTCTTATAAGTTATGAAAATAGAATTTTCTGATAAAATCATAATCTATATATTTTGAACAGCAAAACATTAAGAGAATCGTGAATCAATAAATAAATAAATAATACATGTAGTTAAAAAATGAGTTTGGAGCTTTGGGCCTTTGGAGCTGACATTACCACCAACCTTCCTCTGACACTTAGATCAAGGACAGAGATAGAATATATAACAATTAACAATACCATGAAGTGAGCGCCCTTGTAAACGCCACATTTTACACAGAAAAGTGGGGCTCACATGAATGTACATCATTTTCCTTATTGTTGGTGAAAACCAACGAATGTGGTTACTCGTCAGAACAGCCTCAAGAAAGAAGGCTCTTACGAGCATCCACAATCTATGTTTGGATTGAAAATAAGAAATAACCCGCGTTATAACGACAGTATTTATTTCCTATTATTGTGCCGTTATGATAAATTTGCCGTAATAAAGGATCGCAGTTAGTATGATAGGTTATAAATGGTCTTTTCCACATCATTACTGCAAGAAACAAATGTTATAGACATTTGTTAGAATCGTTTCTTGCAGTATCAAATTACAAGAATCTTTCATGACTATGGATTCGATTTCAGGCTAAGAATCGGAATCGAGGCTAAGCCTTAAGCTAAGAAGTCATGACATTGAAATTGTCGTTATATAACGAATTTGCCGTTATAACGTGTGTCGGTATAAGGCGGGTTGACTGTATCACAAATGTTCATCGGAAAGATAACCGTGTTTGAGATATAAATGAATGTACTATTTCATAGGTAAGTGATATCGCAATGGTCTGAAACTTGAATCAAAACCAAATCGAAAATGTCCCAGACATTATTTGTTCTCACCCACAGTCGCATTGAAGAACAAATGCCTGCAGACTTACAAGAAAATAATCAGTTTTCCAGTCATCCTCAGGACGCCAAATTAATCTTTCATTGCATACAAAAGTTTAGAATTTGAAAGAGAAGGATGAAGTGTTGCCAAAACTATGAATATGGCGCCAAACACGTTTATTGCATTGCAGAGCAGTGAAAACTTGTAACACAGTCGTTTGAACAGTCGAACTTCAATGCTCAAAACACCGTGGGAATCATAAAAAAATGTAAGAGATAAATGTGTTCGAGCCATGAGGGTTGATATTCTATAAAATAAAGGTATGTTGTGTGTACTCATTAGAATCGCCTCCATGATCGAGGCGATTCTTATGAGACCATACAACATATATTTTCAAGACAAAATAAGAAAAAAAAAATCCTAAGTTATCCTAAATTACTTTGTTTGTGTCGAGGTTTGGGGACTTTTACCCGACTTGAGATGGAATGACTTCTTAAGCCCTACCGCCAAAGAAACTGCTTGGGGTTAAGGGACGATCCCACTTGCACCACTTTTCCTGGACAGGCTTAACTTTTTCGGCGCCAGCTTGATTGCAAAACCTCCCAGCGCCATTTTTTTTATCCGTCATTTTCCTAACGCTCGAATTATCAAATACATGTTGTTGTTTTTTTGTTGTTGTTTTTTTTTTGTAAAAGCTTGTTTTTGCCGAAAACAAGTGCTTACCTGAATTGCGACATACTTTACTAGTTATTGCCCTTAATTGGTTGATCTAAAAGGCGAAATCAGGTCGCAAATGCCGCTATGCAGTCGCAATTATGCGACTAGGATACCGAAAGAGTTAAACCTTCTAAGTGCTTTACCAGTAGCAAGTCCTGTCGGTTTCAGCTCTGTGTGTACCGTGAGGCCCAAATTATTTCTCCAAGCCCTAAATATAGTGATATCTAGAGGAATGGGAAATTTCTCTTGGGACTCAACAACGAGTTCGAATCAGCCATTGAAAACGAGCTTTCCGAGTTCTAGTCATTGACGTAAGTATTGCGAAATTGCAATTCATCGTTAGTCACATATGCTATTTAGATCAAAAATACCGGCTTGACATGATCTCCATATAAAGTGGGGTTTAGAGGGGGTGTTCATCGCACGGACTTGTTAACATAATGGTATTTAGTGGTAACAGGTATCCCAAGAAGCATGATTAGATTTTCTCATCATAAAAGAAACATGTTGGCTTCTTTAAAAAGAATCCAAGGGAAAGGTCTGCTGCTTTCTAGTCAGTAGAATAACCAGAGCTAGTACCTCGGACTTCTTGACCCTAACAATGCTTGCCTCTAATAGTTTTTGACATATCTTGCATGCTGAAAAATTCAAAGGGCGCGACTCTAAGAAAACTTTCAGATATTTTATAATCAAGTTTATCAGGTCATCTACTAAGCACCCCTATCAACCTATCAAGTTTCAAGGCATCAGTCTAAATAGTTGTTTAGGTAACATGCATACAAGGTTATAATACCCAAATTTACAAAGGGCCATAAGTCAATAAATAATATTTTTTAGAATTCATTCAGAAGATAATCCGGTCATCTACTCATCATCCCCAATCTCTCCGCCAACTTTCTAGACTCTACCTTTAATACTTTTGGGATATTTTACTGACAAGGTAGAATGACCAAATTTACAAAGGGTCTTAACTCATGGCGCATTATTTTGAAATTATTCAAAAGCTAACCAGGCCATCTACTCATAATTATCAATATATAGGCACCAAATACCAACGCTTAGCTCAAATGATTTTTGAGATATTTTAGTGATAAGATAAAACTTCCAAAATGTACAAAGAGCTTGAAGTGTAGTTTGTCTGTCTTAAAGTAATACCAGTTAGACAATAAAAGAAAGTTAAGGAAGCAAATTAAAAACAAAAACATATACACAATCTGGAAATCATCTGTATGGCAACATCCTAATTACTGACCTTAGCCGCACCTAGACAAATAACCCAGAAGGAAGTCTCACTGACCCATATTAAAGAATATATCATATACCAAATTATAATAATAATAATAATAATAATAATAATAATAATAATAATAATAATACTAATAATGATAATAATAATCGACTTTATATACAGAGGGTAACAAATTTAGTACTAGTACTAGTCTTCCATGTTCCCCTCTTTTCTTCATCTTCCTGGGTAGAAACCAGTACTAAGCAATGTGGATAAAGTCTCTTGCTCAAGCAAACAGCACTTGGCGCTTGCGGGAATCGAACCGGCTACCTCTCGATTTCAAATTCGATGCGTTATCACTGCACACAGTGCTCTACAGATATGATACGAATCGGACAAGTGGTTAGCAATATATAAGAAATTAAAGCAAAATGTGTAATTAAAGTGTTAACGGACGGACAGACGTTCTCACGAAACTGTACTTATGTGACTTTTCGCAGGCAGAAGAGATAGTTATGTGACACTTTCTTCTATGGAACACTTAAAAAGCTTTTTGTTTCTCACGAAATGGGTGTTAAGTGACGAAATGTGCGATAAAATAAATTGCAAGTGGTTGCGTCGATGTAAATCTGTGGAGACCAGTTACATACTTATCATTTCGTAGACAGACAAACAGACGGACGGAACAAACTGGCACAGGATGAAAACTACATATAGCTAAATACACTGTGTATGCCGGGGTTATCAAATGTTCCTCCAAACTAAGTTATTTCGAGAAGATCAAATTGTTGCACTGTAGACAGGTATCTTTGAAAGTACGGTAAGGGATGGCGCATGTGCGAATCAACTTACGATAGGCATGCAGAACAATCCGTATCGGCTTCAAGATGAAACATTATAAAAAATGGTCGTAAATCTTTTCAACATTCATCAAAATAGTCCTAGCGGTTTGAAAGTTATACGCCCATAGTCAGTGGTAAAAATTGCCTCAGGGAGGCTATTTATATGGAAAAATCAGGCGTTAGACAAATTTATTAGGTCTTTTCAATATACATCTGCATGCCAAAATAATTTAAATATACCAGGTGGTTTATTATGCCTGCAATCAGTTTGTGGATATTTTTTCTCGGCGAAGCTTTTACATAAAGAAAACTGTCATTAAACAATAATAAACATCTGCGCGTCAAAACTAATGAAAATATTCCTAGTGGTTTGTAAGTAATAACGTGTCAGTTAGTGAATAATTGCCTCGGTGAGGCTGTTTATGAAGGCATTAGATAATCTCAATAAATGCATGCATGCATTTCAAATTATTCTCGGTTGTTTGAAGGTTATTTTTCCATAATTCCATATTTTTCCATAGTTCATTATTGAAATTTAGTTAAAGCTTTGCATCAGTGAATCTATTTGTAAAAAAATCAAGTTTCAGACAATCCCATTGGTTATATCTTGTCAATATCTATCTGCAATCCAAAAATTGTCAAATTATTTCCAAGCGGTTTAAGTTTCATTACGTACTGAGTTTCTTAAAAAGTTGCCTCGGTGAAGCTATTTACAAAGAAATCTGGCATTAGTTAATCTTATTAATGATTGCTGAGGTTGATACATCCCGTGAACGAGTCCGTGAAATGAAGACACCCTACACCCCACTTTATATAGAGAAAACGGGTGTTTACGGGAGAATACATTATTTTTTCTTATTTTTACTCCAAGACATAGGTTGTGGGTACTAGTTAGAACCGCCTCAATGAGGCGGTTCTAACGAGCACCAACGACCTATGTTTGCAGTATTTATAAGAAAAATATCAGAGATTTTTATAAGAAAAGTTGCCATTTATATGCATTATGTCGCACGGGTGTGTTATCGTAATTTTTCTCGTAGAGAAGAGGCAGCTGATTACACCTCATATCCGTTGCATTTCTACTGTATATGTAATCTTTGGTTTGCTTTTCATCCTGGTGCCATTGGTAGACTGTTTTCTGTGAGGTCGCACTTTCTGGCCACCTTCATTAGTATTTCCCTTTGCCTCAGCTCATATATATTGCAAATCAGCGTCACACATACAAAGACCGTGTTGCCAGACGGTTCTACAAGTTTCAGAAGGATACAGTCAACTGCAGGAAAGTCGTGAAGGGCAATTGCAAAAGATCATACTTGTAATTGGTAACTTTCGTAGACACAGGACAATGAAGTATCACTGCGAATTATTGTTTCCTCAAGTCAACTATGACAGCAATAAGCAAAATGTAGAAAGTTTGCGCTGGAGCGAATTTGCTTCAAATTCCACATAAAAACTCTGGACCTTTCCAATGAATGCTTAACTCAGAGATTGCAATAATTGCAACAGTCAGTGATGTGCCTAAGTTCGTTTTGTCGCTTTCTATCTGTCGCACAATTTGTTAAAGAAAAGCGGTAACACCATCGTATGGGCCCCGCCAAGCGATTTTGGTACTTATCGCCTATGCGAGCAGCGAAGGTTCAGGCGAGCCTGCGCATCCGCGCAGTCTCGCCAGAACCTTCGCTGCTCGCTCATACAAGCAGTGAATCAAGAGGAACCTTCAGACGGAAAGCCATATCCCTGGCCCCTCTGAATGGCTGGGCATGCGCAGTAAAATTCGCCATGACGGAATGCTCGAAGACACAAATTCGTTTGGCGGGGCTCGTATAGATATTTGCATATATCCTGACTGCGAACAAGCTGTTTTTCCTTGTTTTCATCTCCATTTGCTTTAAGAGTAGTCTGAATCTTTGGAAACATACTATTTATAGTTGGTGCAACATGACATGAGACTGACCTTTATGCAAAGAATAAATTAATGTTTTCTCCTAATAGATCGGTATTCGTAAACCGCTCGTGAATTTTCGGCATCTCGTGAATGGCGACATATGTATTGAAAACAATATCCACAGCTAAGATACATTTTTGCATACAGTCGGGTGTGAAACTATGATAATAGTGGCCACCAGTCTCATGTCAAATTGTTCACACCATACCAGGGAAAGATAGTCCAACCAGCAATGCAAAACTAAAAGGCTCAAAGCAGACCTCAAAAAGTAAGTGATCTCAGGCAACGCTATATAGAACTTAGTGTTATCATTGTGTTGACACCTATATGTATCTACCCATCGAATTCGAGAAACAAAACAAAACAACCTTTTAAAGGGAATGGGAACACCTGACAAATTTTTCCACCACTTTTCAAAGGGAGTCAACTTTTGGGACTTCCTATTCGCTTTTCTATAAACACTGTCCAACGGAAAACGGGGTCTACACTTAAAGGAAAGAATTTGCTCCTCATGAGCTAATTCGTTCCTTTAAGAGTGACCCCTATTGATATGGGAGACAAAACACTTTTGAAGGAGTCGCCTCCCCTGAAGGCGTTCCCATTCCCCTTAACTTGAGAAATCTTCTCGAATTCGACAAGAATGATCGTGTGGTAAAGGTTTAAGATTTGTTTAGCTCCAAAGCTCCGCTACGAGATTTCGAACAGAGTTTTAAAAAGCCTGTCTGTTAAAATTTAATGGTCTGTTTCCATTAAATGTAATATGTTCGAAAATTCAATTTCTTAGAAAGTCGTATAAGTCGAATATGGTTAATTTCATGATAATGTTATTGGAGTTTAAATCGGCATTACGCAAACACCCTATACAAATACATTGCAAGCTCTATTGCCGAAAAAATGAAAATTTTATGATGAAAAATTGCGATATCTTTCTTATTTCTGCTCCAAATATAGATTGTGGGCACTCGTTAGAGCCGCCTCATCGAGGCGGTTCTAACGAGTACCCACAATCTATATCTTAGAGCAGAAATAAGAAAAATAAGGTATACCCCCGGAAACCCCAGTTTTACTATATAAAAGTGGGGTTCAAGGGGGTCAAAATTATATAGGCGTGTTTTCGTGATGGGGACCAACCAAATATACAAGACGTGCAACTACTACGCAAATCAACTTGAGCAGGACTGCTCATGACACAGACTGACATCGGACTGCTCAGATGCGCTGAATAATCAAAATAAGAGGTTGTTAACCCCGCTTAATATAAAGAATAGTGATTCACAGGGTTTATTTTATTCCTTTTTTCTGCTCAAAAGATTGCTGGTATTTATTTACAGCACAAATGCGAACGATATACATTTCAACATAAAAATATCAGTTTTAGAGCTAAGAATCAAAGAGGCGATTCTAATGACCAAATACCGTTATTATACACCCGTTTGAAAAAGGGTATTTTTAGGTTATGCCCCTCAGCACCCCTTCGTCCGTCTGAAACTTACTCCTCCTACTTTTTACAAACGATCAAACTGAAACTTGATATACAGTTTGACCATAATGTGGAACAGTGTATATTGTTTCGAGGTTATGTTCACCAACTATTAACAGAGTTATGCACCTTTGAAAATTTCTATAGGAATTTTGCTATCGGCTAACTCCACCTACTATTTACATCCGATCAAACTGAAACTTGATACAGTCGAACTTCAATGGCTCGAACACCTTTGGGACCTCGAAAATCTGTTCGAGACAGGGGTAGTTCGAGCCACTGAGGTTACTGTCAGGAGGCATAACGAGATACTTTTAGACATCTTTTCGGTATTCTATAATGAATATGTATGCTGTGTGTACTCATTAGAATCGCCTCATCGAGGCGATTCTAATGAGTACACACATCATGCATTTGCAAGATAAAAGACTAAAATCTCCTTAATTATCCCCACCTATTTCTTATGTAGAGGATTTCGCTAGGGGCCCAAGAATGGGTTCGACTCATCCATGGTAAACGAGCCATCGGTGTTCGAGCCATCGAAGTTCGACTGTATATAGTTAGACCATGATGCGGAACAGTGCAAATTGTTTCAAGGTTGCGGTCCACTTAATATTAATAGAGTAATGCCCATTTGAAAATTTCTGTAAATATCTCGTTTACAGCTTATTCCTCCTGTAGATTGCATCCGATCAACCTGTAACTTAATTTATGGATATACCAGGGTGTGAAGCAGCGCAAATTGTGTCAAGGTTGCAGTCCACCTGATATTTACAGATTTATATCTCTTTGAAAAGTTTTGTAAAATTTTCGTTTCCGGCTAACACCTCCTACAGTTTACTTCCAATGAAGCTGACACTTGATTTTACTAAAACCATGATGTGGAGCAGTGCGTATTGTTTCAAGTATACAGTTTCTGGCTGACTCTTCCTCTAATTTACAGCTGATAAAGCTAAAACTTGATATATAGTTACATACTATCCACCTAATATTAGCATGGGTTATTCCCCTGTCACTTTTCATTTCCAGCTAATTCCTCCTATACGTAGTTTACATGCTATCAGGCTGAAAGATGATTTATAGTTGGACCATGATATGAAGCAAAGCATTTTGTTCACCAATTATTAATATACTTATGTCCATCTTTCTGTTCATTATAGAAGTGGAGGCAATGATAAGGAATCGATACAATTAACCAACAGCTCCCATCAGAGACACATAAGGGAAAGGAACACAAACATGAAACAACAGACCCTAATGGAAACATCAACAGCAGAAAGCCAAAAGTACAGCCACTTTCCCCCACAATGGCCAACAGGCTAACCAAAATAAAATAATATAAGCGACAAAAACACCCAAAGACAAACCATAACAAAAATAAACTGCGACATAAACATTCCTTTTAGGGCTAACCCCTCCTACTATTTGTCAGTATATGTGATACATCCGATTGCTACGGGCGTATGATGCCCCGTTTGCGGAGCTCTCAGAAGAGCGAAATTTACCCCCAAGTATGCCTTCTATAACGTGGCGCTATCATAAGAATCATTCTTATCGGGAACAATTTGTCTCAAAGGTGTTCAAGTCATTGAAGTTCGGCTGCAATGGCGTCTTGTACGCCTATACAAATACATTGTAAACTTTTTCGCCGAAAAAAGGAAACTTTTAAGCTGAAAAATTGTGATATTTTTCTTATTTCTGCTCTAAATACAGATTGTGGGTACACGTTAGAACCGCCTCGAGGCGGTTCTAACAAGTACCCACAATCTGTATTTTAGAGCAGAAATAAGAAAAACAACGTTTACCCCTGCAAGCCCAAATTTCACTATATAAAGGGTCAGAATTATATAAGCAAGTTTTCGTGATGTTTGTCTTTTTACTGTTGGTTTTATTTTACTCCAGCATTTCAGTTATTTCATGCTGTCGAGTCGTCATCGATGTTTCATCTCGTTTTATGTTCTCGGAGATGTAGGACAGATGAGTTAGAAGCCTTCATGCTGACCGAACAAATTATTTGTCTAGTTGCATGTACGTATCGCTGATATCTATAGCCATTTAATCACGAAAACACGCCTTTATAATTTTGATCCCCTCGAACCCCACTTTTATTTGGTAAAACTGGGGTTTACAGGGGTAAACCTTATTTTTCTTATTTCTGCTCTAAAATATAGATTGTGGGCACTCGTTAGAACCGCCTCGATGAGGCGGTTCTAACGAGTACCCATAATCTATATTTGGAGCAGAAATAAGAAAATTATCACAATTTTTCATCTTAAAATCTTCATTTTTTTCGGCGATAAAAGTGGCAATGTATTTGTATAGGCGTGTTTGCGCAATGTGTAGCCATTTGGCCATTTTGTGGGAAAGTGTAACTATTATTTTGGCTTTGCGCCTCTGTTGTTTTCATTGGGGTTTAGTTATTTCATGTTCGTGTTTCTTTACCTTTGGTGTCTCTGATGGGAGGTGCTGGGTAGTTGTATTTATCCACTTCTATTTGTTTGTATTTAGAATAAAGCATTTCCCAGTTTCTTTGGGCTTTTTTTCCTGTTTTGTTTTGTTTATATTTTTTATCAAATTTTATTTTCCGCTAGGCATAAATGAGTCAACCGTTTCAAAACTACGGTATGAATAAGTGTTGCATCCTGTCATTTCATTTTGTATTACTAATAGCGCAGGTTATTGTCTGGACTGTCCCATTATTCAAATGAAACTATGTAAGGCCACAATGACAGGCTGATAAAGGCTATGAATTTTGGCATCAAAATAACCAGACTGGGACCGGCAAGCAAAAATGTGCCTTCGCACGTACGCCCAGCGAAGACCCAGATCAGACCGCGCGGATGCTATTGGTGTTTGCAGTGCGTTCTGTGGATTGTCATCGGTCCATGTCTCGTTCATGCAAACAGGGAAGACTGTATGTTGAAGACATAATTTGAATCTTCGCTGAACGCGCATGCCTGGACACGTGTTCGCTCGTCCCCGCTCAGACTGATCAGTCCTTCCGGAGTTCGAAGTCACATGGAAAATGAGATCATTTGCGAGAAAGAGAAAGTCTTCGGTATTCCATGACCGGAGAAGACACAAATCAGCCTACTCATCTACACAGACGAGCAACAGTCCTGCCCTTTCAGATATGGTAACCAGAGATATTTTGCTCTCATAGGCAGCTAACACAATGGTGCTGATCAGACTTTGCGGATACACAGTCTGATCTGCACCTTTGATCTTCGCAAATACCATCAACATTTTTCTCAGGACGCGGCTCAATGACTGATGAAAAGCGTTCGAGCATGTGCGAAGACTTTGTCTCAAATCAGCATGTTTCAATCTCAAGTCAGATAGATCAAACCCTTTTTGTACCATATGGAATCTCCCTTCTTATATATCGCAGGAGTCCATTTCAAAATTTAGCGGTTTCAGGTTGCGTTTTCTTCAAAATTTATTCTGTAAATGGCTGAACTTTTTGCAAACAGTGTAGGCCCTGATCAGACGCCAAGTTCTGCGGCGTCTGATCTTGGCCTGCACTGTTTGCCAATTACCCTTTTAGGGTTTTCCGGTACGAAATGATTTAAATGTAACTCTGTTATATACGTTACGACTTTAAATAAACTTTGTCTTATAATATAGCATGTGCATTTCTCAAAACAATTTTAAATGTATCGGAAATTATGCAACAAAAAGAAAATGAAAATTTTCAGATAAAAAATTCTGATATTTTTCATATTTCTGTTCATATAATAGATTGTGTAAATGCGGTTATAATGAGTACCAACAATCTATATTTTGAGCTGAAATAAGAAAAAATGTATTCCCATGTTAACCACAGTTTTACAAAATAAAAGTTGGGTTTATGGGGTTCAGTATTGTATAGGTGTGTTTCTGTGATGCACATGTAGCCAACATTGATCACAGCCTCCAAAGTCTCCATTTAGCACACAATGAAGACTGATCAGACTTTACGGCTACGCAGATAGATCAGACTGTGCGGATACGCAGCCTGATTTGACTCTTCACTAGACGCATGTTCGAAGACCTTGTTTTGCTGAGCGCGGCCTAGTGCCAAAGAAGAGACTCACGGTGGTCGTACCTCAAGTTGCAGATAGTGTGTTATAATCACTAATGTCCTTTCTGAAGGCGGATGGATACACAAGATATATAGTTACATTTCTATATTAAGACCACCTTTGGGACAGTTCAAAAGTGGTCTTTAAGACCACTTTTGAACAGTCCCAAATGTGGTCTTTGACCAGGGGACACTGTATGCAGAATGCACAAAGAAAGAACAGCTGCAACATATTAAAATAAGCTTTTAAAAGCAGAATTAGTCTTAATTTTAGGTGGTCTTAATAGCAGAATTTCACTGTATTCTAAAATCAAGATATCTTTATGCGACAAATGAAGGCTATCACGTGACCTTAAGACTGCTCCCTGATTTATTCTGCTGGATGTTTTTTTTTCTCATGGAAGAGCAGCATATCAAATTTCTTTGGTTCCTGTCTGCTAACTGTCATATGATTCACGGTGCATCTTTGTTCATTTGACATCTGACTCAGAAATTCCATCCCAATCAAATGAATAATGGGAAAGTGTCTTTGGTTTCATGCTACCATTGCTGATGACAAAGATCAACCTGTGCAGTCAGCTATAAAGCACATTAGAAGCCATTGCTATTTGCACTCTGGACACACTAGAGAACACACGCGCTTCATTGGGTCAGCAAAGGCTTTGAACAGACTGCGCAGTCTGATCAGAGCTTTTGCTGGACAACACTGTTATAAGGCGCATTTTTTTTCATGACTCTGCTCATGTTTTTTCTTGCCTCGCCAATCAGTCTATTTCGCCAAAATAGTTCACAGTTTCTTATAAAACCAGTAACGTCAAGCTTTAAAGAAAATCTTGATGCATTGGATTTTGACCGGACATGCTTAGGTCACAAATTGTATTAATTATATCTGCAAGACAACACCTTTCTGACTAAATAGCAAAAGGCGTTGGCGTCTGCTAAATATTGACAAATTGCATCAAAATAAGGAAGAGCCTTTAAGACTCTTTAATTGAATCAGCGGAAGAAGCAATTCGATGATGCATTTTTTATGGTTTGCTTCATTTTATTGTAAACTGATTGAGAGTTGAACAGCCATCTTCAAAATACGAGCCTTGAAACGAGAATTTAAAACAATACAGAAATAGATGTCCAAGAAAGGCAACAATCCATTAGGATAACATACCCGTGCGACAACGTTCATTTTTTCATATCTCCAAAATGGCTACTTTTCTGATGAAAATCCGTGACATTTTTCTTACAATTACTGCAAACATAGGTTGTGGGTGCTCGTTAGAGGCGGTTCTAACGAGTGCCCACAATCTATATTTTGAGCAGAAATAAGAAAAATATCACGATTTTTCATAATAAAATTTTCATTTTTTCGGCGATAAAAGTGGCAATGTATTTGTATAGGCGTGTTTTCGTAATGGGAGTTTAAATCGATTATTTATCTGCCCAGTGGTTCTGGAGAATACTATTTTTGAAGGGTTTTTACCGTATATGGCTTGGCGGCCATTTTGGTCATGTGACCTGGACCCCATGAGCAAATTTTGGTTTCCCCCATCCCATATAGAGGCTCCATATGAAATTTGACTTCAATCGGCCCAACGGTTTCCGAGGAGAAGCAGTTCGAAAATTTTCACATTTTCGCCTCGGCGAGGCTATACTAAATGGAATGTAATATTTCGCAAGTTCATTGGTTAGATCTCATTGATATCTATCATTATGCCAAAAATTGTTTAAATATTCCAAGCGGTTAAGTCACGATCACCAATTTTCACAAACGGGTTACGGACGGACAGACAGACCATATATGGCTTGGCGGCCATTATGGTCATGTGACCTGGATCCCATGAGCAAATTTTGGTTTCCCCCATCCCATAGAGGCTCCATATAAAATTTGACTTCAATCGGCCGAACGGTTTCCGAATAGAAGCAGTTCGAAAATTTTCACATTTTCCGCCTCGGCGAGGCTATACTAAATGGCATGTAATATTTCGCAAGTTCATTGGTTAGATCTCATTGATATCTATCAGTATGCCAAAAATTGTTTAAATATTCCAAGCGGTTAAGTCACTATCACCAATTTTCACAAACGGGTTACGGACGGACAGACAGACTGACAGAATGACACGGTGATTTTAGGGCACTCTTAGAAAATCAACCGACTTCAGTCGGTCGCTTTTTCTGCGGGTCGTGCAATAATAAACAACCAAACAAACAACAAGAATATCGGTGAAACCGATGGATGCTCCCCGAACGTGCAATAGTCGGAACAGGAAACATTATTCCAGTTAAAGAGCAGTATACTGTGTATACTCACTGTACTTCAAAATTGAGTATAACAAAACCTGTCAGTGGACAGATTAGCTTGACTGATGGCACTGTCATACAAACATCAGCAACACAAAAGTCCGAATAAATGAAAGGAAGAACTGTTTAATACAAATTATTGAAAACTTACTCTCGTACACAGAGGCAATCCTCATAGGACTGTCGCCAGGTTTGGTTCGGTATTGGGTGCCTTTACATGCATATAAAATATCAGACGGGTTCGAAAATTATATTAAAATCCATCAGCTAATGTAGATACTAGAGGGATGACAAAGTTTTTCTAAAAATAGCCACAGTGACCTTGACCCCAGGACCCTGAAAGTCAAACTTGCTTGAGATATTATCATACCCAAAATTTGTGTGAAGTTATATTAAAATCCATCAGCAAATGACGAGGCTAGAGCTATGACAAAGTTTTTTCTAAAAATAGCCGCAGTGACCTTATCCTTGAGCCCAGGACCCTGAAAGTCAAACTTGCTCCAGATATTATCATACCCAACATTTGTGTGAAATTATACTAAAATCCATCAATAAATGTAGGCACTAGAGGGATGACACAAAGTTTTTTTCTAAAAATAACCACAGTGACCTTGACCCCAGGATCCTGGAAGTTGAACTTGCTCGAGATATTATTATACCCAACATTTGTGTGAAATTATATTAAAATCCATCAGCAAATGACGACGCTAGAGCGATGACAAAGTTTTTTTTTCTAAATATAGCCACAGTGACCTTGACCTTGAGCCCAGGACACTGAAAGTTGAACTTGCTCAAGATATTATCATACTCAACATTTGTGTGAAATTATATTAAAATCCATCAATAAATGTAGGCACTAGAGCGATGACAAAGTTTTTTTTCTAAAAATAACCACAGTGACCTTGACCTTGACCCCAGAATCCTGAAAGTTGAACTTGCTCGAGATATTATGATACCCAACATTTGTGTGAAGTTATATAAAAATCCATCAGCAAATGACGACTATAGAGCGATGACAAAGTTTAGCCGCAGTGACCTTATCCTTGAGCCCAGGACCCTGAAAGTCAAACTTGCTCCAGATATTATCATACCCAACATTTGTGTGAAATTATACTAAAATCCATCAATAAATGTAGGCACTAGAGGGATGACACAAAGTTTTTTTCTAAAAATAACCACAGTGACCTTGACCCCAGGATCCTGGAAGTTGAACTTGCTCGAGATATTATTATACCCAACATTTGTGTGAAATTATATTAAAATCCATCAGCAAATGACGACGCTAGAGCGATGACAAAGTTTTTTTTCTAAAAATAGCCACAGTGACCTTGACCTTGAGCCCAGGACACTGAAAGTTGAACTTGCTCAAGATATTATCATACTCAACATTTGTGTGAAATTATATTAAAATCCATCAATAAATGTAGGCACTAGAGCGATGACAAAGTTTTTTTTCTAAAAATAACCACAGTGACCTTGACCTTGACCCCAGAATCCTGAAAGTTGAACTTGCTCGAGATATTATTATACCCAACATTTGTGTGAAGTTATATTAAAATCCATCAGCAAATGACGACTATAGAGCGATGACAAAGTTTTTTTCTAAAAATAGCCACAGTGACCTTGACCTTGAGCCCAGGACCCTGAAAGTTGAACTTGCTCGAGATATTATCATACTCAACATTTGTGTGAAATTATATTAAAATCCATCAATAAATGTAGGCACTAGAGCAAAAACAAAGTTTTTCTAAAAATAGCCCCAGTGACCTTGACCTTGACCCCAGGACCCTGAAAGTCAAACTTGCTTGAGATATTATTACACCCAACATTTGTGTGAAAGTTATATTAAAATCCATCAGCAAATGACGACGCTAGAGCTATGACAAAGTTTTTTCTAAAAATAGCCGCAGTGACCTTGACCTTGAGCCCAGGACCCTGAAAGTTGAACTTGCTCGAGATATTATCATACTCAACATTTGTGTGAAATTATATTAAAATCCATCAATAAATGTAGGCACTAGAGCAAAAACAAAGTTTTTCTAAAAATAGCCACAGTGACCTACCACTGCAGCTTTAAACAAAGTACCATAACTCTGTGACGAATATTCTAACCAGATAGCACGGATAATATGCGCATCCTCTATTGCTACTTAAGGTTCCATTGAAGTTTCGTTGAATTTCTGCAAGTAGTTGCTGAGAATTCGCGTGGACACGAACAGTACCCTATATATTCATGCAGAATTCATCAAAGGGCCATAACTGTTGGAAAAATCATCGAACCAAAACACGCAGGTGATATGCGCATCCACCTTCGATACTTAATAGTCCCATGAAGTTTCATTGAAATCCGCCCAGTAGTTTCTGAGAATTCGCGTTGACAAGAGCGGGACGGACGCACGGACGCACGGACTCACGGACGCACGGACGCACGGACGAAGCGGCGACTATATGCTCCCCCGAAATTCTTCGGGGAGCATAAAAACAGTACTTCGAAATTTCAGTTATGAAATGTTTGCTGGTGTTTATATAGTACTATGAAGTGCTATTCAATATTTCGAAGTTTCATATGAAACTACGTATTTTGTTTACTATAGTGACCAAAAATTGGTAGTTCTCGAAAGAAACGTGTTTAGGCAGAACATATAATTTTGCGGAATTATTCGGATGAAAATTCGACAATTTGCAAGTTAACGTATAGCTTAGGTTCAATTACTTTTCCAGTAATTTATCATGCAACGTTGTATATATCGAGAGGAATGATGGCATACATTTCAAACGTTGTATTCAGGTATTCCCATGCTTCTAATATATACTGTCTTTTCAATCGAGTCGACTGCAGCGAGAAAAATGTTTAAAATGTCGAATAAAACTGCACCAAAACTGAAAAGGAGCCGGACTACGTTCTGTGCGGACTCAGATTTCTAAGGTGGTGTAAGCTTTTGTATGTTTGTTTGTTTGATTTCAGGTTTAACGTTCCCGTCAGCACTGTAAAGGTCATTTTGGAGACGTTGCTTCCAATTTTTTGGGACCTTTACCCGACATTGAGATGAAATGACTTATCAAGCCCTGCCGCCCAATGAAACCAATAGGGTTTATAAGCATGGGCAGGCTTAGATCCTCTAAGCGGTTTACCAGTACTCATGTGCGGGTCGGTTTCAGCTGTGCGTGGAAGAATCATGCAGCCCATCTATTTCTTTAAGCCCCAATGAGCGGGGCCAAGTAGTGTAAGCTGACTGCAGCTTTAAAACGTTTATGCCAGCTAGAAATGGTAGATAGAATCTGATATTAAAAATATGACACTGAATACCGTGGCCAACGAAGGCTGAGATCAGATTGCGAATCCGCAGTCTGATAAAAAAAAAATACTCGCTGTGCGCCATATGGCAACCTACAGACCCGACCCAGCCCTTCCTAAAAAACAAGGGAAACCGTCTTCTGGCCGAATGCTGCACAGGTGCACAACGTTGCTTCAAGGTTGGCTCAACGTTGAAACAACGTTTTAATATAGGGATCAACCATGGTTTTTCATGCATTAACATTCGCCGGGTCCAGAGGAAGCTGTTTGAACATGAGGCCGTCAGGCCGAATGTTCAGATATCTTCCGAGGGACCCGGCATATGTTAATGCAATGAGATAACCATGGGTGATCGTTGTTCTTGCATACATCAATTTTTGATGGAAACGCCCAAAAGCTCCATATTAACTCCATATAAACTCTTCAAATGCGGCCGGCGAACCAACATGGCGTCCAGTTCAGAATGTTGTTTATAATGACTTTGTTACGCAGTAACCATATGACTTCATCATCGAACCCTAAACCGCTACGTTCAGGGCGATAACGTTACGTCGCTCAACGTAACGTAAACAAAGCAAGGCCAGTCTTGTGATATCAAAAGCTCAAAATCCATGTTTAAACAGCACGCGAATTTCATGATTTGAACATGGTTTTTGTTGTTTGAGAACAGCTTTCCTTCCATTTGACAATGGCTTTAAACAGCCATGCGCATAGATATTTATGCAAGAACGTTGTTTAAACATTGATTCAACGTTGCTTCAACGTTAAGTGCATGCTTGTTGCGTACGCAAGCTGCTTTGTGTCTTCGCTGATCGCGCCTTTCCGAATTTCTTCACGTGTCCCAGAAGTATCGACACTGGAATGTCACATCGATCCGTTTCATGTATACTTTTAGTCTTCACCCGTACGTAACATATAAAATCTTCCACCCAAAGTCTAGGGCCTATATGACGCATACATTTTTCCACCCATTAACTTGGGACAGACCCATTGCCAATCTTCGGGTTGTCGGATTTGCCAATGGACGCTTAATCCCAAATTTCTTTGAATGGTGCTTTTTTACACTTTTTTAATGGATAATGAAGATAATTTCATTTGTGGTTAGGTCGGTTCGCAACATCGACCACAAATGCACAAGTGAGAGTTATTTGACTTGTTAACACATTTGGTACCGGACACCCAAAAGGGGTAAGTGGCAAACAGTGCAGACCCAGATCAGACGCCGCAGAACCCGGCGTCTGATCAGGGCCTACACTGTTTGTGAAAAGTTAAGACATTTTCCAAGCAAACTTTGAAGAGAATACAACCTGACACCCCTTAATTTTTGAATGGACTCTCGGTATATATAAGAAGGAAGATTCCATTTGGTACAAAAAGGGTTAATGTCATTCTATCGTGTCAGCAGTTATCCAATTGGCGTACATGTACGAAGACCATTGTAAGGTCACAGACCTTTAAATGTAACAAGGGCCGCGATAGGCTCATCTTATAGGCCTTTGGAGGCTGATGTAAAACACCTAGAATGCCTAAAAACACAAAAACGCTTAAGCGGAAACTGCTTGCAAAACTGTTGTTTCATGTTTGTGTTTCTTTCCCTTTGGTGTCTCTGATGGGACCTGTGGGTTAATTGTATCGATTCCTGATCATTGCATCCACTTCTTTTTAAGAAGAACATTGAAGACTTACTGAGCGGAAACCGAGATCCGAAAAGAAGGGCTGTTGTCATGCTGGTATTTCAGTCAATTTTGACCGTTTTCAACAAATTTTATCAAGGATAGAAATTTGGATAAAAAAGATAAACTGAACGGGAAAATCGCACTGTATGCATTTTTATTTATTTATTTATCTTTTTCTTTTCTTTTCTTTTCTTTTCTTTTTTTAATGCTTTCTGATTTGCCGAGGTATCTACAGAGAAATAATGAAAGAAAAATATTCCTTAATTATCACCAGTTTGAACTTTGCTATGTTAAATGCTTCCTATTCAACACAATTACTGTTTTGTCCGTCGCAGAATATCTGTTGACTGATATAGTAAACTTCCTATATTCCAACTACCTTTGGAACTATTCAAACTCAAACCACCTTTCGAACTCTTCAAAAGTGGTCTTGGTGGTTCGTGCCTGATGTTCTGTCTCTGACCAGGCCCTTCGGAGTCTAACTGTTGGCTGTTGGTTTTCTTTTGCTCCAGCATTTCAGTGGTTTCTTGCTGTCGAGTCCTCACCGCTGTTTCATCTCTGCTTCTATATTATTTTTGTGTTCTGGGAGATACTGCACTGATTAATTAGGAGGCCTTCTTGCGAACAGAACCAATTATTTGTCTAACTTGCGATGGAAGTAAGGTCGAGGATTGCGACCGCGTAAAATCGATTTAAGCCCCCCCACCCCCCCCCCCCCCCCCCAACACACACACCCAGTGAAACAGTGAAATTCTTTTCACTGACCGTTCCAAGGCGGTTCTTCGGTCGCGGTTGATTATTTTGTCGCGGTTGATTATCTTTTTATTTATATATATATATATATAATATTTTGCTATGGTTTGTCTTTGAGTGTGTGTATCGCTTATATCTTTTTGTTTTGGCTAGCCAATCGGCCATTTTGTGGGAAAGTAACTGTCCTTTTGGCTTTCCGCTATTGATGTTCCCATTAGGGTCTAGTTATTCATGTTTGTGTTTCTTTCCCTTTGGCGTCTCTGATGGAAGCTGTGGGGTAATTGTATCGATTCCTGATCATTGCCTTCACTTCTGTTTAAGAGTGGTTAAGACCACTTTTAAACAGTTCCAAAGCTGGTCTCTTACTAGCGGACGCTCGTTAATGAAAAGAAGGAAATAATAACTGAAAGATTTTAAATACGACTTTTAACGAGGAATGTGTCTTAATTATCTTTAAAGTGGCATTTTACTGATACTTTGAATAAATATTGATGTGCTTGTTCTATGCGAGTATTCTTCAACCTGTATTTTCTCTTGTCTGTAATATTTGAATGCTGCTTGTCCTGATCATATTCTTAAATTTTCTCAATAAATCTAAGAATTTATAAATTTGTTTAGAAACATCAAATTAATTGCATTGAGTTTTTTGTTTTTGTTTGATTTGAGGTTTAACGTTCCCGTCGACAATGTATAAGTCATTTTGGAGACATTGCTTCCAATTTTGTGGGACAACTCAAGCACTGTCCCCCAATGAAACCCAATAGCTTTATAAGCATGGACGGTCCGACTCGCACCACTTTGCCTGGGCAGGCTTAGATCCTCTAAGCGGGTTACCAGTACTCGTGTGCGATCGGTTTCAGCTCTGTATGAAAGCATCATGCAGCCCATCTATTTCTTCAAGCCCCGATAGGCGGGGCTGTGCATTGAGTTTTTTTTCTGAATTGAGTTTTTGAGAATAGTTTCAGTTACCCCCCCCACACACACACACACACACCTTCCACCCCCCCCCCCCCCCTCAAAAAAAAAAAGAAAAAGAAAGAGTAAAAGCGTTGTACCGATCGTTCCAAGGCGGTTCTTCTGTCGTGGTTTATTTTTGTTATTGTTCGTCTTTTCTTGTGTGTATTGCTAATATCTTATTATTTTGTTATTTTGACAACCGTTTGGCCATTTTATGGGACGGTAGCATGTCCTTTTGGCTTTCCGCTAGTACGTTTTCATTATAGTGATGTTAATGTATTCTCCATTTCCTTGTTGTCTTGGATGGGAGGTGTGAGGTAATTGTATCAATTCCTGAGCATTGCCTTCACTTAAGTTTTGCAAAGCATTCTCACGGCCGTTGACAGGGACCGTGTTTTTTACGATAACACGTCCATGTTCTATAATGGCGTATTTCATAGATGATATCTGTAGAACTGGTGTTTTCAGATGTTTGTTGTTTTCTTAACCCTTATCATGCTGTTCACGACAACCCCTATCTTTGGAAACAGTGTAGATCCAGATCAGATGGTGCCATCTGATCAGGATCTACACTGTTTGACATTCACGATATGAAATTGTAGGAATTAATTACATCAAGTAATCTGATTGGTTCAAGTCAGAAATGGGTGTGGCTAAACTGAACATTCAACAAGAGAAGGGTTAAATTGCACAACCCGCAGAAAAAGCGACCGACTGAAGTCGGTTGATTTCTAAGAGTGCCCTAAAATCACCGTGTCATTCTGTCATTCTGTCAGTCTGTCAGTCCGTCTGTCCGTCCGTAACCCGTTTGTGAAAATTGGTGATAGTGACTTAACCGCTTGGAATATTTAAACAATTTTTGGCATACTGATAGATATCAATGAGATTTAACCAATGAACTTGCGAAATATTACATTCCATTTAGTATAGCCTCGCCGAGGCGAAAAATGTGAAAATTTTCGAACTGCTTCTCCTCGGAAACCGTTGGGCCGATTGAAGTCAAATTTCATATGGCGCCTCTATGGGATGGGTGAAACCAAAATTTGCTCATGGGGTCCAGGTCACATGACCAAAATGGCCGCCAAGCCATATATGGTCTGTCTGTCTGTCCGTCCGTAACCCGTTTGTGAAAATTGGTGATAGTGACTTAACCGCTTGGAATATTTAAACAATTTTTGGCATACTGAAAGATATCAATGAGATCTAACCAATGAACTTGTGAAATATTACATGCCATTTAGTGTAGCCTCGCCGAGGCGAAGAATGTGAAAATTTTCGAACTGCTCCTCCTCGGAAACCGTTAGGCCGATTGAAGTCAAATTTCATATGGAGCCTCTATGGGATGGGGGATACCAAAATTTGCTCATGGGTCTAGGTCACATGACCAAAATGGCCGCCAAGCCATATATGTTCTGTCTGCCTGTCCGTCCGTAACCCGTTTGTGAAAATTGGTGATAGTGACCTAACCGCTTGGAATATTAAAACAAATTATGGCATACTGATAGATATAAATGAGATCTAACCAATGAATTTGCGAAATATTACATTCCATTTAGTATAGCCACGCCGAGACGAAAAATGTGAAAAATTTCGAACTGCTTCTTCTTGGAAACCGTTGGGCCGATTGAAGTCAAATTTCATATGGAGCCCCTATGGGATGGGGGAATCAAAATTTGCTCATGGGTCCAGGTCACATGACCAAAATGGCCGCCAAGCCATATATGGTAAAAACCCTTCAAAAATAGTCTTCTCCAGAACCACTGGGCAGATTTCCACGAAACTTGATAAATAGCATCTGGGACGTACGCCCATCATAAATTGCTAAAATGGTGACCCTTGGTTGACATTGACCTTCTTTGTGCCTAGGTCAAACTTTGACACATATGCTTTTGTTGGAATATTTAAACAAATTTTGGCATACTTATAGATATCAATGAGATCTAACCGGTGAACTTGCGAAATATTACATTCAATTTAGTATAGCCTCGCCGAGGCGAAAAATGTGAAAAATTTTTCGAACTGCTTCTCCTCGGTAACCGTTGGGCCGAATGAAGTTAAATTTCATATAGGGTCTCTATGGGATGGGGGAAACCAAAATTTGCTCATGGGGTCCAGGTCACTTGACCAAAATGGCCGCCAAGCCATATATGGTAAAAACACTTCAAAAATAGTCTTCTCCAGAACCACTGGGGCAGATTTCCACGAAACTTGATAAATAGCACCTGGGACGTAGGCCCATCATAAATTGCTAAAATGGTGACCCTGGGTTGACCTTGACCTTCTTTGTGCCTATGTCAAACTTTGACACATATGCTTTTGTATTGGAAAAGTGAGAATGCATTTTATCCCGCAAACGATTCAGAATACAATACTAAAGTATAAGATATATTTTTGCTCCTTACGATAAGGCGCATTTATTGGGGGAACCGTTTTAGGTCCTGGTCACATGACCAAAATGGCCGCCATACCCATATATGGTAACACTCGTAAAGCTAAAAGCATCCGGCGGGTCGTGCACTTCAGCTGAAGCACTGGTTTTACACTCAAAACATAGATTGCGGTACTCGTTTGAACAACCTTATTGTGGCATTTGAATCTATACGATTGTTCCACCAGCAACAATAATACCAACAAAACAACAGAAACAACAACAAAAACAACAAGTATAACCAATGCCACTGTTAACCATAACGATTCAACAACATTAAAAGACCGTTGGCGGAAATAGAAAAGCGGTTATATGGGCCCCGTCAAGCGATTTTGGTATTTATCGCCTATGCGAGCAGCGAAGGTTCAGGCGAGCCTGCGCATCCGCGCAGTCTCGCCAGAACCTTCGCTGCCCGCTCATACAAGCAGTGAATCAAGAGGAACCTTCAGACAGAAAGCCATATTCCTGGCCCCTCTGAATGGCTGAGCATGCGCAGTTAAAATTTGTCATGACGGAATGCTCGAAGACACAAAATTCGCTTGGCGGGGCTCATACGACAAATCACTATTGATCAAGGGGCAAACAAACATAGCAGAATCTTCTTTAAATCCGCTCGGGACGTCTTTATGTAATAAATTGAGGGGGTGGTATCTATCTTAGAAAATATTGTTTACAGTTTAAGACTGAATGGGGAATATTAAATCATATCCATTATTAATAATCGTCCGATGAGACGAGGCATTTCTTGTCAAGAAGACGGTATGGAACTTAGTTTGGTACTCCTGAGTGACATTTACGAGAATGTGAAATCCAATTAAGCCTTTTTTCTGAATTTTACGATCATAGTAGTTTATGTTGAGGTTAGTGACTATTTTAGCATGCTTTCTTAATGTTCTATAAGTTTGGCTAGGATATTCCTGGTAAATCAGGGTTGAGAGCACATGCCACTTTTACCAAATGATCAAAGTGACAAGGCTTTCTGTACCGACGAAACCTTTGTTCCCCAAACTTGTGAATAATAGAACTAGGTGCGTTTGCGTCCCAGCCTATCGGGGTTTGGAGACATAGATTAGGTTACATGGTGCTTCCGCGCAGAACTGAAACTCAACGAACTTTGGAGTACCCGTAAACCTCTTATTAACCATGTTTTTCCGAGCCTGACAGACATATAATTGGAAACAGCCTGTGTCCAAGCTACTGGTGTAAGATTCTAGTGTCATGTGTGGGTTAAAAAATAGGCTATATTTTGACAAAAACTGTCTCCTCGGTATATAATAAACGCGTCGGAGTGGATTGCTAAATGTCTTGATTCACTTTATTGATTAGGTTTGTTCCATACTATCAAATGAGTAGTTTAAACAGGTTTCTGCTAAGGGTATGAAACGAGAATACCAAAACTTCTAGATACATGAAATATGGCTCTGAAATCAAATTGACATACCACTAATACGATTAACCATTCATGCCATCTGGAAGCGTTGTACCGACCCATTTCTCAGCTTGACAGTCAGTACTGGGTGTGGCTAAATTAATTTATTCAGCGGATAAGGGTGAACCACGAGAAAAGGGTCTTTAGCATTCAACAATTTAAGATAATCAAATTCACGACTTCTTGCATGAAACTACCTTAAGGGGAATGGGAACACCTGGCAGATTTGTCCGCCATTTTTCAAAGGAAGACAACTTTCGAGACTTCCTGTTTGCTTTTCTATAAGCATTTCCCAACTGAAAAAGGGGTTCACTTTTAAAAAAGAATTTGCTCATCAGGAGCAAATTCTTTCCTTTAAGAGTTGACCCCTATAGACATGGGAAACAAAAATACTTTTTGCAGGAGTTGCTTCCCCTAAAGGTGTACCCATTCCCCTTAAGGTATAATCTACTTGTCCGTGAGCAGCAAAGGCGCTGGTGAGACTGCGCTTAAACACAGGCTCTCGCTTATAGACTTTGCGATAAGTACCTTTTAACCCTTTATATCCGTTTGAGCTGCTGGCTTAATGCTTAAGAAATAGATCAGCTCTAACTGTGATTTGTTGAGTAATAAATCACAGTTTGGAGGTCAGTTGTAAAGTTGACAAATCACGAGCGCGTAGCGCGCGTGATTTGTCTACTTACAACTGACCGACAAACTGTGATTTATTACTCAATAAATCACAGACTAGAGCTGATCTATTTCGATTCTAACACGCTGAAAATCGGCAATAATGTTGTTGTTTCCTTCAAAATCTCACAACATTTCGTCATTGTTAAAAGAAATCCCGCTAAAATTAACGACTGAAACACATGCATTTACATCCTTTTCTAACGTTTTCGATGCGAGAAAATAACCTTAGACCGTCTAACGTCAAGGAAATCGACTAGTGACGTCATCACTTGGCAGTTTTAATGACGTCACTTGTCACGCTCTTCCGAGCCGTGATTTATTGTAGAATAAAACACAGATGTTTTCCATTGCCTATATAGGCGCGCTGTGTTAGAATATTATATAAAATGTAGCGAAAAGAAATTGTTGATTATATAGGATGTCTATTATGCACAATTGATTAATCTGAATGTTTGTCAGGTGTTTTACCGAAACACCCAATGAAAGGTAAATACGTCGACCTTGACTGCCTCATTTTACGTACACATGCTGAAACAAAAATATTATGCACGACAAGGAAATATAAGTAAAATAAGGTGGCCTCTCTCAAAGGACAGACCAGGCGGTTCTACTGGGAACCAGATTCTAAAAGGCGCTGTTGAGACTGTGCTTAAACACAGACTCTCGCTGATAGTCTTTGCGATAAGTACCTTTTAACCCTTTTTACCCTTTTGAGCTGCTATATAAAATATAGCGAAACGAAATTGTTGATTATATAGGTTGTCTATTATGCACAATTGATTATTCTGAGTGTTTGTCAGGTGTTTTACCAAAAACACCCAATGAAAGGTAAATACGTCGACCTTGACTGCCTCATTTTACGTACACATGCTGGAACAAAAATATTTTGCACGGCAATGAAATATAAGTAAAATACACTCGTAAGGTGGCCTCTCTTAAAGGACAGACCATGCGGTTCTACTGGGAGCCAGATTCTATGTTTTAGAAGAATAATATTGAAAATAATGTTTACACATAAATAACGTTAATCTGTATTCTTCTAAATAAACGCGATTTACAAGGGCATATAGTTCTGAAACCATTTGTATGTTTTAAAACGAATGAGCGACTCCCCCAGAATTCCAACATTCGAGGGCGAGTCAATAAACAACCAGCCTAACTTATTTCTGGTTGAGATCGATCTCGTCGTTTTTCGATGTAGTTGCCCTCTATAATGATGCACTTGGACTAACGCCATTCCAGTGCCATCAGCCCAGAACTGAAGAAGCGAGGTCCTTGTATCCGACCCACTCCTCAACTGCCGCCACGACTTCACCGTTGGACCGGAAATGACGTCGATGGAGTTTGGGAATAGGAAATAGTCACTAGGAGCTAAGTCCGGAGAAATTGTTGGGTGCGGTATTAGCCTGTACCCATTCTGCTCAACAGCACCCATTGCAATTTTGCAAGTGTGGACTCTTGTATTGTCCTGTTGGAGCAGACTACCTTTGGAGAGTTTACCTCGGCCTTTTCACGTATCGCAGTTCTCAGTTGTTCGAGCAAATTTGCATAATACGCTCCTGTTTTGTACTTTCCTTTGCTAGAAAGTCCAACATAAGAACACCTAAAATACAGTTGCCTTCACATTGCCAGCTGAGGGTTGCGTTTTGAACGTCTTTGACCTCGGAGACCCCGGCCCTACACACTGGCGACTTTGAGTTTTATTCTATAGCTCATAATAATGGACCCAGGTCTCATCAACAGTCACCAGACGTTAAAGAACATCATAAACCGCTTCAACAATGCATTGCATACTCATGCTCTGGTGGCCATTTGCTCGTCGCTAAGGGATTGTGGGACCCAACGGGCTGTTAGCTTGCGAATACTCAAACGATCATGTAAAATTGTTGAAAATGTGTAATGCATTCGCTATTTCTTCCACCTTAATTCGCCTATCAGAGTTCACCAGATCCCGTACTTTGTTACACATTTCTTCATCGGTGGCATCTGATGGGCATCCAGACCTGGTTTCGTCTTCTAAAGACGCTCTACCGCGTTTGAATGTCCCAACCCAGAATTTAACTTGTGCATACCATGGTGCAGAAAATCCATAAACATTGGTCTAGTCGCAGTGTATTTCCTGACCAGTTTACCCTTTCAAATACAAGTACCGACTTACAGCACGGTACACAACTTTTGATGAAAAGCTTGCTTTTGCATCGCCAGCGTAAAACATGTAAAACAAGGCATGAAAATCTTGGTTGTCTCGGCCAATTGGCCATGGGATAGTCTGGTTACTTATTAACTTGTCTTCATGCATACAGACCGAACAAACCATTAAATAGTGTATAATTTGGATAGGGCGACCCGCGAAAAGTCGACCGTGGATCCACAATTACTCAGGGAGTTGAGAGCACAAACAAATGTTGTAGCATATCAGATTTCATGCACAAACAGTGTTATGAAACTCATGTCTGACGTTTGGTTTGTGCTTGTATTGCGGTTTGCGTCTCTACCAAACACAGTACAGATTCAATACAAAAGCCTTTCAAATTGTTTGAAAACACCTGTTGGCCTGGAAATTCTCACAAAAGCGGAAGCGTGAAGAATTGTGTTTTATTAGTTTTAACAATTGTTTATACGATAACTGACCTATATACCCCCTGGCTTGGAATGGCTTCTGTGATATGATGGCGTTCATATTGTATTTAATCGTTCAAATATGTATCGTCTCTTCCGCTCTAGAAGCGGTTCCGCTACTCGCCTTGTAAACCAGGGATCGCAGGATCGATACCGGGCTTCTCCGGACTTTCGGAGGAGTCTTAAAACCGAGGTCCCGTCTCCGTATGACCTTAGCTGTTGGTGGGACGTAAAATTCAAACACTCACTCACTCTTTCGCTTCCGCTCTTTTAAATGTTTTGAACGTTAAAAGTTACAATCATCATCACGTGTACAAGTCCGGGAAAGGAACACCCCTTAAACCCCATTTTATATAGAGAGATCTTGTGTTTACGGGGGTATTACTTATTTTTCTTTTTTCTGCTCCAAGACATAGGTTGTGGGTACTCGCTGCTTCAGTGAAACATACGCAGGTCAAGCTTTAACACTTTCACCCCAGAGTTTCTGAAATACACTTTTCCATCAGTGAATTAGGACACGTGCATACATGCAAATATGATGAATAGTCAATTATCGTCAACAGGATGACAAGCCATGTAGACACTGATGAGATAACTCAGTATGGGCCATCTCATCAGGATCTAAAATTAAAGAAGACTGATACGATTAGATTCCAAACTACACTGTTTGCAAAGGTATCTGTGCCGGGATACAGGATAAAAAGGATGTTGATATCAACGACTTGACGTTAGAAACTGCAACCTTACTGTTGCAAGCATCTAACCAGTTATCACTATCCACTATCTGAATAACATGTAACTTATAAGATCGAAACAGTTGTAATTTTACAAATAAGTGAGTTTGTCTTGATATTGGTTTGTTTGTTTGTTTGATTTTAGGTTTAATGTCCCCGTCAGCACTATTTAGGTCATTTTGGAGACGTTGCTTCCAATTTTATGGGACTTGTACCCGACATTGAGATTAAATGAAATCTCAATCCCTGCTGCCCAATGAAACCAATAGGGTTTATAAGCATGGACGGGCCGACTCGCAGCAATTTTCCTGGGAAGGCTTAGACGTTATAAGCCGATTATCAGTACTCATGTGCGGTCGATATCAGCTCTGTGTGGAAGCACCGTGCAGCCCAGTCTATTTCTCCAAGCCCCGATGGGCGGGGCCGGGTTTTGATATTGGCGCCAGACATAAGATTGCAGACTGATATAAATAGAACCGGTTTGGTGAAATGGAAATGCCGGAATACATCATCATATTCCATGAACGAATCAAATGAGATGCAACGGAAATTTGCGTTGCATGTTATATACCCAAAACTACAATTTTTAGATGCACTGAAAATGAAAATTTCGGAAACTGCAGTTACGGTTTTCATCCATGATAGATTACTGAATGCATAATTCTGCAAAGTTTCACATTTTATCAAATTTAGTTCATTACATTTTTCTTTTGAAAAAAAAAAAAAGAAGTGATGGCAATAATCAGAAACCGATAAAATTAACCACCACTTCCCACCAGAGACACCAAAGGAAAAGAAACACAGACATTACATAACTAGATTTTAATGGAAACAACAATAGCGGAAAGCCAAAAGGACAGTTACTTAACCACAAAATGTGGCCAGTTGTCTACCAAAACAAAAATACACAAGCGATACACGCATTCAAAGCCAAACTATAACAAAAATAAACCGCGACAGAAGAACCGCCATGGAACGGTCAGTGAAAAGTATTTCACTTCGGGGCTTAAATCGATTTAACGCGGCCGCAATCCTCGCTCTTACTTCCGTCGCGATTTAGACAAATAATTTGTTCATTTCGCACTCATCAGTGCAACATCTCCGAGAACATAGAAATCAAACAATCACAGAGATGAAACAACGGCGAGGATTTGACAGCAAAAAATAACTGAAATGCTCGAGCAAAAGAAACCCAACAGTTGGACTCCGATGGGCCCCACCAGAGACAGAGCATTAGGTACCAACCAACATTACACAAAATAATTTACGAAATGGGGTACTGAAAAGTAGAAGTAAAACAAAGATCAGGAATTGATACAATTAACTTACTCCATCCATAAAAGACACCAAAGGGAAAGAAATACAAACATTAAGCGACCAGACCATAATGGAAACCTAAACAAAGGAAGGCCATATGGACAGTTACTTTTCCACAAAATGGCCATATGGCCATCCAAAATTAAAAGACACAAGTGATACACACAGTAAGTAACAAACAACAACATAAATAAATCGCCACAGAAGAGCCGCCTTGGAACGGTCAGTGGAAGATTTCCACTGGGGGGCTTAAATCGATTTTACGTGGCCACAATCCTCGCCCTTACTTCCGTCGCGATTTAGACAAATAATTTGTTCAGTCCGCATGAAGGCCTCCTAACTCATCAGTGCAAGATCTCCGTGAACACAGAAATCAAAGAACCACAGAGGTGAGACAACGGTGAGGACTCGACAGCAAGAAACCACTGAAATGCTGGAGCAAAAGAAAACCAACAGTTAGTCTCCGATGAGCCCGACCAGAGACAGAGCATCAGGCACCAACCAACATTATCTCTTTAATTTTCAATAAGCCTTTACGTTGGAGCCGTCATAGAATCTGAGGCCTGACCCACCGGCGTGCAATTAAAGAGGGAAGCAAAGTTGCCAACCGTGATTGGGTTAACCACCATGCATGCAGTCTGTCGTATAATATCCATGTTGTACCCAAACTTTTTATATCGAAGAATGATTTTACGAAATTGGGTGCTGAAGTCATTGCGATTATATATTTTTCTGAATTTATATACTAAAGTCACCATAAAATTCGGGTTCCGATAGACCTTGTTGCAGAAAAGATTTAAGTCCAATATTGAATTTTGAAATTAAATCAGAATGGCGTCTATAAAATTTTGAAAAGGCTTTGCGTAGTTTATGGTACCGATAACCCTGATTAAGAAGTTTAGCCGTTAATAATTTATTACGAGTGTTGAAGTCAGTTACATGACTACACACTCTAGCAAATCGAATTAATTGCGAAATATAAACGCCATAGGATGGCGCACGAGGAACATCACCATCCAAAAAAGGAAAATTTACAATCTCAAAATCAAAGTCATCACGTTTATCATAAATTTTGCACGAAACAAATCCATCTACAATAGATAGATGTAAATCCAAAAACGGGGCCTCGGTATCAGAAGAATTTGCTTTATTTAACTGAAGTTCTAGGGGGTAAATCTGACTGATCAAACCATCAAAATAGGTATTATCAATATTTAATAAATCATCTAAATATCTAGAAGTAGAGCTAAAAGCTTCAATAATTTCAGATTGGTTATCAATGGAAAGCGACAAAATGAAGTCTCTTTCATAACAATACAAGAACAAATCAGCCTGAAGTCATCGCATGCATATATTTTTCTTAATTTATATGCTAAGTCCAGCATTGAATTTTGGAACGAAATCGGGATGACGTCTGTAAAACTTAGAAAAGGCTTTGCGTAGTTTATAAATACCGATAACCCTGATTAAGCAGTTTTATTACGGATGTTGAAGTCAGTTTCATGACAAGACACTCTGGTAAATCGAATTAACTGCGAAATATAAACGCCATAGGATGTCACACAACCAAGAAAGGAAAATTTACAATCCCAAAATCAAAATCATCGCGTTTATCATAAATTTTGCAGGAAACAAACCCATCGACATAAATCCGAAAACGGTGCCACGGTATAAGATGAATAGCTTTATTTAAATGAAGTTCGGGGGTTGGGGGGGGGGGGGGGGGGTGGGGTCGATGTGAATTAGACTGATCCAACCATCGAAATTAGTATTGTCAACATTTAATTTTGTTTGTTTATTTATTTGAGGTTTAACGTCCCCGTCAACACTGTAAAGGTCATTTTGGAGACGTTGTTTCCAATTTTGTGGGACTTTTTCCCGACATTGAGATGAAATGACATCTCAAGCCCTGTCACCCAATGAAACCAATAGGGTTTATAAGCATGGACGGGCCGACATGCACCGCTTTGCCTGGGCAGGCTTAGATCCTCTAAGCGGTTTACCAGTACTCGTGCGTGGGTCGGTTTCAGCTCTGCGTGGAAGCATCATGCAGCCCATATATGTCTTCAAACCCCGATGGGCGGGGGCCTTCAATATTTAATAAGTCATCCAAATATTCAAAGGCTTCAATCATTTCAAATTGGTTTTCAACGGAAAGGGACATCATAAAGTCTTTTTTATAACAAAACAAGAACAGATCAACCAAAAGCGGTGCATAATTCGTACCCATCGGAATACCCACAATTTGTCTAATTAACTTAGAACCAAATCTAATGTAAATATTGTAAAGCAGAAAGATGAGAGCTTCACACACTTTCTGTAATGGCCTAATGTATAATTTTTATGCTCTTCTGAAGTGGAAAACACATTTCTAAAATTACATGCAAGATAGAGTGAATCTTCTCCATGAAATTCCCGTTCGATTAAATCATTAACTTTTTTCTTTTATAAGATTATGAGGAAGTGTGTAAAGCGTGCATATATCATAAGTAGACAGATCTGAAGCACGAAAACGTCTGGATTTTAATTTATTTAAAACCTCATTAGACTTTTTAAAGACAAAAGTAGATTTCTCTCTGATCTTTCAAAGATTTTGTCGCAATATTTAATCACATGTTTTTGACGGCAGTAAGACATGAAATTAATAAGCTGGAAAGTTCAGTGGTGGTACAAGAGTTGAATTTGTATTAAACCATGCCCTGCATGGTCTCTTGTGACATATAGGTAACCAATATAACGAAGTGGAGGCCATGATCAGGAATCGATACAATTAACCCACAGCTCCCATCATAGACACCTCTTGGCCTTCTGTAACACATATAGCAAACTTGGTGGCTGAATGACAAATGTGGTCATCAACTGCAGCCAAATACTTCAGTTCATAGAAGCTCTTGCTAAATAGTGTAAACATAGTGGAGCCGTCAAACAACGACGACATTGTTAGCGGACTTGTGTGCTGGAGCCAAAACGAACTTCTTGCATCCCTAATGTATTTTTGTGTAAAGACGTCTTAGGTGCAGGAGGTAATAAGTCAGTATTTTGAGAGTAGAAAGAAGACTTCCGTTTTCGGTCAGTTTGCTAATGCTTGATTTTGAAAACATATACATTTTGAGATAAACTGTTTCGTTTGCATTACTGCCACTTCATAATACTACGCTTGTATACACATCCGCAAACATTCCATAATTAAAATTTCCAGAGAAAGGCACGATTTTCAAATCTTTTTAAATGCCACGATTTGTCATTGATTTTTAAGGAAATCTTATTACCTGGTAGGCAAACTCAATTGTATGGCATGAAAATGACGCTTCCGCCATCTGCCTGTGCAAAAAAAAAAAAAAACAAACAGAAAACAAACAAACAAAAAAAACGAGGAGCGACTTTTTTTATTTTGCGTTTAAAAAAGAAAACTACGTTTTGATTTCAATTTGATGCAGTGATTTAAAAATTCAGGGCGAAATTTAGTCACTTTACGTCGAAATGTCATCATGAAAACACGCCTATAGAATTTTGACCCTCTGGAACCCCACTTTTATACAGAAAATCTGGGGTTTACATGGGTAAAGCTTATTTTTCTTATTTCTGCTCTAAAATATATATTGAGGGTTTCCGACAGTATATCGCAGAATATACTGTCGCAAATTTTTGACCACTTTTGAACAGTCCCAAAGGTGGTCCATGACCAGAGGAGAATGGATACAGGAAACACAAAGAAAACATAACTGCAGCCTACTAAATAAGCTTTTTTAAGCAGAATTAGTCTTAATTTTAGGTGGTCTTTATCATGATAACAAGTCCATGAAACGAAGACCCCTTTAAACCCCACTTTATATAAAGAAAAGTGTGGTTTACGGGGGTATACATTATCTGCCTTATTTTTGTTCAAAAACATAGATTGTGAGTACTCGTTAGAACCGCCTCATTGAGGCGGTTCTAACGAGCACTCACAATCTATGTTGAAAGCAGAAATAACAAAGATGTTATCATTTTTACCCAAAATGTATAACTTCTGACACCATGTTGGACGCCATTATTTCACACGGACATGTTTTCCTAATGTAACAGCGGAATTTCACTGTACCTGTCTTGATGCCGCTTCCTTTGGTACCATTAATGGATGGTGATCCTTAATTTCTAGGAAGTTTGTTTTCTTTGTTACCCTTTATACAGTGAAACTTTAATGCCTCGAACACCGAAGGCTCGTTTACCATGGCTGAGTCGAACCTGTTCAAATGTCCATACTAGAAAGTCTTCCAATAGCTTCAAGTAAAGTACTTAGGGGATAACTGTACTGAAAATTGTCATTAGGGGAGGTAAATCGGAGTTTTTACGGCCGTAAAACGTAATTTGCGGCCGTAAAACCGACGATTTACCTCTCCAAATGACATTTTTCAATACAGTTATCCCCATTCTAATGCACCTTTTCGGTTGTTAAGCTAAAAATTGTACTATTTTGCACAAGGCGGCAAGTGCAGTGAGCTGCGTAAAACCAAAAAGCGACGTTACATAATGACGTCGGGTTTCCGACAGTATATCGCAGAATATACTGTCGAAAGTTTCTTATTGAATCTATGCGGTGTCTATAGAATCGCCTCGATGAGGCGCATCAAGCCCGTGTAATGAACACCCCCGTATACCCCACTTTATATAGAGAAAACTGGGGTCTACGGGGTATACATTATTTTTCTTATTTCTGCTCCAAGACATAGGTTGTTGGTACTCGTTAGAACCGTCTCAATGAGGCGGTTCTAACGAGCACCCATAACCTATGTTTGCAGTATAAATAATAGTTTTCGCCAGAACAGTAGCCTTTTTGGTGATGTGAAAAATGCACTCAGTCGCACGTGTGTGTTATCATAATGGATTCTAACGAGTACACACGACATACCTCTAAAACAGAAATATATACCTAAATCATTATGACCTAGTATTGTGAATGGCAAGTTCGATGGTTCGAACTACCATTGTCTCGAAAAAATAGATGCATGATACCAAGGGTGTTCGACCTTTTTCGACTTTAGTTGAAAATCAAAATTGTTCTTCAAGTCTATCTATCTATCTTCGAAAACTGCTTACGCCCTCGCGGGCCTTTTTAGCAGGGTTTTAGCTAGTTGATTGCGTTTTAAAAAGTGGTGTTACTGTGAGCGTACAGTGGCGTTACGAAAACACGCCTATACAAATGCATTGTAAACTTTGCAGCAGGAAAAAAAAATTAAGATGAAAAAGTGTTACATTTTTTCTTATTTCTGCTCAAAATATAGATTGTGGGTATTCGTTAGAATCGCCTCGTTGCGATATTTTTCTTATTTCTGCTCTAAAATATAGATTGTGGGTACAGTTAGAACCGCCTCATCGAGGCGGTTCTAACGAGTACCCTCAATCTATATTCTAGAGCAGAATGAAGAAAAATAAAGTTTGCCTCTGTAAACGCCAGTTTTACTGAATAAAAGTGGGTTTCAATGGGGTCAAAATTATATAGACGTGTTTTCGTGATGGACCAGGAGATAGGGTAAAAGCACTTACTTGAATACTTCTGATTTTACTTCAACGGATAGAGACACACTGACCTAGAAAAAAGAGAAAAGGTGGCCAATTTTCTTCAACAACATTAATAGATTTGCCATTGAAATATGATGCGCCAACATTTAAACTGAAATCTCATTCAATAAATGTTCTTATGCCCTTCAAGTTGAAAGAATGCCTAGCAATAAAAGATAGATCATTTTACCATCACTTCCCGCAATGACTTGGCGAAATCTATGCATCAGTGTTTGTTTGTTTGATTGTTTGTTTGTTTGATTTGAGGTTTAACGTCCCCGTCAACACTGTAAAGGTCATTTTGGAGACGTTGCTTCCATTTTGTGGGACTTTTACCCGACATTGAGATGAAATGACATCTCAAGCCCTGTCGCCCAATGAAACCAATAGGGTTTATTAGCATGGACGGTCCGCCTCGCACCGCGGTTCCTGGACAGGCTTAGATTCTCCAAGCGGTTCAACAGTACTAGTGTGCGGGCCGGATTTAGCTCTGCATGGAAGCATCATGCAGCCCATATATTTTTACAAGCCCCTATGGGCGGGGGCGAAATATGTATCAGTTTAATCATAACGATACAAAGTCCATGAGAAGATTTGGATGAAAATTTCCGATATTGTACTGGTGGTCGATAGAACCGCCTCGTCGAGGCGATTCTAACGAGTACCTACGAGGGCTGATTGATATGTTGACGGAGGTACGCAAGGATGTTCTTTTTAAGTCATACTGTTCTCTGACTAAATAGGGCCGTGGATCCAAGGACTGGTCTCATTTGGTCAGTTTATATCGACGAGGTAGCACTCTAAAATAAACAAGACAAACAGCTTTGGCAAAATGGACAGAATCGGTGAAAGAGCAGTGATTCAATATTTGCATAAAAAGGTTTAACGCCTACGGATATCCATAATGATTTGGTAGCAACACTAGGGAAAGATGCCCCTTCATTTGCTTCAATGAAAAGGTGGGTGATGGAACTTAAACGCGGCAGACAGAGCATTGAGGATGACCCCGTCCTGGAAGGCCTGTCAGTGTTGCAACCCCAGAAATGGTCAATAAAGTCCATGATATTGTTATGACTGACAGATGCGTCACAGAAAGATATATAACCAGTAGAGTTGACATTTCACAGGAAAGAGTACATTCCATTCTGACAGAGGATCTAGCAATGAGAAAGCTTTCGGCGCGCTGGGTACCAAGACTTCTGACAGTTGATCAGAAGCACACGCGGCGCACATTATCGCGTGCTAATCTTAACCTTTTTGAGGAAGATCCTGCCAACTTTCTTCAGAGATTTGTCGCTATGGATGAAACATGGGTTCATCATTTTACCCAAGAGGCCAAACAACAATCGAAACAATGAAAGCATCCAGGCTCAACCCCGCCAAAGAAGGCAAAGACTGTTCAATAAGCTGGGAAGGTTATGGCCTCGGTTTTCTTGGATGCAGATGGTTGCTAACAGATTATCTCCATCAATGGCACATACTATGCTTCACTTCCGATGCAGTTACGGGAAAATATTCAACTTAAGCGCCGCGAAGGCATGCTGGTCCATCAGTGCAATGCTCCTTTTCACAAGTCGGTCAGTCATTGCTATGGCTGCTATTACGATTGTGGCTTTAAATTGACTGAGCATCCGCCTTATTCACCTGATCTCGCTCCATCAGACTTTCATTTATTTCCAACACTGAAAACGGCTATTTCAGGCACCCACTTTCAGTCCGATGGTGACATCATATTATCCAGTAGATGACTTTCTGAACAGCCAAGAAAAGGAGTTCTATAAAAGTGGCATTGAGGCCCTTAAACACCGTTGGCAAAAGTGTATAGATACTGAAGGGAATTATGTTGAAAAATAATACAATATGTCCTACAAAATTCAAATCCTTCAATATGAGGCTCACAACATATCAATCAGCCCTCGAAAAATCTATCCATGTATTTTTAAACAACGATAAAGGAGGTAGTATGGTATATCTACTGATAAAACCGAGCTTTTTCCATACAAAGTGTGTATACACTGGCGGGGTAGGCGGGTGAAGGGGTATGTGTAACCGCGGATATGATCATGTGATATAAAATGGGATTACCAACCCGGGACTCGTATATTGTGGTTACAGGTTAGGGCGGGCTCAATGTGGAGGTGCTAATGAGTACACATAATCTATACCGTTCAAAAGCAATGGCCAGAACACCTTTGGGGCTATAAACACATAACGTAAACACACCTATACAAATACATTATAAATTTTATCGCCGGAAAAAGGATACTTTAAAGATGAAAAATTGTGATACGTTAGAACCGCCTCGATGAGGCGGAGAACCGCCTCGATGAGGCGGTTCTAATAAGTACTCACAATCTATATTTTAAAGCAGAAAAATTTAAGCTTTACCCCTGCAAACCCCAGTTTGATTAAATAAAAGTTGGGATCAAGTGGGGGGGGGGGGGGGGGGGGTGGCAAATTATATAGGCGTGGTTCCGTGATGATTTGTTTAAGAAATGTTTTTGAGGAGAAATAAGAAAAATAATGTACACCCCTGTAAACCCCAGTTTTACTATATAAAAGTGGTGTTTAATGGGGGCGTGTTTTGGTGATGAAGTGTCGCCGCGGTTCATATTGAAATTACGGGGCTGTCCAGTAGTAACAAAAGAGAAGAAAAAAAAAAAAAAAAAAAGAAGAAAGAAAGAAAAAGAAGAACAATCAGATGTTTCACTATCACGAAAAAAAAACGCCTGTATAATATTAACCCCTTGGACCCCCACTTTTGTATAGTAAAACTGGGGTTTACAGGGGTTAACCTTATTTTTCTTTTTTTTTTTTCGCTCTAAAATAAAGTTTGTGGGTACCCGTCAGGACCGCCTCAATGAGGCGGTTCTAACGAGTACCCACAATCTATATTTTGAGCAGAAACAAGAAAAATATCACAATTTTTCATCTTAACATTTTCATTATTTCGGCGATAAAGGTTACATTGTATCTGTATAGGCGTGTTTTCTTAATGTTTTACATTTATCTTGGCACTGTGTTACCTTATGAATAAAATATTCGCAATATAGCACGCACTTATACTCAATAAAATCAAAAGTACAATGAAAGATGAAATGCAGATGATGCTTCTTAAGTAGTATGAAAACATATGTTCACCTGGAAATTCTCACACTAGCCGGAAACCTGGATAAAATAGTTTTATTGGCATTATAAGCAGTTTTGTAAGCATATTTGGCCTATATTCTGTTTGTCCTGACATAGATTGTATATTAGATATATACTTAGGGGCAATAAATACGGCTGCCATGGTTTCCGCCATTTATTATAAGGAAACAAAATTCGGTGCTGCATGTTTGCGATCTCCTATTACAGAGAGATTTCCTGTTTATTTCTACTTTTAAAGGAAAGAATTGGCTCCGTTTTTTAACCCTTTTTGTACCAAATGGAATCTTCCTCCTTATATATAGCAGGAGTCCATTTAAAGATTTAGGGGTGTCAGGTTGTGTTTTCGTCAAAAAATGTTCAGAAAATGTCTGAAGTTTTTGAAAACAGTTTACCAGGATTTCTGGAACTAAATGGGTTAAAGGAACAAATCAACTTTCAAAGGAAGAACTCTCTGTCTGCTTTCCTTTAATTAAAGGGATACGCCTTCAGGAACAAATCACTTTCTTTAAGTGATATGTAATCAGAAGGTGTATAATCCCCTCCCCTCTCTCTCTCTCTCTCTCTCTCTCTCTCTCTCTCTCTCTCTCTCTCTCTCTCTCTCTCTCTCTCTCTCTCTCTCTTTCTTTCTTTCTCTCTCTCTCTCTCTCTCTCTCTCTCTCTCTCTCTCTCTCTCTCTCTCTCTCTCTCTCTCTCTCTCTCTAACCCCATTTAAAACGTTATTTGTATGTTAAATAAATCACATCACAACAGAACCCGAGGTTATTTTTCACGATCATCTGAGTTGTAGTTTTCAAAAATCAAAATACAAACAAATGGTGTGATGTTCTGCTTATAGTGATGTTGGTGCCATGGGAAATTTGTTCGAGAACGTGGTAGTTCGAGCCACTCAGGGCAACTCAAACAACATACCTTATTATTATGAAATATATTCCTACATTATACCTTACTGTCTTATCATGTATTGCGGAAAGGATTTCCTAGGGACTCAAGAATAAGTTCGAATCAGGCACTGTAGATGATTTATCGGCGTTCGAACCATCGAAGTGTCACTGTGTTTGAATGCATCAGTAGACTCGAGTGCGCTGTCACGACCAGCTGTAGTTCTTGTATTGTTTCAGATTCACAAGTCTGATCATTTCACGAGTTTATTAGCTCAGTGAAATTCCTATATTAAGACCACCTTTGGGACTGTCTCTGACCAAAGGGCACTGTATGGCGAAAACACAAACACAGTATAATTGAAACTTTCTAAATAAGCTTTTTAAGTGTTTGGTGGTATTACTGTATCAATGTACACCCAATTTTCAAGAGTAGGCGTGGCTAATATAAAATGGAAAGATCAGTTGCCAGCATGCATTAGCTTTTTTATCAGATTTAGCAGACAACTGATTGGCAATCACACTATGAAATTGCTTCTTGTTCAAAGCACATTTAGCTTAATGGGCTCATTACCCCAGCAGGCACACGTCGCTAGGGCAACGTCAAATCAGCGTCCAATGACGTTGCATCGACGTAGATGTGACGTAGCATAAACTCATTACGTTGCATCGACTTGGATATGACGTCACAAATACGTCATGTGCTCGATGGGACTGCTTGAAAAATGTTAACTGGTCTAGCAAGTACAATATCTGCTGTAGCTGTATTTTATTGAAGAAAAAAGTGAGTAGTTTTGCATGCTATCTAATGACGTCATAGTTTTGACAATTTGGCCTTAAAATTAGGCAGTAAACGGCTACTAATCATGATAGTCAATAAAATATGCATTTTTTTTTCTGACTCTGTTACATCAGGACCTTGTAAAACATTGAAAAACTCATGTTAGCTTTACAAAACACATACGCCGCACTGATTTACCTCTACAGGCAATTTCTTGCAAAGAAATTTTATCTGTACCTGCTACAGAATCGTTAGCACTATCTCATTTTTACGTAACTAGATGTGTTCATATCTTATTATCCGATAAGTAAATAAGACAGAGCAATTTGCTATGAAATTTCCTCGTTGCCAAATTCTGTAACTTTCTGATGTTTGCATCTCAGAGAACACCTGCTCAGGTACTGTTGCTATTGAGAGACGACGCTGTGTCGAACGGATGCAAGAATATAAAACACGTTCAAAGGAACAGCCCCATCAGATTCTTAACTCTCTGTCATTTTGCCAGTCAGTACGTTAACAAATCAGAGAAATGAACACCCTAGCGGGAAATAAGCCGTTTAACTTCAAATAATAAAACAGTAAGAAACCTTCACAGAGGAAAAGCCACAACAACAGAGTCATCTAAAGCCAACGAAAGATCACTGAAGAACGAAAAGCCTTGCAGCTGAACAATTTTTAGAAAAAGTTACTAAAGTAAGGCCACAGCCAGCGAAGAACACAAAAATCCCAATACCTCAGAAATCAATAGAAACACTTAAAACAAGTGAAACGAAGCCACAAAAACAAACGTTGAGTTTAGTACTGCAAACGAAGTTTGGCAGTCAGGGAAAGAAAACCAATATGAGTCACAATAGTAAGAAACACTGCCATGTAATACAAGGTTCCATTAGGCGTAAAAATAGACATGCTCTACTGACATTCTTTTAATTTTGGTCGGTAGGTATGAGAAAAATATTTTATTTTTTTATTCTTTCTCGAAAAGAAAACAGGGTCGGGCTTGTACTTTTTATGTGTTTTTGTTTTTGTGTATGTTGTTTTTAATAAAATTGTCATGTTGAGACTTTCACTGTATATCATAATTCATTTTAAATGCTAAAAAGTCAGCTCTGTATTTTGGAAGTTATTAAATTCCAAACACTACAACATTTTAAGTGCTGTTAAAGTATGTTTATTTGTAAAAAGATGTAAAATGGGCACAATATGAAAGATAGAATCGGCACTGGTATATTTTTGCAGTGTTCGAAATGGTGACCTTCCTCATCGTCCAAAAATACCAATCGTGCCATGACTTTACTAAAGATCTATCAGAAGTTGTTCGATCACACTTGTCAAGGAACAATCGCAGTTTGACGTCCGGTACCATAGTCCTGTTGATGATCGAAGTCGCTCAACATAGCCGTGGCTGCACCAAAGCATGACCCCCCGTTCTTGTCTATATACAGCAGAAAGCAGAGTTTACTGAGGTATAATTTGCATATTCGTGTAAATATTATGGTTCCTGTTTTTCATTAAATCTCTACATAATGGTCTGACATTTCGGATAAACTCAGCAAACTTTTAAATTCCATGCGATATTTTGCAGAAATATATGCAATTTAAGACGAGAAGACGATTTGTTTATGCCATATAGAAAATAACCATACATACTTAAAGTGATAATGGACCTGTCTTAAGCTATTATGTGGACGATTCCATTTGTCCAGAATGGGTCAGTTTTGGATCTTTCCATTCATAAAAGTTTTTCTTCATTTTTTTCAGGGATAAAATGTCTCGAACCATGAGAAAAGGGAACTTAGCATTCTCCAACTTACATTTTTAAATACAACTGACAGGGCTTCATACATGGTCTTTTGCAAGAGCCTACCACAAGGGTTTTTTCCAGTAAAGGCTCAGGCGAAACTGCGCATGCACCTGCGCAATCTCGCCTGTTCCCTTACTGGTTCCCAGTGCAATAAGTACCCTTCTCTCTTGAGCTGGCTCAAATTCATTGCTGTAAACTGTGGAATTTTATCAAACAGCTGTTTAGTACAAGAACATTTTTTGTGTATCAAGCATAATCTTTATTCCCTCCACCTGTTAGCTAAGAACAAAGGTCTGGAACTATTAATACCTAACAAACAACTCAGCTATGCCCACCCGGTGCTGTAAAGAAGCTAAATTCTGAAAGAACTGACTTGGAATTTTGCGTATCTTCAGAAATAGATACACAAATTAGCAACCTTATGGTTTGTAATTATTCGTTCTAACAAAGTGCGTACAGTTTACATACATGTCTTAGAATGGGTTCCCTCAGTAATTATTAGTTTTTGGAAAATGTGATAGAAGTTAACCGTGGACACAGAATAAACAATTAACCTTTTCATCACGTTTTCATTACATAGTTGAACGTCGATGGCTCGAACGCCTTTGAGTCGATGGAAATTTGTTCCAGTCTTGGGTAGACTAGTTCTGACCACTGACTTTTACGTATGACGCCATGTGAGCAAATTTAGGAGGAACTTTTCGATTAAATCGCCCTATGAACCATCAAGATACAATATGAAAAACCTCTCTACACTATCTCCTTTTATCATATGACGTCGCGTCTGAGAATGTAATGTATTAATTTTTGTAATCCACTGGACTGTATTAAATAATTATGTAAATTGGTTAGAGTTATACGTACGACATCCTTAACGACGTCGCGTTTGCTAATGGCGAAATATTGATATTTTCGTCCAAACAATTATGAAAAAAAAAATGCATTTTAAATGCCATATGATAAATAGAGTCTTGCACTCGTGCCCATGTATAATAAAATTTATTTAAACTCGTCGAGGAAAAGGAATAAAATGCTCGACTAAACCTCGCATTTTATCGCTTTTGCTCTCAACTCGTTTAATAGCAAACACACGAAGTGTTTGCTTTACTGTAGAGGGGCTGGAACAATATACTTAGGCACCCAAATCTCGCCTGGAATCTCGTTCAGTTTCTCGCGATAATCCGCCATCTTTACAGAGTTCACGAGAATTGTATTCACATCCAAAAATTGCTCCTCAAAACAAAACGGAGTCAAGTCCCATTACAACAGAAACACTAAAAAGCGTCGAAATAATTTTAAAAAGCTCTTTTCGAAGACTGTTCCAGCAACGCTGAAGTTTGATCGCGGGAAAGTTTCGAAACTTCGTCACGGGTTTAAATGAACTGAAACGTACCGCACTGAGCCGAAAAGTTTAGCCGGTAAACCAAGCACCGCGTATGGACCAACGAGTTACCGGAGCATTTACCGAAGCATTTACCGGAGCTTCTCGGTAGGGTGGAAAGCGCTTCTCGTCTGGCCAAGAAATTAAAATTTTTCACAAACTATTACTCAGGAGTAATAAAATAAAGCCCATGGAATATTAAGAGACATAATGAGCTATCTGGCTACCTGTTGGATTGCTTCCTTCCAAAGATTTACAAAGTGATGATGGGCCCCCAAATCCCAGAGCAATTCGCTAGTGCTTCAGGATACTTTAAAGTGTCCATGCTGCAAACTAACTGTGAGTCACTCTATCTAATTTTAATTCTTCACATGAAGTGCACCCAGGACCAACACTGGAGCATTTTCATACTAAGACTATGTGCAAGGCGGAGGTGAATCTCAAAAAATTGTTTTGGGTTTAACGACGCGTAAACCCTGGTGCTTCAGTGTATGTCATCTCCCAGAGAAAGGGACAAAAAGAGATAGAAGAGGTAGAAATGGATAAGAGAGGGCGGGACAGGGGAGAAAGGGGGGAAATGAATAAAAGTGCAGAAACAGAAGAAATAACACCCCCCCCACACACACACACACACGCGTGCGCGCGCGCGCGCCTCTACCCCTACCTGCGGTAAGGACAACAGCCCTTGCCTCTGAGTCAATATCATTTGAACTCCCCAGTGATGCAAGATACACATCACCTTTGTGTCACAACAGAACAAATTAAAACTTTGAAAAACAGTATTACGTAATTTAGGCAAGACTTGCACGATCCCTCTTGAAGCCCTCAAGGATCCCTGATGTGACAATACTCACTGGAAGTTGGTCCTTAAGGCTGATTCCCGTGGCGATGACGGTGGGAGAGGCTGACAGAAGATGTCGTACCATATACCCCAGGGGGTATCCCCAACTGTTCGCTGCTTGCGGGTCGGAGAAACTGCAACTGCAACCATGAATATCCACTTGGCCCAGAGATATCTTGATGTCAATGCTGGTAAGTTTGCCGGCCAAGGTGTTGCATCACTCGGGAGGTACTGCTGATTGTGTGGTAGTCACCTCTGACAAACCGGGTTGCTTGCCGTTGCACCTTCTTGATACAATATGTGGGTCAAATAGTGACGTGGGATAATCCAGGATAAGTCTAATCATGGCCTCTGCCGTCATGTTTTAACATCTTCAGACCAGCTGATTATCTTCCTTCCAAAGAAACACCAGGCTGCTTTTTTGCCTTTTTTCAGGTACACCAAAATGGGGCTGACTTTCTGTGATAGGTCGTTTATGTATGGGCAGAACAACAAATGTCTGAGCATGCCACCTTGAGGAACATTGGATACAGCTGGGGAAATCGTGCACTTTGTGACATTTACCCCTACAAATGATGCCAATGGGATATGTTCAAATACCAGCCTTTAATGTCGTTGTTGTTTGGGGAGTGAGGTGGGGGTCGAACCGGGGGCCCATAGCATCAGAGGCAAGTGCACTAACCACTTAGCTACAATACTAGCACTATCGGTGTTTTTGATGTCCTACACCACCATTTGCTACTTACGGGGTATAATTTCTTTCTTTCTTTCTACTTATACTGCGATCGGTCACATTTGACCATCACTTGCAGGTGTTCATTACATACACTCCAGGTTGCAGGGTTGAAAGCCTACACAGTGACCATGTAATTATGGTAGGGGTCTTTAACCTGCACAGGAGATGACTCGCCCTGCACAGGGGGCCTTCAGTTAACGTCCCGATCCGAAGGATGGTGCACTTTTTGGAATGCATCCCTGCAAATGATGCCAATGGAGTGTGTTCGGGCACCAAACCTGGTGTATGAATGTCATCTGACGTGTCACCAGTAACAATTCTAATTCTGACCGAAATAATCACCGCCTCCGGGGATCGAACCGGGTGCCTCTAGCATCAGAGGCAAGTGCACTAACCACTGAGCTATCACGCTCCTCTATATCTCAGTGTGTTTGCTCAAAAGGCAGTGCCTTTATTTCATATTACACGAACTCTCATGTTTTACTGGGGGAATGGAAACATTTTCAGGGGAGGCAACTCCAGCAAAAGTATTTTGTGTCCCATGTCAATAGGTGTTGGCCCCTTTTTCAGGGGGACAGGGCTTATAGATAAGCGAACAAGAAGTCCCGAAAGTTAACTCCCTTTGAAAAATGGCGGAAAAATCTTAACTGGGACAATAGGACATTACAAAAACACGCCTATACAAATACATTGTAACGTTTATCGCCGAAAAAATGAAAATTTTAAGATGAAAATTTGTGATATTTTCTTATTTCTGCTCAAAATATAGATTGTGGGTACTCGTTAGAACCGCCTCCTCGAGGCGGTTCTAACGAGTACTCACAATATATATTTTGAGGCAGAAATAAGAAAAAATAGATTTACCCCTGTAAACCCCAGTTTTTCTGTATAAAGTGGGGTTCGAGGAGGTCAAAAATATATAGGCGTGTTTTCGTGATGAAGAGTAACATTGGGAATTAAGAACGGATTCGAATCACATATGGTAAATGAGCCATCGACGTTCAAGTCACTGAAATTTTACTGAGGTTAAAATATTTTGAAAATGGCGTCTGTGCACATGCGCCTTCGTGCATAAGAAAAGAAACAAGGAAAATAATAGAACTGGGACCTATTGTTCAAGGCATCGATCGTTAGCTAAACAAGATTATTACTGGTCAAACTTTTAACTGTTCCAGCAAGTACAATATCTAATGCTTTGGTAATTCTTTTTCTGGTATTTTTTTCACCGCAAACATATTTACCATATTAATACATGATTAAAGTTTTACCGGCATGTTAACTAACAGCATTGTTAATTTTGAACAACCGGGCAATGTTTGTCTGTCTTTTCATCACGATAACACATCCGCGCGACAAGGTGCATTTTTTTCACATCTCTAAAATGGCCATTTTTGATAAAAAAAAAAAACCTGTTATTTTTCTTATATATACTTGAAACATAGGTTGCAGGTGTACTCGTTTGAGGCGGTTCTAACGAGTACCCACAAACTATGTCTTGGAGCAGAAAAAAGGAAAATAATTGGTCCTGATTCGATCAGTTTGTCAAGTATCTTTCTTTCATTTGTTTTGTAACAGTTTGAGATAGATTCTTTTTGACATTGTAAAGGATGTATGGTTCATTTCATTTCTTGTACGTTATACGACAAATAATAAATAAATAAAAAACTATGTGCTATAAGAAGGTTATCCTTTATAAACAAGGACTACGCAATTGAAATGAAAATTGTAGGGTGTTCAAGTTTTTCTGTGCCAGACTAGCTAGTTCTACCTACGCGATGTATAAACAGTACGGAACGGAGCCTGATCTGGTATGCACCATTTGGCAATGTCCCGTTTTGGACGCAGTTTATCGGTATTTGAGCTTAATTTTTTTTTTCAAATGACATTGAACTATTGAACAACAAACGCCGATTCTGCCCTAAAGAATGTAAAGCAGTGGATGTATTAACAATACGGAGCGGAGCCTGATCTAGCTATGCACCATTTGCCAATGTCCCGTTTTCGACGCAGTTTATCGGTACCTGAGCTTTAAAATGTTTTTTTTTTCAAATGACCTTACTGAACAACAATACCAATTCTGCCCTAAAGAATGTAAAGCCGTGGATTTTCTATATCTTTTGAAACCTGTGACATCAAAATATCCAGCCAGGGATTTAACCTTTATGAATACCAAAGGCCAATGTCCTTTATTGGCGTTGACTAAGGGTCACTCAGATTCAATATGCTAAAAGACCTTTAAACTGATTGATAAAAATTAAGTATTTTGTGCTGGCATAAAAGCATAATTCTTGTGAACTGGTTCGCGTAATCAAACTGACAACCTAACAACCATTCGACCAAATGGCAATCGACATCCTGGTTTGTTATGCAATTTCGGAACTGCAACTGTTTTTAAATAAAAACTCGAAAATTACATAAAGTCACATCAAATTTGGTCCCATTATCTCTCCCTTGGGTGTAGCGGGTGATATCAAAGACATGAAAACCTGAATATTAATGAATATCAAATGTCAATGTCTTCAACTGTTCTTGGTCCGGTGACCTCATTACGAAAACACGCCCACAAAATTGGAAGCAACGTCTCCAAATTGACCCATATAATATTGACGGGGACGTTAAACATCAAATCAAACAAAAACAAAAACACGCCTATAAAAAAATACATAGTAACCTTTATCGCCGAAAAACTGAAAATTTTAAGATGAAAAATTGTGATATTTTTCTTATTTCTGCAGGAAATATAGACTGTGGGTCCACGTTAGAACCACATTGAGGCAGTTCTAACGAGTACCCACGATCTATATTTTAGAGCAGAAATAAGAAAAATAAGTTTTAACGCTGTAAACCCCGGTTTTACTATATAAAAGTGGGATTCAACGGGGTCAAACTAATACATGTATATGCATGTTTGCGCTATGTTATGTTCAAACAAACCCCCATTATTATAAACAGATTGAAGGTAATTTGTACTTGTTGATTTCTACCAGTGTTTCGCTGGTCTGACCGCATGGCCAAAGATAGCTGTATTAGGGTTTGATGGCTTTTTATGGCTGTTGATCTTCCCTTTGGGGTCTGGTTGTTTGGTGTTTGTGTTTCATTCCCTTTGGTGTCTCTGATGGGTGGTGTGGTTAATTGCATCGATCCCTGATCATTGCCCTCACTTCTGTTTGGGTATAGAGAATCAAGCATGCAAATCATCGATGCTATGAAACCTTATCATGGCCTATACTGCGTGTTCCATTGACTGTACCGCCGGTGAACTATTTCTTTAACTTCTTTTGTGGGTGTAATGGGAGGTGGCAGGGACAATTAAAAAAAATCCTGTCTATATTGAAGACTCAGAAGATTGACAGCCAAAGTATTTTTCAGAATGGGTCAGGACAGGCTGCAGATATTAAACATCAAAGCACTGGTAAAATAGAAATGAAGGCAATGATCAGGAATCGATACAATCAACTCACAGCGTCAATCCGAGACATCAAAGGGAAAGAAGCACAAACATGATACAACAGACCTAATGGAAACATCAATAGCGGAAAGCCAAAAGGACAGTTACTTTCCCACAAAAAGGCCAATAGGCTATCCAAAATAAAATAATATAAGCAACACAAACTCCCAAAGACAAACCATAACAAAAATAAACCGCGACAGAAGAACCGCCTTGGAACGGTCAGCGGAAACGAATTCCACTGGGGTGGCTTAAATCGATTTTTCGTGGCCACAATCCTCGCCCTTACTTCCGTCGCGATTTAGACAAATAATTTGTTCAGTCCGCATGAAGGCCTCCTAACTCATCAGTACAATATCTCCGTGAACGCAAATAATCAAACAACCACAGAGATGAAACAACGGTGGGGATTGGCCGATTGTATCCGAGTGTAGGCTAGAAAACTGGTCCTGACCAGGGACTTAAACTGTTTCGTTTAACCTTTAAATTCCAGGGGCCAGTTGTTCAAAACTAACGACGTCGTTAGTTAATGTATCGTTAAAATTTTCATCATTAAATATGGCAAATATGCTAAAACTTTTGCTGAAAAAATGTGAGCGGCTTTTGCAGATACAAAAGCTGCTCACAATTTTTTTCAGCAAAAATACCGAAATTTTCGATATTGTACTTACTAGAAGACTTAACAATATGACCACTCACGAGCTCGTTAAGCTAACGATGCTTTGAACAACTGGCCCCAGCACAGTAAGCAAACAGTATAGACCCTGATCAAACGCCATGTTCTATGGTGTTTGATCTGGGTCTACATTATTTGCCGAACCCAACACGATTCCAGGATTCTATAAGTAACCTTCATACGCAATACTCTGACATCACAACGATAAGAATAGCGCGGATTTTCTCTATAAATAACCGTCACCTGGGTTTCCTACAAGTCAGTGATGGTCACGTGGGCTTCAGAATTGACAAGCTGCTGTGCTTGATAACTTTTGGTCGATTGATAAGCAGTCGACCTCAAAAATGGAAACACTATTTTTAGCCTGCAGCAAGATTCGAACCAGAGTCGCATATCCAACAAACATGTCTTAGTATGTGAGCAAAGGGTGAAATTAGACCAGTTCACTCTTCTTCAGAGTTTACCATAGACAAACAGGGATCGCTGTGAAACACCTTCCTCGGGAACCAGCAAATGTGCATAAATGTAGCATTTCTTCACTTTTTTTCTAAGATTTAATGGAAGCAATTGCAAGAAAACGCGTAAAAAGATGTTGCATTCTTAAGTGTTTAAGGTGCCCAATATTTTGAGACTTCTTTTGTCTATTTACAGGTGTAAAATAGGATATACGGGTTTACGATGCGAGATGCTAAATCAGGAGTTCTTACTGGCGCTTTTATCAGAAGAGTTCTTTGGTTGAAACAGTGAAAAGACAGAACTGGATAAAACGGGTAAGCTTCTATAGATTGCTCTGAACATCACGAAAACACGCCTATATAATTTTGACCGCCTTGAACCCCACTTTTATATAGCAAAACTGGGGTTTCTGGGGGTATACCTTATTTTTCTTATTTCTGCTCTAAAATATATATTGTGAGTACTCGTTAGAACCGCCTCGATGAGGCGGTTCTAACGTGTGCCCACAATCTATATTTGGAGCAGAACTAAGAAAAATGTCACAATTTTTCATCATAAAATTTTCATTTTTTCGGCGATAAAGGTGGCAATGTATTTGTATAGGCGTGTTTGCGTAATGATATAGTCAACTCTCTTCATACTGAGATCCAATACAACGATGAAATTCATTATAACGGCCATTTCATTGAAAGAAACCCTTATGTCGAGAGAAATTCGTGAATATTGTTCATGTATTTAATACTGCTAGAATCACATTGCGAATATTTACTAGAATCACCTCGACGACGCGATTCTAAAAATGTCCAGGGACCAGTTGTTCAAAACTAACGATGTCGTCGTTAGATCATCTTATATGGCAGATATACTTATATGATGTCATTTCATCTCAGTGTCGGGTAAAAGTCCCACAGAATTGGAAGCAACGTCTCCAAAATGACGTTTACAGTGTTGACGGGGATGTTAAACCTCATATCAAACAAACAACAAGATGTACTTATATGCTCACATTTTTTCTGCAAAAATTCCACTGTATTAGGTATTTTGCTTGCTAGAATAGTTAACATTTTGATCACTAACGGGCTCGTTAAGCTAACGATGCTTTGAACGACTGGACCCTGAGCTTTTCATTACGAAAACACGCCTGTTCAAATACATTGTAAATTTTCCACAGAAAAAAACGACAATTTTTAGATGAAAAATTGTGATATTTTTCTTATTTGTTTAGAACAGAAATAAGAAAAAGAAGGTTCACCCCTTTTAACCCCAGTTTTATTACATAAAAGTGGGGTTCATGGGTGTCAGAATTATATGGGCCGCGTCAAGCGATTTTGGTACTTATCGCCTATGCGAGCAGCAAAGGTTCAGGCGAGCCTGCGCATCCGCGCAGTCTCGCCAGAACCTTCGTTTCTCGCTCATACAAGCAGTGAATCAAGAGGAACCTTCAGACAGAAAGACATATCCCTGGCCCCTCTGAATGGCTGGGCATGCGCAGGTAAAATTTGTCATGATGGAATGCTCGAAGACACAAATTCGCTTGGCGGGGCTCATATAGGCGTGTTTTCGTGATGTGTTATTTGGAACAGAAAAAAAATAATAAAAACAAAACTTTATTACCTATCATACGAAGGCGAGTCAATAAAAAACAAACCTAACTTATATCTGGGTTAGATCGATCTCTATTTTTTTCCGATGTAATTGCCCTTTAGAATGATACACTTGGACCAACGCAGTTCCAATGCCATCAGCCCAGAACTGAAGAAGCTAGGGTCCTTGTCTCCGACCCACTCCTCAACTGCCGCCACGACTTCTTCGTTGGAGCGGAATGACAGTCCAGGGATATCCTTTTTCAAGTTTGGGAATAGGAAATAGGAACTTGGCGCTAACTCCGGCGAATAGGCGGGTTGCGGTATTAGCTCGTACCCATTCCGCTCAACAGCATCCATTGCAATTTTGCAAACATTGTCCTCTTGGAGCAGAGTCCCTTTGGTGAGTTTACCTCGGCGTTTTTCATGGATAGTCGAGCAAATTTGCATAATACGCATCTGCTATTGTACTTTTCTTTGCTAGAAAGTCCAACATAATAACACCTTGTGCGTCCCAAAATACAGTTGCCATCACCTTTCCAGCAGAGGGTTGCGTTTTGAACTTCTTTGGCCTCTGAGACCTCAGCCCTTTCCACTGGCGACGTTAAATTTTATTCTCTGGCTCATAATAATCCACCCAGGTCTCATCTACAGTCACCAGACGTAAAAGAAAATCATCTTTAACACAGCTCAATATGACCCCCTAACAGGGCGTGCTTGTACTTCGCTACCAACTTTGCGATCCCGGGAGTGCCATTCTCAGGCTTATTATCCATTATAGCCAAAAGTTTTGTCTCCAGTTGTTTTGCTAGGAGCCCCTGTGTTGTAGTGGTTATGCTACTTGCCTACTGAGACTTTCAGATGAGCCTTTAAATCGAGGTCCCGTCTCCGTTTGACCTTAGCTGCTGGCGGGATGTAAAACACACACACACACACACACACACACACACAGAGAGAGAGAGAGAGAGCTTCTAATATCCTTACGTTTCCACGTTATTATATCTATAAGGTTTTTTCTTTTTAACTTTTACATTAAAATTTTCTGTTCCATTTCTACATTAGCTTGTCGAGATGGCCCCTCTAGCTATTGTTCTATTAAAGCAATAGATGTTTAGTTTCAATACATTTTTATGCTATTCAGTATTACCAAAACATTCTTGAGCAAGGAGTGTTGATTATTTGTAAATAAAAGTCGAAAATATCCAGGTTCATAAAAAGAGATATCTGCATTTCAAATATTGCATTTAATAATAGATATCTCTAATTAAGCTTAATTGCAGATATCTGTAATTCAAATGCAGATATCCATATTTAAAATTCAGATATGTGTATATACTAACAAATTTCAAATAGAGATATTTTTATTTTACATAGAGATATCTGCATTTAAATATAGATATATGTATTTAAATGCAAATATCTCTATTTAAATACAGATACATGTTTTTGCATTTTAAATATAGAGATCTGTATTAAATGGGTATAAATCCAAACGGGACGCCATAGCCCTGCTCTTATTTTTTCTGTACTGCACATCACGAAACACGCCTATAAAATTTTGATCCCCTGGAACCCCACTTTTATACAGTAAAACTGGGTTTCACAGGGGTAAACCTTATTTTTCTCATTCCTGCTCTTAAATATAGATTGTGTATACGCGTTAGAACCGCCTCGATGAGGCGGTTCTAACGTGTACCCATAATCTATATTTTGAGCAGAAATAAGAAAAATATCACACTTTTTCATCTCAAAATTTTCGATTTTTCGGCGGTTAAGTTTACAATACAGTTGTATAGGCGTGCTTTCGTAATGCATCGTTATTACATAATTTCATTGTCTCTTTCAGGTATGGAGGTTAAATGGCTTCTTCAAAGACAGAGACGTGTCAAGGGAGGACCAACGGTGGTTGTTCTCTTTGCGGAAATAATCATTATGGAAAATTCTTTTGCCAGAGGTGCAATAATTGGTTATATTGTGTTTCGTGATTAAGTGTTTGTGATAAACAATGATACAGTTCTCTCGAATAAAATGAAAGAACCTGGTATATAAACAAGACAGAAGTGCCCGGAACTAGGAGTACGCGGGCACACGAACTCGAACAGTGGCAACGTGTGATATCATTCTTTTATGATTTCCTGAACTCGACATCCGGTCAGTGGAATACATGAATGGATGCTTATGACTAATTAGGTAATCTGTGACGTAAAACTTCGGTTGGAAACCTTGCAAATAATTCTTGAACTCTGTCAGATCCACTGGCTTTGATCCATAAGTTTATTTTACCTGGTCAATGTCTGAAAAATAATAACTGTTTAAAAGAAACTTCCTGTTTGAAAAGAGTAACTTCATATGAAATTAAAAAATCTGAAAGGATGAATATTTTTGGCGGAAAAACATGTGTTGGCAACAAGCTGTTAACTGTCATGGCCGCATTTTCAAATTAACCAATAAATAACAGATATAATTTTACACCCATTGGCTTGGGACGGAAACTTTGTCGATTTTAGAGATGTCAGCTTTGCTTTATTTGTTGTTTTTCTTTTACAAAAATCCATTTTTTTTTTCTAGAAAACAGTGTAGATCCTGATGAGACAGTGCGATATACGGCGTCTTGTCTGGGTCCACATTGTTTTTCAATGTCCCATTTTCGGAACGCTTGGCATATATGGTTTAAATCCGGATTTTTCATACTGCAAGCGCAGATTTTGCGCGTTGTTATCAAAGTATTTTTTATTTTGGACACAGAATTAAGAAAAAGCTCCCCTCTCCTGCAAATTTCACGTGTGTATATCAACAGAGATTTTTCATGAAGTTGGTAGCATTGAACTCGAAATCAGGAAATGTGTACCTGGACACTAAAGACGCCTATGCATCAGTCTTACCAATAGCGTTGCTATGCGTTACGACCTTACAATATAGGGATCAACCATGGTTTTTCATGCATTAACATTCGCCGTGTCCCGAGGAAGCTGTTTGAACATGAGGCCGCCAGGCCGAATGTTCAAGTATCTTCCGAGGGATCCGGCAAATGTAAATGCAATTGCATGACCATGGATGATCGTTGTTCTTGCATAATGTTCAAACAGCACGCGGATTTCATGATTTGAACATGGTTTTGCTGTTTGAGCACGGCTTTCGGTCCATTTGACAGTGGCTTCAAATAGCCATGCGCATAGATACTTATGCAAGAACGTCGTATCGATGTCGGCCCGACATTGGCCCGGCGTTATTTGTTGGCCATAGATTCCACGGAATACGATGCTGATTTGTTCCAATTGCTGAGTGCTTATGTTGCAAGACATATTTTCTCTTGAAAGTATTCATATCACATTGCATATGTTGTTCTACAAGCAAATATTGTGATATTAGTATGAAATATGAGAGTGAATTTTAGGTTTAGGTCTAAGATGGTTGAGAACATACCTTTATTTATTAAGTGTATTTGCATTTTGGTTGTGAATGATTCGAATTATATTTATGTAGACTGTAGCCCATTGACTTTCCACAAAATGGGAAAATGTTTACTGAATGCATAACTGGGGTGTAAAAAGGTGAAAATTGGGGAAATTGCAAACTACGAGGGCGAGTAAATAAAAATAATACCTTAACTTATTTCTGAGTGAGATCGATCTCTTCTTTTTCGTTGTAATTGCCCTCTAGAATGATATACTTGGAACAAGGCTGTTCCAGGGCCATCAGTGCAGAACTGAAGAAGCTAGGGCCCTTGTCTCCGACCCACTCCTCAAATGCCATCACGACTTCTTCGTTGGACCGGAAATGACGTCCACGGATATCCTTTTTTCAAGTTTGGGAATAGGAAATAATTACTAGGAGCTAAGTCCGGAGAATAGGCGGGCTGCTATATAAGCTTGTACCTATTCCGCTTGCAATTTTGCGAGTGTGGACTCTTGCATTGTCCTGTTGGAGCAGAATCCCTTTGGAGAGTTTACATTGTCTTTTTTTTACGGATCGCAGTTCTCAGTTGGTCGAACAAATTTGCATAATACGCACCTGTTATTATTCTTTGCCTTGCTAGGAAATCCAACATAATAACGCCTTGTGCGTCCAAAAAATACAGTTGCCATCACCTTTCCAGCAGAGGGTTGCGTTTGGAACTTCTTTGTCCTCGGAGACCCCGGCCCTACCCAATGGCGACTTTGAGGTTTTATTCTCTGGCTCATAATAATGGATCCAGGTCTCATCTGCAGTCACCAGACGGGAAAGAAAATCATCTTCCTTTGACCTAAACCGCTTCAACAATGCGCTGTACACTGATGCACTGGCTGCCATTTTTCGTCGCTAAGGGGTTTTGGCTTGCGCATACCCAAGCGGTCATATAAAATTGTTAAAACGCTACCATGTGAAATGTGTAATGCATTCCCTTTTTTTCTTCCACCTGAATTCGCCTATTAGAGAACACCAGATCCCGTACTTTGTTACACATTTCTTGATCGGTGGCTTCTGATGGGTGTCCAGACCTGGTTGCGTCTTCTGAAGACGTTCTACCGCGTTGAATTCCCCAACCCAGAATTCAACAAGTGCATATGATTGTGCAGAAGACCCATAAACATTGGTCAACTCGCAATACATTTCCAAACCTGTTTTCCGTTTCAAATACAAGAACCAACATACAGCACGGTACTCAACTTTTGACGAAAAGCTTGCTTTTGCATCGCTAGCCATATATGAGGTTCATTAACGTATGAGTGAATGACACGATACGGGTGCAATTTTGCCCTCATGCCTAACACATGTATTGAAACAAGGCATGAAAATCTTGGTTGTCTCGGTCAATTGGAAATGGGATAGGCTGGTTACTTATTGACTTGCCCTCTGCAACCTTTATCTGGATTACGTACAGACGCTTTTTGAGCGGTTTAGTTTTATTGGTCAATGATTGTCACGTGGACATTGACAATATGGTCAGATTTATTATTAACTTTTGGTCGAATGGCACAATACGAAAAATTAGTTCTCAAAATATGAATTCGGCGCTGCACGTTACAACCGCCTCATTGAAACGGTTGTTACATATACTGGCGTCAATAATCTCTGACTTTTGCATTTGTATCCCCATACACTGGGAATTTCTAAGATTTTTTCATAGTCGTGTTAACGTGATACTGCACTATTCGCAAAACAAATGAAAATATAACTTGACAGAGATGAAACTTAAAAAGAATTAGGGGCATGTATATATATGTGTGTGCCTGTCAGATTACTGAACACTACCGACAGCGGACCAACGTCGGGCCGTCGCTGATACGACGGTTGTATCGCTGTCGGCCCGACGTTGGCCCGTTATTCTTTGGTGGCTGGGTATCGGTTCTAAACGTCGTTTGATGAACTCAGCAATTTCAACGAACTCTACCTTAAGAGGAATATTGTACCGGAGCAGGCATTGTTTAAAACGTAGCATTACGATGACATACCCTTGTGAGATGGTGCGATTTTGTATGGCTCCAAAGTAAGCATTTTGCTAATGAAAATGTTTGAAAGTTAACTTCCTTTTTAAGGGAACTATCGTCTGCCCCTGTCCTTACGATAACACACCCGTGGGGCATATTTTTATTTCATATCTCGAAACTGATTTCTTTTCCAAGGAAAATTTGTCATATTTCTCTTATTTATAATCCAAACATGGGTTGTGGTGTTCGTTAGAAGTACCCACAACCAATGCCATGAGGCTGATCAGAATCTTCGTTGTGCGCTCTAAGGATAACCACCGGCCCTGTGCTCCTTCATGCAGGACGAGAAGTCTCTGGTCAGACTATATGGATGCGCGGGCTTATCTGATTCTTCGCTAGGCTCTCACGTAAATTGTAGCAAATGCTGTGCCCCGGCTCAAATATCAAAACAATTCAAATGTTGCACACTGGAGTGTAATCATAATGAATGGAATGGAGAATATCATAAACTCCTCCGCCTCAATATTTCCGTTTTATTGTTTTGATTATATAGATGGCAAATAATTTCAGTCATCAAAAAATCATTATACAGCGTTATCCTTCTTGGAGTTCAAGTATAAGCATTTTGAGATTAAAATTTAATATATGTTCTAATTTATACTCTTTAGGAGAACGGGAACACCTGGCAGATTTTTCCGCCATTTTTCAAAGGGAAACAACTTTCTGAACTTCCTGTTTGCTTTTCCATAAGCCCTGTCCCACTGAAAAAGGGTGTACTCTTAAAGGAAAGAAATCTTTCCATGTAGAGTTGACCCCTATTTACATGGTAGACTAAAATACTTTTGCAGGTGTTGCCACCCCCCCCCCCCGAAGGCGTTCCCATTCCCCTTAACAGATCGTAACGAGTACATCGGCTTAGCTATACAAGTCTGTCCTCTGCTGTCGTCATTGTCTTTAAGTTCTCATTCACCGTTATCAAAATGAACCTTACTGAGTCTCTTTTCTAATGGGTCACTTATTACCCCTTTTGGGAGTCATGACAGAGCAAATGGGATTCAAGATTGGTCTGGACAAAAAACATTAGAAGTCAAATTTTAGAAATCGGGTTGCTCTTTGTATGGCTTATGCTACAGAATATTCAAACGTAGAAGGCAATCACTTTTTTTTTTGTTTTCAAAGAAAATTAGGCATGCTATTGCAGGTAATTCGTCTGCTGGACAGAAGGCTCACATGTAATGTACAGCCTCATTACGAAAACATGCCTTTACAAATACATCGTAAACTTTATCATCCAAAAAATGAAAATTTTAAGATGAAAAATTGTGATATGTTTCTTATTCCTGCTCAAAATATAGATCTATATTTTAGAGCAGAAATAAGAAACAGAAGGTTTACCCCTGTAAACCCCAGTTTTACTATATAAAGGTGGGGTTCAAGAGGGTCGAAATTAAATAGGCGTGTTTTCGTGATGACATGTAATGTCAAGCCTTATTTTCTTGTAATGTCAAGCATACCAAAACAAGTCATCTTGTAACCATTCTTCTGACTGCACGATTAAAATTGCACGATTAAAAAAGTAACACATGCATATGAGCATGCGCACTTTGACAATTCAGCCTTGCATCACGAAAACACACCTATATAATTGTGCACCCCTTGAACCCCACTTTTATATAGTAATACTGGGGTTTCCGGGGGGATACCTTATTTTTCTTATTTCTGCTCTAAAATATAGATTGTGGCTACTCGTTAGAACCGCATCGATGAGACGGTTCTAACGAGTACCCACAATCTATATTTTGAGCAGAAATAAGAAAAATATCGTAATTTTTCATCTTGGAATCTTCATTTTTTCGGCGATTAAGGTGGCAATGTATTTGTATAGGCGTGTTTTCGTAATGGGTACTGGGCCAGACAATTTTAGATAAGTTATTACTTTACAAAGAAAATAATGCTTTTCATTTGGTGTGAATGGTCTGCCTTTGCGACGACTCACGCGAAATGTCAAGCAATTTTCTTCGAAAACTTATAATATATGTAGAATGTCATTTGCTATGTTTGGCTTGTTACTTAAAGGGTTAGTTACGTTTTGATGTTATGGATCATAGATGTTCGATTCTTATGAGAAGTTGCTAAAAAGATATGAATGTTACGTTTAGATGTGTTAAATGCCTGAATAAAAAGGGAAAGTTGCATTGTTTGTACTCAGTTACATACCTTAATACATAATATACTGACCGGAAAGAGGGCCCCCGCCCATAGGGGCCTAAAGAAATATATGGGCTGCATGATGCTTCCACGCAGAGCTGAATCTGACCCGCACACTAGTACTGGTAAACCGCTAAGAGGGTCTAAGCCTGTCCAGGAATCGCGGTGCGAGTCGGACTGTCCATGCTAATAAACCCTATTGGTTTCATTGGGCGTCAGGACTTGAGATGTCATTTCATCCCAATGTCGGGTAAAAGTCCCACAAAATTGGAAGCAACGTCTCCAAAATGACCTTTTACAGTTTTGCCGGGGACGTTAAACCTCAAATCAAACAAACAAACAAACAAACTGACCGGAAATAGAAATAGTACACTTTTTAATGGTCTATCCTGACATTAAATATGGATAATTCAAGCAAAAATTACCGATTAAGGGTTTGGCTATCTACAGACATAAATCCTGTAAAAACTAAAAGGAAATCTGGTGTTTAAATACATGTAAAAGTTTTTGGGGAAAATTTAAAAAAGTACATTTTGCTCAAAATCTGTTCGTAATCGTACTTTGACAACAACGTTTTTAGTATACGTAATAAAACAAAAGCAAGAAATATAAAAGAAGATAACTTAAAAAAAAATGGAGAAACAAACATTTCATTGAAAACTCCAAAACAGAGCATTTTTCAGCGAAAATTTCAAATGATTTTTCAAGCCAAGAAACGACCCAAAAACGCCTTCATTCGTTTAAGTTTCTTCATTTTTTGTCTCATTATTGATTACAACAATAACCGCAATCCGAATTGCCATACTTTTCGCTCACTTCCGGTCATTTAAAGGTCGATAACATTTCAACCATTGCGAAAATTTTGATTTCGTAAACAATATTCCCAACGTTAGATGGTGACTAACAACTGGTAAAAATGAGAATCACATGCACGACACAAAATGTTTGACTCAATAGAAACTTTATCTTTGGCCTTACCCGTTGAATCACAGCTATCATTAAACATTTAATGTCACTATTGATAATTTATATAGCTGAAATTCAAGGTTCATTTAAATGTTTTCCCAGAGACAATTTAACCCTTAAGACGCCGATGAGAACTACATCTGAAAATGATGTCTGCTGATTTTTTTTTTTTGCAAACTTTTTAAACATAGTTTTGCAAACAAGCGAACAGTGTGGGCCAAGGTCAGACTGCTCAGTCTGATTTTGGTCCACACTGTTTGCAAAAGTACTTTTAAGTTAACCGGCAGACGGTAAAGCAGATGACAATAGTCGTGATTGGCATTTTATGGGTTAAAAGTGCTGTATAGTTTCTATTTCCGGTCAGTATAGAAGTAAAGGCAATGATCAGGTATCGATACAACTACCAAACACCTCCCACCAGATACACCAAACGAAAGAAACAAGAACATGAAATAATAAAACCTTGATGAAAACATCACAAGCCGAAAAGGCAACAGGGACAGCTACTTTCCCACAAAAAGGCCAAAATGTCTATCCAAAATACAAAAAAATATAAGAAAATACATACATGCAAAGACAAACTATAACACAATAAACCGCGACAAAAGAACGGCCTTGGAATGGTCAGTAAAAAGTATTTCAACTGAGGTTTAAACTGTTTATATATGGCCATGAACTTCGCCCTTGGTTCTGTGGTGGTTTATACAAATAATTTGTTCGGTCCGCTTGAAGGCAGTGCTATATCTCCGAGAACATAGAAATCAAACGACTACAGAAATGAAACAACGATTGGGACTCTAAAGCATGAAATAACTGAAATGCTGGAGCAAACGAAAACCAACAGTTTGACTCGGGTCATCCGACCAGAGACAGAGAATCAGGTACCAACCAACATTTCCGAAAACAAAAAGTAAGTCTTCACGTTGGAACCGCCATAAAGCTTGAGGCCCGAACCGCCGGAATGCAAATAAAGAGGCAACGTTAACAACCGAGATCGGGTTAACTACCATGCATGCAGTCTGTCGTATAACATGTATATTGTACCCAATCCTTTTATATCGAAGAATGATTTTACAATATCAGCATTGAAATCATTGCAAGCATATATTAAATAAGTCATCATAAAATTCGGGTTCCGATAGAGCTCGTGGCAGATGAGATTTACGTCCAATATTGAATTTTGAAACTAAATCGGAAGGACGTCTATAAAACTTAAAAAAGGCTTTTCGTAGTTTATGCTCCGATAACCCTGATTTAGAATTTTAATTGTTAAAACCTAGTACCATTGTAACCAAGTCAGTTACATGACTAGACACTGTCAAATCGAATTAATTGCGATTATTAACATCGCAGGAGAAACATCACCATGATCAAAGAAAGGAAAATTTACAACCTTAAAAAGAAAATCATCGCGTTTATCAAAAATATTGCAGGAACCAACCCATCTACAATGGATAAATGTAAATCAAGAGGGCTTCGGTATCAGAAGAATCTGCTTTATTTAACTGAAGTTCTGGAGGGTAAATTCGACTGATCAAAATAGAAGTGAAGGCAATAATCAGGAATCGATACAATTAACCCAAAGCTCCCATCAGAGACACCGCGGGAAAGAAACACAAACATGAAACAACTAGACCATATAGGAAACACCACTAGCGGAAAGCCAAAAGTACAGTTACTTTCCCACAAATGGCAAATTGGCTATCCAAAGCAAAATACTATAAGCGATACACACTCAAAGACAAACCATAACAAAAATAAACAACGACAAAAGAACCGCCCGGAACGGCCAGTGAAACGAACTCCACTGGGTGGGGGTGGAGGGGGGGGCAAAAGAGACCTCACGTGGCCACAATCCTCGCACCTACTTCAGTCGCGATTTAGACAAATAATTTGTTCCGTCCGCATGAAGGACTCCTAAAATTTATAATCCATCGAAGAAGGTATTGCCGATAAGTTGTAAATCATCCAAATAGCTGGACGTCGAGCTAAAAGCTTTAGTGATTTCAGATTGGTTTTCAACAGAAAGGGACACCATGAAGCCTCTTTCATAACATAATAAGTCAGCCACAATGGCTGCGCAAATTCGTCCCATTGGAATACCCACGATTTGTCTAAATAACGTAGTGCCAATCTTATACACATATTGTCAAATAGAAAGGTGAGAGCTTCACAAACTTTCTGGCATATCAGTATACACCTATCACTATTTTCAACAGAGGTGGGGTGGAGGGCATACCCTGGGAATTAGACAACCAATAATCTCGACCCTCAGGAATTTGGCCAACATCTTGTATTTTTGGGCGCGAATGGCCCAAGGGATGTATTTGATTTTTGTCAAGGCCTTTCAATGTTCCAACAGTACAAGCGCAATGCGCAATCACAGTCAGTTTTGACTAACTGAATTTTTTTAAGGTAACCGCGGAGTCAGTTATCCCACTTTGCAATCCATATACAGGAAAAGGTCCCCATTCGGAACTGTCTCGATTTGTATCGCTAAACTACGTACCTTCTGTTTGTTTCATTATGCCGTTATAAATCACTCTGCAAGGCATTTGTCTTGAAAAAAAAAGAAACAGGTGTCCCCTTATTTATTTAAAATAGTCTCTGAGAAAACCCAAGAAAAAAATGAAGTCAGATATTATTTCTATCTTGTGTAGTAAAACAAATACTGCTATGAGAGATTATGATATAATATTATACTATTATATGACCGTTGTTTCTAGCGGCGCTCTCTAGCGATAGGTGGTGTGGGTTACCCACAGGAAAATGTCTGCGCAAATAAGGTAGAACCCCATCCCCAAGGTAACGTGTCTGTGAAATGAAAAACGCAACATTATGTAGAGAAAAACGAGGTTTACCCGGGCAAAACTTTATTTTTTCTTATTTCAAGTCCAAAACAAAGATTATAGACCCAAGTTTTCCACAGAACCGTGGTTCTTACGAGCATCAACATAGTATGAGCATGAAAATGAAACATATATGCCAACTGTAGTCACGAAATAATGCAACTTTTCAGAATGCGTTATCTGACATCACTTAAATATGCTTATATTATTCTGATCCCCTTAAACCCAATTTTTATACAATAAAACTGGGGTTATCAGGGGTATACATTATGTTCCTTATTTCTGCTTAAAACATTGGTTGTGGATAGTCTTAGAACCGCCTCGGTGAGGCAGTTCTAGCGAGTTTCCATAATCTATGTTTTGAGCAGAAATATGAAAAATATCAGAATTTTATCTGAAAATTTTCAATTTTTGGTGGTAAAATTTTCAATATATTTGAATGGGTTTTTCTTTTTCGTAAAGCCGTGAGCTACATTTTGAATATCCATTTTAAAAGCACACATACGCGCTTATAGAGTCTCTTTCATGACGTTGAAAATGACATTTTTTCCAGGAGAAAATGTTGAAGTTTTTTTTTTTTTCACAGTTCTTTTTTAACAAAGGCTGTGGTTGTTTCGAAGGAGCACCATGTTAAACTTCTCGGACCAGACGTGTGAAAATAAGAAAATGTAAATTTTGTGAAAAATAGATTAGTGAAAGCAATGATCAGGAACCGATACAATTAACGCACAGCTCCCATCAGAGAGATCATAGGGAAAAAAGGACAGATACAAAACAACCAGACCCTAATGGAAACTTCAATAGCGGAAAGCCATAAGGAGAGTTCCATTCTCCACAGGATGGCCAATTGGCTATCAAAAACAAAATAATATAAGCGATACACACACTCAAAGACAAACTATAACAGAAATAAACCGCGACAGAAGAACCTTCTTTGAACGGTCAGTGAAACAAATTCCACCGGCGGGCTCAAATCGATTTTACGTGGCCACAATCATCGCCCTTATTTTCGTCGCGATTTAGACAAATAATCAGTCCGCAATGAAGGCCTCCTAACTCATCAGTGTAACGTCTCCGTGAACACAAATATCAAACAACAAGAGAGATGAAACAATGGTGAAGATTCGACAGCAAGAAACCACTGAAATGCTGGAGCAAAAGAAGACCAACCGTTAGACTCCTATGTGCCGGACCACATGCAGAGCATTAGGCACCAACCAACATTACATAAAATTAGAAACTCTCTTATTATCAGAAAGCCTTTACACTGGAAACATCATAGAATCTGAGGCCTGACACACTTTTCTCTGTATAAAGTGGGGTTCATTAGGAATTTCATTTACACGATGAATGTCACATGGAACATCATCAGTACTTCCATGGAACGTAAGCCTGCGATATGGATGTCAATATGTCATAAAAGCTCTGAAGTAGATAACAAAGCAAACGGGAGCGGAAAGTCTGTTTCGAATTTAGGAGCGTAGGACGAATTTTGGCGTTTCCTCTCTGAAATGGGTTAGGTGGAATAGCTATAAACCTTCTGTGTAATTAATGCTTATCCCAATGAAAACGATCACCCCTACCTGGCCAGAATCTACACTGTTTGTCATGCAGTTTGAAAATCGAATGAATGCATTATATCAAGGAATTTGACAGGAGATAGTAAGAAATGAATGTAGCAAAATTAATTTATTCAGCATGATAAGTGTTAATTTTATCGCCCTTATCAATGGAGGACTTCTCGTAATGAACACAATAATTTATGCCGGGGCACAGCATTTCCTACAATTTACATGTGCGACCAGGAAGAATTAGATCAGCCTGCGCATCAATGTAGTCTGACCAGGGATTTCTCTTGCTGCATGAAGAAGCATTGTGCCCTCTTAGCTATCCTTCGAGCGCACAGCGAAGACTCTGATCAGACTGCGCGGATGCGCAGGCTGGTCTGAGTCTTCGCTGGGCGCACATGTCTTATTGTAGGTTTTGTCGTGCGCTGGCTCATTTATGTTACAAAAGTAGTTTCTTTACTTGAAGAGTAGGAAACATGAAAGTCACCACCCTTGAAGAAATAGGAGATCATGTTTCAGGTGTATCGGTATCGAGAAAGAACAAGGTATTGATCGCAATCAGATGATGATGATGATGATGATGATGATGATGATGAACATTATCGACAAGGAGGTCGATGTCATCCATCATATCTGACCCATTCGCCTTATCACAGACGCACAGAATCCCACATCCGGTTTGATTGAGTTGGTTACCTGCAGGTGGACCAACTATATGTAAATAATATTATAACCTACAGTGAATGTTGTGCCCATAGAATCGAAATCGATTTAAACTACCCAGTAGTCATAATGGGATGAACACCCGTGCGACATAGTGCAATTTTCACATCTCCGAAAGAGCCACTGTTCTAATAAAAGTCCGTGATATGATTCTTATTTATATTGAAAACAAAGGCTGTGAGTGCTCGCTTGAAATGCCTCAATGAGGCGAGTAACTAGCGAGTAACATAATCACTACACCACAGAGGCTTCTAAAGTGAATCCAGAAAATGCTTCAAAAAGTTGGGGTATGCTAGGAAGAAAACCCCATCCAAAACCTATAAGCATGTTCATACAAAAATAATACTAAACATAGATTTAACATACCGGCAAAGTTTTTGCGTTTGGCTCGGCACAATGTTGTGGGTTTGACCTGCTGCTAATATTACGATTATTTTTCAGGTTTATTTATATCTATAAACACTACAGGAAAACAATGCATACCCGTGCTAGCTTGCTAAAATTGTGAGAAGTATAGATACTAGCAACACTTATGGTCATGCAGCAAATTCCAGCAGAACATTGGTTTCCGTTACAATTGCATTTCCTTGGGGAAAAATGATGAAACTTCCCTACAGATCAATGGTATAACTCCCGTCAGTACGGATATCCACAACATTGAGATTGGCATGAAAAATATATATGGCACTATTTGGCGCTTGACGACTTTTTAGGCAAAACTATATGAAAATCAGACTTATAGCGGCCAACTGTTTGGCGAATAATTTCCCAACTAACCACTCATGCATACAACGCATGATATATGCACAATTTGTGCGTGGAGCTGCATATTTTTCCTACCATATTTTCACCTAAAATTCTTTAGTCGCGCTGCTTTGCCATATGTCATAGGCTACTTTGGTCTTGTCTTATTTTCCCATAACATGTCCCTGACTTATCCTTTATGTGAGCCCTATTACGTGAATATTCCCTAAGGTAGTCCCCTGGTCATTAACTCTGTGGTCCCGTCGTGGTAATCTGTAGTCCCGTAGTCGGTGGATTTAGGTACTGTAGATTATCATCTTGTATTCACGTCGTTTCATGTAATTGTATTGAACAATTCATGTATCATCATATCTCACATATAATTGGAATATCTCATCAATAAATATATTATTTGAATATATTTGTTACAGGTATGTTTTGCTTTATATCATTTTAATCAATGAGTGTAACATCGGGTCATTATAGAATGTGTAAGTCATTATTTCTGAATATTTTATTCCTTTCATTGTATTGTTTACATACCTGGAAACTGTCATAGCTGCCAGGTAAACATACATGTATACCGTCCATCATAACATGACTTGTAGATTATCATCTTGTATTGACGTCGTTTCATGTAATTGTATTGAACAATTCATGTATCATCATATCTCACATATATTTGGATTATCTCATCAATAAATATATTGTTTGAATATATTTGTTACAGGCTCTTATTTATTCCGGAGAACCCATGTTGTTGCCGGCTGGTAGCTCTGCGTTCCAGCGCTGGGAAGAGGTGACTTCGACATTGGTGGCCAGTTGTGTTTGTATGATGGAGTCGATTTGATGCAGAATCCAAGAGTTCCAGAATGATTCCGACCCGGGATATCGATGTTTACTTCGTGTGTGACGTCACTGGGACTGTGTTTACCTCGTGAAGGAATTCCTGTGTTGTTTACTCTAAACACGTGTTTTCTATTTGTGGGCCCTCGCGTATTGTGACATTGTATTCATCTGTGGATCATCAGGAATCAACGATGGAATCAACGTCATCATTCTACATGTGTGCTGAGTAACTGAGGAACTTACGATCATATTTCATGATCTGACACTTTGTGTATTTAGTTGTGATTATTTGTGTTTTGTTAGGATGGACGGATTAGTTTTATTCAGGTACGATTTTACTATACCTTGTGTCATCATCTTTTATTGACATGTATATGCTGATGTTATGATAGGTTGCTCGTTTTCCGTTTACTTCGTTTACATGTGAAGACCCTGATCAGAGTGTCTAGTAGAACATTCGTTGTGTTGACAAGCGTTTCCGTGTGCTAGAAAGATGTCAACTGTAGAATTTCATTGAAATTTTCCATTTGACAGTCTTCATGCATATGTACATTATGTAGGCGTGTCCGTTTTGTGTACACACTGGATCGTTTGTTTACACACCGCTTGAAAACGATAAATTGTATTTTTCACCTCATTTTCATCGTTGTCATCTTTTGTGCATCTGTTCATCATTCATCCTGCACCTAACATTTCCTCTGTAGTGATAGGAGTTGTATAATTGTGTAGGATTAGTGAACTTCGGTTTCTGTCTGTTCGTCCCATTCCCCACCCAAAGGTCTGCCTTACCATGTCACGTGTGTCATTCCCATAGCAAAAGCCAGGTCACCCGAATAATTTCCACAAATAGGCAATTGAACATACTTCAACATTATTATCGTACAACATTGTTAGAAAGTTTGAAAAATGTTGTTTTATAATTTCTGAAAATGTTAACTTAGTCAAATTTCGGGGATTTTTCCAGTATAGGTGGAGTCCTGTTCCCGGCGTATCGTGTGTTATTGTTATATATATAATATAACCTTTTGTCCGATATGTATCGGATTAGTCGTGATAGTAAAGTCGCTAGGCTATAGAGTGTGATAAACTGTACATTGCAGGATCGAACCCAGCTCTGACCATATTTTTTTTTCTCATTTTTTTGTTTGTTTGTTGCAAATTATTTTTTGGGTTATAGTAATAATGGGTTATATTGTTGCCTCAACCATTTTTTTTTAAATTGCATTCTACCTCTGCATCACTTTTTTTTTTTTGGTCGTGAAGTGTACACTATTATCTTGAGAGGTTAATTACTGCTGATATCTAGCCGAATGCAGTTATTTTGCGCGATAATCTTTTTGTGCCGTGTACGTTTTGTGGATATTTTGAGCGGTTGCTGCAGCTGCTCTAGGAGGTAAGTTTTGCGTATTTCGCGTTGTTTCATATACAACATTTTGCTTCGCGTACGGAGTTTTATGCTTCAACAAAATTCACGCAGTCACCCTGCTTGATATTTTGTTTAGTAATCTGTGGAACACATTACGCCGGTAATCGTTCAGAAGAGTAACCTATGTAAGCAGTTGCCCTGCTTACATTTATTCCAGAAATAGTTTGTGTTCAGTTCACGCAGTCACCCTGCTTGAATTTTGTTCCACACTCTGTGGAACACATTACGTCGGAAATCGCTCAGGCGAGCAATCTTCCTGAAAGCAGTTGCCCTGCTTACATTTATTCCAGGAAGTTGACCCATGTTCGGCTCAAGCAGTCGCCCTGCTTGAATGTTTTCGCACTGTTCTAAACGGTGAACTACATTCTTGTTCTTGTTGATTTTGCCATTTGTTGTGGGATATTGCTTGATGGTGATTTTGGGTCTAATGAGTCATTCATTCTGTGTACGTTCTTGATTCTAACGCACCCGCATAGCAGTGGTTTGTAGTGCTGCACTAACGGGGGTGATTTCAATCAGGTTCATGTAGTAACTCTACATGGTTATTGTGTCACTGTTTTTGACTTTGTACGACAGAACTCAGTTGGACGGACTTGGTCAAATATCACACTTAGTCACCCTAAGTGGAGTTTTTTTTTTGTATTTTACGAGGTGTTCTCATGTGATGGTCGTTTCTGTGAGGTGTCTCATCGGGGCACAGAGTGTTTGAACCAATAACACAGTTTAATTACGGATCCGAGATACTTGTGTGTTTCATGTGGACCCTGATCAGAGGGATTGATTTCGGTGGTTGTTTGTGATATTCGGTTCAGCGAAGTGTTTCATCGATGCACAGAGTGTTTTTACTGTCTTAAACGCTAATCCACAGTTTAATTACGGATCCGAGATACTTGTGTGTTTCATGTGGACCCTGATCAGAGGGATTGATTTCGGTGGTTGCTTGTGATATTCGGTTCAGCGAAGGTTTCATCGATGCACAGAGTGTTTTTACTGTCTTAAACGCTAATCAGAGATACTTATGCGTGACGTGTGGACCCTGATCAGAGGATTACATTTTCAGTGTTCATACCTGCTCACTATGGAAAAGGTATTGCGTTCATTTTGACTTTGGCTGGAGGTTTATGATCTTATTTGTTTGCCTCCCGGCTTTACACTGTGTTTTAGGCTGTACGCCGATTTTCACACTGAGGGGCCAGCCTCCAATTTGAACGGTGATTTGCTATTGAGTTCATTTTTCCACAATATACTGCGCGGACTCATTAGTTCTGGGCCTATACTCTAGCTTCAGAGTATTGACCTCCCTACTGAAGAGTAGGCTGTACTTTTTCTACAGGCTGATCTGTTAATAAGATTCACACATTAGGTCACAATGGATCAATTATCAGATAGACAGTTACGCTACACCGCGAGAGAAAGAAGGTCAGAGGAGGATGAAAGAAGAAGATTATTAGAAGAGATAGAGGATCAGAGACAGCGCCTTTCACAGTTAAGAGCAGATGAAACACGGTATAGGAGAAGAGATAGCCAAGACAGAACACAAATTGAATTCGTGCCCAACATGTCCTCACAAAGAGAAGATACGAGAGTATCAGAATCCAGAACGACTGAGAAGCTCAACTATGCAGGTCGACTTTCTTTTCAAGATGGCAGCCTATATACTATCGATGACACAGGTAGTCAGTTGTCAGAAGATCCTTTTGTTGATAGAACAGCAGATTACACAATAGGTCTAGATAGAAGCCGCCTTGGAGAGTCAGACAGAGAAATACAGATTAGATATATGCCTACAGAAGAAGAAGAGTTTGAAAGACAATTAGATAACCTAAAAGCAACCTCAGGTTTAAGAAGACAGGATACACCGCAGGAAGATCGGCCGTTAACAGAGACGTTTGCTAAAGACAAGGAAGATAGTCATCAAGGACCAGAAGTATTAAGTAGACGGCAACCTCAAAGTGATCACACACTAATGTTGGATAGAGAAAGAACCCCTGAAAGATCTGGACACACAAGTGATCTAAACCCACGTATACGTGATGTCACAGATACTTTAAGTAATGAGGATAGTGATAAAAGTCTTTTTGATAGAGAAGAGCAATATTACAGAGCCAGAATCGAGCGATTAGCTTTGCAACAAAGAAAACTAAAGGAGGAAAGACAGCAACGGCAGAGGGAGGAGTTGGAGATGGATAGAAAATTAAAAGCTTTACAGCTTAGACAGAAAAAAGCTCGTGAAGAGGCAGAAAGACAAGAAAGGCTTAAAACTTTAAAGAAGCAAGCAGCAGAGATGGAGATGTCATTATTAGGAGAAGAAAGAGAAGACAGAGAATGGAAAGAGAGAATGTGTAGAATGGAACAACAGACAAGAATTATTGAAGAAGGCATAGTAAGGAGAGAAAGTAGCATCCTAGAGACAAGATCATCATTTCCTTTAGAAAAAGATGTTGATGAGAGACAGCATTGGAGAGACAAATACAGAGAAGCTGAAAGACAAAGAGCTCTGGAAGATGAACTAAAGAGAAGAGAAGATATAATTAAGCGAGAGATGGAGGATGAAAGACGACGAAACATCATCCATGAAAGAACAGAAGGAGAGACCAATAGAGAATGGGAAACCCAGATTAGATGTGAAGAAGAAGAGAGAGCCAGAAAAAGAGACGCCACATTACGAAGAGCTATGGAAGAGCAGATGTCTAGAAGAGAGGATCAATTAAGAAGACAGTTTGAAGAAGAGCTCAGAAGGAAGGAATTAGAGTTGGAAAGGAAAGAAGACCTGCTACAACGATTGAAAAGACAACTTGAAGATCGGCAGAGTGAGTCGAACTTAGAGCTCTTGAGAAGAATAGAGGATCTAGAAAATAAAGAAAGCTGCCTTCAAGGTTTTGAAGAGGAGTCCCAAACAGAAGGCAAAGCTGTGCGAGCTACCATACAGAGTGTTAAAGAACCTGCCAGTGCGGCCGTGACACATTTCATAAAGCCGTACTTAACACAGTTCTCTGGCGCCGAACCAACTCCAAAGAATGAAGTTTCTTTCGAAGATTGGAGGGCAGAGACACAGTGTTTGTTAAAGAGCAATGTTTACCCCGAATACATCGTCACACAGGCTATTAGAAATTCCCTGAAGGGACAAGCAAGAAGAGTGCTGGCTACTCTCGATCCATTGACTTCAAGCGAGGGAATTATTTCTAAACTTGAGAGTCTTTTTGGCAATGTTGCCAGTGGATTGAGTATCCTTCAGGAGTTCTATACTGCTAGCCAAAAAGAAGATGAGAGTGTGACGATGTGGGGCTTGCGGATAGAAGAAATTTTACAACGAGCTATAGAGAAAGGAGAGGTGGCTCCAGATAGAAAGAACCATTTACTGAAAGATAAGTTCTGGAGGTCTTTATACAGTCTAGACCTGAAGATCGCCACGAAAATACATTTTGATAAGGTAGCAGATTTTGAGATCTTAAGAGGAAAGGTGAGAGAAGAAGAGCGTGAGCTACAAACACATAAGTCAGCAGGCAGTAAGAGTGCTTCAACTTTGTCGTCAACAATGGATAGGCAAGGTGCCAAAGAGAAGAAACCAGAAGAGCTACAGCATCAACCTCTTCAGTTAGAACAAGGAGCAGCAAAGTTTTATAGTGACTTGTCTAAAAGACTTGAAAGAATAGAAAAGCTTTGTTCGTATCGGAGGAGAAGACAGAACCAACAGCGGCAAGATGGTGGAAAACAAGGACAGACAATACAAGAACAGGAAACCCAACAAAAGAAGCCTGATCCACCGAAGACAGAAAATAAAGCTGAATCTTTAAACAAGGGCAAGCCTCCATTGCAGGGCAAATGAGAGGCAAGAGCAACATGTTAATTGGCCCTAAAGAGCACATTCTAGACAAATTAGTCGGAAAGGAGAACACCTGCGAAATAATAATAGAACAGAGTACGACTATGGCTCTTATTGATACAGGTTCAGCAATCAGCACTGTTAGTGAGAGTTTTATACAGCACATCTCTCCTAAACCTGTTCTACACAGTTTAGAAGAAGTCAGTTTAGAAGTAAAGGTTGCGGATGGCCGCACTCTACCTTACATAGGTTGCATTGAGGTCACAATTAAGCTTCCATTTTCAGAGGCCTCTGTTGACACATTACTGTTGGTTGTACCTACTACGGAATACAACAGAGGTGTACCCATAATAGTAGGCACTAATATTATTAGTCGTCTAAAACATGAGGTTTCTGAAGATGAGGACGTTCCTGATGCTTGGCAACTTGCATTTTCATCTGTCTGTAACAACCAAGTAGGGGTTGTCAAACTTACAAACAGACTGAAATTGCAGCCTATGGAAGTTAGAGATGTTAACTGCTTCGTGCGAAAGGCATGTAGTGTGGAGTCGGCCATCACGGAACCTTTAGAGGGCAATACAGGCATAAAGGTTGGAGTCTGTCCAAGAATTGTTTCCTTGCAAAATCCTGGCAAAACAGCACGAGTGCCAGTGAGAATTTTCAACATGTCGGCTAAGGTCATGGCTATGCCTTCTGGGACAAATGTTTGCCAGCTTCACGAAGTGAAAGTTTTGCGTTCGCCCTCTATTACACAAGACGATAACCTTCCTCGGTTTGATTGTGACACTCCGGATCAGTCTGTCCATGTCAATCAACAAAGTACTGGCAATACAGATGTGCCAAGGGTTGACTTAGACGGAGCTAAGCTTTCTGCCGAGGAGAGGGTGAAAGTGCAAGAATTTTTAAACAAGTGGCACAACGTTTTTTCAAGGAGTTCCACCGATCTTGGCTGCACCAATCTCGTAGAACATGAGATTAAATTGGAGGACGAGACCCCTTTTAAAGAGCCATATAGACGCATTCCGCCCGCTATGATACAGGAAGTGAGAGAGCACCTAAAGGAAATGCTTGAAATAGGTGCTATCAGAAACTCAAAAAGTCCTTTCAGCTCAAACGTAGTGATCGTTCGCAAGAAGGATGGCACGATTCGTTTCTGCATTGATTATCGGAAACTGAATCAGAGGACAGTCAAGGACGCCCATGCCATTCCGAGGATAGATGATACCCTTCATTTACTTGCTGGTGCGAAATATTTCTCTACATTAGATTTGAAATCTGGCTACTGGCAGGTAGAAATGAAGGAGGCTGATAAGGCGAAGACAGCATTCCAAGTAGGTTCACTCGGCTTTTACGAATAAAGGACAAGGTCGCCAATTGCGGGCGTTGCATCAGAAGAAAAGCTCGTTCGGACAAGAGTGAGTTGGTGAACATTACATCAACATCACCTATGGAGATTGTGTGCCTTGACTACCTTACCTTGGAGAAATCCAAAGGTGGTTTTGAGAAAGTGCTGGTAATCACCGATCACTTTTCAAGGTACGCCCAGGCCATACCCACCAGGAATGAAACCGCCAAAACCACGGCGCGTGTGTTGTTCGACCATTACATTGTTCACTATGGTTTTCCAGCACGCATTCATAGTGATCAGGGCGCCAACTTTGAATCTAACTTGATCAAAGAATTGTGCAAAATTGCAGGGGTCGAAAAGTCTCGAACAACACCCTATCATCCGATGGGTAATGGGCAGGTTGAAAGGTTTAACCAAACCTTGCTCCAAATGCTGGGCACTCTTGAGGACTGTAAGAAAAGTGATTGGAAGGCACACGTCCCCACTCTTGTCCATGCCTACAACGCTACATTTCACGATAGCACCGGGTATTCGCCTTATTTCCTTATGTTTGGGCGCCACCCAAGATTGGCGATTGATGCTTTTCTGGGGCTTAACTCAGATTCTGTGAGCTCTACGACTCAGACTGAGTACGTAAGGAAATTAAGGGATCGCCTCAGTTTTGCCTACCATAAAGCACAGGAATTGTCCAAGAAGGCTGCGGCAAAACACAAGCTGAACTATGATTTGAAAGCCAGAAGTTCGGTCTTGGAACCAGGCGATCGGGTGCTTGTCAAGAATGCAGGCGTTAGGGGCAGGTGCAAACTGGCCGACCGGTGGGAAAAGGACTCATACATAGTCATTGACCAGCCGAACGACGACATTCCAGTATACAGGGTGAAACGGGAAGGTACGAGGTCGAAGACGAGGCTGTTGCATCGTAATTTTCTGTTGCCGTTCATGGGTCTTCCTCGTCTTGATCAAGACGATAAAGAAGGAAGAGCCAAAACAACAGACGGTCTAGCAGCCACCCTAGTAGAGGAAATACCATCCGTCGATGCCATATCGGATCTATCTTCAGATCCGGGGTCTGAGGCAGCATATGACGGAGGTGTTTCTGACAGTAGTGGTGGCTGCTCGGCAACTGATCAGGTGAGACGGTATAGGATTCCGATGCGACGGAGACCTGGAGAGCCTGGTCTTTTACCCCGTACCCACCAGTCCTACCGTAGCCAAGATACTGTGTCGTCAAGCACAAGCTGCGAGAATAGACGCCCACGTCCTATTCGTGCTAGACGAAAGCCCTCGTGGATGCAGTCAAATGACTGGGTTCTTGGACAGCTCCATCCCAGTGTACCTCAACCTAAATAGGTTGCATGTGTCTGTTTTTTTTAGTGTGACAGTGTGTAAATACTCATTCTCATTTAACATATCATTCATTGTTTTCATTTTTATCAGTTTTATTTCCAGGCATGTATGGTAAGATTTAACTAAACCGGTTTTTTTATTTTTACATTGAGCGCTGTTTGTGTCAGACTGGAATTCCTCATTGAAATATTTGGTGTTTCAATAATGAGAATTTCAGAGAATTTAGGATTGTTTGCTAGAATAAACCTGTGACAAGGAAATACATGCAATTAATGTGTTTCTGCTTTGAAATTTTACTTTCATTTAGGTCTGTCTAGCAGGGGTAATATCCCCAAACTTTGGATGTTTTGTAACTTTCAAAACAATCACCATTACACTCTCTTTTCAAGAAATCGGCATTTTTCAAACGCGTCACGGACATGAACTTACCATATTTGTGCTTCATTATTTTACTTTTATTGTTTCAGTTCCACCATGTGACACATTGTGATGGCCTGAGATCATGTTCCTGCAGGTGATTTTCTTATTTTTACAGTTGCAGCTATCTATATTGTGAAGGCTGTTCCAGATGTCCTTGATACACACGGAGAAATTACAGCCAGTCTCTGTGGTATATTAGATGGCCTAGTTATTGTCAATCTTTCAGCACACTGCATTTTTGTACTTTGATAAACTAATTTATAAAGTGTAGTTTGATTTTTAGGTTGACATAGGCTATAAGTTTAGACCTATTGATATTGTCAATTATGGTTATACTGCAAGACGTCTGTGAGGTAAATTAAGCCTTCGTTCTCGTTTTTTTACAGGTCATTGCAATAATTATTTTGAAGGCTGTACATGTAATTTCATTAGAACATTTGTTTTCATTTTCAGAACACGCTGTGATCATGTTTGGACTGAAAAGACGATTAGTATTGTAACTAAATATTTATCTTTTCAGGCAAATTGTGTTCTGAGTAGTCATAATATCACAATGACAGTTGATCAAATGTCACAGTTTGATGCTACATGTACGTGTATCTGTGATAATTTTCAATTCCATTGTTTATTTTTGTAGCATACCGCATAATTTGATGAATGTCGGGACGACATTTCCCGTAGGGAGGAAATACCCCCACACTGGCCACCAATGTCGAAGTCACCTCTTACCAGCGCTGGAACGCAGAGCTACCAGCCGGCAACAACATGGGTTCTCCGGAATAAATAAGAGCCTGTAACAAATATATTCAAACAATATATTTATTGATGAGATAATCCAAATATATGTGAGATATGATGATACATGAATTGTTCAATACAATTACATGAAACGACGTCAATACAAGATGATAATCTACAAGTCATGTTATGATGGACGGTATACATGTATGTTTACCTGGCAGCTATGACAGTTTCCAGGTATGTAAACAATACAATGAAAGGAATAAAATATTCAGAAATAATGACTTACACATTCTATAATGACCCGATGTTACACTCATTGATTAAAATGATATAAAGCAAAACATACCTGTAACAAATATATTCAAATAATATATTTATTGATGAGATAATCCAATTATATGTGAGATATGATGATACATGAATTGTTCAATACAATTACATGAAACGACGTGAATACAAGATGATAATCTACAGTACCTAAATCTACCGACTACGGGACTACAGATTACCACGACGGGACCACAGAGTTAATGACCAGGGGACTACCTTAGGGAATATTCACGTAATAGGGCTCACATAAAGGATAAGTCAGGGACATGTTATGGGAAAATAAGACAAGACCAAAGTAGCCTATGACACATATACCTACTAAAAATAAATTGTTTTATTTTCTTCGTTGTTAGTTACCCTTCCTCTTGGTTATAATCTTTGATTGTGGCTTTTCCTGGGCATCTACAGTAAAATGCCTATATTAAGACCACCTTTGGGACTGTTCAAACAGTCCCAAAGGTGGTCTCTTATTGGGAGACATTGGATGTGAAAAACACAAAGAAAGAATAAGTGAAACTTTCTCAATAAGCTTTTAACAGCAGATAAAGTCTTAATTTTAGGTGGTCTTAATAGAGGAATTTTACTGTATTTCGATTTTTTTTCATTGCGGCATTACCGTACATTATATTTCAAGCGATGCAGTAGCATAACTGTGTTTATACTAATGTTATCGATCCATTTGTTATACAAGGGTTGTCCGTTAAATAATGCAAACTGTTCTGCTACGTTTTAGCTCACCTGTCACGAAGTGACAAGGTGAGCTTTTGGGATCACTTTTTGTCCGTCGTCCGTCGTGCGTCCGTCCGTGCGTGCGTCCGTCCGTGCGTGCGTCCGTAAACCTTTTCTTCAAACGACATCTCCTCCTAAACCACTGATCGGATTTTGACCAAACTTCAAAGGAATGATCCTTAGGTGGTACCCTTTCAAAGTTGTTCAAATGGTTCCGGTCCATTGCACATCTAGGTCACAGGAGCCAAAAATAGATTTTTTTCACCGAAAACTTAAAAAATCTTCTTCTCTGAAACCACAAGGCCCAGGTCTTTGATATTTGGTATGAAGCTTCATCTAGTGGACCCCTACCAAGATTGTTCAAATTATAGTGCTGGGGCGAAAATGCCCCCGCCCCGGGTTCCTTTGGTTTTACATAGGATTACATAGGGAAAATCTTTAAAAATCTTCTTCTCTGAAACCGCAAGGCCCAGGTCTTTGATATTTGGTATGAAGCTTCATCTAGTAGACCCCTACCAAGATTGTTCAAATTATAGTGCTGGGGCCAAAAATGCCCCCGCCCTGGGGCCCTATGGTTTTACATGGGCTTATATAGGGAAAACATTTAAAAGCCTTCTTCTCTGAGACCGCAAGGCCCTGATCTTTGTTATTTGGTATGAAGCGTCATCTAGTGGACCTCTACCAAGATTGTTCAAATTATAGTGCTGGGGTGAAAAATGCCCCCGCTCCAGGGCCCTTCGGTTTTACATGGGCTTATATGGGGAAAATCTTTAAAAATCTTCTTCTCTGAAACCCTAAATCCCAGATCTTTGATATTTGGTATGAGGCTTCATCTAGTGGACCCCTACCAAGATTGTTCAAATTATAGTGCTGGGGCCAAAAATGTCCCCACCCCGGGGCCCTTTGGTTTTACATGGGCTTATATAGGGAAAATCTTTAAAAATCTTCTTCTCTGAAACCGCAAGGCCCAGGTCTTTGCTATTTGGTATGAAGCGTCATCTAGTGAACCCCTACCAAGATTGTTCAAATTATAGTGCTGGGGCCAAAAATGCCCCCGCCCCGGGGCCCTTTGGTTTTACATGGGTTTATATTGAGAAAATCTTTTTAAATATCTTCTTCTCTGAAACCGCAAGGCCCAGGTCTTTGTTATTTGGTAAGAAGCTTCATCTAGTGGACCCCTACCAAGATTGTTCAAATTATAGTGCTGGGACCAAAAATGCCCCCGCCCCGGGGCCTTACATAGGCTTATATAGGGAAAATCTTTAGAAAATCTTCTCTGAAACCGCCAGGCCCCGGTCTTTGCTATTTGGTATGAAGTGTCATCTAGTGGACCCCTACCAAGATTGTTCAAATTATAGTGCTGGGGCGAAAAATGCCCCCGCCCGGGTTCCTTTGGTTTTACATAGGATTATATAGGAAAAATCTTTAAAAATCTTCTTCTCTGAAACCGCAAGGCCCAGATCTTTGATATTTGGTATGAAGCTTCATCTAGTGGACCCCTACCAAGATTGTTCAAAATATAGTGCTTGGGCCAAAAATGCCCCCGCTCCGGGGCCCTTTGGTTTTACATGGGCTTATATAGGGAAAATCTTTAAAAATTTTCTTCTCTGAAACCGCAAGGCCCAGGTCTTTGCTATTTAGTATGAAGCGTCATCTAGTGGACCCCTACCAAGATTGTTCAAATTATAGTGCTGGGGCCAAAAATGCCCCCGCCCCGGGGCCCTTACATAGGCTTATATAGGGAAAATCTTTAGAAAATCTTCTCTGAAACCGCCAGGCCCAGGTCTTTGATATTTGGTATGAAGCTTCATCTAATGGACTTCTACCAAGATTTTTCAAATTCTAGCCATTGGGCCAAAAATGTCCCTGCGCTGGGACCCACTAGTTTTACATAGGCATTTATAGGATAAAACCTTTAAATATCTTATTGTCCGAAACCAGAAGGTCCAGGTCTGTGATATCTGGTGTGAAGCGTCAACTGGTGAACCTCTGCTGAGATGGGTCAAATTATAGCCCTGGCCCCAAAAATGCCCACGCGCCAGGGCCCGCCGGTTTTACATAGGCTTATATAGGGAAATCCTTTGATATTTGGTCTGGAGCCTTATCTAGCTGACCGCTACCAAGTTTATTCAAATTATAGCCCTTGGCCCAATAATGCACTAGAGACACTGATACTCAGGTGAGCGATTCAGGGCCCTCTGGGCCCTCTTGTTTATTTGACCACACGGAATATTTCTGTTGATACTCCCTCACAGGTTTGCCCAAGTGAATCAAAACCACCTTTACACTTGATGTTCTTGTCATGACAAGATATGACGTCAGTTGCGCACAACTTTTGACTTCTGAAAATTTGAAGTTATTTCATCATAAAGAGCCTCATTATGGACTATCTATCTATCTTTTAATACTTTGTTGGTCAAATTTGGCCATTACCTCAGTATTTATCTTCTTATACTATTTATCCTGAAATGTTTAGCGGAACTGGTATTTACGTTTATATTGTTTCAAAAACTGTATAATGGCATGTCAAAGTCATTATTTACAGCAATTTATATTACATCGCTGAAGCTGTTAAGTTAATTCAAGAATCACATGGATTAATTCAGAACATAATCCGAAATTTTAGATATAAGTTTGTTATGTCTAGTGTAATGCTGATACTTTTGGACTGAAAGGGTTATTTCTTAAATGAAACAAACATTTATCTGTGGGACAGGGAAAATTAAACAAGAGGCCCATGGGCCAATATGCTCACCAGAGCTCAGGGGGGCACTGCCCACTGGCAGCAATGTATTTTAATTTACCATGGAAGCCCTTCGCACAAGGATACTACAGATAGAATTTGGACCCAATCAGCCTAGTGGCTTCAGAGGTCTGATGTCGCTTGAATGTGTTGTTGCAGGACAACAGATGACAATTGACAATCTTCCATCTGTGGCAACTAATAGGCCTGTAAGAACATTATTAAAGGAACATTTCTATGTAAGTTTGACAAAATATCTTGAAAGGCATAAATGTCATTTTTCAATTTTCCCCATTTATAAGTCAATGGAAATTCTTAACTTGCCATAGCAAACAAATCAAAGAGCCAAATTTCATAAACCAGAGCTCAGGTGGGCACTGCCCATGACATTGTATTTTAACATGATATGAATTTAATCTACCAATTATAAAGTCTCCAAAACAAACCCCATACCCAAATGAGCACTCATGTGGACTGTATCTGAAATATTAGGTGTTTTATAAAGTAGAGAGGGAGGGGCATGAACCCAATGGGGCCCTGGTTGGTGTCACTAAATGCATCTTATCAAAAGGAACAGAGACATTATGGTTGAGCGGTGGGGATATGTATGGCTCCTGAGATGTAAGGCTTTTTAAGCAGTGGAGGGATTCGGGCATGGTGGATCCCAGAAAAGCCCAAGATTGCTGTCACTGAATGCCGAACGGTTTCTGAGATATGAGGCCCTTTTATGAAGTGGATGGGAGAGAAATAGCCCCTGCGGACACCCCCAAGATGGGCGTGACTGAATATGTCTAATAACAAAGAACAAGAATATATTTGATTATGGGGTGGGGATTTGAATGGTTTCTGAGATATATGGCCTATTATGAAGTGGGGTCTTATCATAAGGGAGAAGAATATATATGGTTAAGGGGTGGGGATCTGAACAGTTCCTGAGATATATGGCTTTTAATGAAGTAAAGGGGTGGTGGGACATGGCCGGTGGCACCCCGGGAGTCCCCCATGCTGGTGTCACTGATTGCGTCTTATCATAAGGAACAAGAATATATTATGGTTTAAGGGGTAGGGCTCTGAACAGTTTCTCAGATATATGGTCTTTTGTGAAGTTGAGGGGTTGAGCATGGCCCGGGCATGCCCTGGGTGACTCCTAGGTTGGTGTCACTGAATGTGCCTTATCATAAGGAACAAGAATATATATGGTTTAGGAGTGGGGATCTGAAATGTTTCTGGAATATTTGGCCTTTTATGAAGTGGAGGGAATGGGACATGGCCCCGGCACATCCCGGGAGACCCCAAGGTTGGTGTCACTGAGTGCGTCTTATCATAAGGAACAAGAATATATATGGTTAAGGGGTGGGAATCTGAATGGTTTCTGTGATAAATTGCTTTTTATGAAGTTGAGGGGGTGGGGCATGTCCCCGGCACATCTGGGGGAACCCCCAAGTTGGTGTCACTTAATGCATCTTATCATAAGGAACAAGAATATATATGGTTTAGGGTGGGGATTTGTAAGGTTTCTGGAATATTTGGCCTTTTATGAAGTGAGGGGGTTGGACATGGCCCCGGCACATCCTGGGTGTCCCCCAGGTTGGTGTCACTGAATGCGAATTATCATAAGGAACGAGAATATATATGGTTTAGGGGTGGGGATCTGTAGGGTTTCTTGGATATTGGGCCGTTTATGAAATGAAGGGGGTGGGGCATGGCCCAGGCACATCCCGAGGGACCCCCAGGTTGCTGTCATTGAGTGCGTCTTATCATAAGAAACAAGAATATATACGGTTTAGGGGTGGGGATCTCAATGATTTCTGAGATAAATGGCATCTAATGAAGTGGAGGGGGTGGGGCATGTCCCCGGCACATCCGGGGGAACCCCCAGGTTGTTGTCACTTAATGTGTCTTATCATAAGGAACAAGAATAAATATGGTTTAGGGGGTGGGATCTGTAAGGTTTCTGAGATATAAGGCATTTTATGAAGTGGAGGGGGCGGGGCATGGCCCTGGTACAACCTACGAAACCCACAGGTTGACATAAAAGCATATGGCTGAGAGAAGTTTACTCAAGGAACGTTTCTATCAAAATATCTGCAAAGGCTTGGTAGTTAATGGCATTTTTCAATTTTCCCCATTATAAGTCTATGGAAAATCTAAGTTGCCATAGCAACCAAACTAAAGAGCCGAATTTCATAAAAAAACACAAAACCTGTAAAAGCAAACATGGTGAATATTTCCATAAACTCTCAGCCTCATAGAGCATACGGTTACTGAGGAGATGATTTTTTAAGTATTTTTTTTTCTATTGTTTTCATTTTGGTTTTCATGGCAACCAATACAAATGAGCATCAGCTCTAAATTCATATGGCAGAGAGTAGATTGTCTAAGGAACATTTCTATAAAAGTTTTGTCAAAATATCAGAGGCTTTGCAGTAAATGCCATTTTTCAATTTTCCCCATTATAAGTATATTGGAACTCTAAGTTGCCATAGCAACCAAACTAATGAGCCGATTTTCATAAAAAAAAAAAACACAAAATTTCAATCCCCCGCCCAAGGATGCTACAGATAAAATTTGGGCCCAATCGGCCCAGTGGCTTCAGAGGAGATGTCGTTTGAAAGTGTTGACGACGGACATACGACGCAGACGACGTCGCTGGACAACTGCGTATCCTATAAGCTCCCCCGGAGCCTTCGGCTCTGGTGAGCTAAAAACGATTCTGTTCAAAAGCTGCATTCCTACATGGTAAATATTTTTAGATAGTCACCTGTTTATCCTTGAAATTGGTGCAGACTTTATCTTTGATAGATCACTGCTGCATGCTGACATCTTCACAAATATTTTGACGTGAACCTATCGAAATGGACGTACCGATTTTATTCCGCAAAATGTGTAAATTAATGCGGCACGGAACAATACAAGAGTGCTTTCCAAATTAGCAGCTTCAAAGTCATCGGTGACTAATGCTACATTTTCTAATATTTATGACGATGAGTTTATGCGCAGAACCCAGTAAGAGAATGACACAGCTATTTATCAAGAACTGTCATTTGATATGACTATAGCCCTCGTTTAGCGCCTACACTTTATGTAACACATACCACTTTTGAACAGTCCCTAAGGTGGTCTCTTATTAGGCAGCACTGGGTGTAGAAAACGAAAAGAAGCCATTTCAATAAGCTTTAAAAAGCAGATTAAGCCTAAATTTTAGGTGGTCTAAATAGTGGATGATAAAATCAGCTCGGAAAGGGCATTGTTTTCATCTCAGTATCAGTCATTAACAGTTTAAGTTTAGCGAGTTTGAGGCTGTTGGTTTTCTTTTGCTACAGCATTTCAGTGGTTCCTTGCTGTGGTATCCTGACCGTTGTTTCATCACTGTGGTTGTTTAATTTTTGTGTTCACGGAGATGTTGCACTGATGAGTTAGGAGGCCTTCATGCGGACTGAACAAATTATTTGTCTTAAACGCGACGGAAGTAAGGGCGAGGATTGTGGCTACGTAAAATCGATTTAAGCCCCCCCCCCCCACCCCAGTGGAATTCGTTTCCGCTGACCGTTCCAAGGCGGTTCTTCTGTCGCGGTTTATTTTTGTTATGGTTTGTCTTTGGGTGTTTGTGTCGCTTATATTATTTTATTTTGGATAGCCTATTGTCTCTGATGGGAGCTGTGGGTTAACTGTATCGATTCATGATCATTGCCTCCACTTCTATTTTCTATCTTCCATAGCTCTCATGCGATGTATGACGATATATTATGCATTGACCAGGAAATAAAACGTTCTGTAAAGAGGTAATCTTTTAGAAGAAGTTTGTACACTGTGGTGGGAACCGAGGAGTTTTCGTTCTGGGCTAGACTAGCTTCTTTTAGCCAGTGAGGTCTCTACAGTGACCCTCAAATATTTTCAATATTCTGCAGTGGAATCAATGATTCCAAAGGACTGGAAAATATAACCCACACTATGATGAGAGGCAAGGAAAAAGCCAGTTAGTTGTCTCTTACACGATAACAGTCTTCATTACAAAGTGCATCAAATTTGAGGCTTCTAGATCATATAAAATATTTGACAAATATGGAGACAGAGCAAGAATGAAATAAGGTGGACAAATAAGTCAAGAAAGAGAGGATATTTACTGTTTTATGTAGATACCAAAAATATTTCATCGAGTGTGTTGAAAACATCCAAAGCACGAGTGAAAATTCGGATGTTTTCGACACACGAGATGAAATATTTTTGGCATCTGCCGAAAAAAGAAAATTTTCTTTTTATTTTATTATTTTATGCAGATATTTACGGTAACTGATCAATCGAATTGTACATCACAATTTTGCCTGGCTGTGACGTCACAAATGTCAGTTTCAAAACATCAACAGTTCGCCACTTTGGATACAGCATTTTTTACAGTTCAAAGAGTGCTTTTCATGGTATTTTACAGAATTATTTTATAGATAACATGAATTTTGGCAAGAAAAATAGTCCGGGCTGCAACTGTGAAAATAACATGCTCGTGTTATTTTTCACACTGTGAAAATATGATTTATATTTCACACTGTGAAAATATCACTTTTATTTGTTTCAGATATGCATTGATTTTACTGCTATGTATAAAATATTGTACATTATTTCTTATACAATACAAGTAATCTTGGTTTTGGACTCTGCCAAGATGAAGGTTTCTAGCTTTTATGGCTCTTGAGAACCTTTGGCAAAACTTTTGACAATAGTCCATAAAGAGAGAAAGATGAAAGGAAAAAGAGAAGAAAAAGTAAGCAGAGAAAGTCCATTGTCTCTTGCACGATCGGCCCCGCCCATCGGGGCTTGAAGAAATAGATGGGCTGCATGATGCTTCATCGCAGAGCTGAAACCGACCCGCACACAAGAACTGGTAAACCGCTTACAGGATCTACGTAAGCCTGCCCAGGCAAAGCGGTTCGAGTCGGACCGTCCATGCTTATAAACCCTATTGGTTTCATTGGCCGGCAGGGCTTGAGATGCCATTTCATCTCAATGCCGGGTAAAAGTCCCACAAAATTGGAAGCAACGTCTCCAAAATGACCTTTAGTGTTGCTGGGGACGTTAAACCTCAAATCAAACAAAACAAAATAGGTCTCTTGCACGATACATTTCGCCACTGTATGCCATACTATGTTTAAGGCTAATAATAGTACCTGAGAAGTCTTTGAAACATTCAATATACAACTATATGAAGAGAAGGAATAATGAAATAACAGATGAACAAACAATCAGAGGAGTTGAAAATACTGGTGTAATGTATTTTTTCTGATTCTCACAGTATACCCACTGCCACTGAGTTACCTGTGTAATATGCTGTTTACTTGTTTTTAAATGGAACTAGAACTGTCAGAGGATCTGACTATAGCCCCGCTATAGCCCTGTCAGAGGAGAAAGACTCATGAATTAAAGGTAAAAAACTTGTGAGAGGGTTAAATCCCTAACAAGGTACCTACGCCTTATAGACTTTTCGCGTTATTAGATCTGAAAAACAGTCTAATTTAAAAAATACGTTTTGGATAATGAAAACAGCACATGCACATCTTCAGACCTATATGAAAACACCTGTTAAGTTTCAAAAGGATTGACCTAGAACTGTAAGAGAAGTTGCAATCACAAGGTAGCTACTCCCTATACATTTTAACATTAGTAGATCTCAAAAATTGTCTAAGTTAAAAAAGGTGAAATAAGTGAAAAAAATTATTTAAGGATAATGAAAAAAAATATGCACATCTTCAGACCTATATGAAAACACCTGTAAAGTTTCAAAAGGATTGACCTAGAACTGTAAGAGGAGTTGTGGTCACAAGGTAGCTACTCCCTATACATTTTAACATTAGTAGATCTCAAAAATTGTCTAAGTTAAAAAAGGTGAAATAAGTGAAAAAAATTATTTAAGGATATTGAAAAAAGAATATGCACATCTTCAGACCTATATGAAAACACCTGTTAAGTTTCAAAAGGATTGACCTAGAACTGTAAGAGGAGTTGCGGTAACAAGGTAGCTACTCCCTATACATTTTAACATTAGTAGATCTCAAAAATTGTCTAAGTTAAAAAAGGTGAAATAAGTGAAAAAAATTATTTAAGGATAATGAAAAAAGAATATGCACATCTTCAGACCTATATGAAAACACCTGTAAAGTTTCAAAAGGATTGACCTAGAACTGTAAGAGGAGTTGCGGTAACAAGGTAGCTACTCCCTATACATTTTAACATTAGTAGATCTCAAAAATTGTCTAAGTTAAAAAAGGTGAAATAAGTGAAAAAAATTATTTAAGGATAATGAAAAAAGAATATGCATATCTTCAGACCTATATGAAAACACCTGTAAAGTTTCAAAAGGATTGACCTAGAACTATAAGAGGAGTTGCGGTAACAAGGTAGCTACTCCCTATTCATTTTAACATTAGTAGATCTCAATTGGTTAAGTTAAAAAAAGGTGAAATAAGTGAAACAAATTATTTAAGGATAATGAAAAAAAGAATATGCACATCTTCAGACCTATATGAAAACACCTGTAAAGTTTCAAAAGGATTGACCTAGAACTGTAAGAGGAGTTGTGGTCACAAAGTAGCTACTCCCTATATATTTTAACATTAGTAGATCTCAAAAATTGACTAAGTTAAAAAAGGTGAAATAAGTAAAAAAAAAGTATTTAAGGATAATGAAAAAAGAATATGCACATCTTCAGACCTATATGAAAAAACCTGTTGTTAAGTTTCAAAAGGATTGACCTAGAACTGTAAGAGGAGTTGCGGTCACAAGGTAGCTACTCCCTATACATTTTAACATTAGTAGATCTCAAAAATTGTCTAAGTTAAAAAAGGTGAAATAAGTGAAAAAAATTATTTAAGGATAATGAAAAAGAATATGCACATCTTCAGACCTATATGAAAACACCTGTAAAGTTTCAAAAGGATTGACCTAGAACTGTAAGAGGAGTTGCGGTAACAAGGTAGCTACTCCCTATACATTTTAACATTAGTAGATCTCAAAAATTGTCTAAGTTAAAAAAGGTGAAATAAGTGAAAAAAATTATTTAAGGATAATGAAAAAAGAATATGCATATCTTCAGACCTATATGAAAACACCTGTAAAGTTTCAAAAGGATTGACTTAGAACTGTAAGAGCAGTTGCGGTAACAAGGTAGCTACTACCTATTCATTTTAACATTAGTAGATCTCAAAAATTGGTTAAGTTAAAAAAAGGTGAAATAAGTGAAAAAAATTATTTAAGGATAATGAAAAAAGAATATGCACATCTTCAGACCTATATGAAAACACCTGTAAAGTTTCAAAAGGATTGACCTAGAACTGTAAGAGGAGTTGTGGTCACAAAGTAGCTACTCCCTATACATTTTAACATTAGTAGATCTCAAAAATTGACTAAGTTAAAAAGGTGAAATAAGTGAAAAAAAAGTATTTAAGGATAATGAAAAAAGAATATGCACATCTACAGACCTATATAAAAACACCTGTTAAGTTTCAAAAGGATCGACCTAGAACTGTAAGAGGAGTTGCGGTCACAAGGTAGCTACTCCCTATACATTTTAACATTAGTAGATCTCAAAAATTGTCTAAGTTAAAAAAGGTGAAATAAGTGAAAAAAATTATTTAAGGATAATGATAAAGAATATGCACATCTTCAGACCTATATGAAAACACCTGTAAAGTTTCAAAAGGATTGACCTAGAACTGTAAGGGGAGTTGCGGTCACAAGGTAGCTACTCCCTATACATTTTAACATTAGCAGATCTCAAAAATTGTCTAAGTTAAAAAAGGTGAAATAAGTGAAAAAAATTATTTAAGGATAATGAAAAAAGAATATGCACATCTTCAGACCTATATGAAAACACCTGTAAAGTTTCAAAAGGATTGACCTAGAACTGTAAGAGGAGTTGCGGTAACAAGGTACCCACTATCAAATATTACAGACAGACAGACAGACAGACGGAATTCCGGACAAGCCAAATCCAATATAGCCCCCACTTTTTCAAAGCGGGGCTATAATTATCTAGAAAATGAGTCATAACATATTTATAGGTTAAAAATATTGTGTTTACTATTAAATTTCAAAATAGAAGATTCTGGAATACTGAACCAGAGTTTATCAGAAATTGGTAAACATGATGTTTACAAGATAAGGGGATTAAAGAATTACCTAGAAGATTACAGATTGCATTATTTTCAGCATATGGGCACATTTATTTTTACAATGTTCCAGAATGTCCCTTAAGTCTATAAAAGGGATAATAATTTTCCTTTAGTCAAGTTTGTGTTTTCAAGAAGGTTTCATATTAAATTGTTCATCTTTAAAAAAGCATATGTTCAACTTCAATATGCTCATAACATCTCCTCCTATGGAACGCTTGAAAACTGTTAGAGAAGTTAAGTAGACAGCTTTCCAACACTCTATAGAAGACTAATTGGAAATTAACCAAAAAAATTTGCTAACGACGAGGAATGCTTTTTTAGCTCACCAGCCTCTACACATGCGACAGCAAATTTGGGCTTGTACAAATGTGATAACGATCATGAGGGCCCGTGGGCCTCTTATTGTGTGAAAGCTTATACTTGTTATGTGCTGCTTTTTCTTCTTGTGGAAGCTTATACTTGTTATTGTATAAATATAAAGGTCAACCTGCATTGTGGGTAACTACTGGTTGTACTTCCGTTTTAACCCTACGTATATAATGTCTACACGCGTGAGCGTAGACAATGAGACAAATTGTAGATATTGCATTTCTGAACGTGAGCCAGCGGACGACAAAACCTATAATAAGACTTGCGTGACCAGCGAAAACTCAGATAAGCCTGTGCATCCACAGTCTGATCAAACTGTATTTAATTATGGTCTGTAGTGGTTTTGTCCCCCGCCCATCGGGGCTTGAAGAAAAAGATGGGCTGCATGCTGCTTCCACGCAGAGCTTAAATCGACCGCACTCGAGTACTGGCAAACCGCTTAGAAGATGTAAGCCTGCCTAGGCAAAGCGGTGCGAGTCCAGGCTTATAAACCCTATTGGTTTCATTGGGCGCAGGGATGCTTGACAAGTCATTTCATCTCAATGTCGGGTAAAAGTCCCACAAAATTGGATGCAACGTCTCCAAAATGACCTATACAGTATTGACGGTGGCGCTAAACCTCAAATCAAACAAACAAACTGTAGTGGTTTATTATTGTCATTGTGTGTCTTTGCATGTATTTCTGGTAGTTTGTTTTTTGTTTGCGTGTGATGTTTAATTATGTTACCGTTGCTTTGTACGTGCCCTTTAATTAATTCATATATGACAATGGAATCTTCCACCTTGTAAGTTTGGAGTGGTCCATTCCTAATTATAGGGGTGTCAGGTTTGCATTTGATTGTGGAATATTTACAAAAATGAATGTTCTTTAAGCAAACAGTGTAGACCTAGATCAGGCGACGCATTTTTGGCGTCTAATATTTGCCAACGTCCCAGAAAAGGGCCGCTAGCCACATCACGATAACAAGTCCGTGAAACGACCCCCCCCCCACTAAACCCCACTTTATATAGAGGAAAGTGGGGTTTACGGGGTCATACATTATCTGTCTTATTTTTGCTCAGAACATAGATTGTGGATACTCGTTAGAATCGCCTCATTGAGGTGGTTCTAACGAGCACCCACAATCTATGTTGAAAGCAGAAATCATAAAGATGTTATCATTTTTGCCTAATATTTATCATTTTCTGGCACCATGTTGGACGCCATTATTTCTTACGGACATGTTTTCCTAATGATATATGAGTTAAACTACGGCAGTCTAAATGCCAAGAGTTATCGAGATAAGCCCACCCCACCCATCAGTAAACTAGCCGTTCCAAAGAAACTTTTTTGGCTTTCAACGTGGTATATTTTAATTTTAATGGCATTGCAATATGTACGGCTGTAGGATCCCAAAACGCCCGACATCCTTAAGTGTCCGACAGCCTCTAAAGTTTTCGGGAAGCTGTTGAAAAAGGTGGCGACATATAAAGTGATAAGTTCGCGAAAACAAAATCGTAAAATATTCAAATATTCAAAATTAACTTTAAATGTTTTCTTGTCGGACACTTAGAGATGACCTAAATGTCCGACAACATGAAAATTAATTTAGAAACATAGTTTTATCCTTTATAATCAATTATTATTATATATAAAGACAAAGTTAAACCTTTGTTGAAAAAGTTGACCTTCGGAAATAAACATCTTAATAATGGATCCCAATATGTCCGTCATCCCAAAATGTTCGCCAGCATGACAAGTATTTTTGAAAATATTTCTTGGGGCTAATGATCAATTATGAAAAAATAAAAAAGACAGAATGACATTAGACCTTACGCGTTTCGTGGGCCATACATTTGGTCGGTGTTGTCATGCACTGGATGATGTATGGAATGAGACAATCATGAACCAGCCTTGAGGACTCATAAACAGTCTGTCGTCGGAGCGGAAACTCCTCCCGTTTCGTCGGTTTTGTCATGCACTGGATATTGTATGAAATAAGACAATCGAGGACACATAAATAGTCTGTCGTTGAAGCAGTCGTCTGTTTTGTCATGCACTGGATATTGTATGAAATAAGACAATCATGAACCAGCGTTGAGGACACATAAACAGTCTCTTGTCGAAGCGCAGACCACCTGTTGAAAAAATCATATCATCACGAAAACACGCCTATATAATTTTATATTTATATTGTAAAACTGGGGTTTGCAGGGGCAAACCTAATTTTTCTTATTTCTACTCTAAAATATAGATTGTGGGTACTCCTCGATGAGGCGGTTCTAACGAGTGCCCACAATATATATTTTGAGCAGAAATACGAAAAAATGTCACAATTTTTCATCTTAAAATCTTCCTTTTTCCCGCAATAAAATCTACAATGTATTTGTATAGGCATGTTTCCGTAATGCATTTCTGATTACAACCAGAAATTCGCAAACTTTGGATTCTGACCAATCAAATTACTTCATAAATGAATTTGTTCAATTCTCAAACTGCATGACAAACAGCGTATATCCAGATCAGATGGATTCTGATCCAGATCTACACGGTTTGCAAGCGTAGGGGTTCATTTCGAAAACACACCTATACAAATACATCGCCACCTTTATCGCCGAAAAAATGAAATTTTAAGATGAAAAATTGTGATATTTTTCTTATTTGTGCTCAAAATATAGATTGTAGGCACTCGTTAGAACCGCCTCATCGAGGCGGTTCTAACGAGTACCAACAATCTATATTTTAGAGCAGAAATAAGAAAAATATGGTTTACCCTGTAAACCCCGGTTTTACTATATAAAAGTGGGGTTCAAGGGAGTCAAAATATAGGCGTGTTTTCGTGATGGTCGTGTTCAGCAGGATAAGGATTAATCCATATAAGATGTGGTAGACACAGGATTTCAAAAGTTCGATACAACGCCAGTGTAGCAAAATTATCCACTGTGAAAGGGTCAATATCTAAACATGTCATTTCTCGCATAATTTCTTTGCTTTATCCAATACTTTTGTACAGGACAAAGAGGCATGATTATAATACCCTTGTAATGCATTTGTCACTTCCGAAGAACCATCAAATTGCACGTCTGAAAGTGTGTGAAACTCTCACTTTTCTACTTCCCAATGTTTATGTAACATTTGGTGCTAAATTATTGAGACAAGTTGTTGAAATTCCCACGAGTACGAATTGTGCATCCCTTGTGGCTGATTTGTTCTTCCTTTGTTTTGAAAAAGACATCATTGTGTCCCTTTCTGTAGAAAAGCAGTCTGATGTTGTTGAAGCTTTCAGCTCGACGTCTAGATATTTTGATGATTTGTTAAATATTGGCAATTCCTACTTCAGTGGTTTGATTTATCAGTTTTTTATCCTCCAGCATGAAGTGCACAATTGAGTAAAGCAAATTCTTCCGTTTTTGGATTTATTTATTTAGGTGGGTTTGTTCCGTGCAAAATTTATGATAAACGCAATTGATATTGTACTTTTTTATTCTCTCTCTCTCTCGGATGGGAATGTTCCACGTGCGTCATCCTACGGTGTTTATATATTGCAATTAATTCGGCTGGCCAGAGTATCTAGCCATAAAACAGACTTCAACGCTCATAAGAAATGTATAAATCTTATCTGCAACAAGGTCTAAATATACTCGGTCAAAAAAGTAACTATACCGACTTCCGGGTAAATTACAGTAGCTATCCGGTAGTCATTCAGCTAAAGATGGCTGTTTTTGTTTGTTTGTTTAACGTGCCCGTCAACACTGTAAAGGTCGTTGAGACGTTACTTCCAATTTTGTGGGACTTTTACCCGACCTTGGGATGAAATGACACCTCAAGCCCTGCCGCCCAATGAAACCAATAGGGTTTATTAGGGGACGGGCTGACTCTCACCGCTTTGCCTGGGCAAGCTTAGATCCTCCAAGTACTCGTGTTCGGGACGGTTTCAGCTCTGCGTGGAAGCATCGTGCAGCCCATCTATTTCTTCAAGCCCCAAGATAGCAGTAAACATGCGAATCGGACGTTTAGCTGCAAAACGCGTACATTTTCATTTCCCCATACTATTCTGCTCAAGGGTTGTCTTGCAATATGTTCCGCGAAAAGTTTTGTAAGAAATTTTTACATTGCGCATGTGCAGATGATCTTTTTGTGTCTGAGATGAAAGATTCTGTCCATTGAACATCGAAACTCACCTACCTTTACACTATTTCATGACCTTGCACTGCAATCAAGGCTTTAATTTGTGAAATTCTCCCTTTCAATTGACAATATAGCATTTTTTTTTCTATACCTGTCGTTCAAGTTTTGCAACTTCTTAAAAAAGCGCTTTGTTGCCACAATGCCATGATGGAAAATAATGTCGAAAAATCATGTAGCATGAATATCTACCAATTGCGATATACTATGGAATTTCAATTGGAAACAGCATTTTGAACACACCTTCAAAGAACTGGCGGCACATACGCGATCGTCTGTTTCTCTTAGCAAATGGAACTAAAGTTCGAAATCTTTTGTGAATAGACACACAGGATATCAGATAAAAAGGTTACATGTAACGAACTTTAGAAATTTTATGCTTAGTGTAATTTTTATGGCGTTAAACATTGGCTTTTGTAATGATTTATTCCAAGAAATTGGCACAGTGGCCTCTTGGGTGTTTAAAACAATAGCCCAGACTGGCGAGTTTACATAAACAAAAACAAATTGGGATTTTGCATGGAAAAATGAGTCCTCTAACCAAACAAAACAAATATTGTGTATTTTTCTTTTGTAGTCACTTTGGAAACAGAAGCAATTATATGTATAGGAACCTTTTGGCCGAGTATATGTATGCTTGCAATGATTTATGCACCTAATTTCGTAAACTCATTCTATAAAAATGATTGGGCCCAACATAAATGCTATACGATAGACTGCATGCATGGAAGTTGACCCAGTCACTTTGCACCGCCTTTAATTGTAGACCGGCGGGTCGGTCGGGCCTCAGACGCTATGACGGATCTGACCTAATGACTTACATAAACTTTCTAAGTAATGTCGGTTGGTGCCAGAAGCTCTGTCTCTGGCCGGACCCACCCCTCAGTGGTAAAAGTTAACAGCATTGGACTTTCACACGAGCGGCCCAAGTTCGAATCCCACTATAGGCGGGATTATTCCTCAGCTATGTTTTTCCGTTGTTTTTCCTTTGTTTTATGTCGTCAAAGAAATGAAAAAAAAATATGATGTCTAAATCAGGATAGATCCTAGGGCGAGGATTGTGGCCATGTAAAATCGATTTAAGCCCCCCAACCCACACAAAGAAAAAGACTTTTACTGACAGTCCCAATGCGGTTCTTCTGTTTTGGTTTATCATTGTTATAGTTTGTCCTGCTATTATCTTTTAATTTTGGATAGCCATTTGGTCATTCCGTGGGAAAGTAACTGTCTTTTTTTTTGGCTTTCCGCTTGTGGCGTTTTAAAGTTAAAGTTGGTATTTCTTTTCCTTTGGTGTGTAAGGTATCGATTCCTGTTCATAGCCTTCGCTTTTTTGTGTATGCTTAGGTCTCATTCGATTTAATCAATACGTAACGAAGAAGAAACTATATAAAGTAAACATTTGTGATATAGGAATGCGGTTATCTTTCATTCCAAAATGAATTCGTTTTAGAGTTTCTTTTTAGAAAGAATAAATAAAGATCTCATGATTTATTTACATTGATTCCTGATTTTAATACCTAGGTATGATGTAACGTGGCTACAGTCAAAATTCAATGCCTTTCAGACTATGAACATTTGTTTCAGCTAGGAGTAGGTTTGGAAGCATACGACGGGTTGTTTTGTTTGTTTGTTTGATTTGAGGTTTAACGTCCCCGTCAACACTGTATAGGTCATTTTGAAGATGTTGCTTCCAATTTTGTAGGACTTTTACCCGACATTGAGATGAAATGACATCTCAATCCCTGCCGTCCAATGAAACCAATAGGGTTTATAAGCATGGACGGGCCGACTCGCACCGCTTTGCCTGGGCAGGCTTAGAATCTCTAAGCGGTTTGCCAGTACTCGTGTGCTAGTCTGTTTCAGCTTTGCGTAGAAGCATCATGCAGCCCATCTATTTATTCAAGCCCCGATGGGCGGGGGCCGACGGCGGGTTGTTAATGGGTATCTTGTCGTAACTTTTTTGCCAATTGTTGTTGGGACTACTTTAGTTCAGTTCTGTCTAACACTGCCATTATCCCGGTTAGTGATGTTGCTAACTACAGTGAAATTCCGCTACTGTGACCACCTAAACTTAAGACTAATTCTGCTTTATAAATCTTATTTAGAAGGGTGCAGTTATTCTTTACTGCTTTCTGTAGACAATGTCCTCTGGTCAGGACAACCTTTGGGACTGTTCAAAAGTGGTCTTAAAGACCACTTTTGAACAGTCCAAAGGTGGTCTTCTTATAAAATTTTACTGTAGTTGTTAACTAGATAACTGTCTTCTTCAGAATTGGCTGTTTGGGAGAAATATTTTTGGTTGTCCCGTCAAACATCCCGAAATGATAATTGTCAAGCCAGTACCCCTATTCTCATGTGCTTATTCTGTAGTTTTGTTTTGAAAGTGCACAAAAAGGCCACCGCAAATGCTGTGGGCGACGAAAAACAAATGTCATCCAATGACAATCGACGTTACATGATGACAGTGGCTTTCCGACACTGGCATATGTCGTAGAATATTGTTTGCTTGTATTGGAGTTTAACGGCCCAGACAACACTATTTTAGGTCATTTTTAAGCCGGTCATTTTACCTATCCACCCTTTTCCTGGGCAGGCTTATACCTAATTGGTCAACCAGGATAGTGCTCATTCTTTCGCCAGAAGCTGACAACTGGCGTTCTTGAATCAGCGGAAGGGAGAGAATGACCGTAAAAAAGATTTCATGATCAATCTCCACGAAAGAATGTTGCCGACCCCGGCAGGTATCGAACCTGCGTCCTCCTGATCACCAGTCAGACGCGCATCCGACTGTGCTACCGAGGCCGGCATAAATCATTACGTTAAAAATCATGCAATGAACAACCATGTAAAGCCCTACTAATATACAGAAAATGGGGTTTTACTCCCTGGGCATTCGTTCTTATTTCTGCTGCAATTCATAAATTGTTGTTACGCGGCGGTTCGAAAGAGTACCCACATTTGAATATACATGCTTTTGTAATAGCAGTAACAAATATGAAGGGATAGGAGCAAGTATCAAGCTTTTTGAGAGGAAAGATACGCTATCCTATAATAATTTAGACAAGGGCACCATCGGGAAAATATAACCAATCGTGAATGAGGTTGTGTATCTCTGGCAGTTTGTAACACACAAGTCAAAACTCTTGTCGCACAAGCAGTTTACCCATTTATGTATATAACAGTACCTGCTATTAGTGTTCACTGTATGGTGTTCACTGTATGGAGCAACGGACCACAGAATGTCTAGAAATGGTCAAGAATTACCCGATGTAGTTTAGCATTGTAAAGTTGTACTCTTCGCTTATCCAAGAGATTCCAAAGTATTCTAGGACACAATGCTAAGAAAATTTATATCCGTGTCCAGTATTTTCGCTAATACCAATCAACAGTGTCCATAATATCAACAACAACACGTAGATACACTGCAAAACTGGAAAACAACGCCGGATAATTTTCGACTAATTCTTGACATTCTGTGAGCCGTTGCTCCATACAGTGAAGACAGGGTTAAAGATAGAAGGTGCTATTATATACATAAAACGGACGTTGTTAAATGAAAATTTGTGATGTTTTTCTTATTTCTGCTGCAAACATAGATTGTTGGTACTCGTTCTAACGAGTACCCACAATCTATATTTTCAGCACATACGAGATTAAGGACATAACGCATTTTTCTCTTGTTAACCCCGTTTTCTCTGACAAAAAGGGTAGGGGGAGGAGGTCAAAGCCGGGTATTCATTGCACGGACTTGTAAATGTGATGATTAACGTACAGTAAAATTTCTATTTTAAGAACACCTTTGGGACTGTTCAAAAGTGGTCTTTTAGACCACTTTTAAACAGTCCCAAGGGTGGTCCCTGACCAGAGGTCATTGTATGCAGAAAACACGAAGAAATAAGCTCTTCTAAATAAGCTTTTTTTAAAGCAGAAATAGTCTTAATTTTAGGTGGTCTTAATAGCGGAATTTTAATGTATTTGCAAACTGTTCTGATATGATGTTAACATGATTATTCAAAACGTTCTGTTTTGCAAAACATGCCTGCATAGACATGTTAGCATGATAATATAACATTTTGAGACAATCCCTTTCCTATTTTGTGGTCATTGTGCTAGCTGTAACACAGACAAATAAATTTAGGATCTTGCACGTCTTCGGTTGCACTAAGAGCGCTAACTGTATAATAACGTGTTATATTAGCATACTGTTTAGTCATGACTAGCCATAAAAGCATTATATTAACAGGATAGTTATGGTATTCTTTAACATGAAGTCATTTAATTCCTCATGAAACAGACATTTTATATCCTCCTCCACACAAGAGAACAGAAATTGCATTATCGGAGGATCCATGTCAAATCGCTTTTGTAATAAAATTCAATAAGGACACCGGAGATTTTGTCCAATTCCGCAAATGCAAAGACAAACTTAACCGTTATCACTCTCCTAGGCTGCATGTTATTCTACAGGCGACTAATTGTTGATAGTTCCGTATTTGTTTAAAGAAAAAAAGACAGGACTTGACATCTCATTCAGATTGTCTCCATAACAAACAGTTTGCATGATTTTGTTTGATTAGATGTTGAACGTCCCTGTCAACACTGTAAAGGTCATTTGGAGACGTTGCTTCCAATTTTGTGGGACTTTCACCCGATCATGGCTTGAGATGAAATGATATCTCAAGACCTGCCATCCAATGAAACGAATAGGGTTTATTAGCATGGGCGGGCCGACTTTGCCTGGGCAGGCTTAGATCCTCTAAGCGGTTTACCAGTACTCGTGTGCGGGTCGCTTTCAGCTCTGCGTGGAAGCATCATGCAGCCCATCTATTTCTTCAAGCCCTGATGGGCGGGGGTCGACAGTTTGTATGGAGACAGTTTGCATGAAATCCAATTTGTATGGAGCAATTTACATGAAATGTCAAATCCTATTGTCTTTATCTCATGCAAATTGTGGTCGGTACCATTGCATGCGGAGCCCACTTGCTAGGGGTCAAGTTGTCTGCTGCTCAAACAGGAACAATGTTACATACTCTGATATTTCTGCTGTAAGTTGTTGGGTAGCTTATGCAAAAGCTTCTCTTTTTTTACAAAATATATTAACATGTTTGCCAAATTTTAACCATGAGTTCAAGGCTTATAAGGGCTTTACCCTGGAGGGTGTACCATGGTTATCCAAGTGTACAGTATCATACGGCTGACGCTCGCTGTAATATCGGATCTCACCAGCATATTATAACAAAGGCCATTATGATAACAGACCCGTGTGTTATAAAGACATCTTTCATATAGTTTTCAGATAAAACCTTTTGATAATTTTCTTATTGGTAGTCAAAACATAGATTGGTCCTAATGTATACCTCGTAGTTACGGGCTAATGTTTTCATTTATAGTAACTGCATCACAATTCCAATTTACCCTTGTTGTACCAAATGGAATCTTCCTCATTATAAAATACAGGAGTTCATTTCAAAATTAAGGGGTGTCAGGTTGTGTTTTCTTCTACATTAATTAGGAAAATGGTTGAACTTTTTACAATCAGTGGATGCCCTGCTCAGACGCCGCGTTCTGTGGCGTCTGATCTGGGCCTGCACTGTTTGCCAGGGTACCTGTTTTGGGGTTTCGTGTACTAAAAGGGGTTAAAATGCACCCCACCGCCACCCCCGCCCCACCCCAACCGGTTCGATTATTGTCAGTCTGGACAGAAGAAGTTTTTTAAACAACTGCATCACGGTAGCTAATGTCACAGAGTGAAATTATGGAAACTGGAGGAGCGCTTGCGCTTAGGACTTTCTAGTCGTTTCCAGTTATTTTCCCCTATTGATCGTCGTTTTTCATACATCATATACTCATATATTTCATCTTTTATTAAGCAATAAGCATTCCTGAGTAGCGTATATCAATTTCCGGTGTCCTTATGTAAGTCTCGCGTGCTTTTCACCTCACTGAGTGACACCGCATGCGCACATTCTTACCCCAGCCTTTGTCGGTCTTTCTTTGTCCCTGGCAAGGGTAGGTCTTACGACCACCTGACGGACACATTAATATAGTTTTCCTAATTACTTAGGATGTTTATATATATATTTATCAGATGAACGAGATCGAGAGAGAAGGTTCCTGACATAACCCTCAAAAACATGGAAATATCAGAAAGAGTTGTTGTCACTTGAACCCCGAACCCCCTCGAGAAAGCGGGAGAAGTTATAACGTTGTATCAACGTCGTCAACCATCATGTGGCCACAACCACCTTAAATCAATTCATCCACCCGTAACAACCATCCCGTGACAACTGGCGCCCCGCGTTGGGTGCCAAATGTAACAGGTGAAAAAATGCTAGTCACCTTTACCCGGCCGAGGATCAAACCCGGTCCGCCGGATCGACAGGCCAACACTCTACCGCGTTGCTATAAAAGCCGGCTTGTACCGAAAGGCAGTACAAGTGTGCTATATACCTATACCCTATGACATAGCTAAAATGTTCGTTTCGTCTCTCTAGTGAATAGCAAGCATATCGGAACCATTAATACCATTGATGGGTCCGAGCAAGCATATTGTACACTTTAAAATCAAAGCATTGAGGGTGCTGATGGATTGATTTGCCAGCCTCAAGCAAATTTTGCAACTGGTTGATAGATTAAATGAAGATTATATAATATAATGGTTTAAATCGGGTTTGGTACCTGATTCTCTGTCTCTGGTTGGGTCCATCGGAGTCTAACTGTTGTTTTTATTTTGCTCCAGCATTTCAGTGGTTTGTTGCTGTCGAGTCCTCACCGTTCTTTCATCTCTGTAGTTGTTTATTATTGTGTTCTCGGAGATGTTGCACTGATGACTTAGGAAGCCTTCATGTGGACTGAACAAATTATTTGTCTAAATCGCGACGGAATCAAGGGCGAAGATTGCGGTCGCGTAAAATCAATTGACACCCTTCTCTCTCCTTTCTCTCCCCCCCCCCCCTCCACACGCACACACATACACCACAATTCCCAGTGAGATTATTTTCACTGACCTTTGCAAGGCGTTCCTTCTGTCGCGGTTTATTTTTTGTTATGGTTCGTCTTTGAGTGTGTGTATCCCTTATATCTTTTTATTTTGAATAGCCAATTGGCCATTTTGTGAGTATCTGTCCTTTTGGCTTTCCGCTGTTGATGTTTCCATAAGAGTCTAGTTATTCAATGTTTGTGTTTCTTTCTTCTGGTGTCGCTGATGTGAGGTGTGGGTTAATTGTATCGATTCCTGGTCATTGTCTTGACTTCTAGTTTGCATATATTGGAGGGTCACTGATGATAACTAATGGCCAAAACTAGACAGTCCACCGCAGAATATTGGTATGCTCCATAGTTTTCAGTCCTTTAGCGTAAACTTTTATAGGACACATTAATTACTACATGGTTGTTACCGTAATTGTTTTTCTTGTTGAAGTTCTTATTATTATTTTAGTTTTTCGAAAAAAATATTTATACTTACAAGTAAAGTGAAATTCCGCTATTAAAACCACTTAAAATTAAGACGAAATCTGCTTTAAAAAGCTTATTTAGAAGGGTACAGGTTTTTTTTTCTTTCTGTTTTCTGCCCCAGTGTCCCCTGGTCAGGGACCACCTTTGGGACAGTTCAAAAGTGGTCTTAAAGACCACTTTTCAACGGTCCCAAAGGTGGTCTTAATATAGGATTTTTACTGTATTTCAGCCTAACGAAGTTCTTTATGATATTTTTCATGCTTATAAGAATAGATATATCGTATGAGGATTAAATAAATAATACAGACAGTATTTATTGTACATGCATATGGTTTATAACCAGTTCCTTAACAATTTATCAATCAGATGGATGTCACTTGATTCTATGTTTCCTATCCCCATTTAGAACACCTACATAGAAAAAACCCATTGGGCGAATATAGTCATCCGCAACGTCATCTTCATGTTTTCATTCATAGATCATGTAGTTCTTGTATATGGGAAATGCCTGCGTAATATTTGTAATTGTTGAAAATTAAACATGAGTCGATAGCACATAAAAGTTATAATATTTAGTTTCATCGACCGTTTCATTTTTGATAGTAGAACTGAATATGGACAATTTTTTTTTTTTTTTCACGGATGTTTCTTGGCGGTGATTAGGCAGTATGCAGTAAAGAAGCAAATTTTCACTCTACTGATAACTATGGGTCAATTGTTGATGACAATCGCCCCAAAACTCAGCGGGTGTCGTGTGGTTTGAGTTTTACGTCCCACTAACAGCCAAGGTCATATGTAGACTGGACCTCGGTTTAAAGACTCATCCGAAAGTCTGAGAAGCCCGGAATCGATCCCACGAACCCAGGTTTATTAACCGAGTAGCTTTAGCACTACACCACGGAGGCTACTCACTAAGGTATCATATAAATTGCACTAGATTAAAGAAATCATGTCATAGGAAAATGTGTTTTTATCATTTGCGATCAACGATGAGCGAAGTCTGATGAGCATCGTATTGTTCAACATTTCAACAATTTAACCTATTGTATGCTAGTGGACTCTTCCATTGCTATATGTTTGACAAGTCCATGTGTCATATTTGGGGTGTCAGGCCTATTTTTTTTAATCTAATGTTTGACGGAAAAATCTATTAGCAAATTGTGCAGGCCCTGGTCAGACGCCGCGTTCTGCGGCGTCTGATCTGGGCCTGCACTGTTTGTAGGGGTTTCCCGCATACAACAGGTTAATACATATTATTTCCAAATGCATAAAAGCAAAACTATTGCTAATCTGTGTATCTGAGCAGTTCGGTTCGTCTCATACTCGCCGCAAACCCCGAAGACACGTTTTGTTGCGACGCGGCTCATATAGGCCGCGCCAAGCGAAAATAGACCTGGGCGCATATGCACCCAGCAAAGACTCAGACACGCACAGTCTGAACAGAGTCTTTGCTGTGCACAGTATTGATAACATGTATCTCAAAGATTTTTATTCACTAAGTTTGTGTATATTTTGATTTCGCTGAAGGCGCGTGCTCAGAGACCGCTTTATATAATATAATCTTGCATTCCAGATACATGTTAGGATTATCCGACTTTTGCACAGGGTGCAGAAAGCCCTATCTCAGTAAGCCGCTCCGAGAAGTGGCGGGTCTACTTTAAACGAAAAGAATTGACTCCTGGGGAGCAAATAATTCCCAATTCCAGTTGACCCCTACTGAGCGTCGGAGACAAACTAGTTTTGAAAAGTTCTTTGCCCTGAAAGTGCATTACTTCTCCTTAACCCTCTGAACATTTACCATTCCAAAATGTTTCCGTTCCTGTTCGTCTGTGGTCTGTTTTCGGAACCATGTGAGGTCTGCGGTTAGTAATATTGCGTGACTTTTCTTAGGTAGCCTCTTTCTTTACGGAAGATTTTGTTATTGTTTTCTCAATCTTCAATATTTCTCTGATGTTTATTAGAAATTATTGTATCTATTGTAGTTCATTGATTACTAAAATTTTCTCTTTAGGAGTTGACCCTTGTTGACAGCACAGATAAACCTGCCTGCCCCGAAAGAGACTCCTCTGAAGATTTACCTACGTTTACTAATCATTCCAAAAATATTCTCAGCTGTTGTTCGTCTGTGGGCTGTTTTCGGAACTTTGTGAGGTCTGCGGTTTGTAATCTTGCGTGACGTTTCGTAGATAGTCTCTTTCTGTTCAGATTTTGTTCATTCTTTTATAAACACGAATGTCTTCAATATTTGTCTGTTGTTAATGAGAAGCTATACTTTTGTACCCAGCAGACACACGTTGCTAGGACAACGTCAAATCAACGTCGATGCAACGTCGTTGCACCGACGTAGATGTGACGTTGCATGAGCGTCATGACGGTGCACTGACGTTAATGTGACGTCACCGTTATTACGTCATGTGCTTGCTGGGGTAGTAAACTTTCCGGTAAAGTTGGTACGGGAAAGATAAAATGTTCTTTTCAGCCATCACTTTGAATTTGATCTCTGTCAATATGTCAAGCGCGATATGTCCCAATATAGTAAAACTTAATTGAATTTGAATAAAAATAGAAAATCATTGATCAACTTACTATCAATCACCCTTTCTGGCTGAAATAAAAGTACCGTTGATTGCATCTGCCAGATTCAGCCTATCGTATCTACAGCTAGCAAAGGAGTCTTATTCCTGGAAAAAAAAAATTCATGGAGAGTTGGGATCAATGTTTATGTCCGTTCAGTATCATAATTTTCCTGAGGTAACTGCAGAGTGGTAGAAACCTCACCCCGCCAGCGAAGGCTCAGATCGGTCTGCACAATCGCTCGCAGCATGTTATAAAGTAGGTTTCCTTTTTGGAGTGGCACATGACTAGAAACAATGAATAATTTAAAGCGTTTTGACTTAAACTGATGACTTAACCGCAAATTTAGAAAAGCCAAACAAATAAATTAAATAGGAATATTCTGCGCACAGACAATCATTTAATTCCTATCCCCGATAACCGATCGTCATCCCAGAAGTGCGAACAAGCCCTTATGACATCAAAGTCTGATATGTACTTCAGAGACAACGTTTGTAAATCATTTAAAAGTGCACGCTCAGTCAAGTGACGTACTGAAGAATTTCTTTCCTGTACAATACTATTTTGTTAGTGGACCAAATATTTTATCCAGCAGTTGGTAATTTCATCATTATCAAATGACAGCGGGTGTGTGCTGGGTCTGTGTGTGGGCAGGGGTACTTCCAAACATGTCATGCGAGTGGTCTCTAAAGCCGCCTATGCAGCATCACGTGAACAAGTCCGTGAAATGAAGACCCCTCTAAACAAACTTGATATAGAGAAAACTGGGGTTTACAGGGGTATACATTATTTTTCTTATTTTTGCTCCAAGACATAGGTTGTGGGTACTCGTTAGAACCGCCTCAATGAGGCGGTTCTAACGAGCACCCACAACCTATGTTTGCAGTTTTTATGTTTCGCAATTAATTCGATTTGCTAGAGTGTGTAGTCATGTAACTGACTTCAACACTCGTAATAAATTATTAACGGCTAAACTTCTTAATCAGGGTTATCGGTACCATAAACTACGCAAAGCCTTTTCAAAATTTTATAGACGCCATTCTGATTTAATTTCAAAATTCAATATTGGACTTAAATCTCTTCTGCAACAAGGTCTATCGGAACCCGAATTTTATGGTGACTTAGTAAATAAATTCAGAAAAATATATAACCGCAATGACTTCAGCACCAAATTTCGTAAAATCATTCTTCGATATAAAAAGATTGGGTACAACATGGATATTATACGACAGACTGCATGCATGGTAGTTAACCCAATCACGGTTGGCAACTTTGCTTCCCTCTTTAATTGCACGCCGGTGGGTCAGGCCTCAGATTCTATGACGGCTCCAACGTAAAAGCTTATTGAAAATTAAAGAGATAATGTTGGTTGGTGCCTGATGCTCTGTCTCTGGTCGGGCTCATCGGAGTCTAACTGTTGGTTTTCTTTTGCTCCAGCATTTCAGTGGTTTCTTGCTGTCGAGTCCTCACCGTTGTCTCACCTCTGTGGTTCTTTGATTTCTGTGTTCACGGAGATGTTGCACTGATGAGTTAGGAGGCCTTCATGCGGACTGAACAAATTATTTGTCTAAATCGCAACGGAAGTAAGGGCGAGGATTGTGGCCACGTAAAATCGATTTAAGCCCCCCAGTGGAAATCTTCCACTGACCGTTCCAAGGCGGCTCTTCTGTGGCGATTTATTTATGTTGTTGTTTGTTACTTACTGTGTGTATCACTTGTGTCTTTTAATTTTGGATGGCCATTTTGTGGGAAAGTAACTGTCCATATGGCCTTCCTTTGTTTAGGTTTCCATTATGGTCTGGTCGCTTAATGTTTGTATTTCTTTCCCTTTGGTGTCTTTTATGGATGGAGTAAGTTAATTGTATCAATTCCTGATCTTTGTTTTACTTCTACTTTTTATAAGCAAAATATCACGGATTTTCATCAGAAAAGTAGCCATTTTGGGGTATATGAAAAATGCACAATGTCGCACGGGTGTGTTATCGTAATGGGAAATGCTTTTTCCCCGAGAGTTATGCTTTCTCCTCTCAGGCAGCAAGAGAAGCCGAGCTAGCTTGTTAATAAAGATAATCAAGGGAACTAGCGCCAAAATGTTTCAATGTCATGCAAATTTCACATGTACCCAGATACTTTCCATCTTCCTGGTCGATCTGGTTGTTTAAAAAAGAAGGTTCAACCCATCAAGTTTTTTCCAACAATATTTACTTATAGTTATCTGTATATACATGTACAAAAAGTAATTAAGAACGCTGAGCCTTAATTTTTAGGTTTTCACCGATGTGGGTTCGAGCCTGGCTCGGGTCACACGTGAGATGCCAAGTTCTGCAACGCAAGTTCAGATGTTTATCTTCGGGTGCTTCGGTTATCGCCTACATCTGATTAATGGAAAGTTTGAATTAGCTGAATAAAAGCTGATAAATAATCTTAAAAGCGCCGTAATAGCAAAACCAAAAACCTGTACGACGTTCCTTACCTATCCGTTTTGGCATTACGAAAACACGCCTATATAAATACATTGTAACCTTTATCGCTGAAAAAATGAAAATTTTAAGATGAAAAATTGTGATATTTTTTTATTTCTGCTCAAAATATAGATTTTATTGCAGAAATAAGAAAAATAAGGTTTACCCCTGTAAACCCCAGTTTGACTTTATAAAACTGGAGTTGAAGGGGGTCAAAATTATTTAGGCGTGTTTTCGTGATGGGGGCGATTGTTACCAACAATGCCCCTAAGTGAACAGCATATTGAGATCTTACCTTAATGCAACCAGCCTAATCACCACCAAGAAAATCTGTGAGAAAATATTGTTGCATATTCAAAATCATAACAGTTTCGAACATTCCACAAAACTGTCGATTAAACTAAATATTATATATTGCACGGTCTATCAATTTATTTCATGAACGCACATGTCCTTCTGTTTACTTTTCATTAATCATATATTTTAGACAGGCATTCTTCCTGTACAAAAATTATGCTTATGTTACCCCATGTGTTACACCTATAATCAAGAACTTCGCTATACGATCGCTCATACTCGTACTCAGCCTCCAGATTATGGAATTCATTGCCGACATCGCAAGGACAAAAACATCCAAAAATGAATTTAAAACATCGTTAAAGCAGCATCTCTAGTATTTTATGTAACTTCTCTTAACTTAAGAAAATATTAGAAAATATTATGTGTGTAATACTTAATTAAACGGTACTGAATAGTGTGATTGCAAATCAGTTTACTGATGTTATTTGAAATGTCAATAAATGAAATAAATAAATGAATGAAGCTGCGGATGAATATTTATTTGATCACTGTGTAAAACCTGTCACTGCCGGTCATCGATTAGACCGTTCATGGGCACGCGTTTTAGTGAGAGTTCACCGACACATTTTAGGACAGTTCACCGTATTTCATTCATGGCAGAAAAACCGATTGATATTTATTTCTAGTCGAAAAATGTTACCTTATCTTTAAATGACTAATTATTTTGATAGTTATAAGACGATGTGTTTTCTATAAAATGTGTATCATTTAGAGGTAATAAATAAACCAAACAACTGAAAACTCTAAGTGTACCAAACATACAACATACTTTCTAACTGTTGGTTTTCTTTTGCTCCAGCATTTCCGTGGTTTCTTGCTGTCGAGTCCTCACTGTTGTTTCATCTATGTGGTTGTTTGGTATATGTTGCACTGATGAGTTAGGAAGCCTTCATGCGCACTGAACAAACTATTTGCTTTAATCGCGACGGAAGTAAGGGCGAGGATTGTGGCCACGTAAAATCGATTTTAGCCCCCCCCCCCCGTGGAATTCGTTTCCGCTGACCGTTCCAAGGCGGTTCTTCTGTCGTTGTTTACTTTTGATTTTTGTTATGGTTTGTCTTTGGGTATTTGTGTCGCTTATATTATTTCATTTTGGATAGCCTAATAGCCTATTGGTCATTTTGTGGGAAAGTAACTGTCCTTTTGGCTTTCCGTTATTGATGTTTCCATTAATGTTAGTGTTTCTTTCCCTTCACTTCTATTTTTCGAACTTAAACATCAGTGATGCTCTTAGTTTCAAAGATCAACACTGCCATCGATGATTCCAAACGACTTAAATTAAAATCTACACTATGATGGAAGGCATGGAATTTTTTTACGGTGACAAAACCGACCCTTAGCACCAGCTGTTGTTTATAAGTGCTATAAAGATTTATCCTTTGGATGCAAGAATACACACTAGAACAGAATACTTCAGAGTGCACAATTTTCTGAACCGAGCTAACCCGTTTCAGCGAAGAAGTCCTAATCAGTGACCCTCAAATATATTCAAAATAGAAGTGAAGGCAATGACCAGGAATCGATACAATTAACCCGCAGCTCCCGTCAGAGACACCAAGGGAAAGAAACAAAAACACGAAACGGAAACATCACTAGCGGAAAGCCCAAAAGGACAGTAACTTTCCCACAAATGGCCAATTGTCTATCCAAAACAAAATAAAACAAGCGATGCGCACACTCACAGACAAGCCATAACAAAAATAAACCACGACAGAAGAACCGCCTTGGAACGATCAGCGGAAACGAATTTCACCTGGGGGCTTAAATAGATTTTACGTGGCCACAATCCTCGCCCTTATTTCTGTCGCGATTTTGATAAATAATTTGTTCAGTCCGTATGAAGGCCTCCTAACTCATCAGTGCAACATCTCATCTCCATGAACACAAAAATCAATCAACCACAGATATGAAGCAACGGTCAGGACTCGACAGCAAGAAACCACTGAAATGCTGGAGCAAAAGAAAACCAACAGTTAGACTCCGATGGGCCCTACCAGAGACAGAGCATCAGGCACCAGCCAACATTACATAAAGTTCTCAGTAAGCTTTTACGCTGGAACCGTCATAAAATCTGAGGCCTGACCCACCGGCGTGCAATTAAAGAGGGAAGCATAGTTGTCAACCGTGATTTGGTTAACTACCATGCATGCAGTCTGTCGTATAACAATTATGTTGTATCCAATCTTTTTATATCGAAGAACGATTTTACGAAATTGGGTACTGAAGTCATTGCAATCATATATTTTTCTGAAATTATATACTGAGTCAACATAAAATTCGGCTTCTGATAGACCTTGTTGCAGAAGGGATTTAAGTCCAACATTGAATTTTGAAATTAAATCGGAATGACGTCTATAAAATTTTGAAAATGCTTTGCGTAGTTTATGATACCGATAGCCCTGATTAAGAAGTTTAGCAGTTAACGATTTATTACGAGTGTTGAAGTCAGTTACATGACTAGACACTCTGGCAAATCGAATTAATTGCGAAATATAAACGCCATAGGATGCCGCACGAGGAACATCACCATCCTAGAAAGGAAAATTTACAATCTCAAAATCAAAATCATCGCGTTTATCATACATTTTGCAAGAAACAAATCCATCTACAGGAGATGGTGTAAATCCAAAAAACGGTGCATCGATATCAGAAGAATTTGCTTTATGTAACTGAAGTTCTGGGTGCGGTGGGGGTGGGGGTAAATTTGACTGATCAAACCATCAAAATAGGTATTGTCAATATTTAATAGATCATCCAAATATTTAGAAGTCGAGCTAAAGGCTTCAATGATTTCAGATTGGTTTTCAACGGAAAGGTTTTCATTAAGTCTTTTTCATAACAAAACAAGAACAAATCAGCCACAATGGTTGCGCATTTTGTACCCATCGGAATACCCACAACTTGTCTAAATAACTACCAAAGCGTATGTAATTATTGTCAAGTAGAGAGGTGAGAGCTTCACACACTTTCTGACATGACCATAAAGTATAATTTTTATGCTCTTCAGAACAAAACCAAGCCCGATTTAATCTATATTCTTAAAGCTTGATTAAAACGACCAACCAAATGCAAAATCTCGCCGTTCACAAACAATAGCCCCATCAGTACTTTCAATGCTTTGAATTAATCCACCTCATCAACACTCCAATGATAATTGGAAATAAACAGCACTAAAGCAACGAGAAACACCTAAATACCACCAAAAATAAGCCAGAATCAGTTTGTAATCCAGAAATGTCATAAAACGATTTCTGTTTGTTTGATTTGAGGTTTAACGTCCCCGTTAACACTGTAAAGGTCATTTTGGAGACGTTGCTTCCAATTTTGTGGGACTTCTACCCGACATTGAGATGAAATGACAAATAAGTAAAATAAGGTTTACCACTGTAAACCACAGTTTTACTATATAAAAGTGGGATTCAAGGGGGTTAAAATTATATAGGCGTGTTTTCGTGATGGGTGCTCACCTTCTAGTGCGTGAGGCTTTATACTTCCGGTGGTTTGAAAAGCCTGTGTTTGCCTTTCTATGTTTTGGGTTTCTGACTTCAATCGAATCAGATTACTTCATGTTATTAATGCGCGTTATCGAATATGTACCATAAAGAGAAGTCATCTAAATTCTTCCTCTCATCATCTGGGCTACACATCATCTGGGCTTCTATTGCAGGAAAGAATTTGTTCCCATGGGCTAAACAATTAGATTCCTTAAATAGTAATCCCATTTCGGAGAAAGATTGATAATTCTACATTTTCCTGGTTCGGCGTAAATGTTTCGGGCTGACAAGTGCATACACCATTGTATGTGTGAACGGGGCGTAATTTATCTGACAGCATAAAAGGAGAGACAAAAAGTACAAGCATTGATTGAATTTTATTAGGCACTTGTCCCTGCAAACTACGATTTGACAACTATCAATTCCAATAATCTACACTTATCATGTGTGGAGGAGGACTGAAGATCTTGTCTCAAGAGAACATAAAATGACATGAGCTGAAAAACATATCAGATATAATCTAATTTTTAAAGTGTACTTGTGAAAAATGCTGTTTTAGCTGACCACCGTTCTCCAGAATGCTAATATAACAGGATTGCTTTGTGGTGTGAATTTACAGGATTGAGTCCCATGCTTCTCGTTTATGCTATATACAGTAAAATTCCTATATTAAGACCACGTTTGGGACTGTTCAAAAGTGGTCTTAAACACCACTTTTGAACAGTTCCAAAGGTGCTCCTTGACCAGAGGACATTGTGGGCAGAACACACAAATAAGATTAAGTGCACCCTTAAAATAATCTTTTTAAAGCAGAATTAGTCTAAATTTTTGGTGGTTTTAATAGCGGAATTTTACTGTATATTTAAAATGACATGTGTTAGCTGACATGCATGTGCTCATAGCCAGCACATCTTCACAATCTGATCAGAGTCTGCGCTGTGCATTATTTAGACACTAAGCTGCTTCCGATTAAAAAAACACATCCGTGTGATATAGCTTTAATTTTCCTGCGCGTTACAATGCAGCTATTCAATTGAGATTGAGCGTTCCGCAAATCGGGGGCGGGGATGGGGGGCGGGGGGGGGGGGAGGGAGGGGAGGGGGGGGGGAGTTGTCCAAAGTATCGTAACCTACCCAATATATTATACAGTTGAGCTAGGCCACAGCATTTCCTCGAATAATCAGATCAGGCTGCGCATCCATATAGTGTGACCAAAGACTTCTCTTGCTGCATGAAGGAATATTTCGGCCCTTAGCTGTCCTTAGAGCGCACAACGAAGACTCTGGTCAGACTGCGCGGATGCGCAGGCTGATCTGAGTCTTCGCTTGGCGCACAAATGCTGTGCCCCAGCTCATTAATTTTTTGCTGGAAAATAGAAGTAGCGAAATTTTACAGCAAAATATTGGTGAATAACCAAAGCTTTAACGATACGTTAAATTAGAACTGGTAGCTCAGTCAGATGCGCGTCTGACCGGTGATCAGGAGGTCGCCGGTTCGATATCTGCTGCGTCGGCAACTTTCTTTCGTGGAAACAGATCATGAATTAATTTCTGCGGTCATTCTCTCATTTCAGCTGATGCAAGAAGGGCAGTTGTCAAATGTGCACTGTACTGGTTAACCGCTTACGCATAAGCATGCTCAGGAAAAGTGTGGATAGGAAAACTGACCGACTTGATATTACCTAATAAGTGTTGACTGGGCCGTTAAACTCCAAAACTAAAAAAAAAAAACAAGGGACTTCATTACCGTGAGAAATTCGTTTTGTTTTAAGTTAACATTGCCAGATCATAAAGTTTCATTAGGCTACACTGCGTAGTACGAGGACTGTTCAAATATGAATGCAAGTAGAACATTTTCTCATGCACTAATGCGAAAATCACCTGGAAATAAATATCACAGCGTAGAAAAACATTTTACCTATACATTGATACCAAACCTGTTAAAATCCGTCCACTTTAGCCATGTATATCGTTCGATAAACACTGTCTACTCTTGTATACTAATACAAAACATGGTTGGAAGAAGGTCAGAGTACGCCGTTGAAATACGGTTCTATATTAAGAATCTTTGTATTCTTGGTATACGGTGCAAAGATATTTTTGATGAAATATGTTCGGTTTATGGGCATAATGAAATGTCTTTTACGACAGTTTTTCGTTGGTGTAAGAAATTCAGCTGTGGGCTAGGATCAACAGAAGATGCACCACATGATCGTTGGCCGAAAAGAGCAACATCTGCCAAGATGGTTGCTAGAGTGTAAGAAATAGTTGCTACCGATGCACGATACACCGCTAGGCAAATAGCTTGAATGGTTGGCATCTCATTAGGAGCAGCGCATACAATTCTGAAACGGGATTTAAAAATGAGAAAGATCTGTGCTAGAGGGATTCCCTATCTGTTGACAGATGAGCAGTAAAAGACACGCGTTCAGTGCGCCAAGAGGTTGCTTAAAAAGTTTCCAAATTACAATGCACGGTTTTTCGCTAATGTCGTCACAGGTGACCAGACATGGGTTCACTTTTTTTTAGCCAAAACGAAAGATTCAGAACAAAGTATGGGCAACAAAGTATTGCAAAATACCATGCATTGCAAAGCGGACCATGAGCGTAAAGAAGGTAATGTATGCCATATTCTTTTCAAATCAGGGCCCTGCTGTGCGTAAAGGTAAATCTGTAAATGCGAAGTTTAACAAGAATAAAGTTCTTCGAAAATTGAAGAAATATTTGAAAGAACGAAGACCCGCATCTGGTTTGGCCAATGTCAGATTGCTACATGACAATGCGTTCATTGTGGAAGACTATCTGAAGCAGGAAAAGGTTGTTGAACTCCCTCACCCCCCGTATTCCCCTGACCTTGCCCCGTGTGACTTTTTTTTTGTTCCCGCGGCTGAAAAAATGCCTTTCTGGTCGAAAATTTGTACAGCGCAAACACCTCGGTTCTGCAATGTTCCAGTGCCTTCATAGTATACCTCGGTACAGCGCAAACACCTCGGTTCTGCAATGTTCCAGTGCCTTCATAGTATACCTCGAAAAGACTATCAAAATGCATTCAATGATTGGATCAGAAGACTGAAAGTTTGTATATCTGTTAAAGGTGAATACTTTGAGGGGACAAAATAATTTTTTCATCGAAATCTATCACGGAATCATTTTTATGTGCTTAGTTGCATTCATATTTGAACAGTCCTCGTACATTAGCTTGTACAATGTACACCCACTTTATATGGAAGTAAGGTAGCCAAGAGTATATATTATTTTCCTAGAACTTAGTTGATTGACGACACTTGTGAAACCCATCTGATTTAGGCAGGTCCAAAGTATCTGTAGCAGACATTAAGAAACAAATAAATACTCATTTGAAAAAGAAAATTATATTTTTACAATGAAAAAAACAAACAAAACAAAACAAAAAAAAAAAAACACCAGGTGATGTGGATGTGTAAATCAAATTTGGCATCACGATAACAAGTCCGTGAAACCAAAACCCCTCTTACCCCACTATATATAGGGAATTGTGGAGTGTAAGGGGGTAAATATTATCTGCCTTATTTTTGCTCACAAACATAGATTGTGGGTAATCGTTAGAGCCGCCTCATCGAGGCGGTTCTAACGAGCACCCACAATCTATGTTGAAAGCAGAAATAAGAAAGATGTGACAATTTTTACCTAATATTTGTCTTTTCTGACACCATGTTGTATGCCATTATTTCACATGAACATGTTTTCTTAATGGCCTGTCCGCATTGTTATCGTGCAGTTTTCTAACACCTTGCAAATCAGTTTAAAAGTAAAAAGACTGCTTTTTACCATGTGATAAGTGCTATTTTCAGGCCCTGTTTTCTTTGTGGTCTATTAACCTTGGAAATTGCGTTAATTGGAAATGCTCCTCTGATTTCTTATGCAGAGATAGGTTTCTGTGAAGCCAATTATATACCGGTTTTATTCCGTGTTTTCATTATTTTTGTTACTTTCTATAAAGCAATGGTATTTACCCTTCAAATAGTTAATCAACACGACCTGATATCGCTCACTGAAAATAAATTATCAAAGAAGACAGAGACAAGCAGACAAAACGAGTGCAATTGAAAAACAACGCATGCAGTATGCATTACGGTAACTTACTCGTGCGGCATAGTGCGTTTTTCACATCTCCAAAATGGCTACTTTTCTGTTAAAAATCCGTGTCATTTTCCTTATTTATTCTGCAAACATAGACTGCGGGTGCTATTTAGAACCGCCTCATTGAGGCGTTCTAACGAGTACCCACAACCTATGTCTTGGAGCAGAAATAAGAAAAAATATGAATACCCCCGTAAACCCCAGTTTGCTCTATATAAAGTGGGGTTTAGGTGTGTGGGGGGGGGTCTCCTTTTCACGGACATGTTCAAGCGATGAAAATCTTAAAGCTGACAGCACTGGTGGGTCGATTGTCTCTGAGTATAGTTTCTGAAAATGGTCGTGAATGGGAACTTAGACTGCTTCCTTTAACCCTTAAATCCAAGTTCTTTAAGCAAACAGTGAAGACCCTGATGAAACGCTGCGTTCTGCAGCGTCTAATATGGGAATTAACGGTCTGTCAATGTCCCAGGATGCAAGCCCCTTCCAGATTTTACAGGTAAAATAGAAGTGAAGGCAATGATCAGGAATCGATACAATTAACCCACAGCTCCCATCAGACACACAAAACGGAAAGAAACACAAACATGAAACAACAGACCCTAATGGAAACATCAATAGCGGAAAGCTAAAAGGACAGTTACTTTCCCACAAAATGCCCAATTGGCTATCCAAAACAAAATAATATAAGCGATACAGACACTCAAAGACAAACTATATCAAAAATAAACCGCGACAGAAGAACCGCCTTGGAACGGTCAGTGAAACGAATTCCACTGGGTATGGACGGGTCGGGGGGGGGGCTTAAATTAATTTTACGTGGCCACTTGTAAAAGCAATCCCTGAGGATTGGAAAGATAAGGGCATTCAAAGCATGTACGGGGAGACCTTTTACAGCCACCACACGACACAAACAAAACAGCTTTGATATGCAAAATAGAAGTTAAGGCAATGATCAGAATCTATGGAACGCCTCATCTGTCTTATGTCGATATATGGCATCATGTTCTGTTGACATACCATTATGTTTTGTTCATATTCATTACATATTGTTTGTTTATTATGTTGTGTTGTTTGTTTGCCACGTAATTATGTTATCTTGTCATTTTGTGAGTTTCTATCCGAGTAATATTCTGCCAAAAAATCGTCATGTCTGGTCAGTTTGCAATGTTGTCATGTTATCCCGTCATTTTGCAGGCTTCAAATGAATACTGTAATCTCAGAAAATAAGTTGTCTGGTCAATTTGCGGTGCTGTTTTGTGAACTGGTCATCCTACTTACTTCAATAACAATAGTATAATGTCAGAAAATGATTTTGTCTGGACACGTTTTAATATACGCAATTAACTCGTCATCCTGTTTGCTTCAAGTGGAGTAACATTCTGTCAAAAAATCGTTATTTCCTATCAGTTAGTTATGCTATCTAGTTAGATCGTCATTGTGTTGGCTTCAAGTGCAGTTATATTCTGTTAGAAAATCGTTATGTCTGATCAGTAAGGTATGCTATCCAGTAAGATCGTCATTGTGTTGGCTTCAAGTGCAGTTATATTATGTTAAAAATCGTTACGCCTGATCAGTTAGTTATGCTATCTAGTTAGATCGTCATTGGGTTGGCTCCAAGTGCAGCTATATTCTGTTAGAAAATCATTATGTCTGATTAGTTAGTTATGCTTTCTAGTTAGATCGTCATTGTGTTGGCTTCAAGTGCAGTTATATTCTGTTAGAAAATCGTTGTCTGATCCATTAATAACGCTGTCTAGTTAACTCGTCATTATATTGGCTTCATGTGCATTTTCATTCTGTAAGAAAATCCTTATATCTCCTCAGGTTGTTATATTGTCATCTTAACTCATTAAGTTTTGTTTGAATATCGCTTCGACTGGCCAATTTGACCACCACTCTACCACTACTACTAATAATACTACAACTACTACTACTACTACTACTAATAATAATGATAACTACTTAAACTTCTAATACACTTACTTCAACTACTACTACTACTACTACTACTATTACTACTTCTACTACTTCTACTACTACTATTACTACTACTTAAACTACTGCTGCTGCTTCTACTACTACTACTACTACTACTACTACTACAACTCCTAGTACTGCTATTGCAGATGCTTTTACAACTTCTTCTACTTCTTCTTCAAAAATTTAAATTGACAAAACCACCACCAAAACCACCACCACCACCACCACTACTACTACTACTACTACTACTACTACTACTACTACTACTACTGCTGCTGCTGCTGCTGCTACTACTGTTCCTAATACTATTGTTGCTGCTCTTTCTGTCCCCAACCCATCAGGATTTTGAGAAACAGATTAGGTTGCATGGTTGAATTACTGTATTACTACAATGCCTATTTCGACCATTACTACTACTGCTACTACTACTACCACTACTGCTACAACTACCACTACTGCTACAACTACTACTATCACTACTACATCTAGCAATATTACCACTACTACTGTTGCTGCAGGTGTCATTATTATTATTAGTACAACCGCTGCTTCTACTAAAGCAACTACTTTTACTACTGCTGCTGTAGCTACTACTAATTTTATTACTGCTACAACTACTGCTTCTCTTGCTGCTGCTGCTACTTCTACAACTACTCCCATTTCTACTTCAAATGCAACTATTATTATGTGTCCTTCTATTACTACTGCTATACTTCTACTACTACTGCTGCTACTACTACTACTATTTTCACTACTACTACTATTACAACAACAACTACTACTTAAACTACTACTTCTATTACTACTACTACTACTACTACTACTACTACTACTACTACTACTACTGCTGCTGCTGCTGCTGCTGTTGCTGCCTCTCTTTCTTCGCCCCAACCATGTGGGCTTTGAGAAACAGATAAGATTGCATGGTTCTACTATTACAAAGGCCACTACTACTTCGACTAGAGTTACTACTACTTCTACCACTACTACTGCTACTACAGCCGCTGCTGCTGCTACTATTACTTCTACTACTACTACTACTGCTTCTATAACCGCTACTACTAATACAACAACTGCTACTGTCGCTGCTGTTGCTGCCACTAATATTATTACTGCTACTGCAACTACTAAATTACTGCTGCTGCTACTGCTACTACTACGACTATTACTATTACTGCTACAACTACTACTATTATGATATCTACAATCACTGCTACTACTCTTGCTGCGGTTGCTATCATCAATATTATTACTGCTACTACTACTACTACTTACATACATCGTATGCTGCTGCTGCCACTGCTATTGCTACTGCTACGTATTCTACTAGTAGTACTTCTACTACTTATACTACTACTTCAAAGGCTACTACTATTACCTGTCCTTCTATTACTACTGCTATGCTCCTTCTACTTCTACTACAACCACTACTGCTACTACTATCTACTACTATTACTACTACAACTACTTAAACTGCTACTACTACTACTTTAATTAAAGCTGTAGCTATTACTACTGCTAGTGCTACTACTACTACCACTACTTCTGCTGCTGCAATTTTCTGTGCCCCACCCATCGGGACATTAGGTCGCATGGTTCTACTACTAGAACGGCTACTACTACTACTACTACTACTACTACTACCACTATTACTACTATCACTACTACTACTACACTACTACTACTACTACTATCACGGTTACTTCTACTACTACTACTACTACTGTTAATACTTCTACTACTTCTACTGTTGCTGCAGTTGTTATTATTACTATTATTATTACAACTGCTGCTTCTACTAAAACAACTAGTACGACTACTGTTGATGTTGCTACTACTAATATTATTACTGTTACAACTTCATCTTCTTCTTCTTCTTCTGCTGCTAAAGCTACTACTACTTCTTTTACTACTACTCCGAAGGCTACTTTGATTACCTGTCCTACTATTATTTCTGCTATGCTACTACTTCTACTACTACTACTATTACTACTACTACAACTTCTAGTTCTACTACTATTACAACAACAACTTCATCTACTACTTTAACTTCTGCACCTACTACTGTAACTACTACTACTACTACTACTACTACTACTACTACTACTACTAACACTATTACTACTACTACTACTACTACTACTACTGCTTTTAACATTCCTGCTATTATCAGAATTAATAGTTCTACTACCACTTCTACCTCTACTTTTACCACTGCTACTACTACTGCTGCTTCTTTTTGTTCGCCCCCACCCATGGTGGCTTAGAGAAACAGATGAGGTTGCAGAGTTCTACTACTACAAAGACTACTTCTACTACTTACTAATACTACGACTACAGCAACTACTACTTCTACTACTACTACTGCTTTTACGACTACTACTTCTGATACAACAACTACTCTACTGCTGCTATTGCTACTACTTATATTATTACTGCTACTGTTACTACTTACACTTCTGCTGCTTCTACTCCTACTACTACGACTACTATTACTACTGCAACTACTACTATTATTATATCTACAACTACTGCTACTACTCCTGCTGCTCTTGCTACCACTAACATTATTGCGGCGTCTACTACTACTTCTAGTGCTGCTGCCACTGCTACTGTCACGACTACTACTACTACCTCAACTACTTATAATACTGCTTACAAGGCTGCTACTATTAACTGTCCTACTGTTATTACTGCTATGCTCCTACTTTTACTAATCCTCCTACCACCACTACTACTTTAACTACTACTACTACTACTACTACTACTACTACTTCTACTACTACTACTACTACTTCTACTTCTACTACTACTACTACTACTACTACTACTACTACTACTGCTACTTCTACTACTACTACTACTATTACTTCTACTACTACTACTACTACTACTACTACTACTACCTCTACTACTACTACTTCTATGGCTTCTACAAAAATAACTTCTTCTACTACTTCTACTACTCTACTGTTACTACTGCTAGATTTCTTTCTCCCACTCCTCCTCCCCCCCCCCCCCTCCTCCTACTTCTAATACTGCTGCTACTACTACTACTCCTTCTCCTACTAATACTACTACTACTGCTACTACATGTATTTTACTAGTACTACATCTACTTCAAAGGCTACTACTATTAATATTCCTACTATTACTACAACAACAACTTCTACTACTACTACTACTACTGCCGCTGTTACTAAAACTACCCTTTCTTCTTCTACTACTGCTACTACTACTACTGCATGCACTATACTAGTGCTACATCTACTTCAAAGGCTACACTATTAATTTTCCTACACTTACTACTACAACAGCAACAACTGCTACTACTACTGCTTTAAACATTGCTGCTACTATAAGAACTAACAGTGCTACTACTACTACTACTACTACTACTACTACTACTACTACTACTACTATTACTACCACTACTACTACTTCTCCTACTACTACTACTGCTACTACTACTACTACTGTTGCTGCTGCTGCTGCTTCTCTTTCTTCACCCCCACACATGGGGGCTTTGAGAAACAGATAAGGTTGCAGGGTTCTACTACTACAAGGGCTACTACTACTACTACTTACTAGTACTACGACTACAGCTACTACTACCTCTACTACTACTACTGCTTTTACAGCTACTACTTCTGCTGTTGCTACTACTAATATTGTTACTGCTACTTCTACGATTCTACTATTACTACTACAACTACTACTATTATTATATCTACAACTACTAATATTATTATATCTACAACTACTTCTACTACTCCTGCTTCTCGGCCCCCGCCCATAGGGGCTTGAAGAAATATATGGGCTGCATGACGCTTCCAGTCATTTCATCTCAATAGCGGGTAAAAGTCCCACAAAATTGGAAGCAAATTCTCCAAAATGACCTTAACAGTGTTGACGGGGACGTTAAACCTCAAATCAAACAAACTTACTTCTGCTACTGTTGCCACCACTAATATTATTACTGCTATTACTACTACTTCTACTGCTGCTGCTGCCACAGCTACTGCTACAACTACCGGCCCCGATAGCTCAGTTGGTAGAGTGTCCGCTCCGGGGAACGGGAGGTCTGGGGTTCGATCCCGGGCCGCGACATACCAAAGTCGTTAAAAATGGTACTAGCTGCTCCTCGCTTGGCACTCAGATTTACGGGGAAGAGCTAGGACTGGTCGATCCAGTGTCAGGATAATGTGACTGGGTGTGGTATCATGTAATGTGTCTGGGACATGATACTTCAGTGAGGCAGCACTATAAACGTGAGCATTGAGCTCCCTGCCGCAACCAGACACCGTCGTGATATGACTGAAAAATTGTTGAAAGCGACGTTAAACCCGAATTCACACACACACTGCTACAACTACTACTCTCACTGCTACATCTAGTACTATTACCACTACTACTGTTGCTGCAGGTGTTATTATTATTATTATTACTACAACCCCTGCTTCTACTAATGCAACTACTTCTACTACTGCTGCTGTTGCTACTGCTAATTTTATCACTGCTACAACTACTTTTTTTTTTGCTGCTGCTACTGCTACTTCTACTCTTATTACTACTTCTTCAAATGCAAGTATGGTTATGTGTCCTGCTATTACTACTGCTATACTTCTACTACTACTACAATTACTACTACTACTACTGCTACTACTACTACTATAACAACAACTACTACTACTTGAATAACTACTTCTATTACTTGAACTACTACTACTGCTACAACTTCTACTACTACTGCCACCACTTCTACTACTACTTCAACTACTACTACTGTTGCTGTTGCTGCCTCTTTTTCTTCGCCCCCACCCATCGGGGCTTTGAAAAACAGATAAGGTTGCATGGTTCTACTTCTACAAAGTCTACTACTACTACTACGACTACAACTACTACTACTTCTACTACTACTACAACTGCAATTGCTACAACTACAACGGTTTCATTGGGCGACAGGGCTTGAGATGTCATTTCATCTCAATGTCGGGTTTTTGTTTGTTTGATTTGAGGTTAAACGCTTTTACGACTACTTCTGCTAGTGCTTCTCCAACAATTTATATCACCATACCACCACCACCACTACTACTATTACGACTACTACTGCTGCTCTTTGTGTGCCCCACCCATCGGTGATTTGAGAAACAGATTAGATTGCATGGTTCTACTACCACAAAGGCTACTTCTTCTAGTACTACTACTACTGCGACTATTTCTACTACCACCACTTCTACTACTACGATAACGGCCCCGCCCATCGGAGCTTGAAGAAATAGATAGGCTGCATGATGCTTCCACGCAGAGCTAAATCCGACCGCACACGAGTACTGGTAAACAACTAAGAGGATCTAAGCCTGCCAAGGCAAAGCTGTGCGTGTTGGATCGCCCATGCTTATAAACCCTATTGGTTTCATTGGGTGACATGGCTTCAGATGTAATTTCATCTCAATGTCGGGTAAAAGTCCAACACAATTGGAAGCAACGTCTCAAAAATGACCTAAACAGTGTTGATGGGGACGTTAAACCTCAAATCAAACCAAACTACTGTGACAGTTCGAGTCTTGCTTGGAAACACCTATCCTACCCTACTGAAAATCAAAACTACACCCAAGAGCGGGACAGTAATATAGATGAAAACGGATAACATAACTGGGCCGAAACGACTGAGGCCGAAGTGACCGGGTGGAATTGGGTTTTACCAGATATAGGTCACAACAACATAATGAGTTTTCAACACCATGAAACGATCAATTGAAATAATACAATGGTGGTTTAATTCGACAACATTGCCAACTAAGCAGATATATTTCTTTTCTGACATAAAATTACCACTGAAGACAATGGCATGGGGGGGGGGAGTGCAAGTCATCATTACAAAGTGACCAAATATGTAGATTTTTTATATAATAATACTTCACTTGAAGCAAACAGGATGACGAGTGAACTACGTAAATTACAAAGTGACCAGACAAAATCGTTCTTTGGATTTATACTATTGTTATTGAAGTAAACAGGATGACCAGTTCACAAAACAGCATCGCAAATTGACCAGACAGGACATTTTTTGGACAGAATATAACTTAAGGGGAAGCTATTAAGATGAAAAGTTAACAAAATAACATGACAAACAAACAAGACAACATAATAAACAAACAATATGTAATGAATATGAACTTAACATAATGGTATGTCAACAGAACATGACGCCATATCTCGACATAAGATAGTTGAGGCGTTCCACACCATTTTTGCATTATTTCCTGGCTCACAAATCACAGATTATCAATATGGGAAAAACAGGTAACCAGGACCCCTGACCTTGAAGGTCCGGGGGGTCTGGTTACCAGTTTTTCCAACACTGATTACCTTCAGATTAGGAACCAGCAGATAATTAAAAAAGGCGAATAGTCACGTTGGCAATAATAGGCGGGAAGTCTGGTAGTTGGTTTCTTTGAATCGATTGATAAACAGTCGACCTAAAAAGCGAATGAACCACATTAGGATAACACACCCGAGTGCGCTTAAGGGGAATGGGAACACATTCAAGGGAGGCGGTGTTTTTGTCTCCCATGTCAATATGGTCAACTCTTAAAGAGTAGACCCTTTAAGTGTAGACCCCTTTTTCAGTGGGACGGGGCTTATAGAAAAGCCAACAGGAAGTCCCGAAAGCTGTCTCCCTTTAAAAAATGGCGGAAAAATCTGCCAGGTGTTCCCACCCCTCTTAAGAATCTGTCATAAGCATGGATTCGATAAAGGCATTCCCGACCCGAGGACTTGAAACGCCTAAATAGAATCAATATTAAACAATAGAATATTTTTCTTCCGACAGGCGTAGTCATCCCGCGGGTTGGAAAACGCCTAAAGCGAATCCATGTCATACAAAAGAGTATGTTTCTTCCGATCAGCCAGGACATCCCGATGATTAGAAACGACTAAATCGATTCCATATCAAACAAAAGCTTATTTTTCTTGTGATCAGCCATGACATTCTGAAGATTAGAAACGCCCAAAGCGAATCCATATCAAACAAAACATTTTTTCTTCCGATCAGCCAGGGCATCCCGTGGATTAGAAACGCCTAAAGCGAATCAATATCAAACAAAATATTATTTTCTTATGATCAGCCAGAACATCCCGAGGATTAGAAACGCCTGAAGCGGATTCGTCTCAAACAAAAGCTTAATTTTCTAATGATCAGCCAGGACATCCCGTGGATTAGAAACGCCTAGAGCGAATCCATATCAAACAAAAGATTATTTTTCATATGTTCAGACAGGTCATCCCGTAGATTAGAAACGCCTTAAGCGAATCCATATCCAACAAAAGCTTATTTTTCTTATGATCAGCCAGGTCATCCCGTGGATTAGAAACGCCTAAAGCGAATCCTTAATAAACAAAAGATTATTATTCTTATGATCAGCCAGGACATCACGTGGATGAGAAACGCCTACAGCGAATCCATATCAAACAAAAGGTTAATTTTCTTATGATCAGCCAGGACATCCCGAGGATACGAAATGCATAAAGCGAATCAATATCAAACACATTAATATTTTTCTTATGATCAGCCAGGACATTCCGTGGATTAGAAACTACTAAAGCGAATCCATATCAAACAAAAGATAATTTTTCTTATGATCAGACGGGTAATCCCGTAGATTAAAAACGCCTTAACCGAATCCATATCCCAAAAAAGCTTATTTTCTTATGATCAGCCAGGACATCCCGTGGATTAGAAACGCCTAAAGCGAATCCTTATTAAACAAAAGATTATTTTTCTTATGATCAGCCAGGCCATCACGTGGATGAGAAACGCCTTATGCGAATTCATTTCAAACAAAATATTAGTTTTCTTATGATCAGGCAGGACATCCCGAGGATTAGAAATGCCTAAAGCGAATCCATATCAAACACATTATTATTTTTCTTATGATCAGCCAGGACAACCCGAGGATCAAAAACGCCTAAAGCGAATCCATATCCAACAAGAGCTTTTTTTCCTAGGATCAACCAGGACATCCCGAGGGTTAGAAAGGCCTAGAGCAAATCCATATCAAACAAAATATTATTTTTCTTATGATCAGCCAGGACATCTCGTGGATTAGAAACGCCTAAAGCGAATCCATATCAAACAAAAGATTATTTTTCATATGATCAGCCAGGACATCCCGTGGATTAGAAACGCCTAAAGCGAATCCATATCAAACAAAAGATTATTTTTCTTATGATCAGTTAGGAATCTCGAGGGCTGGAAACGCATAAATCGAATCCATATCAAACAAAAGATAATTTTAGTCATCCCGAGTTTTGGAAACGCCTCTTTCTAATCTATATAAAAAGACTATTTTTCTTCCGATCTAGTGTTGGAAACGCCTAAATCGAATCCATATTAAATAAAAATAAAAAAATGAGTTCCTTTAAGAGCAATGAAAACATTCATAAGAAAGAAGATGTGTCATACTACGTAGTTTCGGCTAATAAAGCCTCATCAGTGACCCTGTAATGATCCGGCAAAGAAAGCCAGAGGAAACATACTGCAATTTTGCGAATAAAGAATAGACAGTCGATTCAAAGACTGATATAAATCAAAATGGGGTCCAAATAATTAAAAACCTGTCTAGAATATGAGTCTAAACCAATAATTTATTTCTGATTACTCAGAATATTAACGCTGATCTCAAAGGACCAAAAGTAAAATATAAACTGCACTATGGTTGATGTACGGGGATACAGTTTACGGCCGCCACACGGCACAACACCAGCTGCAGTGAAGGCAAATAAAAATCAAAAAATGAGTTCCTTTAAGAGCAATGAAAACATTCATAATATTATTTTTCTTCCGATCAGCCAGGACATCCAGAGGACTGAAAACACATAAATTGAATCCATATCCATATCAAACAAAATATTATTTTTCTTCCGATCAGCCAGAGCATACAGAGGGTTAGAAACACATAAATCGAATCCACATCAAACAAAAGATTATTTTCTTCCTATCAGCCATCTCGATGGTTGGAAACGCCTAAATCGAATCCATATCAAACAAAAGGTTATTTTTTTCTTCCGATCGGCCCGGACAGCCCGAGGGATGGGGACCCCTATTTGGAATCCATATGAAACAAAAGATTTCACACTATTTCTTTTCGATATATTACATATTGACTAACCCCAACCATGTCCAGTCTTTTGATCACATGACGTCACAAACTGAAAAGAATTTGGCCGATTATGACACAACCAAGTATGCACGTATCTAATCAGACACATTGCACTTTCATTCACCAGCAAATGTCCAATAAGAGATGCGTTTGACTGAAAGTTTAATGGATGTTGAAATGCGTAGAAATATTGACTCGTACATTTTTTAACGAGTTATAAAAATTTGTGTTTGGAGCAAATGACATCTCAGTCGAACATAAATCATTAATATTCTATTGTAATTCTCCCCACGCCTCGGCAGACCCTCGTTCCCGACGCTACACGATTTAACTAATATAGCATTACATAAAACATTACACACCATATAGGTGATGCCAGCGATTTACTGATCAACGCGTACAAATAAATATCAAATAGAAACGTCTCTGCTCGCAGAACGCCATTAACTGAACATCTCGTCTTAGAGCGCAAGAACTACATAATACAAACCATGGTCACAAAATCGTTCCTCTGCAGACATTTCATGGAATATTAAATGACCAAAAACAAATCTGAAACATATTTCAGAAAAGCGTCTTTTCACTGCAAACATTGTTGTTTGCATTACTGTTTTTAAGTTAGAACATAATGCCATGCGTGTCTGAATTCTTCCAACGTCACTTTAACAAGACATGAGCCTGTATTTATCTTGTAATCAACAGATTTTTTTCAGCTTTTCAACTTAACAATTGAAACTGACGTTCTGTCAAGCAGCATAGTATTCTATTTTTTTGGTGGACGGGTGGGGTGTCATGGTATGAATACGCGTCGTCAACCCTGACTCTTATAACAATACATTTATCTACTTATCACGAACATTCTCACGTGAAGCTCATTATTTTCGTGCTTTATTAAATCTTCAAAGACCCTATACAACCCATCAAGAAACCTCATATGTAATATAACATTACATAACGAATATAAATTTTATTATGTTCTGGTTCGATATCTCAAAATAACATAAATCATTTATACAGGTATTCTATTATAAGGGGATATCAGCCCATTCTCAACCCTCTTTACCCCGACGCTACAAGATTTAACCAATATAGCATTACATAAAATATAACACATTATACAGGTGATGCAAGCGGTTTACTGATCGAAAATAAAGGACAGGCGGCACCAAACCCGAACACCATTAAAATCAATACACGAACTAAAGAGCATCTTAAATACATAGGACAAAAAGCAACGCAACACAAAAAACAGTTAACTGACACGTGTAGCACACACCATACATTTAGCAATATAGGATTGACCAGTATTGCAACAAGAAATCTATTCGTATAAAGTAGAAGTAAAACAAAGATCAGGAATTGATACAATTAACTTACTCCACCCATAAAAGACACAAAAGGGAAAGAAATACAAACATTAAGCGACCAGACCATAATGGAAACCTAAACAAAGGAAGGCCATAAGGACAGTTACTTTCCCACAAAATGGCCAAATGGCCATCCAAAATTAAAAGACACAAGTGATACACACAGTAAGTAACAAACAACAACATAAATAAATCGCCACAGAAGAGCCGCCTTGGAACGGTCAGTGGAAGATTTCCACTGGGGGGCTTAAATCGATTTTACGTGGCCACAAATAATTTGTTCAGTCCGCATGAAGGCCTCCTAACTCATCAGTGCAACATCTCCGTGAACACAAAAAATCAAAGAACCACAGAGGTGAGACAACGGTGAGGACGCGACAGCAAGAAACTCCTGAAATACTGGAGCAAAAGAAAACCAACAGATACACTTCGATGGGCCCGACCAGAGACAGAGCATCAGGCACCAACCAACATTACCTAGGTTGGTTAAGCCCGGTATAAGTCATATTTACATGTAAAATATGCACAGCTTTAAACATATAAAGTCAGGTGAGCAGACATTTGCCCACAAGACAATTTCTTACAAGTCAGTTGCTCACAGGAAAATTGCCCACAAGACAATTTCCCACAACCTTAATGGAAAATAGGACAATTGCACACAACACTTTTTTATGATTTTATTTTTATTTTGAAAGCCTTTTATTTATATCATCTATAATTATGAAACTATTTCTTCCTTTGAATTTCAGTAGTTTGTTAATAACATTAAGTAACCAAAATGAGTGAGTGTTAAGTGTTTAAGGTTTACGTCTCACCAGCAGCCAATGTCATACGGAGACGGGACTTCGGTTTAAAGACTCATCCGAAAGTCTGGGGAAGCCCGGGATCGATCATGCGACCCCTGGTTTGCAAGGCTAGTAGCGTAACCACTAAAACACGGAAGCTTCTGAAGTAATGAAATTGAATCATATCACCAATATTAGGTGTTACATGTAAAAAAGCTCACATTTAATTGATTAAGGGGATGAAATAAATTCTTATTAAACTTTGGCCACAATAAACAAATAAATAATGATTAATTTTAATTAATGTTGAGTATATGTATCAAGCTGCTTAGTATATAACATTGATAAATTAAGCTGACTCATTATAGTTAAGTTATTAGTTGGCTATCATTTTAGCCATCTACTTATGTTTTAGTTATCACTAATTAGTTGAAATCTAGCTGATTAAATCTAACTTGTTTCAATAATACTTTCAGGAAGAAATGGTTTCCATAAATTAAAGAAAATATAATAAAAAAGACTTTCAAAATAAAAATAAAATAATGAAAAAAAGTGTTGTGAGCAATTGTCCTATTTTCCATTAAGGTTGTGGACAATTGTCTTGTGAGCAATTGGCTTGAAGCAACTGTCTTGTGAGCAATTTTCTTGTCAGCAAATGTCATAGAATCATAAAGTCAAATTAAATATCTTAGACATTTTCATATAAACAATCACATGACAATACGTCCAAAATAAAACTGCCAGACCATTCCAACATAAGACAGGGAACATGGCAATGCATCCAAAACTGTCTGCTACACCTTATTGGACCATTCCAACACAAAACAAATCACTTGACAATGCGTACAAGGAACCTCATACCGTATCTCTCGGACCATTCAACACCTGTTCGAAACAAACAACACAGATGTGTGCCAGGCCTGTACACCAGCTTTTACATGTCAAGGGACACAATCAGTATCCAATACAGTGATCAGCAATACGCATATTAATCAACAAGTTAATGCTTCTATTTGCTCAATCAAAAACACATGACAATTTATTCAAGCGATTTCATGCCGTCTTTCTTTGACTATTCTAAATGCTGTTCGAAACCCAAAAGGCACAAATGTGTGTCAGGCCTGTGCATCAATTCTATCTTGTCAAAAATCACAATCAAGACCAATCACAGTGCGTCATCAATTTGCATATTATAAGTTACTGCTTCTATTTTTACAATTTTTCGTTATTTCCAGTACTAGAACTTTGGCAAATGTGTAATAACTGCTCGCATTCACAGTTATCAAGTTTACTCAAGTCTGTACTCCACTTTCACTTAAAATGACTGAATTAGATTTACAATCTTATAGCAGTGACTTTTCATTCTATACTAACGGAAAAAAGAAACTGTGCATGTATAAAAATAAATTTTCTATAATTATAAAATTCATTTATGCTTTTTATGCTTGAAACTTTACACAAACATGATGTGTATACTCCTTAATAATAATGATTGGTAAATAAGGTCATTGCACGTGCATTTCTTTGTTCTTGTCAATTGCAGGATTAAGCATATCCGTGGCTAGCAATTACATTGTGAATGTCTTTACAATCTTTTTGACTCTTGTGTACAACCGTTTTATCCAAGTGAAACACAGAAACACAAATTTATTCCTCCTGAATTTGTTGGTAAGCAATGCCTAGACTAAACGAAGCTCAGTGCAACCAAGCGGTTGGCATGATTCGGGCTAGTGTATCACAAAATGAGGTTAGCAGACGGTCTGGCGTACAAAGGAACACGATTACTGCTTTATGGAGGCGTTATCAGCAATCTGGTAACACTAGGGACCGTCACAGAGCGGGACGTTCATGAAATGCACGTGCAAGGGCCTTATTTACCAATCAATATTGTTAAGGAGTATACACATCGTGTTTGTGTAAAGTTTCAAGCATAAATGTATTTTAGAAAAGAATTATAGAAAATTTATTTTTATACATGCACAGTTTCTTTTTTCCACTAGTAGTAAGAAAATAAATACGATATAGTATTGCATAAAAGATACAAAAACTGAACCAACTGAAATACAAGAAACAACATATTTATCAGGTTTGCACGCCAAAATTAGTTCACATGTTAAATTTCAAAGAAAATCGACAGGTCATAATTGCTCCCATACTATTCAAGTTTACAAATGCCTGTAAGTCATTTTCAGATGAACTGTAAATCTAGATTTTTTCCATCTTCATTGTGGTCAATTCTCTTTCTTTCAAAATAAGACTTGATTATTTAATCCTCTGGGCGGAGATACATATAGGTTACCGCAAGGTTCTCTTTTTTAGACCCCTTTCGATATTAACATTGCCTTTAAATAATTTCATTTTATCGTTAAAAGTAGCTTATTCTAATATGCTGATGAAAACATCCTTTCATATCACTCTCCAAATTATGAACAGCGTATCATCAGTTAAGAATCTGAATGTGAAATATTTTTGACTGCTTTGGCCACCAACAAATCCAGACGAGTTCCAAGAAATTTGGTATTAAGATCAAAATCAAGCACTAGTACTTAAATTGATCATACATAGATAGCTTTGTATGGAAAAAGAGGTAATTTCCTTTGTGTAAATATTGATGACATTCAAAATCGATTACATGTAACACTACAAAATGTATTATAACATCTCCTAGAAACATATAACTTTAAGTTGTCGGCTTTTAAGACACAGCAAATACGTTTGAAGATTAATACACTTCATAACACGCAAACTTCCTACGCACAGGTATACGCATTTTGTGCACACATCCTATGCAGTTGTGTTTGGCTCACATTCTACACTGCTATCTTTTATGCACGCATTTATGCTGGAATTCTCTTGTGTACATTATGATCTTATTAATCGTTTTGCGAACAGTGTATTAATAATTCAAACTGCCTAGAATGAGAACCGTGCTATAAAAACGGAATAATAATAGCAATACTTATCTTTATGTACTTAATATCTTCATTCTGAAGAAAGATTTATGACCACAACCATTCTCCAAAATGCAACATAGGCCAAAGCTAATGTTACAAGCGACCAAGAACTTCACAAACATGAAATTATAGACCCAAATGGAAACACCAATAGCGAAAAGCCAAAAGGATAGTTACTTTCTCACAAAATGGCCAATTGGCTGACCAAAACAAAAATATAAGCGATACACACACTCAATGACAAACCATAACGAAAATAAACCGCGACAGAAGAATCGCCTTGGAACAGTCAGCGAAACGAAATCCGCATGAGGGGGGGGGGGGGGGTTGGGGGGGGGCTTAAATCGATTTTACGAAGTGGCAATCCTCGCCCTTACTTCCGTCGCGATTTAGGCAAACAATTTGTTCAGTCTGCATGAAGACCTTCTAAGTGCAACATCTCCTAGAACACAAAACTCAAACAACCGCAGAGATGAAAAACGGTGAGGACTCGACAGCAAGACACCACTGAAATGCTGGAGAAAAAGAAAACCAACAGTTCAGACTTCCATTGGCCCGACCAGAGACAGAGCATCAGGCACCAACCAATATTACATAAAATGAAATTAACTCTAATTCTCAGTAAGCCTTTACGCTGGAACCGGCATAGAATTTGATGCCTGACCCACTGGTGTGCAATTAAAGAGAGAAGCAAAGTTGTCATCCGTGATTGGGTCAACTACCATGCATGCTTTTACAAAGAATTATTTTACTATTCTTCATTCATGCAAAAATGGCACCACTATTAATCACGATTTTGTCATTACTGTTTTACAGACCATGCTGGCAGAACAAAAAAAAAATGCTACGTGCAACATTATATTTTTCAAACCAAATACGATTAATTACCTTCGTATATTTACATGATGACATAGCAAATAAGCTGTAGTCCTCTATAATAGTTTGCAGACGGAATGTATCAATTTCTGTCAGACATTTTGTACTCATTTTCAAACTCTGTCGATCCATTTATTTCTTATTTATTTCTTATTTCACAATCACGTATTTGTCTTAGTCTTAAAAATAAAATCAGTTTTACACTCTCAAACTATGAATAAACAAACATTTACAGAGTATAAACAAAATATACCTTTTCTTGTGCGGAAACAGCTAACATAACCGCACTTATATAACGTACTTAAATGAAAGTACTAGCTTCAGACGGGTGAGAAAATACCGACACAAAATACAGATACTGCACATTACATTTAATTGCGTCCTGACATAAAAGCAAATACAATACAAGAGGTCGAGAAACACTCGCAGAATATATACCATCTACTGCCTAGGCAAAGCGGTGCGAGTCGGACCGTCCATGCTTATAAATCCATTGGTTTCAATTGGCGACGCTTTAGATGTTACTTCATCTCAATGTCGGGTAAAAGTCACCACAAAATTGGAAGCAACGTCTCCAAAATGACCTGTACAGTGTTGACGGGGACAATAAACCCCAAATCAAACAAAACAAAACGAATTATGAATCCAATAAACGAGATTCTTTTTGAACAATTTTGTTATTATTCGAATTCCGAAAATATTCAGTATGAGAAAATTGCTTTAGGCCTACGCCAGAAAATACAATTTTATAGTAAAAATAACTCGGCTTATCGGGTCCATTCGCAGGACTTCAGGAAAATGCCTTCGCTGCCACGAATCCAGAAATAGGAGAACCAATGCTGTCATAGCCTCTATACGCGTCGTAAACCCTGACTCGATCGACAATACAATAATCTACATCTGCTTATAACGGATATTCTCACGTGAAGCCCATTCCTTTCGTGCGTATTACCGTAAAAAACAACAACAACAAAAGAAAACATTAAGAAACATCAGACGAATATAGATTTTATGAAGTGGCGTTTATAAGGGCGACTATCTCACAGACTTGTTACTGAGATTTGAATTAAGGTTTAACGTCCTCGTCAACGCTATTTAGGTCATTTTGGAGACGTTGTCTTCAAAGTTGTGGGACTTTTACCCGACATTGAGATAAAATGACACATAAAGCTCTACCACCGAATGAAACAAATAGGGTTTATGTGCAGTGACGGTCCGACGCACCCATTTGCCTGGGCAGCCTTAGACCTTCTAGGCGGTTTACCAGTACACATGTGCTGTCAGTTTCAGCTCTGCGTGGAGACATGCAGCCCAATCTATTTCTCCAACGCCCGATGGGCGGGGACCTATTACTGTAATAATAGTATGCAGTTACCGTACAACTAACAATTTACTTCCCAAATGGCAGGTTTGATGTTTCCATTAGGGTCTGTGGTTTCATGTTTGTGTTTCTTTCCCTTGGTGTCTCTGGTGGGAGCTGTGGGTTAATTCTATCGATTCCTGATCATTGCCCCCACTTCTATTTTAAACGATACCCTTTCGGTGTAAGGCTTTAACTGCAACAATTCGACACCCGCTTTAATGCATATTTCCGGATAATCTTGCTTAAGCTGAAATAATCGATTATAACTCGTCATACACACTGTAGAATATTACACCAAAGATTTCGTAAAATTTGCTATTTTCAGACTTCCCCTTGTAGATTATTTGAAACCGTAAAACTGAAAATATACTCCCCCAAATGACAATTTTAAACAGTGTACGGCTGCAACTGCAGTTGTTCGACACATGCTTAAATGCTTGAAAACACCTGTATTTCTGGATAATCTCGCTAAAGCTGGAATCATCTATCATAACTATTTTAGTTATACAAGCTATATCTAATCGCAAGCTGTTAAACCTTGAACTGAGCCACAACGCGAGAAAACCTATTTGAGATTATCTGAGAATGGCATAGGCGCGGATCAGCCTGCGAACCTGCGCTGATTGGATAGTACATTACCACTAATTTCTATAGACTCTTGCAATTCTGTGCAGCTGAGGAGGCACGTTTGTGCCTTACCCGACCGCAAACCCCGATGAAAGTTTTTCTCGTGGCGGGACTCTACACGTATTTAATCGAAATGACGCGTTTCGTCGAGTTCAATGACAGTGCAGATAGTTGTTAAACATAATTGATACACCTTTAATGGAATCAACTCTTTCAAAATACAGTAAAATTCCTATGTTAAGACCACCTTTGGGAATGTTCAAAGTGGTCTTAAAGACCACCTTAGAACAGCTCCATAGGCGGTCTTTTACAAGAAGACACTGGCTAAAGAAAAAAATAGAAAGAATAAGTGTTACCTTTTAAAAATGTTTTCAATGAAGAATTACTCTGCACTTCACCTGGTCATAATTTCGGAATTCAAATGTATATTATACCTGTCACGCGAGACACCAAAGGGAAAGAAACACAAACATGAAACAAATAGACCTTAATGGGAACATCAACAGCGGAAAGCCAAAATGACAGTCACTTTCCCACAAAATGGCCAACCGGCTATTCAATACAAAATAATATAAGCGATAAACACACTCAAAGACAAACTATGACAAACATAAATCGCGACAGAAGAACCGCATTGGAACGGTCAGTGAAACGAATTCCACTAGTGTGACTGTGTTTGTGTGTGTGTGTGTGTGGGGGGGAGGCTTAAATCGATTTTACGTGGCTACATGCCTCGCCCTTACTTACGTCGCGATTTAGACAAATAATTTGTTCAGTCCGCGTGAAGGCCTCCTAACTCATCAGTGTGACATCTCCGTGAAAGCCACAGAGATGCAACAACGTTGAGCACTCGACAGCAAGAAACCACTGAAATGCTGAAGCAAAAGAAGACCAACAGTTAAACTCAGATGGGCCCGACTAGAGACAGTGCATCAGGCACCAACCAACATTACATAAAATTAGATACTCTCTAATCCTCAGTAAGCATTTACGCTGGAACCGTCGCAGAATCTGAGGCCTGACCCACCGGCGTAAAATTAAAGAGGGAAGCAAAGTTGTCAACCGTGATTGGGTAAACTACCATGCATGCAGTCTGTCGTATAACATTTATGTTATACCCTATTTTTATATCGAAGACGGATTAGACAAAATTGGGTGCTGAAGTCATTGTATTGATATATTTTCTTGAATTTATATACTAAGTCACCATAAAATTCGGGTTCCGATAGACCTTGTTGCAGAAGAGATTTAAGTCCAACATGAATTTTGAAATTAAATTGGAATGACGTCTATAAAACTTTGAAAAGGCTTTGCGAAGTTTATAAGTTTCTGTTACATATTAGCTCACTTGAGCACAAAGTGCATAAGTTCTGTTTCATATTAGATCACCTGAGCACAAAGTGCATAAGTTTCTGTTTCATTTTAGCTCACCTGAGCACAAAGTGCTTATGGTGGGCTAATCATCTGAGCACAAAGTGCTCATGGTGGGCTGATGAGATCAGTCAATGTTTGTCGCCCGTCGTGTGCGGCAACAATTTGCTACAAAATAAAAAATAAGGCAATGATAAGGAATCGATACAATTAACCAATACCTCCCACAAGAGACACCAACGGGAAAGAAACACAAATATGAAATAACTAGAACCTCATTGAAAGCAGCGAAAAACCAAAAGGACACATACTTTCCCCAAAATTGCCAATTGGCTATCCAAAACAAAAAGATATAAGTGATACATACATTCAACAAAAACAAACCGCGACAGAAGAACCGCCTTGGAACTGTCAGTGAAAAATATTTCACTTCGGGGCTTCAATCGATTTAACGTGGCCGCAATCCTCGCCCTTAATTTCGTCGCGATTTCGGCTAATATTTGTTCAGTCCGCATGAAGGCTTCCTTACTCATCAGTGCAACATCTCCGAGAAAGCAAAAATCAAAATAATCAAAACAACCACAGAGATGAAACAACGGTGAGGATCCGACAGCAAGAAATAACCGAAAGGGTGGAGCTTAAGAAAACCAACAGTTAGACTCCAATGGCCCCGACCAGAGACAGAGCATCAGGTACTAACCAACATTACATAAAATTAAATTTCAATTTCAAGTAAGCCTTTGCGCTGGAACCGTCATAGAATCTGAGGCTTGACCCAACGGCGTCCAATTTAAGAGAGAAGCAAAGCTACCAACCGTGATTGGGTTAACTACCACACATCCAGTCTGTCGTATAACAATTCTTTTATATCCAGTTCTATTAATTCGAAGAATGATTTTACGAAATCGGATACTGAAGTCATAGCAAGTATTTATTCTGTGAAATTATATACTAAGTCTCCATAAAATTCGGGTTCCGATAGACCTTGTTGCATAATAGATTTTAGTCCAACATTGACATTTGAAACCAAATCGTCTATAAAAGATTTTATGATACCGATAACCTTGATTAAGAAGTTCGGCAGTTAGCAAATGACTACTCCCTCTAAACCATTGAACCAATTTTATTCAAACATTTAGCTTACACGGTTCCGCCCCACTAAACAAGATGGCCACCAGAGCTATGAATAGTGAACCGCTTTAAAATAATATTTTCTACTACCATTAGGGCAGTTTCATTTGAACGCCACAGGATTGTTGCCAATGTGACAATCTAAAACTGTTCACCTCCAATAAATAAGATTGTCGCAAGAGCTAAAAAAATAAAGAGTCTTCCTACTTTACTGGGCGAATTTTATTGAAGCTTCCAAGGAATGCTGCCAGAGTTTAAAAATAGAAATAATCTTTAAATCACAAGTCCTCCTATGTCACTGGGCCAATCTCATTAAAATTCACAGGAATGTTGCCAAGGTGGTACTCAACAATGACTACTTCTCCTATGCCGTTGGGAAAATTTGTTTAAAATTTACACACGAGTGTTGTCTAGGCTTCTCACTCCGAAAATTGCTTAAACAGTTCTTTCAAATTTAACAGGAGTGTTGCCTAGGTGACTCGCTCCCAGTTGAAACAGTGCAATAAACAAGATGACGGCCAGAGCTAAACATTTAAAATTGTATGAAAATAACCATTTGCCCAATTTTATTCAAGTTTCACAGAAATGTTGCCCAATTGCACCTCCATATGCCACAGCACATCTTGAGTTAAGGGGAGCGACCCATGACCTCTTGTTTCAATCTTTACATCGGTCATTAAGTGTCTGCCTGTTTTCGGATTTTTTCATCATGGTTGTGACTAAAATTGTTCAAAACATCTTAGCTGTTTAATATGTATATCTGAGAGTGCCTTATTTAACCATGCTAAATGACAGCAGTCCTCACTGGAAGAAATGGTGAACGGTATGATTAAAGTGCATCTGTCGATAGTAAATAGACGTGAAGGCAATGGTCAGGAATCGATACCATCACCTCACAATCACCTCTCAGCTCCCGTCCCAGACAAGAAAAGGAAAGAAGACTCTTATAGTTTTAAACAGGACAGGATGCAGAAGATCGCATAGGTTTTCTCTCTTGTAAAATGATTTTGAAAATTAGACATGTGTATCAAGTACCTTTAAATATTTTATGTGCATGACTTCAGGGATTCGTTAGTGGTGTAATTTTCAAACAATTTTCGTCTGTCATTGTTGACAATGACCAACCTTAATCAAATGCAAGATATGTTACTGTTTGTGTGTTCTAAGATGTTTGATAAAATTATTTCTAGCTCTAAACTCTCTGCTGCAGATAAAGCAAGAGCGATCAGGGGAAGGAAGCTCTTTTGGCGATGCCTTACAACTGGCGTTATGCGGAGAACGTTTCTGCTCGGCTTTGCTGGGTCATTTTACCTCATATTCACAAGCACCCCTTCTGACGAGGGCTCGCCACTTTGCTTTGTCCTGTGTCATTATTTCTCACGACTCTGTTGGTATATTGAAGTCCCTCAGGGACAGTATGTTGGCACCATTGTATTTCATTTTCTGAACACTATGGCCGCACTTGCCTATTTCTAGTTCTCCCCAGAGACTTTTCTTTAGCAAACGTTCCTCAGGCATCCTGGTAACACCGCCTTCCTATCTTAACTGTGGTAGTATAAGAAGTGTATGTACACTCTGCATCCCAGCCCTCTCAGGACTTTCGAGTCTGGAATCCTGTCTTTCCACCTAATCTCTAAAAAATTCTAAGACTTTTAGCGTATGACAGTGTTGTCAGGACCACATCTTTGTAGACGTTCAGCTTTGTGTAAAGTAGAAGTAAAACAAAGATCAGGAATCGATACAATTAACTTACTCCACCCATCAAAGACACCAAAGGGAAAGAAACACAAACATGAAGCGACCAGACCATAATAGAAACCTAAACAAAGGAAGGCCATAAGGACAGTTACTTTCCCACAAAATGGCCAAATGGCCACCCAAAATAAAAAGACACAAGTGATACTAACAGTAAGTAACAAACAACAATATAAATAAACCGCAACAGAAGGGCCGCCTTGGAACGGTCAGTGGAAAGAATACCACTGGGGGCTTAAATCGATTTTATATGGCCATAATCCTTGCCCTTACCTCTGTCGCCTTAGTATACACTAATTTAGTTTAGTCCGCACGAAGGCTTCCTAACTCATCAGTGTAACATCTCCGAGAACATACAAATAAAAAAAACTACAGAGATGAAACAAGGTTGAGGACTCGACAGCATACAACAACAGAATAGCTGGAGCAAAAGAAAACCTACAGTTAGACTCCGAGGATCTGATTCTACTTCGATCCAAAACACTACTGTGATAATAGTCTGCTCATAAGGCTTGCCAGGTGCTGGTTGGCTGATATACCATCTAGTTATTTTATGTTCATTGAGATCATAGCAGTAACTGGTGTCAGTTACTTAATCCACACCTTTCTGCATCTTCTCTTCTCTTGTTGGTAATCAGCAAAGATGAACTCGTCTAGCACCTGTATTTGCCGTTTGTTGGTAATCGGAAAAGATGAACTCGTCTAGCACCTCATTACGAGAACACGCCTTTATAATTTTAAGCCCCTCATACCCCACTTTTATATAGTAAAACTGGGGTTTAAGGGGGTATACATTATTTTTCTTATTTCTGCTCAAAAACAGATTGTGGGTACTCGATAGAACCGCCTCGTCGAGGCGGTTCTAACGAGTCCCCGCAATCTATGTTTTGAGCAGAATAAGAAAAAAATCACAATTTTTCATTTTAAAATTTCTAATTTTTGGCCCAAAAAATTGGTAATGTATTTGTATAAGCCCTGTCTCACAGAAAAAGGGGCTTTCTCTTAAAGGAAAGAATTTGCTCCTGTGGAAAACAATGTACCTGACCTTGAGGAATATGATGACATTTTAAACACTTTTGACGATATTCGAAAGAGAATTTCTCGTGACCGAACAGTTAATAAATTTGGAAAGAACGGATCAATTTTTACATTGCTTATTTATTGTTGACCATGAAAAGTAGAAACGTTAAAGATGAAGGTAACTTTATATATGTAGGGAATACAAGAAATAGTGTTAAAGACTGTACAATTTGCAGTCAGAATATATTCAAACACGTGAAACACTATATCCATATACATTGGCATAGAACATTCCCTTATACAAACTAACAAGGCGGATTATGATGGGAATGTTCATTCAAAATATGTTTTATCGACGTAACAATTCATCAATTTCGAGATGCTTTAAACTACTAGTTACTAATGAATTTGTGAATGGAATCACTGAAAACATCATTGATGTTAATAATGATGTGAATATATTTTACAAATAAAAAAAAAAAAAAAAAAAAGGAAGTGTTATAAACATAGGGCTACTTGCTGTTTAAAAATATTTCGTCAGTTCATAATAATGAACATCCGAAATGGTTCGATAGTGAAAGCTGAAACATATAGACATCTTGAGTACAGATGAAGCCTGCAGACTGAAGATTCAGAAAAATATAAGCATTCATGAAATGCAATTAAGTTTTTTTTTGTGATACAGAAGAAAGAAATTATCAGTCTAAGCATCTTTAGAACTAAATAGAAGCGACAACGTTCCCAAAATCTTCCCTGAAAAAAGTTAAGTATTTTAGTAATAGTAGTCGACTGATAAGTGAAAACTATGATGATCACTTGAAACGCCATTTTCCGCAATTGTTTAAATACGATGAAAGTGAGAATGAATATGACGATGAAGTACTAGATATTAATATAAAATTTGATCCCGACGAAGAACAAGATGCCATATTTAACTCACAAAGCACAGAGGAAGACGATTTGAAAAAGTGTCCAAGCTTTGTATGATCTAACGAAGCAGGGCTGGTTGAAATTACTCCTGGATTGTTCTTACATTGTGTTGACATTATTTTACCACTTGTTGTGAGATTCTTTAATTGACTTTTCGAATTTGGTGAATTTCCCGAGTCATGGGACCCATCGTGCAATGAAACTATCCCGAAAAAAGAAGACAGGCTCTGCACTGAAAATCATAGGGGTATATTATTAAAAGACATATTAGTAATCATTATGAACAGAAATAATACTTTGTATACAAATCTGTAATGTAGAGTGTCTGAAGCCCATGCTGGTTTAAGAAAGGGTTATTCAACGGTGGACGATTTTGTACCTTGCAGGACTTGATTAGTAAATCTGAGTAGACGGTTTAATATTTGGATAAGCCGTTTTAGAAAACTGGTACAACCACACGGTTATGAATATGTAAGTGGTTAATTCATTTATCTCACCGTTTCAACAGAGACTCAAAAACCGTTTATTCAGACCTGACATTTAGACTTAGCCGATAATTATACATTGTTACTTTACAGAGACTATAAGAGTAAATTCGAACATAAAACATATTTTCAGTGTTTGCAGGTAAGAAACTTTAGACATGCTTAAGCTGAGTCAGAACATGTTCACATATTCTTGAGACTGAGGTGGATAGACATTCAGGTCATCCTAGAGCAAAAAAAAATGCAAGCTTTGCAGGATCATTGCCTCAACTTTTATTTTGTGGAGAAGGCGAGGCGCATTTTATTATATATTGTCCTGTGCTCGATTGGTTGGGACAAAATACTTACCACATAAGTTCTATATATCACCAAATATTAATACGATTAATGTGTCTACATATCACAAAATATCAATTAAAAATGAGAAACGTATTAATGCTGTTGCAAAGTGTTTATACTATGTATTTAAGTTCCGTAAGGCGTTTATTGACAGGTAATTCTTGTTATTCACCACACACTTCACTGTGTTGATGGTCCTGTATGTAATTTGTATTGCACACATATGTTTAAATGGCAGGCGGCCTTAAATCACAATATCTTTTTTGTAATTGTATCGATTCCTGATCATTGCCTTCACTTCTGTTTTTATACCATTGTCATTAGCCTGGAAAGCACCTTTAAGCCTTGTAGAAAAAATCATGCTGGACAGCATTGGAGCTAGTACACAGCCCTGTCTGATACCATTTGTCACAGAGAATAAATATTAATATTAATAATAAAACTAATAATAATAATAATAACATCATTTTGGACATGTTCGGAATTGCCTCACCATTGCTATCAACTTGCTTTGAAACTCAAACTTATCCATAAATTTCCACAGCCAAATGTGCCAAATGCTTTGATAAGGTCAACAAAGGTCAAGTGGAGGTCCACATACTGTTCCTGCCATTTTGCTTGAAGCTGCCTTGCCGTGAATATCATACGAATTGCTCCTCTCTCTGTTCCTGAATCCACACTGATTATGTGGTAGAAGCCCTGAGTGTTCAAGGGTTCATTCAGTCGGTTAAGTAGGACTCATGAGAGACCTTTCCTAGCAATTGAAAATAAAGATATGCCCAATGACTGTCACAGACCTGAGGATTCCTTTCCGTTTGTAAAGGCGGATAATTGATGTTTACTTAAATATTTAAGGGATGGCTTCTTTTCTCCACATTTTGTGCAAAACAGATTGCAGTAGTTCATTGCTTACTAGTACACTGCTTCAGACGGTTGGGGACTCGCCAAGTAGCTGATTACATTCCACCTGTGGTAGTGTGTTGATAATTTAATCATTGGTAGATGATTGCCGATTAAGGACACTATCAAAGTTTTTAGATAGCGTTTTTGTCAGTCAGAAGTCTAGTTTCATCTACACTGACGAGAGAAGAAAGCGTGATGAAATTAAGTCCTTCACAGATAGAAAGGATATGAAGAAGTTCTTTGATGCACTTAAGACAGTCCCAAGACCTCAGGAACTACCGCTCAGCCAGCAGTCTTCCATATGTCTGAGCATAGTCTAGACTGTCTTACTTATATTTCAGTAGGCAGTCTTATCATTAATTGGTCTAGTATCACTGATGCATGCCACATGTTTTTGGTGTTTCTCTTCAAGGTGTCCCTCGATTTTTTCGTTATTCTCGTCAAACCAGTCTTTGTCTTTATGAGGTACTAATCCTGGGAAATCCACTGCCGAAGAATGAACGGTGTCTCTAAGATTGTCTTCCCTTCCAGATCGTCTGAACTGAGTTCCATTTGTAGGTATCAGGCATGAAAACTTGCCTCTTGCTGTCTTGTTTCAGCTTAGAGACACCCAGTCTCCTGTGCACTTTTTTACCTTTCAGTTGCCGTGAAGGCTTATTGTGATCAGCCAAACTGACCTGGCCCTCCACCCCATAACTTCAGTTAAATAAAGCAAATTCTTCTGATACCGAGGCCTCGTTTTTGGATTTACATCTATCTATTGTAGACGGATTTGTTTCTTGCAAAATTCATGATAAACGGGATGATTTTGGTAATCGTAATAAATTGTTAACTGCCGAACTTCTTAGTCAGGGTTATATATATAACATATACATATATGACAGACTGCATGCATCGTAGTTAACCTAATCACGGTGGACAACTTTGCTTCTCCCTTTATTTGCATGCCGGGTGGTCAGGCCTCAGATTCTATGACGGTTCCAGCGTAAAAGCTTACTGATGCCTTCATGCGGACTGAACAAATTATTTGTCTAAATTGCGACGGAAATAAGGATGGCCACGTAAAAACGATTTAAATATGTTCTATAAAAGGGTTAAGCCCACAGCGAAATTCGTTTCACTGACCATTTCAAGGAGGTTCTTCTGTCGCGGTTTATTTTTAGTTTGTCTTTGAGTGTGTGTATCGCATATATTATTTTGTTTTTGATAGCCAATTGGCCATTTGTGGGAAAGTAACTGTCCTTTTGGCTATCTGCTGTTGGTGTTTCCATTAGGATCTAGTTGTTTCATGTTCTTGCTTCATTCCCTTTGGAATCTCTGATGGGAGTTGTGGGTTAATTGTATCGATTGCTGATCACTGCCTTCACTTCAATTTTACTGAGAATTAGAGAGAATCTGCTTTTATGTAATGTTGGTTGGTGCCTGATGCTCTGTCTCTGGTCGGGCCCATGATAGTCTAACTGTCGGTTTTTATTTTACTCTAGCATTTTAGTGGTTTATTGCTGTCGAGTCCTCACCGCTGTTTCATATCTGTGGTTGTTTGAGTTTCGTGTTCACGGAGATGTTGCACTGATGTGTAAGGAGGCCTTCATGCGGACTGAACAAATTATTTGACTAAATCGCGACGGAAGTAAGGGCGAGGATTGTGGCCACGTAAAATCGATTTAAGTCCCCCAGTGGGATCTGTTTCACTGACCTTCCCAAGGCGGTTCTTCTGTCGCAGTTTTTTGTCATGGCTTGTCTGTGTGTGTGTGTGTGTGTGTGTGTGTGTGTGTGTGTGTGTGTGTGTGTGTGTGTGTGTGTGTGTGTCGCTTATATTATTTTGTTTTGGATAGCCAATTAGCCATTTTGTGGGAAAGTCACTGTCCTTTTCTGCTTTCCGCTATTGGTGTTTCCATCAGGGTCTAGTTGTTTCATATTTGTGTTTCCTTCTCTTTGGTGCCTCTGATGGGAGCTGTGGGTTAATTTTATCGATTCCTGATCATTGCCTTCTCTTCTATTTTAATGACAGGTTGAATTGCTAATCTGTCTAACAGTCAGCGTCGCAAATAGCCTTTGTCAGTCTAACATCCTGTCTCTCCTTCCTTCGTACTATAATTTAATAAGTGAGGTATTTTCAATAAAATGTTCAAGGAAGTTTAATATCGAATTCATGTTCATTTGAATATTATACTCAAATACTATTTTTTATAATGACTCATGTTTGAACTTAAATTGCCCTAACATATACCATTCCTTAGATATACACCGAAAGGGTGAACAACGAATGGACGAACGTACAAACAACGCTTAGGGAATAATCATTTTTATACCGCAATCAGGCATTCTAGTAACCTAATAAAGGGGGTCGAATAACAGCACGCTATAATCGGTCTGTCTGCTATATTTTTTGCTTAAATGTGCTAAATTATTGCAAAACCCCTCGCTGGTTTTCTTTCAATCCAGCATTTCAGTGGTTTCTTGCCGTCGAGTCCACACCGTTGTTTAATCTTAATGGTTGTTTGATTTTTGAGTTCTCGGAGATAATGCACTGATGAGTAAGGAGGCCTTCATGCGGACTGAACAAATTATTTGTCGAAATCGCGACAGATGTACGTTTTACCTTAACAGCAGTTTTATACATACTGAACAATAAAGCAGTCTTTGCGTCCCCCGGGTGTTTTAGTACATGTATATTGTGTTAAAATTTGTTGGAAAGGCCAGATCATTTGTTTTCTACAAATAACCTGAAATAAAACAGTAGGCAATGACCAGGAATCTAATAACCTAAACCCAACCACCAAAGACACACACGGGAAAGATGAACGCACGAGATACGGCACTATAGTTAAAACATAAAAAGTAGAGCCAAAATGTCACGACTTACAGAGACATATAATGACAATAATAAACAATAATAGAAGCACCGTCTTGGAATGGTCAGTTAAACTTTTCAGGTTCTGGACGGGAGCGGGAATTAGATCGATTTTACGTGACCACAACGTCTTTGCTCTGTTGTGATCCACATAAGGAGCGCATAAAAGGCAAAATGAAATTTGACTATTGTTTACCCATACATTTGTCTTTCTAAATGTGGCATTTTGAGAGAAAATGTTAAAAATATGGAAATTAGAAGCAATTTTAATCATCATTAAGCGTAAGGAAACACAGGTTACCAAAGTTGGAAAAGGTTCCCATTTCTATATCGCAAATAAAATTTTCCATTCCAAAAATAAATAGTTATGTATATATTAAATGTATAATATGTGGCATATTACATTATTTTCATTACTTTCGATTATCGAACAGTTCTCATTTAAGCGAATGATTTCTAATTAAAAAGTAAAATTGAGAAATTTAGAATGTGAAAAAAAAGGATTTGGAAAAACAAAAATTTTCCGATCTTATCTGTATAGCGCGGAATGGGTTTTCCACCCGACGCCTTCGTGAATGTTAATAAGACAATAGTTACCAGCCTCTAAACAGAAAGATTTATTTGAACTGTGAGCAAAATGGAACGTTGTCTCATTCTTAGTTTAAGATGGATCTGTCTTGCGTTTTACTGTTCACATGCATTTTCAATATTAGTTCACGTAGAGATAATGTAAAACCAGAAGTACTTGTTTGACTCTGCTCATAATAATTTAATTTCCATGCAAAACAGGAAGACTTCATCATCAAGTACGTGACAAGACTTCTACAGATGTGTTTTCGTTAAATGCAGCGTTCATAAAATGTTCATTTGTGTTTTCATTTTCATTTCAAAAGACATCATGGCACTCTATTTGCAAACAGTTCAAGCAGTGCAACCAATTATCAGAAATTCACATTTAGTATCAAAATAGAAGTGGAGGAAATGATCAGGAATCTCACCTCCAATCCAAGACACCAAAGGGAAAGAAAAACAAAACACAAAACAATTTCACCATAATGGAAACGTCACATCACAAGCGGAAAGACTAATGGACAGTTACTTTCCCACAAAATGGCCAAATGGTTATCCAAAATAAAAATATATTAGCAATACAAAATACATGCTAAGATGAACTACGAGGGCAAGTCATTAAGTAGCCAGCCTATCCTAAATTAAATGGACCGAGACACCCACGATTTTCATGCCTTGTTTCAATACATGTTTAAGGTATGCTGGAAAAATTACACCCTTATCGTGTCATTCATTTATAAGATATGGAACGTCAAACATGGCTAGCGATGCAAAAGCAAGCTTTTCGTCAAAAGTTGAGTGCCGTACTGTAATTCGGTACTTGTATTTGAAAGGGAAAACGTGACAGGAAATACATTACGAGTTGGCCTATGTTTATTGGTTTTCTTCGCTATCGTATGCATAATTTAAATTCTGTGTTGGGGATTTCAAACGCGGCATAACGTCTTAAGAAAATGTAACCAGGTCTGGACGCCCATCAGATGCCACCGATGAAGAAATGTGTAACAAAGTACGGGAACTGGTGTACTTTGAATTAAGGTGGAAAAAATAGCGAATGCATTATACATTTCACATGGAGCGTTTCAGCAATTTTACATGATCGCTTGGTTATGCGCAGACCATCATCCCGTCGGGCCCCAAAATAGCTTAGCCACCAGCAAGTGGCAACCAGAGCATCTGTATGCGGTGCATTGTTGAAGCGGTTTATTTCAAAGAAGATGATTTTCTTTCACGCCTAGTGACTGTACATGAGATCTTGGTCGAGATCTGAGTCGATTATGAGCCAAGGAATAAAATTCAAAAGTCCCCAGTCGGTTGGGCCGGGATCTCCGAGGCAAAATGCAAACATCTGCTGGAAAATGATGGCAGTTGTATTTTGGGACGCACACTGCGTTTTCGTTATTATGTTGGGCTTTCTAGCAAAGAAAACTACAATAACAATTGCGTATTATGCAAATTTGCTCGACCAACTGAGAACTACGATCCGTGAAAACCGCCTGATAAACTCTCCAAAGGGATTTTGCTCCAACTGGACAATGCGAGAGTCCACACTTGAAAAAGTGCAATGGATGCTGTTGAGCGGGATGGGTACGAGCTAATACCGCACCCCGCCTCTTCTCCGTACTTACCTCCTAGTGACTATTTCCTATCCCCAAACTTGAAAAGGGATATCCGCGGACGTCATTTCCTGTACAACGAAGAAGTCGTGGCGGCAGTTGAGGAGTGGGCTTATGGCATTGGAGCAGCGTAAGTCCAAGTGCACCATTCTATTGGGCAATTACATCGAAAAAGAAGATATCGATCTCACCCGGAATACGTTTGGCTTGTTTTTATTAACTCGCCCTCGTATAACAATAACAAGCAACAACAGACGATCCGCCTTGTATACAAGTCACTGCGAACTACGTGCACTGGAAAAGACGTTGCTATCAAACATTTACCGAATTAAATAAACGTACATTCACCAAATGAGCGGGGTCTAATCTCATCGTGAACATGACAGACTGTCTACTTTATGAGTTACAAATCATACTGCAGGTCAAATATTTAGCTGCGTAAATCACAGCCACCATGTTAAGAAGTTCCCAAAAAACTCCACTTTATATATAGAAAACTGCGGTTTATGCCGGTAAATATGTTTTTTTTTATTTCTGCTCAAAGTCATAGGTTGTGGGTACTCGTTTTAACCACCTCTATCGAGCACCCACAACCTATGCTTGAAATATAAATAAGAAACATATAACACATTTTATTTAGAAAGGCAGCCATTTTGGAGATATGAAGGAACGCACTGTTTTACACGAGTGTGTTATCGTATCGATTAGAAAAACTAATGCTGCCATTACGAAAACACGCCTATACAAATACATTGTTAACTTTACCGCCGAAAATACGAAAATTTTAAGATGAAAATTTGTGATATTTTTCTTATTTCTGCTCAAAATATAGACTGTGGGTACTCGTAAGAACCGCCTCGATGAGGCGGTTCTAACGAGCACCCACAATCTATATTTTTAGAGCAAAATAAGAAAAATAAGGGTAACCCCTGTATATATAAAAGTGGGATTCCAGGAGGTCAAAATTATATAGGAGTGTTTTCATGATGACTATCAGAGGAGTTGGAATTAAGGTGAAAACAAAAGACGACAAAAGATGATCTTTTTAGTTTTTCATCAAAGGGCCTTAACTCTCAGAGTATTGTAGCTAGAGTTATGTAACTTGCCATAAAATTGTGTAATGTTGTTGTGACCTTACGTTTAAAGATTGGAGTTGATGCGTTTGAAGGTTTGAAGTAATTTGAAAAAAAAAAAAAAACAAAAAAAAACATGAAAACTTTTGATGAACAGACAGACAGACGGGTGGACGGACAGGCATACTGTTACTACAGGGCAACTGTCAATAACTACAGGAAGTTTAATTTGAATATCAATAGCGGTTTTGAAATAAAGATGAAAAAAATAAGACGAAACAAACCGAATTTTAAGTTTTTCAAAGGGCCATACCTGGGAGTATTGTAGCTAGAGTTATGTAACTTTCCATGGAACTGTGTGATGATATAGCGACCTTATAGTTAAAGTCTGAAGTTGAGTAAGAAAAAAAAAACATGAAAATTGTTGACGTTTTTAAGTTTTTTAAAGGGCCATAACTCTGAGAGAATTGTAGCTAGAGTTACGTAACTTGCCCTGAAATTGTGAAATGACATTGTGACCTCATATTTAAAGTTTGAAGTTGATGCGTTTGACGGTTTGTAAGTTATTAAGAAATATATCCTGAAAAATGTGGGCGGACGGACGGACGGACAGACAGGGTGATTACTAAAGGGCATCCGCAAAAATTTGCGGGGCCCTAAAAATTTTCAGCTTTCTCCTATCTACGTTCTTCAAATGCACGTGCGTAGCCAGCTAATAGAGAGGGCCAGGCGTCAGTTGTTCAAAAGTAACGATGTCGTTAGTCAACGAATCATCAAACTTTGACCATTTAATACGGCAAAAAATATCCACTGTATTAGCTATTGTACTTAGGAAAACAGTTAACGTTTTGACCACTAACGAGCTCGTTTTGCTAACAATGCTTTAGACAACTGTGCCCAGATGTATAACTTTTTGCATGATGTTACCCACATCTTAAGTAGATTAAAGGCAAAGGCTGCGAAACCGTGTTTATGTCATCGGACCAGAATACACATGAGCTAAGACGAGTTGATCGGTTGCCCCACCCATCGGGACTTGAAGAAATATATGGGCTGCATGATGCTTCCACGCAGAGCTCAAACCGACCGCACATGAGTACTGGTAAACCGCTTAGCGGATCTAAGCCTGCTGAGGTAAAGCGTTGCGAGTCGGACCGCCAATGCTTATAAAACCCTATTGTTTTCATTGGGTGAGAGGGCTTGAGATAACATTTCGTCTTAATGTCGGATAAAACTCCCACACGATTGGAAGCAATGTCTCCAAAATGACCTATACAGAGTTGACTGGGACGTTAAACCTCAAATTATACAAACAAATGAAAACAAGTATATTGGAGCCAGTTTAAACGTATTGTATCAAAGGGTCAGCACAAAATGACCTTAACAAATCTTTAGCCAAGCGTAGACGTATGCACTTAAATACACACGGCACGGATTAACAATGAACCGCATTAAATAACTGATATGCTCCCCAAAACGAGGCATTTCGTTTTTGCAAAAGCAAATAATTATGGGCTAACATCACGGATTCCCTTTCTTTCTATTTAGCATGATAATATGTCACAATACGCTAATGAAGCCAAACAAGCCCTAAGCTACGTTATGATAGGTACGAGGGTCGTTGAAGTAGTATCTGGCCTTACCTACTTAGAGTCAGACTTGACTTCTATTTTTTTTTTAACATAGTCAACCCGCAGGAACAAGAACTTTTCAATCGATGTTCCAAGGCTGAAAGTTCATTTTTGGAGATCAATCCACCATCCAACCGCTGCCTTAAAGACACAATTTTCCCCATATAAAACGGGTGGCCTGTCTAATAGTCTCCAATAAACAAATCCTTCGGAACATAGTGCACTTTAAAGGCTAATCTTATATAAATGATTTTGAGGTGAATATGAGCAGAGTGATATGTTTAATAATTGGGGGCTCAATAAGGGGAACGTGTGTGATGGTATATTATAACTTTATTGTTCCTAACAAAATGTTGTTTTTAATTACTTCTTTCTTATTTTAAAAGAAAGTAAAGAAACAAGAACAGTAACATCCAATGATCCATTAACTCAAAAGTGAAAATAAGAAAATCAATTGATTAACCTCAAAATGTAATCAATCAAATTTATTAAACTATTTATTTCATGAAAGTATGTGACACACAAATCATATAATGTCTCAGTTTTAGTCAAGATGGAATGTAAAAAAATTCCTTGGTTTTGACATAATCATAATTATGAGAAAAGAGAAAAAAGAAAACATTTTAAGACTTAAGATCAAGAAAACGTAAATGACGTCGCCGCCAAATTTACCCGCGTTGACCGGCAACGTCATTTGTTTCAACACAAACGTCATCATTGAAAACCTCCTTATTCTCCATTGCCATGTCGGTTAAATGATAAAAGTCTTCTGTCTCTGTTGTGAAACATGTTGCAGTTATTTATTTATTTATTTATTTATTTATTTATTTGTTTATTTATTTATTTATTTATTTATTTATTTATTATGTGACGTAGAACAATGCCAATTTCACAATTGCTAGCCATTTACTGCAACCTTGCAAATAAATTAGCCTAGATGAAACGTAAACAGTCATGGAAAAAATAGCGACAACCGAGATCAGTTTGCATACTCCCGCTGTCTATTAATAGTCTTGACTGCACCAAATTATTGTGTTCCTAATACGCGAGTCGTTTTACATAACTTGATCAAATCCACCGCATTAAATGTAAAAGTCAAGAAACGCTACCTATTACAAGGCGGAGTGAGGTAGGCTATGCAGTGGTCCAGCGATTATTTTCATTATTTTTGTTAAAACTATTATTGTAGGCATACGTAGAAAACAATTTTCCAAGCCTCTCTTACACGCACACCGAATCTATGTTTGTGGAACTGTAAAACGTAAGAATAGAGATTTTCTTCGCAAATACCTCGATTGGCGTCTAGAGGGACTGTTGACATATTTGCTGATGCATGATGATTTGGAGATTATGTTATGGCTGCTCTTTATATTAGGCTACAGCTTAAAGAAAAGTTTACACCGCACTACTGAAACGTCGTTTACAAATTACGTCAAAATGCGCCCAAATTATACATGCCCTATACTTCTTTGCGCTGCTATAGCTCATAAACTAACCTGGTACCAGTCAAGGATTTTTTTTCATCTCATTCTAATGATCAATAAATACGAGACAAAATATCAGTTTTTAGAAAAATTCTATTGGCCAGTTTATTTTCTATTAGCCAAAAAGACTTTGGGGCATTAGAAAACAGTGTATATCCAGATCAGAACGTGGCGTCTGATCTGGGTATACATTATTTTCTATAAGCAATTGCATTTTGTACAAGTTACATCTAACAAAACATGCCTGATATAGATCTAATTGGAAATGGACCACTTCAAACTTATTTAGGAGGCAAATTGCATTGTCATATATGGGTTAAAACAAGCCCATGTAAAGTTATGACCAATAATCCAGTTATCATGCAACCAAAACCTATTCCAGATATACACATATGAATATAGGGATCAACCATGGTTTTTCATGCATTAACATTCGCCGGGTCCCGAGGAAGCTGTTTGAACATGAGGCCGCCAGGCCGAATGTTCAAATGTCTTCCGAGGGATCCGGCAAATGGTAACGCAATGATATAACCATGGATGATCGTTGTTCTTGCATAACTTACGATTCCGACAGCAAAGTTTAACGAAAACGCCCAAAAGCTTCATATAAACTCAATCTAAACTCTTCAAATTCGACTGGTGATCCAACATGGCGGCCAGTTCAGAATGTTGTTTACAATGACGTTGTTATGCAGTAACCATCTGACGTCATCATAGAACCCTAAAATGCTACGTTCATGGCGATAACGTTACGTCGCTCAACGTAACGTAAACAAAGCAAGGCCAGTCTTGTGACATCAAAAGCTCCAAATCCATGTTCAAACAGCACGCGAATTTCATGATTTGAACATGGTTTTTGCTGTTTGAGCACGGCTTTCGGTCCATTTGACAATGGCTCCAAACAGCCATGCGCATAGATATTTATGCAAGAAAACCACTTTATGAAAACAGTTGGAATTTAGGCATAAAGTATAGTGTTCCATTCTTTTGCTCAAAACATAGATTGTGTGTACTATTAAGTAATGATTCTATTTATAGATTGTTTGTATTTCACTTGAATGTTTTTAGCTCACCTGAGCACGAAGTGCTCATGGTGAGCTATTGTGATCGGTCAATGTCCGTCGTCCGTCGTGCGTCGTGTGTCGTGCGGCGTCAACAATTTGCTTTAAATGCCAACTCCTTCTTAACCCTTGAGCAAGTTTAAAAAAAAAAAAAAAAAAAAAACTTTATAGGAATATTGCTTAGGTGACCCTCTACAAAAATAGCTAAAATCATTCCATAATCTTTAAACGATAACTTCTCCTGTACCTTGTGGCCAATTTCATTCAAACTTAATAGGAGTGTTGCTTAGTTGACCCTCTACCAAAATAGCTAAAACGGTTCCGCTCCGGTGAAAAAAATGGCCGCCAGTGCTAAAAATAGAAAATTCTTTAAACGACAACTCCTCCTGTACCCTTGGGCCAAATTAATTCAAACTTCAAAGGAATGTTGCTTAGGTGACCCTCTACTAAAATAGCTAAAACGGTATTGCTCTGCTGAGCAAAATGGCAACCATAGCTAAAAATAGAAAAACATCGTAAATTTGCTTCAAATACCAACTCCTCCTCAACCCTTGGGCCAATTTAATTCAAACTTCACAGGAATGTTGCCCAAGTAACTTCCTGCCAAAATAGCTAAAATCGTTCTGTTCTGACAAACAAAATGGCCGCCAGAGCTAAAAATAGAAAAAGTCTTTAAACGACAACTCCTCCTGTACCCTTTGGCCAATTTCCTTCTAACTCCATTGGATTGTTGCTTAGGTGACCATCTACCAAAATAGCTTAAACGGTTCTGCTCTGATGAGCAAAATAGCCGCCATAGCTAAAAATAGAAAAACATCATAAATTTGCTTCAAATACAAACTTCTCCTTAACCCTTGGGCCAATTTGATTCAAACTTCACAGGAATGTTATGTAAGTGACACCCTATAAAAATAGCTAAAATCATTTTGCACTGACAAACAAGATGGCCGCCAGAGCTAAAAATAGAAAAAAAATCTTTAAACGACAACGTCTCCTTATCCCTTAGGCCAATTTCATTTAAACTTTATTGAAATGTTGCTTAGGTGACCCACTACCAAAATAGCTTAAACGGTTCCACTCCGATGAACAAAATAACCACCAGAGCTATAAATAGAAAATAGACAACTCCTCCTGTACCCTTGGGCAAAATTAATTCAAACTACATAGGACTGTTGCTTAGGTGACTGTATTGCTCCGATGAGCAAAATGGCCTCTGTAGCTAAAAATAGAAAAAACATCGTAAAAACGCGAACGCGAACGCGAACTTCTCCTCAACCCTTGGACAAATTTGATTCAAACTTCACAGGAATGTTGCCCAAGTGACTCCCTACCAAAATAGCTAAATTTGTTCCGCTCTGACTAACAAGATGGTTGCCAGAGCTAAAAATAGAAAAATTCTTTAAACGGCAACTCCTCCTGTACCATTGGGTCAATTTCATTCAAACTTCGTGGGAATGTTGCTTACATGACCCTCTACCAAAATAGCTTAAATGATTTCGCTCTGATGAGCAAAATGGTAACCATAGGTAAAAATAGAAACACATTGTAAACTTGCGTCAAACATGAACTTCTCCGAAACACTTGGGCCAATTTGATTCAAACTTCACAGGAATGTTACTTAGGTGACTGCCGAGCAAAATAGCTAAAATATTTCCACTCTGACAAACAACATGGCTTCCAGAGCTAAAAGTAGAGAAAATCTTTGAACAACAACAACTCCTGTACTCTAGGGCCTATTTCATCCAAGCTTCATAGGAATGTTGCTTAGATGACCCTCTACCATATTAGCTAAAATGATCCCGCTCTGATGAACAAAATGGCCACCAGAGCTAAAAATAGAATTTACTTCAAACGCAAACTTCTCTAAAACTGTTAGGCCAATTTGATATAAAATTCACAGGAATGTTGCCCAGATGACTCCCTATCAAAATAGTTTAAATCATTCTGCTCTGATAAACAAGATGGCCATCGGAGCTAAAAAATCTTCAAACGACAACTTTTCCTGTACCCTGGGACCAATTACATTCAAACTTCATAGGAATGTTGCTTAGATGACTCTCTACCAAAATACCTAAAATGGTCTTGCTCCGATGAACAACATGGCCACCAGAGCTAAAAATAGAAAAACATTGTAAATTTGCTTCAAATGCAAACTCTTCCTAAACCCTTGGGTCAATGTGATTCAAACTTCAAAGGAATGTTGCCTAGGTGACACCCTACCAAAATAGCTAACATCGTTCCACTCTGATGAACAAGATTGCCACCAGAGCTAAAATATAGAATGTACTAGAGACAATGACATTCAGGTGAGCGAATCAGGGCCCTCTGGGCCCCCTGGTTTATATGTGGATTAAAATGGGGGCTACAATACATCCATAACGGGGAAAAGAAATATATCACGTATACACGCCTATAAAATTTTGATCTCTTAACCCCCCCCCCCCCCCCCCCCCCCCCTCGTTATACAGAAAAAAACTTGGTTTCAGAGTGGGGTAAATTATTTTCTACTCAAAAACTTTTTACATATACATTGTGGTTCCTCGTTTGAGCCGCCTCATGGAGGCTGTTCTAACGAGTACCAACACCACCTCTCGGAGGCGATTCTAACGAGTACCCACAATATATATATGGAGCAGAAATATCAAATAAATGAGGATTTTTATCAGAAAAAAAAATGATTTTTGGTGGTAAAATTTTACCAATATATTTCAATAGACATGTTTTTGTAATGATTATCGTAATAATGGTGTCCGAAATAAATGTTGTTGCTTCTTCCATTTAAATCAAAACCAGGACTTAGCAAACAAACATAAAAAAAAAAAAATAATAAATTGATGTGATTTGTCAAACTCATATCCTTAGGTAATAGATTACCCTCTACCTGTTTGACATCCAGAATACCCCAATTTTATCTAAGCTCAAAACTGCGTTCTTTAATAACCGGTCATTAGGGTGTTATGCAATCCAAAATGTTTCTTTAAGCTCTTCATCTGACCGGAAGTGACTCCACGCAATTCTTTCAGCAACTTCGGAAACAAAAAGTAACCACTGGGTGCGAGATCAGGAGAATAGGGTGCATGGGGTTAGGGTCTGAATCCGTTCCGCCTCATTTCGCTGATTGTTTTGTTATAAATGTTCAAAACATAGGTTGAGGGTGCTCGTTAGAACCGCCTCTGTGAGGCGGTTCTAACGAGTACCCACAACCTATGTATTGATTGGGGCAGAAATAAGAAAAATAGTGTATACCCCCGTAAACCCCAGTTTTCTCTTTATAAAGTGGGGTGTAGGGGGGGGGGGTCTTCATTTCACGGACTTGTTCACGTGATGTTTTTGGCCGCACTATCCTTGTCGTTGTATCTTCGTCGTTGGTTCTGTAAACAATGACTAGCTCATATGCTAGGACATTTTCAAAAAGTGTCGGCCCAGTTCAGACGCACAGAATGCCTCGTCTGAACAGAGTCTACAGTGTTTGTATTACGTATAGGAATTTAAGAGTTACACGAAGCTGTTTAAGTATCTGTTCTGGGCAATTTCCCCAGCCTAACTCAGAACAGTGTTGCCAGTATTTTGATTTTATACTCGCTGTGCGCTTTTTTTTTGGCATTGCGAAACCCTTTACAAATACATTGTATATTTTACCGCCGAAAAACGACAATTGCAAAATGATAACTTGTGATATTTTTCTTATTTCTGCTCAAAATATAGAGAAGAAATAAGAACATTTTGGTTTACCCATGTAAACCCTGGTCTACTATATAAAATTGTGGTTCAAGGGTTTCAGTCAGAATTATAAAGGCGTGTTTACGTTGTGGTGTAATGTGATCTCTTTTTATTTCCGAGGATTAGTTCTTGATTGAACTATACCTTTCATGTTTCAGTTGCCAAAGATTCCTGATAATTAAGGGAATGACCTAAAGTTATTAGTTTAATTAGAAGTTTAACAGAGCTGGCGCCGTTGCCAACAATTTCTGAGAGATGCATGGAACATATCCAGAAGGTCAAGACGGATTATCTGTGATTTAGCAAAGAAAGATGTAATTTAATTAGTTATATAATAATATACCAGTGAGCACTGCTCAAATCATAATCTCTTGCAATTTTCTTGCACAAATATAAGTAAGATTATTTCAAATTTCATAAGGCAATAAAGCCCATGAGGATACAATAATACAACACAAAATGTAGGTTTATTTAGTTTATTTGAGTCTCATCATGGTTAACATGTACATATATACATTAAAAGAAATAGTAACTATTAAAATACACCATGCGATTCTAAACAGAATTATAAGAGACTATCACATAGATCTACATTACCAAATACACAGAAATAAATACAAGAAATGTACAACCACTGTACAGTCAATCCACAGCCACAAGATAAACGCATCAGTAATAACAAGAGGGCCATGGTGGCCCTGGATCGCTCACCTGATCCACAGAGTAACAAGTGGGCCCCGAGGAGGGCCATTTTTGGCCCAGGGCTATAATGTGCATAATGTTTAGGGAGCTCTAAAAGGTGAAACTTCATACCAAATATCAACAAAGGCTATAATTTGAACAATCTTGGCAAAGGTCCACTAGATGAAGCTACACACCAAATATCAAAGACCTGGGCCTTGAGGTTTCAGAGAAGATGATGTTTTAAAGCGTGTGCCAACGTAAGTCTATGTAAAACCAAATGGCCCCGGGGCGGGGGCTTTTTGGCCCCAGGGCTATAATTCAAACATTATTGATAAAGGTCCATTAGATGAAGTTTCACACCAAATATCAAAGACCTGGGCCTTGCTGTTTCAGAGAAGAAGATTTTCTAAGATTAAGTCTATGTAAAAGTAAAGGGCCCCGGGGCGGGGGCATTTTTGGTCTCAGGGGTATAATTTGAACAATCTTGGTAGAGGTCTACTAGATGAAGCTTCATACCAGATATCAAAGACCTAGGCCTTTTGGTTTCAGAGAAGAAGAATTTTAAAGATTTTCCCTATATAAGCCTATGTAAAACCAAAGGGCCGCAGAGCGGGGGCATTTTTGGTATCAGGGCTATAATTTGAACAATCTTGGTAGAGGTCCACTAGATGAAGCTTTATATTAGATATCAAAGACCTAGGCCTTGTGGTTTCAGAGAAGAAGATTTTTAAAGATTTTCCCTATATAAGTCTATGAAAAACCAAAGGGCCCGGGGTGGGGGCATTTTTGACCCCAGCACTATAATTTGAACAATCTTGGTAGGGGTCCACTAGATGAAGCTTCATACCAAATATCAAAGACCTGGGCCCTGCGGTTTCAGAGAAGAAGGTTTTTAGAGATTTTTCCCTATATAATCCTATTTAAAACCAAAGGGCCCCGTGGCAGGGACATTTTTGGCCCCAGCACTATAATTTGAACAATCTTGGTAGGGGACCACTAGATGAAGCTTCATACCAAATATCAAAAGACCTGGGCCTTGTGGTTTCAGAGAAGATATTTTTTAAGTTTTCAGTGAAAAAAATCTTTTTTGGCTCTCGTGACCTTGATGTGCATTGAACCGGAACCATTTTAACAACTTTGAAAGGTGACCACCAAAGGATCATTCCTGTAAAGTTTGGTCAAAATCGGATCAGTGGTTTAGGAGGAGATGTCGTTTGAAGAAACTGTTTAGGGACGGACGTACGCACGGACGCACGCACGGACGACGGACGAAAAGTGATCCAAAACGCTCACCTCGCCATTACATGACAGGTGAGCTAATACAAAAAAGAAAAGAAAAAGCGACACCACTAAGGGCGGAGGACAAGTGGCAGACCAATGTCTAAACAGCACGCCCCGCCTCAGCAATGGTCAGTATATTGAAATATGTGCTCGACAATATGTTCTGCTTTGTAAAAATTCAGTGAATTATTATTATTATTATTTATTTATTTTTTTTTTTTTTTGATACCTTTGTTTCGGAATCGAAATTAATAAAAATAAATTGTATTTTGATTAATGAAGACGTTAAGTACATGATTTCATTTTGAAATCAGCATTTCAAGAATAACCTAATTTTGGTTCTTTCCAAATGAGTACTGTGACATTGTAACTATGAAAAAACTTCATAGAACAATTTCAAAATGACTTGAAATATTTATTCACGCAACAATATAGTGGCATGTTTCAATAATCCATGGTAGAAATAATCTAGATGTTCCGAATAAAGAAAATGTTAGATGTTCCGAACAAAGGAAACGTTTGATGTTCCGAACAAAGAAAATGTTTTCCTGATAAAATCGGCTAATGCGGCTCTTGTGTGCAATCCTGAGATACTCGTCTAAAAGGTGCGTTTAGCAAATGAATAAGTTTTTTTTTTTTTTGCGCCCAGTCGATGGCAACTAATGGTGTCGTTAGAATACGTAGCGTAAACGCTTTGGTCAATTGAGAGGCAAATATGCGGATGTTTTCCTGAAACAAAGAGTTCAACAAATCATACATACCCAGCTGAGCAAAGATGCACTATGTGAGTCAATTTGGTATTGTCATTTTGTATGAAGCTACGATGGTTTAATAGTCGTAAATTATGTGGGTCTCTCAATTCTTCTCCCATAAATTTATAATTTTAAAACTATGTTTGAAGCAATTAGTCAGTCATTTACCAAAACAATGTCCGAGGCTGAATCGTCCGCGGGCCAAATCGTTCGCGGGCCAAAATCGTCCGCCCACCGCAAAAAGAGCACTCTCTGAACTTGAAACAAAAAGTTCCTTATCTTACCTTTGGTCTTCAGTGCTTTATTATACTGTTATTTATATGCTATGTAAAGAGAGAAATCTAAGTCGAGAAATCTTTGAAAATCTTCTTCTCTGAAACAGCTAGGCCCAGATCTTTGATATTTGGTATGAAGCTTCATCTAGTTGTTTACATGTACGTCTCAGCAGTTAAGGTATGTCTAAGAGTAGAGTATGCACACCATGAGAAATATACATATCATTACGAAAACACACCTATACAAATACATTGTAAACTTTTCCATCGAAAAAAGCAAAACTTTTAAGCTGAAAAATTGTGATATCTTTCTTATTATGCTCAAAATATAGATTGTGGGTACACGTTAGAACCGCCTCATCGAGGTGGTTCTAACGAGTACCCACGAGGCGCTTCTAACGAGTACCCACAATCTATGTTTTGTGTGTGTGTGTGTGTGTGTGTGTGTGTGTGTGTGTGTGTGTGTGTGTGTGTGTGTGTGTGTGTGTGTGTGTGTGTGTGTGTGAATTCGGGTTTAACGTCGCTTTCAACAAATTTTCAGTCATATCACGACGGTGTCTGGTTGCGACAGGGAGCTCAATGCTCACTTTTATAGTGCTGCCTCACTGAAGTATCATGTCCCAGACACATTACATGATACCACACCCAGTCACATTATCCTGACACTGGATCGACCAGTCCTAGCTCTACCCCGTAAATCTGAGTGCCAAGCGAGGAGCAGCTAGTACCATTTTTAACGAATTTGGTATATCGCGGCCCGGGATCGAACCCGTGACCTCCCGTTCCCCGGAGCGGACACTCTACCAACTGAGCTATCGGGGCCGGTACAATCTATGTTTTAGAGCAGAAATAAGAAAAATAAGCCGGTTTACTCTTGTAAACCCCAGTTTGACCATATAAAAGTGGAGTTCAAGGGAGTCAGAACTATATTGGCGTGTTTTCATGATGATTTGAGAAATATACATATTTAATGAATGAAAACGCACCCAGATGAAACTTTCTTCAGCACTGATTGGTAAACTGAGCAAGAGGTACCTGTATCTTATTTTACATAGTTTTCATGGGCACTGATTTTTTTTTTTTTTTTTTTTTTGTTTTGCTTTCCTGAAAAGGAAAATGAAAATTCTATGCGAGTGGCTGTCTTCAAAGTAAAACAGTTTCTTAACTTAGTGTCCATCTTGCAGAATGTTCGACACAAATGTTCTTTGAAGTATGTACCGCAGACTTTAATTTGATATCTCGTTCCATTTGGGCTTACATGAAACTTTTGTTCAGTATTATTAATAAATTTCGTTCCGGAAAATAAAAATTGCCTTATCTTTCTTAATATCCACCGTAAACAAAGTTTGGGGGTATACTGTTTTCCAGTTGCCCGTCCCTCCGATCTAACGAACCGACATTTTGTGGCTAAAATTTTGACATTTTGTCTCCTAAGGAGTCAGTTGTGAGTTCAAATGGAAAAGACATAGTTGTGAAACTCAGCAATGACTGGGCAAAAATCTTGGACAAAGGGGGTCAGAAGTACACATTTATTCTGGACTTCGAGAAGGCTTTTGACACCCCTCCTCATGAACTACTTGAATCTAAGTTATTTGGTTATGGAATTGGGGGAAAAGACCCTCAAATAGATAGAGTTCTTTCTTTGCTACAGAAAACAGCGGGTTGTTGTTACTGGTGAATCTTCAGAGTGGGCTCCAGTTTTGTCTGGAGTCCCGAAAGGGACCGTTCTTGGTCCACTTTTGTTCTCCCTGTACATCAATGATATTTCCACCGACATTGGCTCAGAAATAAGACTGTTCGCAGATGACTGTGTTTGTTACCGGGAAATTAGAGATACAGATGACTCATTGAAACTTCAGGCTGACATAGATAGATTAGGGTGTTTGGCCCGAAAATGGGGCATGAGATTTCATCCAGTTAAATGCAATATTATGCAGATAACTAGGAAGAGATCTAATAAAGTTGAGGCTTCTTAAACCTTAGAGGGAACGGTCCTCGAGAATGTGGACTCCATTAAATACCTTGGAGTGACAATCTCACACAACTTGAGATGGAATACTCATATTAGCAACATGTGTACTAAGGCAAATATAACGCTTGGTTTCCTGAGGCGAAATCTTCATCAGTGCCCTCAGGAGGTAAAAGAGGCAGCATATAAAGGTCGTGTTCGCCCAATCTTGGAATATGGTAGTTGTATCTGGGACCCCAGTGGAGTGGTCCTTAACGATGAAATTGAGAAAGTTCAGAATAGAGCTGCTAGATTTGTAACAGGCAATTACTGCTTTGAAACTGGGAGCATGACTGGAATACTTGGAAAATTGAAATGGGAGTCTCTCAAGAAAAGGAGAAAAGACAGTAGGCTAATCCTCTTATACAAAGGTCTAAAGTGTGCTGCCAGCATTACAACAGATGACCTTGTTCCCCCAGCTAGCCACTGTAGAAATCACCATTCGTTGGCGTTTCAGATCCTTACTGCAAGAACTGACATTTATAAAGAGTCGTTCTTCCCCAGAACCATTAGAGATTGGAATGTCATTCCCAATTCGATGATTCCGACAGCTGAAGGTGCTGATATTGTGTAGCTTAATTTACTTCTTTGGTTAGAGCTAGGGACTAACTTCCCACATTACAGGTCCTGGTGAGTGAATGTCATTTGACGTGTCACCAGTAACAATTCTGATTCTGAAGTTGGCATTTAAGTGTGAAACATCTTGGGATTTTTTTTTTATTTTGTGGCTAGGGTACCGGCGGGATTTACACTGTACAAACAAAAGCACTCCGTGATTAGTTTAGAAAGACTGCGTCTATTTCATTTCGAAACATCAAAATTATGATAAACAATTAAAGAGTACATGAGAATACATGTATGAAAGAAAATGCACATTAGAGTATTTCAGAACACGCAAATTGCTTAAATCTATTAGAGGCCAACTGCATTAAGCCCGAGTATGTACGACTCTAATTGTGAGCATGAACGCATAGAACAAGTATCACAATCAAATAGTTTTTGTATTTGAAATAATTATGGAATATTCAACGCGAACATATTTCATAGCTTAGAAAATAATACTATTTTAAACCATTTATATATACTTATGAAACAGAATCCTAAGTAGGCCCTACAGAGACCGCAAAATTTAAATATTGAAAATATTTACGTTAACAGTTAGTCTGCGAACCAAATGCATACAAAACTTTTCTTATGTTGACTCGCGGCTTTTCGTGCGAAGGGCGTATTACCGTGCATTTCTTTTATTTGAGGTTTAACGTCCCCGCTAACACTGTAAAGGTCATTTTGGAGACGTTGCTTCCAATTTTGTGGGACTTTTACCCGACATTGAGATGAAATGACATCTCAAGCCCTGTCGCCCAATGAAACCAATAGGGTTTATTAGCATGGACGGTCCGCCTCGCACTGCGGTTCCTGGACAGGCTTAGATCCTCTAAGCGGTTTGCCAGTACTAGTATGCGGGCCGGATTCTGCTCTGCGTGGAAGCATCATGCAGCCCATATATTTCTTCAAGCCCCTATGGGGGTGGGGGGGGGGGCTGTAATTACTGCACAGCTACGTGTAATATTGGTTTTAGCTACTTTACTATTAAACCATTAATTTGTATTTAACAATAATTTGTATTTAATGAAAACAAAAAAAGAAATAATATGAAAACATCACTAACCTGTATAAACAAGAATTTAGAAAACAGCATACCGAGTGTGCTCGCAACATGCATTTCTACTTGAAATATCACAGAAGCGCTGGACAGAAGCACAGCCCTTTCACAGAACATATTTGCTTAAATTTCTTAGCCGAGTAGGTATAATTCTTCAACTGATCAATTTGATATAACTCTTCACCAGTCAATTTTGTCTCTATCACATCTTAAAGTTAAAAACTGGAAAAAAAAACTATAGAGATTTAAAAACATAATCATAAGTAGAAATAAGGTATTTCCATTCCGAATGCTGCCGGATTCACAAACATTTGCTACGAGCAGCTAAAGATTTGTTCCTGAGTTGGGCCGTAATACAATCCCCTATTGGATGTTAGAGTTAAGCTCACACTTAACAAAATACAAGACTTAACATTGTCACATTAATGAGAGTACTTAATTAAAACCCGAATATATATGGAATGATGTATGTAATATGGTATTTACATAAAAAGTCCAGTGGCGACTATTTTACATCATGGAATCATCGACTCTACATAAGAGCCTTTATATTTTAATTTTCTGTCTAACAATAACGTTGTCGACAGTGTCATGTATGTGTATTTTAACCCATACCCAAAACAACCAGACCCCAGTGAAAACACCAACAGCGGAAAGCCAAAAGGACAGTTACTTTCCCATTACACAAACACGCCTATACAAATACATTGCCATCTTTATCGCCGAAAAAAATGAACATTTTATGATGAAATATTGTGATATTTTTCTTATTTCTGCTAAAAATATAGATTGTGTGCACTCGTTAGAACCGCCTCATCGAGTCGGTTCTAACGAGTACCCACAATCTATATTTTAGAACAGAAATAAGAAAAATAAGGTTTACCCCTGTAAACCAAAGTTTTACTACATAAAAGTGGGGTTCAATGGAGTCAAATTTATACAGGCTTATTTTCGTGATGGTCGTGTTCAGCAGGATAAGGATTAATCCATATAAGATGTGGTAGACAGAGGATTTCAAAGTTGGACACACCGCCAGTGTAGCAAAATTATCCACTGTGAAAGGTTAACATCTAAACATATCATTTGTCGCATAATTTCTTTGCTTTATCCAATATTTTTGTACATAGCAGAAGGGCCACAGCTAAAAATGGCCCTAGATTCAGATTTTGTTTGAAAAATAAGGTATACCCACTGACACCCCAGTTTTACTATATAAAAGTAGGGTTCACGGGGGTCAAAATTATATAGGCGTGTTTTCGTGATGCCACAAAATGGTCGAGTTACCACTGTCCAAATTTATTGTTGATCCTGAATAACTTGTGTAAGTAAATTAGTTACACGTCGCTAAACTTAAAACTTCGCGAAAAAGTGAGTTTTCCTTCATAGAAGCACATGGCATAAGATAGGTTGTAGACTGGTCTGCGCATTCACATCGATAAGCGGCAGTTCGATTTACTTCAGTCGAATTATGGTTGCTGTTACTTTTGTTGTACCTTACGCCCTTGCCATACAAACAACAAATCAATGTCAACGAAACAAATTACTGTTTCTAGTATTTTATTGTACTTCAGGGAAAACTGGGAACAAGTCAGCCATAACCCCGGGTCGAACCGTAGACACTAAATTGACGTGATATTCTCTAACCAAAAACGATTTGATCTAACCCTAGATAAACTTTAGTGACCTTGGTTCTGAAATCCAAGTCATTGTTAGACACCGGAATGCATGACAATTTCATGAACACATCGACGAACCATTGAGCGTTTTTACATGGCGATTTAGCTGCAGTTACGCAAACTGCAGCCACGATTTTCAGCCAATAAATATATATTAATAAATGCATAATTAAGCAAAATAACATAATTTGACAGTTTTCTTACGTTGCATATTTTGTAAACTTCCAATATGACAATATTTGTCAGTTTTGAATTACCAGTTTACTACTATTAAATTTTGAAAACGTAAACATTTTGGGATAAAATATTTCTTTTGAAAATTCGAAGCATCGAATGACACTTAAAACAGCACCGATGTAAAGACATCTATAAGCATTTCATAATTAAATGCAGAACTGTTTTTTTAATTTTGAAAGTTTTTCAAAATGACTATGTAAGTTTAAAAATTGCCATGAATTTATCATAGAATCTGTCAGTTCAGTGTCTTTTGATTCTTTGGCACTTTGATTCCTTACGCATGGAATAGTCAAGTGACATACTCATGCATATGTACAAAGAGGTGTTATTTTGTTATTTTGAACTGATGTCCCCGTCAATACTATTTAGGTAATTTTGGAGATAATGCTTCCAATTTGTCTGGCCTTTACCTACTTTATAGCACAAGCTCAGCAAACCACCTTGAGCCAAGGTTACTAAAAATAGCTCAATGGCATTTTCAGTGTTAGAGAGCTACCTGTGGTGTCTCATTCTGCTGGTCAGTGTAGTTTGTGCTATAAAGTATAGCCGACATTGAGATGAGTCAAATGACACCTCAAGCCCTGCCGCTCGAACAAACCAATATGGTTTATATGCAGGGACGATCCGACTCGCATCACTTTGTCTGTGTAGGCTACCTAATCGGTTTACCAGTACTCCTGTGCGATTGGTTTCAGCTTTGCATGGAAGCACCAGTCTATTTCTCCAAGACCCTAGGTGCGAGAGCGCAAGTGAATACTTGTATGCATATTACTCATAAAGCTTGATTTACAAAACTAACTATATCTTATTTTCGCCCCTGATGGAAATGTTTTAAAAACATTTATTAATTGACTATCCTGTATTGATCGGAGGTCATCCGTATGACACCAGGTCAACCAATATACTCTGAGGTCAAAAATTCAATAATCATGATTTTTTTTAATTGTGTCCATTAATAAAATTGTCATTGATCAAGTAATTTCGCATTGACCCAGTTACAGGTCAGCTGCATTAGCTCTCGGCCTTCGGCCTCGGGCCAATGCAGCAGACCTCGGACCTGTACCTGGGCCAATTCGAAATTACTTGATTAATAACATTATATTATAAAAAAAAGAAAGTTATATAATACTGGGGACGTTAATTCCACATAAAATTTGTAAAATGTGTGTACATTTAAGAGTTCAATAAATGTCGTTTCCTTTCCATCGCAAAAAATTTGCTGAGTCTAAATCCGCACTGCTGTTCTCTAAAAAATAGAATTATTTGATGTAAGTGCACCATCTTCACAAGCCTTATGTAATTCCCATAAGTCTATAGCGTTCCAAAACAGTACTTCCACCGCCACATAATGACATATTAATTTCCTCCATTCTTATTATAGTATGCAATGATCCCACAAGAACTCGGTGAGATTAAAGGGAAATGGATACATTTTCAAGAAGGCGACTGTTTCAAACCTATTTTGTCTCTCTTTTTAATAAGGGTCTTCTCTTAAAGAGAAGAAGATTCTTTCCTTTAATAGGGACTCTTTTTGTAGAGTCTCTGTTTACAGTAAAGCGAGCAGTAAATTACAGTTGTCTCCGTTTCGTTTGTTTGTTTGTTTGAAATGAGGTTTTACATACCTGTCAACACTATTTAGGTGCATACGTACAAAATGAGCAAGGCTTGATAAACCGAAAATGTATTTTTTTTGTTTTAACAAAAAAGCATTTATTAAAACTGACTACATGTTTTTGTTTGGACTGAGGTCACCGCCATCACTATTTAGGTCATCTTGGAGACGTTGCTTCCAATTTTGTGGGACTTTTACCCGACACTGAGATGAAATGACATCTCAAAATAGAAGTGAATGCAATTATCAGGAATCGATAATCCACAGCTCCCATAAGAGTAGCACAAACATGAAACACCTAGACCCTAATGCAATACCAAAAGCGGAAAGCCAGAAGCCAAAAGGACTGTTACTTTCCCACAAAATGGCCAATCGGCTATACAAAGCAAAATCATAAAAGCGATACACACACTCAAAGACAGACCATAACAAAAACAAACCGCGACAGAAGAACCGCCTTTGAATGGTCAGTGAAACGAATTCCACTTGGGGGTGTGTGTGTGTGTGGGGGGGGGGTGCTTAAATCGATTTTGCGTGTTCAAGGCATCGTTAGCTTAACGAGCTCGTTAGCGGTCAATTGCCAACTGCTCTAACAAGTACAATATCTGTGATAATGTTCTTTTTGCTGAAAATGAGAGGAACTTTGCCATCTGCAAAAGCTGCTCACATTTTTCAACAAAATTAGTAACATCTTTGCCATATGAAATGAACAATACGTTTACCAACAACATCGTTAGTTTTGAACAACTGGTCCACGAACTTTGTTCGCCGAATTGTGGCACAATTATGGTAGTTATGGTTTTGGGATACGAAGGCGGTTCTGTTTCGTGAAGAGATTAAAAACGTTCAGAATGGTGATACTTGATTTGCAACAGGTTATTACAATTCTTGAAACTGTGAGTACATCACGAAAACACGCCTATATAATTTTGATCCCCTTTAACCCAACTTTTATATAGTAAAACTGGGGTTTACAGGGGTAAACATTATGTGTTCTTATTTCTCCTCTAAAATATAGATTGTGGGTATTCGTTAGAACCGCCTCGATGAGGCGGTTCTAACGAGTACCAACAATCTAAATTTTACACAGAAAATTAATAAATAAAATATCACATTTTTTTTTGTTTTCATCTTAAAATCTTCGTTTTTCGGCGGTAAAGTTTACAATGGATTTGCATAGGCGTGTTTTCGTAATGACAACTGGCAAATCGGAAACTTTCTGATTGGAATCTCGCTAGATGGTCCTGTTATGCATATAACATTCCTTTGTCACAATAAATAATTTTAAATATTGAACTGGAATGTCATCTTTTGCACATATAGTAAACCCTGGAAGAGTGGCCACCTCTATTAAGCAAGCAACCAGCCTTAAGCAAGTATGCTGTCGGTTTCCGAAAAAGGAACATGCATTAAAATGCATCTGTATTAAGTAAGGACCTTCTTAAGCAAGCTTGCTTTATACAATTTAGACTGTAACTGACTTTCCCATATCTGACTCCTAATATCGCGAAAACACGCTTATATAATTTTGACCCCATTTAATCCCACTTTTATATAGTAAAACTGGGGGTTTTCAGGGGTACACATAATTTTTCGTTCTGCTGCTTAAAATTATAGATTTTGGGTACTTGCGAGGCGGTTCTAATGAGTACCAACAATCTATGTTTTAAGCACATATATTTAAAATATCAAAATTTTGATCGAAATTTTCATTTATTTGGTGGTAAAAATTTTCAATATATTTGAATAGGCGTGTTTTCGTATGGCTTTATTTGTCTGAGGGCAATATGCCATCACGCTGGACTGCGTATTTCACTAACATTACGAAAACACGCATATACAAATACATTGTATACCTTATCGCTAAAAAACGAATTTTAAGATGAAAAAATGAGTTCGTTTCTAAAGAATGACTACGGATTGTCTTATTCTGCAAACCGCACTTTACTGAGCGCTACAGGGCCACTATGACATTAACAAGTCTGTGAAATGAACACCCAATACTCCCCCCCCCACCCCCCCCCCCCCCCACCCCCGCAATAAATCCCAATTTATATAGGGAAAACTGGGCCTTACGGAGATATACATTAATTTACTTATTTCTGCTCAAGGACGAGCAGGCAGCCTCGATAGCTCAGTGACTAGTATGTTTGACTTTTGATCGAGAGGTTGTGGGTTCGAATCCAGCCACCGGAGCCGAGGTGTGTCCTTGGGCAAGACTGCCCCTCTCCACCCAAGTATAAATGGGTAGCAGTGGTGTAAAAGACACCACCTCGCTCTCGCATGCGCGCATTATAACATCAGGAAGGAGGTGTTCGAGAGGGATTCAAATTCATCGCAATCGAATTAAATTAAATTAGTATAAACAAGCGAACATCCACAACCAATGTTTGCAGTATAAATAAGAAAAAAATCACGGACTTTAATCAGGAAAGTAACCGTTTTGGAGATGTGAAAAAACGCATTATGTCAGCACGGGTGTGTTACCGTAACGACAACTACATCACGAAAACACGCCTATACAAATACATTGTACACTTTACCGCCGAAAAACCTAAAAAATTTTAGATGAAAAATTGTGATATTTTTCTTATTTCTGCTCAAAATATAAATTGTTGGTACACGTTAGAACCACCTCATGGAGGCGGTTCTAACGAGTGTGTGTATGTGTGTGTGTGTGTGTGTGTGTGTGTGTGTGTGTGTGTGTGTGTGTGTGTGTGTGTGAATTCGGGTTTAACGTCGCTTTCAACAATTTTTCAGTCATAACACGATGGTGTCTGGTTGCGACAGGGAGCCCATTGCTCACTTTATAGTGCTGCCTCACTGAAGAATCATGTCCCAGACACATTACATGATACCACACCCAGTCACATTATCCTGACACTTGGTCGACCAGTCCTAGCTCTACCCCGTAAAACTGAGTGCCAAGCGAGGAGCAGCTAGTACCATTCTTAACGACTTTGGTATGTCGCGGCCCGGGATCGAACCCGTGACCTCCCGTTCCCCGGAGCGGACACTCTACCAACTGTGCTATCGGGGCCGGTCTCTAACGAGTAAACACAATCTATATTTTAGAGCAGAAATAAGCAAAAATAATGTTTACCCCTGTAAACCCATTCTTGACGGGGACGTTAAACCTCAAATCAAACAAATATATAAAAGTGGGGTTCAAGGGGGTCAAAATTATATAGGCTTGTTTTCGTGATGTTTCTTAGCTAAATATATGTCAAGCAATAATTTGGCCTAAATTACTGTTATATTGTAACTTTATTATTATTGTTGTTCTTGTTATCATTTTAATCATTATTATTATTTTTGTTATTTTAATTATGATCGAGTCGCATAAATTTTACTTGCACTCCAAAACATCTTAATCAATAACTAACAAGAATAAACGCTATGCTAAAGGCATTTTCATTCCAGTGGACCACAGTTATGCGAAAAAATAACACCGTTAATATGTTTATGGGGTTCATTCATCATTAGTGTCAAGGAAATGCTCAACGATTCTGACAGATTATTCTTACAGGAAATGTTATTTTTGCAAGTTGGATGTTTCTTTGAATATTATGCCATGTTTTCCGCATTATGATAAAATATCCGTGTGACATAGGCTAGTGCATCTTTTCAGTCTAGAATAGTTTAGTACAAAAACATTTAGTTGTCTGAAGACAATGTATGATAATACACTGCTCAAAACAATTAAAGGAGCAAACACATATTTCCTCATAGAATAAAGATGTTGGATAATGATGATGAAACTCTGCAACATGTTAATGGCAAACATTGGCAACCAGTTCACAAATCATGGCCTGTAACCTGTTAAGGAAGAATTTGGATAAATGTTTGAAAAATCGCCATATTTACGTTAGATTTTTTCAAATGTCATAGACATGCGCAAATCAGTCACTTTTTCCTCTCATTAATGTGTATGGCCACCTCGAGCAGCCCAACACTCCTGGCATCTCCGGGGCATGCTACGAACCAAATTTTGAACAGTTTGTAAAGCTAGTGTTTCCCACTCATGTCTAAGGATGCTTGTGTGTTCTTGAATAGTCATTGGTGGCCGATCGCCCTGTGAGATACGCCTGTAATCAATGTCCCACACATGTCCTATTGGGTTTAAGTCAGGAGAACGTGCCGGTCAGTCCATTACTTCAATACTCTTACAAGTAAGGTAATCCATGCACACTCTAGTAGTATGGGGGCGCGCATTATCAAGCATCAGAATGAAATTGTCACCGATTGCCCAAGCGAAAGGCCTCACAATGGCATCTAGAATTTCATCCCGATACCGTAACGTAGTCAATGTACCTCCGTTTATCACGCACAAGTCTGTTTGGCCTTCATAAAAAATTCCACCCCATACCATCACTGACCCCCTCCACATCTGTCTGTTTCTACAATTTTGCAGTCCTCGTATCGTTCTCCGGGTCGTCTCCAGACTCGAACACGTCGATCACATGCACTCAGATGCAATCTGCTTTCATATGTGAACAGAACTGTACGCCAGTCTTGCAATCGCCAGTTCTGATGTTCTGTGGCAAACTCATATCGCCGTGCACGATGTTGCCTGGTGAGAATAGGCCCTCTTGCCGGACGTCTGGCCCTTATATCACCTTCATGTAATCTGTTACGTATTGTTTGATCGGATATCCTTTGACTAGTTGCATGCTGGAAATCGATTTGGAGCCTTCTGGTCGTGTACTGCCGATTTCGTAGCGCTAGATTTCGAAGATATTGATCTTCCCTTTGTGACGTCATGCGGTGTCGACCTTGCCCTTCTTGTCTGGTAAACTCGCCCGTCTCCTGGTAGCGTCTCCATAGCCTACCAACAACATTTCTCGGTGCGCCAAGCGTTCAGCAACGACCCTTTGAGTGTAACCACTTTCAAGCAAAGATCGGTCCATACCCAATTTCAGCCGTTTTATAAGGATATCCATGTTTTAGCTCACATTCTTGCTTTGCCCATCTCTGGTAAACGATCGGCTCGATATAAGTGAAATGATCTTGAAAGGGCCGTAACCCCCCCCCCCCCCAAAAAAAAAAAAAATAGAAAAAAAAAAAACACACACACAGCGAACTCATGGGTAATTGCCGCCCAAAAGTTTTATGAACGGCCCTTATTTCGCATATTCATCCATACTTTTTACAAGGGTAGGTCTGAACTCTTCATAAGCATGCATATCAATCCTCCACGAGATACTGGAAGAGAACTTGAGACCTTCAAACCTGACATAAAAGTCGAAAAGATTACCTCTAAAATCGCCATTCTGACCTACGTCCTTTGAGATGGCGTGATGTCTGTACCAAACAAGAAACATGTCGAGAGTGAAAAGTACATGGGGGGAAAAGAGAGAGAAGGTGGGGACAATTAGGTAAAGACAAAGAAAAAAAAGAGAGAGAAAAGTTCGTGCGCATGTTCAAGTATGGAGTGACCCCTGCGCCGTGTTCTATGACGTCATCACAAAGATTACTTTTACATTCCGTCACCTATTGAAAATGGACAAGACAATGCTAATTGGCCCAAAAGATCGGATTCTAGGGCGAAACATTCTACCCTAACCCAATTTTAGTCATGATTTCAAAAAACCCTGGTAGTTCTAAGGCTATGGGTTGATTGGTTGAATTGAGGTATTACGTCCAGGTCAATGCGATTTAGGTAATTAACCGAAAATACGTTGCTAGTGAGTGTCAAGATTTTTAGCTATTTTGTGTCAAGACGAGAAACATAAGGGCAAATTTCGAAGCAAAATAAAATGCTTAATTAACATTTCTCAAAAGTGCTTCGTGAAACAATATAATCCGGTTCCAAATTTTCAGTGAGAAGCATGTGATTGGAACATGGATGACAATAGATTACTATCATTCAAGCAATTATAGGACAATTGAGTGCGAAACGAACTTTTTTGTTTTCTACTTGTAATGTTCCAATTGTAATGTCGTTGCGGCTTTTTGTGCGTCCTACTTTTCCATTGGTGTAGAAGCCTCCGGGGTGTAGTGGATAAGCTACTCGCCTGACAAAGCAGGGCTTCTCTAGAACTTCGGATGAGTCTTTAAATCGAGGTCCCGTCTCCGTATGACATTATCTGTTGGTGGGGCGTAAAACTCAAACACAGCCACACTCCCATTTGTGTCCTACCATTGCATTACCTTCCCTTTTTCAAAATTATACGATGAATAGAAATGAGACTGCTTATAAGAAAATGGCACTCATTGCAAAAAAAGCCTATACAATACATTTAAAATTTTACCATAAAAAAACTGATATTTTTTCAGATAAAAATTCTGATATTTTTTTTATTTCTGCTCAAAACATAGATTGTGCGAGGCGGTTCTAATGAGGTCCCACAATCTATGCTTTGAGCAGAAATAAGAAAAATAAAGTATACCCCTGTAAACCCCAGTTCTATTATATAAAAGTGGGATTCAAGGGGGTCAGAATTATAAAGGCGTGTGTTCGTGATGTTACCACGGCACAGGGCAGCCCCCGCCCATCGGGGCTTGAAGAAATATATGGGCCGCATGATGCTTCCACGCAGAGCTGAAGCCGACCCGCACACGAGTACTGTTAAACCGCTTAGAGGATCTAAGCCTGCCCAGGCAAAGCGGTGCGAGTCGGCTCGTCCATGCTTATAAACCCTATTGGTTTCATTATGCCGCAGGGCTTGAGATGTCCTTTCATCTCAACGTCGGGTAAAAGTTCCACAAAATTGGAAGCAACGTCTTTACAGTGTTGACGGGGACGTTAAACCTCAAATCAAACAAACCACGGCACATGTGACAAACAAAGCCTTAGTCTAATGCTCGTAAACATGCAGAAAAGACCGATAACACGCCCGTGCGTCAAAGTGAATTCTTTTATATCTCCAAAACGGTCTGTGTTCTTAAGAAAAAATGTGGAATTATTCTTATTTATACTCGAAACATAGGTTGTTGGTGCTCATTAGAACCGCCTCAATGAGGCGGTTCTAACGAGTACCAACAACCTGTGTCTTGGAGCGGAAATAAGGAAAATAAGGTTTTGCCCTGTTGTCTCTATATAAAGTGGGGTTTAATAGGGTGTTCAGTATACGTACATGTTAACGTTGGTTTTCTTTTGCAACAGCATCTCAGTTATTTCATGCTGTTGAGTCCTCATTGTTGTTTCAGCTCCGTATTTTTTTGCTTGTTATGCACTGACGAGTTTGAAATCCTTGACTGAACAAACTATTTGTCTGAACCACGAAAGAGCCAAGGGCGAAGATTGCGGCCACGTAAAATCGATTTAAGCACCACCCCAGCCCCAGTAAAACCTTTTAACTGATCGTTCCAAGACGGTTCTTCTGTTTTGGTTTAATATTGTCATAGTCTCGTCTTTGCATGCAAGCGTTGCTTATATAGAGAGGATCTTACACGAGTGGTCATTTCATATGAAATTTATGAACGAGCCTTCGGCGAGTTTCATAAATTTCATATGAAATGACCACGTGTGTAAGATTCTCTTTATCATATGACTACTTCAAACTGGATTTAATCGCCTTTTAATTTGACAAGTTGTCTACGAAAAATGCATTGTTGACATGGACGTCGTCATGGCGTTACTTAATCCCGCCAAAGTGATATTACACGTGTGGTCATACGATTTTTATTACACGACAAATGTTGGCATTTTAAAATTTGAGAGTAGGACAAAGTTTATGCTCAAATGAGTTGAGAATGAAATAAGTTTAATAATTTCGGACCATGGTCGTCAACTCTGTCCGGACACAGCTTTTTGTTTTTGTTTGATTTGAAGTTTAACATCCCCGTCAACACTGTAAAGGTCATTTTGGAGACGTTGCTTCCAATTTTGAGGAACTTTTACCTGACATTGGGATACAATGACATCTCTAGCCCTGCCACCCAATGAAACCAACAGGGTGTATAAGCATGGACGGGCCGACTCGCAACGAGATTGCCTGGGCAAGCTTAGATCCTCTAAGCGGTTTACCAGTACTCGTGTGCGGGTCGGTTTCAGCTCTGCGCGGAAGCATCATGCAGCCTATATTTTTCTTCAACCCCCGAAGCTTAGAGTCAATGGCTGTTTATTACCCATACAGTTCCCACAAGTAAATAAGGGTCTTCAAGCATGACATGTATAATCGGTCTGTTCACAAATTTAGTCAGATTACAACTTTTGCTGCCTGCATGAATACGCTTTGGGATCATCGATATAGCGCACATGAACGACTTTGATCAGACTGTGGGGATGCACAGGCTGTTCAAAGTCTTCGCTAGTCAGACGTGATCGACGTGATCGAAGACCACTTTTGGCTTGGCACAGCCAATATACCAGCGAAGAGTCTGATCAATAGAAATGGCTTTCATGCACAATTAACTGCTTACCAAGCAAATGTTCAACTATGAAACCAACGTTTTTTCATTGATGATTCACGATAAATCAAACGTTGTTTCATCGTTGATGTTGAATGCCTGCATGGAAGCCTCAGAACTCGACGTCTTGGCTGTGGTGGATAATGAAAATCATGAAAACGAAAAGTTAATGCGACCTTGATATTGAGAAATTGTAATTGCTTTATAGGAAGACAGAAGATTAGAATAAGCATTTTACGGAAGTAAAAATCCCCCCCCCCCCCCCCCCCGATGCAAGATTCTGATTGCAATGTGCTTTGCCAAGCGATGCATACAATACAATACACTTTTCCTTCTGCTCCCCAAATACAGACTTAAAAACTTTTGTCACCTCTATTGAAGACAACTATGAAACCAACGTTTTTTCATTGATGATTCACGTTAAATCAAACGTTGTTTCATCGTTGGTGTTGAATGCCTGCATGGAAGCCTCAGAACTCGACGTCTTGGCTGTGGTGGATAATGAAATTCATGAAAACGAAAAGTTAATGCGACCTTGATATTGAGAAATTGTAATTGCTTTATAGGAAGACAGAAGATTAGAATAGGCATTTTACGGAAGTAAAAATTCCCCCCCCCCCCCGATGCAAGATTCTGATTGCAATGTGCTTTGCCAAGCGATGCATACAATACAATACACTTTTCCTTCTGCTCCCCAAATACAGACTTACAAACTTTTGTCACCTCTATTGAAGACAACTCTGTTAGCCAAACCTCTTCTCCACGCCCGTCTTCGTATGACCTTAGCTGTTGGTTGGACGTAAAACTAAAACTCACTCACTCTTCTCCACGATTTATATAGAAATATTCAGAATACTGTAAATGGCCTGAGAAAACTAAAGCACATGTTCTGTTCTGTATTATGCCATTTGGTTTTGAAATTTGGACATAATACAGGTTCAGCTGTGCAGATACCATTATGACTTACCCCCAAAATATGGTTGGTGACATCCTGATTGTCAATTTTCGTTCGGTTTCACCACTTCTTCAAATTGTGAGTATTCTCTTGCCGTGGCGCTATGGCCTCATACGTTCGCCTTTTATCGGACAAAAGTAAAAAGTAACCAGCAAAGTAAAGAATTTTATTAACAAGAACAAACTGTAGCAAATAACATGTTTTATCATATGACGTCGCGTCTGAGAATGTCATAACGTCATGTAATAAATTGGATAATCCACTAGTGGATTAAATATGCAAATTATTTGGATACGCCCGTAACGTTATATGTACGACGTCCTTAACGACGTCGCGTTTACTAATTGCGGAATATTGACATCTTGTTAAACAATCGTGAATAAACTGCGTTTTAAATATCATATGATAACTAGGATCTTGCATTCGTGCTCATGTATTATTCAATTTATTAAACGTGCTGAGGAAAAGGGCTAAAATGCTCGGCAAAGCCTCGCATTTTATCCCTTTTCCTCAACTCGTTTAATACACTCAATAGTACATGAGCACTCATTTAAGATCCTCTATTAACAAAAACGTTATTAGCGCTTCGAAACTAACGTAAATTCGGGGCGAACGCTTTTTTAAATTCAGGAATGCTGAACATGACCAGTACAGCTCCACTCGGCATAATTTGAGCAACGTCCCGTCACGAGAAAATTTGTTTTCCATTTAGGAACAACAAGCCTGCTCATTTGGGTAATCTGATTTGTTCCATAGTTTTCACTGCTTGAATAGTATGTATGTCTACAATTTTAAGACTCTCGCTTGTAAGTGTGTAAGTGTAGTTGAACAGGCCGGATTTTTCTGGCGCGAGTGCGGGGCGTCGGTGGGGGTGGGGGTGGGGGAGGGGTTCCTGTTGATTTGAGTTGAGTGGCTTTCACATTGTGCCATGGACGTCGGCGATGTTGTCCAAATTGTCGGAGCAAAGAACATGCGTGAGGTTGCTCATCGAATAAAAACATGTTACAGCCGCCTGAAATCCATACCAAAAAAAAACAACTAAAAAAAAAAAAATCTCCCATTTCATGCTATTAGTGCGATTCGAGTCCCTTCGGTATATGCGGCATTTTATTATTATTATTATTATTATTATTATTATTATTATTATTATTATTATTCTGGTAACTCAGATTAGCATATACACAAAACAATACAAAAGGGTAGCTAGGCATAGATATTCATATAAAGCATACGCTAGATAATGATTGTAAAACATCTATTCGACGTGATACACTGAATGCGACAGATTAAGCTACTATGGCTGTAATTTGTAGGCACTATTAAATGTCTAAATAGTTTAAAAATTAAACGCTATTATATTTTCATGTTTATATATTCTATGATCAACAAATGAAAGCTTATTACTATAAAGACATTTTCTCTGTATAAATATGTTAAAACCAAGACCTTTTTCCAATCTGTCGAAATCTCGGTAAACGGTTATGTGAGTGGACTATCATATCGGAAGTTACCGAATGATACTGCTAAAGAAATGGTTGGTACCCCACCGTTACACACACACACGCACGCAATAAAACAGAACAAAATAAAATGAAGTCGTAATTGTTTAATGTAAGAATGTAATGCAAAATACAAATAAACAGTGCGAAACTCATTGAAATCGCACACTGTTCCAGCCAAGACACAGGTTGCAAAGCAGAGTAATGCCAACTGTAATTCAAAAATGCAAATTGTAATCGCACACTGCACAATCGGGATTTCATCTAAATACTCGTACTGTTGTTAACTAAACTTCTTTTATAACAGGTTTTCCGGGAGAAAGCGTTAACACACTTGGCAGCAAACTTCTGCTTTATAACGAAAAGTAATTTGTTACATTGTCTTATGTAAGCAAGCTGAGATTTACGAACAACATGAAAGTATTGCAAATGCCAGCGTCTAACAGGAACAGGCGGCCCTGAAAGGTTTAACTTACCAGATCAGTCTATTTATCAAAATTACTGCACCGTTTATATTATTCACATGTTCTATCATATGACGTCGCGTCTGTGAATGTAATAACGGCACGCATTACGAAAACACGCCTATACAAATACATTGTAAACTTTACCTCCGAAAAATCGATTTTTTTAGCTGAAAAGTGTGATATATTTCTTATTTCTGCTCAAAATATAGATTGTAGGTACTCGTTAGAACCGCCTCGCTGAGGCGGTTCTAACGGGTACCCAGAGTCTATATTTTAGAGCAGAAATAAGAAAAATAAGGTTTACCCCTGTCAACCCCAGTTTTACTATATAAAAGTGGGGTTAAAGGGGGGTCAAAAGTATATAGGCGTGTTTTCATGATGAATAAATTCGGTGATTCACTAGCGAATTAACCACTTTGGACCAAATGGAATTTTACACCTTATATACATGTATTTGACAACCCTGACATTTTTGTAAAAAAAAAAAATCGTCATTTAAATGCGTTTTAAATGTCATATCCTGCATTCGTGTACATGTATTATTGAATTCATTATACGAGTTGAGGAAAAGGGATAAAATGCGAGGCTTAAACTCCTCGGCAAAGTTTCGCATTTTATCCCTTTTCCTCAACTCGTTTCGGCCCCCGCCCATAGGGGCTTGAAGAAATATATGGGCTGCATGATGCTTCCACGCAGAGCTGAATCCGGCCCGCACACTAGTACTGGTAAACCGCTTAGAGGATCTAAGCCTGTCCAGGAACCGCGGTGTGAGGTGGACCGTCCATACTAAAAAACCCTGTTGGTTTCATTTGGCGACAGGGCTTGTGATGTAATTTCATCTCAATGTCGGGTAAAAGTCCCGCAAATTGGAAGCAACGTCTCCAAAATGACCTTTACAGTGTTGACGGGGACGTTAAACCTCAAATCAAACAAACAAATTCCTCAACTCGTTTAGTAAATTCAATAACGCATGGTCACTCCTGTAAAATCCTCTATTTGTTAAACATTGTAGACTACTAACTCTGTAGGCACAGAACGTTGACTCCATGCTGCAACGTTTTCAACATTGTTTGAATGTCTATTCAACGTTAATTCTAATGCAAATGCGTATGTAAATTGTGAGCCTCGATAGCGCAGTGGTTGACGCGTTCGACTCCGGCACCCGGTATCGAGGTGTGTCCTACGTAATGACACTGCCTAACTCCACCCAGGTGTAAATGGGTAGCAGTGGTGTAAAAGTCACTGTCTCTCTCTCGCGCGCGTGAAAACATCCGGTATGAGGAGAGCGATTAAATAAGCTTGAAGCTTCCATCGCAATCAAACTAAAATAAATTAGTATAAACTAATAGGGATTATCAACTAAATGATAATCCCATTTATTTGGTGCGAACAAATTGAATGGACTGTCATTAATGTGTCATGATTGCAGCTTCAGGGTGGCTTGACCTCTCATTATTTAGGTTTAAACAATGTCTGATCGCAATTTCGATCTCGTCATCCACCATGACAGTTGGTCCAGGTTACTGGACGCTTGCACCGTGTTTGTTATTCAGCAGTCAAGCGTCTTAAGGGCCAAACTATGGTTTGGCGTCTTGCGCATGCTCAGGGAAACCTTCCTTTTCCGTTTTCAAATCCAGCAAAAGAAAGTTGTATTTTTTAAGAGGAATCTAAAACTAAAAATCCAGCAAGAGAAAGTTGTCGGGACTCGGTTGAGATATGTTTCATAATAAAAGAAGAAGAGGGTGTCCTCTAGCTATAATATAAGAATTTCCATTGGTTGACCTCGAACAACAATAATATTATCGGTACTTTCGTTTTGCAACCGGAAATGATAAAATGCGTTAGTGACGAGGTACAACTAAATAGGGAAAAAGTGACAACTAAGATAGTTCACCGTTACGAAAATATTAGGAAAAGTGACACTACGGCGGCATAAAAATCGCCATTTTAATTGCAAAATATACATGGGTGACAATGGTGGCCCTGCGAGTTTTTGGTACCTTATAAAGCTTGGGTAAAAATGTTATTATGGAAGATAAATAGTATGCAGCGAAGAAATTAAAGGGCTAAATATGATTTCTGATATAAGGACGGTCGGCAGGGAACTCTTCAGTAAAAAGAAACAAAGAACGGATATCTTTCCCGCCAGTTTCTCATTTGGTGGAGGTGAAAGCTTCGGTTTTTATTGCTAAAATTTGATCATTTTTGAACAGTTAAAAGCAAAATCTTTGCCAGAGGTGTGGGACTGATTGAAAATATTTCTTGTGTACATTTGGTAAGGTCATATAGCAGAATGTCTTTGTTTGCACCTCCGAAAACGGCGGACCTCAGTGGAAGTGACTTCACGCCGATCGTCCTTATATATTTTGTACCACAGGGACGCCCGGTATCTGTTTATATTGAGTGCAAATCTTGGGAATTTATCTGTAGATAGATTGTAGACAAGATGGTGGCCGATATTTACAAACTGACTGGGGAATTTCCACAGGGGTCATGACCTTTGGCACTCATTGTGTAACGCTAAACTAACTTAAAATACCATATTTTAAGTAAATGCGCTTTTAGAATTTTCTTTATATTTTTGAAGGGATTATGCCTCGACTTTCGGGTATAATAGCGTCAGTTTGGGTTGTCAGAGTTAAACAGCGCAGGCACTGCGGGATAGCTTGACGGCTCGGCTGACCAGCTATGTTATTTTTAAATATGCAAATGACCATGTGTTTGTCGAATGTTAGTTTATTTATGAACACCCGACCTACTTTTGAGCCGGACATAGCCGCTTGAATCACAGGTTGATATACCGGTATTATCGATAGTAACCTGTCAATTAAACATATATTGGGAATTCAATGACAACAAACAATATATTTTCTAAAGGTAATTTTATTGACTTTCAAAACATATTTGAAGCCACAAACCTCATCTGATTCGATATGACAGAGTGGCTGGACCTTTTGACTCTTGTCCGCTATGAACTCTACACATATCACCATTAGGTCTTGTATATTATATTGTGCAAATGGTACAAGCTTAAGGCTGTGGTTGCCTTTTGGTAAATTCCGATATAAAAGGAAAATTTGGGCTATTACTCGTCTCTCCTTTAGACTCTGATCAGCTCAGATTCAAGCTTGACGGGAAGTTTTATTTTGTTTAAGCAATGCCATTTGGTTGCAGCATAGCACGCCAGACTTTCGAGACTGTCGCTACTTTATTGGAATTCTGGGTAGCTAGACATGTTTCTGAGGGACGATTCATATGTTATCTTGACAGTTTCCTGCTTGGTACTAGGGAGTCCATTCTGTGGGCAATTTATAAATGCTACATGTGGTTTATCAAAGATACACTGTCACCTTCGCATCACAGCAGATATGAAGGAATTTGAACTTTGGGTACAATTTTTCAAAAAAAAAAAAAATTATGGTATTTCCGTTTCTCATGACCGGTTCTGGATGTTAAATGAGGACTTACAGCACTGCATCATTCGTGCAAGGGGTTTGAACTCGGTTTTGGTGCCTACTTTGTAGGTAATGAGATAAGACCAGTGGTCCAGTGTATAATTTTTCCATATTTGGAGCATCTTCTGTTATTTATTTTTGATTTATAAAAAAAAAAAAACAGTAGTGTACTGGGAACTGCACCCTGCAGTACACCACATTCTATTCAAAATTACAGACCAACCTTACCAAGTCACGGAAGGCAATGTTAATCGAGATATTTCCATGACATATTAAAAATGTAGAGTGCCGAGCACTGAACTTTGCAGTACACAACATTCTTTTCAAATCTACGGATCAACCTTACCACTCACGGAGGGTAATGTTTAATGAGATATTTCCATTTATGTATTTATTTATTTATTTATTTTAATTTATGCATTTATTAAAATGTAGAGTACTGAGCACTGCACCTTGCAGTACACCACATTCTAATCACACATACCCACTCACGCAGGGTAATGTTGGATGAGATAGTTCTAATCAGATAAATAAACTAGATAAATATTTAATTCATCTTTAGAATTAGTTGAGACATAACTGCCCTCCAACAATATCGTGCATCCCACTTGCAATCAATGCATCTATATGTTGCCTTGGTTGTCAAACAATATATGATGTGGAAGCCTGATGGTAGTCTAGACTTCTTTTGCCTCCGGAATGGCCATTCATTAAAGCACTGTCAGCTCAGTGGCATTCTTGTGACAGCTGTAGAAAATAAATTAGGACTTCCAAAGCAACTTTATGCTGCACATTCCTTTAGAATTGGAAGGGCTATTAATTTGGCAGCTAAGGGTATTCTAGTATAGCCATAAAAGAACTTGGTTGATGGAAAACTGGGGCGGTAACATAGTACATACTTTTTTTTTTTTTTTTTAAATTGTCTGTTACAGATATATTGATTATCGGTGATTTCCTGGTTTCACACCTTGCTGACAGTGTATCAGCTCTCAGACCTCCAGCTAATGCAGTGATTGTTAGCTGAAATTTTTATTAGGGTTCAGCGGTGCACTGGGATCACTACGACACCGAGCTCCAATGGTTGCTGCAGTTTCATCCAACCCTTGTGATGATAATTATTCACCTCGGGGGCAACAACCTTGTTGAGTGGTCCCAAAGCAAACTTCTTAAAGACTTTTAAAAGATAATTTGCATACATGGCTTCTATCTATCCCGAAGCCCAAACGGTATGATCAGACATCCTCCCTAATTGTCAGTCGTGGCTGGCGGCGGACAACACTCATGAAGGGCTTAAAAAGCTGGATCAAAGGAGGCATATAAACAAATCGGGTAGACAGCCTGCTTTAATTGTAGTGACCGAACAATCAAGCATGTGCTGGATTTCAATACAACAGGGCTATTTAAGACGGACAGGGTTCATCTCACTGCTGTGGGCAATATCATATTTTTAAATACATTTGAGGAAGTAGTCAATCAATTTGTTTCAGACCCTTCTTCCCAAATGTAAAATCCTAATATGTAGTTAGAATAACAGGACAAGGATAAAAAGGCTATATTCATAAAAATGTTGACTTGCTGAATTGGGGGACAAATTTATGTGGGGCATCATAAATTTGCTGTGGCGGAATTCAGCATTCGATAGGGGGGACGCTTTGCTTAGACAGCTGTTTGGTTGTAATGAAACGTTACGCCTTGAGCCTAGATTCCAAATACTGGTTGCTGGGAGCAAGGCTGAAGTTTGTTTCTTTCAGGACTTCTACTTGGACTGGGTGGCATCTCCTTCATGGAAGTGGTCCGCCATAACCTGAGGATTTGTTCTTGAGCCTAGATTCTGGGTACTGGTTGCTGGGAGCAGAGCTGAGGCTTGTTTCTTTCAGAACTTCTTGAACTGGGTGGCGTCTCCTTCAGGGAAATGGTTCGCCATAGCCTGAGGATGTGTTCCCCCCAGGGTCATACTAAAAATTTCTAAATTGCAAGTCATAAGTAAGGTTCGCACGTGCAGCCGGGGCTATTTGAATATATGTAATATGGGATGGATTACATGGTATGCATTGCATAATGCAGAAGATGGTATGGAATGCGTGTCATGGAATGCATTTTGGAGTGCACATTACGGAGTGCTCACTGTCAAGATTAGTTGGAGTGCATAAATTGGAGTGCACAAGAGTTGGGGAAAAGTGGAGCGTACAAATAGGATGTGCGCAATATCTGGATTGTTACATAATTTGGAGCGTACAGTCAGGATGTGCGCAATATTTAGAATGCTAAAAAATTGTAAAGCATACCAACAAGATGTATGCAATATTTGGAATACTTGGAGCGTACAAATAGGATGTGCGCAATATTTGGATTGTTACAAAATTTGGAGCGTACAAACAGGATGTGCGCAATATTTGGAATGTTAAAAAATTGTGGAGCGTACAAACAGGATGTACGCAATATTTGGAATACTCTGTTACAAAATTTGGAGCGTACTATAGAAAGTGCGCAATTTTTGGAATGTTACAAAATCTTGGAGCACACATTTGGAGTGTGCGCATATTTTGGAATACTCAAAATTCAAAATTGGACTGCACAATATTTTGAGTGCAAACAAATTAATAATTTGGTGCCCGTTTTCGTGCGAGCAAGGTTATATGCTGTCACTGCGTCCCCCCTTCGACCTGAATCTACTCGGTGTCCATATACTGCCAATAATGTTTTATTAACTATATGAAAAAGGAGATAAATAAAAGTAGTTGTATCTATATATATTTTGTTGTATGAGTGAGCATCCTTAATAATAGGGATTATCAACTAAATGATAATCCCATTTATTTGGTGCGAACAAATTGAATGGACTGTCATTAATGTGTCATGATTGCAGCTTCAGGGTGGCTTGACCTCTCATTATTTAGGTTTAAACAATGTCTGATCGCAATTTCGATCTCGTCATCCACCATGACAGTTGGTCCAGGTTACTGGACGCTTGCACCGTGTTTGTTATTCAGCAGTCAAGCGTCTTAAGGGCCAAACTATGGTTTGGCGTCTTGCGCATGCTCAGGGAAACCTTCCTTTTCCGTTTTCAAATCCAGCAAAAGAAAGTTGTATTTTTTAAGAGGAATCTAAAACCCACCCACCCGCCGCTGTCGTTGTGATCTTATTGGCAGTCCAGGAAGTTTAATACCTGATACTGTCTTAAGTTCTTTTCATTTCAGGCTTGTTTGGTGCCTCCTGGTGCTGAGGCTGGCATGTCCTAATTAAAGATGCTGTACATACGACAGTCTACTTGTATAAATATAGCAACAATACTTAGTTCTATAAGTCAATATATAATTAACAAATAAGTAAATACGTGTTAAATTGGATATATATATTATTCTCCCGACGCTGGATATTATTCTCCCGTCGCTGTAGAGAGACTGTTGGATGTGACAACGCTGCCTATCGACGTATATCTTCGACTGGCCCACAAAATGGATTGATGTGTTAACACTATATATATGTATACTGGCTACTTAGTGACTTTTAATGCCCATGATTTTAACTACATATACGCATGTGACATTGAACATAAACTAAAAGCCCAAAATTCAGCGACAGCTGTTGAGCCTTTAATAGGCTGGATCCCTACAACAACAACGATGGAACACTCAAATATGTTCTATAAAAGGGTTATCCTTTGGAAGCAAGGAATACACTACAGAAGTGAAAAATATGGAGTGTGCATGTTTTCTGGGCCAGACTATCTAGTTTCGGCCAATTAGGCCTCATCAGTGACCCTCAGATATTTTCAAATTTCCATAATGGAATCAATGATCCCAAAGGACAAGAAAATATAATCTACACTATGATGTAGACTCCGGATCGGTGAAACTAGCTAGTCTGGCCCAGGAAACACGTACACTCCATATTTTTAGTTCTGTGGTGTATTCCTTGCTTCCAAAGGATAACCCTTTTATAGAACATATTTAACTTCACTACAGCTGGTGTGTGGGAATGTGTGGCGGCGGTAAAACGTCTCCCTGCCCTACATCATAGTGTAGATTATATTTTCTTGTCCTTTGGGATCATTGATTCCATTGTTGAATTTTGAAAATATCTGAGGGTCACTGATGAGGCCTAATTGGCCGAAACTAGCTAGTCTGGCCCAGGAAACACGTACACTCCATATTTTTAGTTCTGTGGTGTATTCCTTGCTTCCAAAGGATAACCCTTTTATAGAACATATTTAACTTCACTACAGCTGGTGTGTGGGAATGTGTGGCGGCGGTAAAACGTCTCCCTGCCCTACATCATAGTGTAGATTATATTTTCTTGTCCTTTGGGATCATTGATTCCATTGTTGAATTTTGAAAATATCTGAGGGTCACTGATGAGGCCTAATTGGCCGAAACTAGCTAGTCTGGCCCAGGAAACACGTACACTCCATATTTTTAGTTCTGTGGTGTATTCCTTGCTTCCAAAGGATAACCCTTTTATAGAACATATTTAACTTCACTACAGCTGGTGTGTGGGAATGTGTGGCGGCGGTAAAACGTCTCCCTGCCCTACATCATAGTGTAGATTATATTTTCTTGTCCTTTGGGATCATTGATTCCATTGTTGAATTTTGAAAATATCTGAGGGTCACTGATGAGGCCTAATTGGCCGAAACTAGCTAGTCTGGCCCAGGAAACACGTACACTCCATATTTTTAGTTCTGTGGTGTATTCCTTGCTTCCAAAGGATAACCCTTTTATAGAACATATTTATGGCCACCTAATTTCTTCACCGAGAGATTCTGCTGACTTTTGATCAGCTGAGCTTCGAGGTGCAATGTGGAATTCGGCATTCGATAGGGGGGACGCTTTGCTTAGACAGCTGTTTGATTGTAATGAAACTTTACGCCTTGAGCCTAGATTCCAAATACTGGTTGCTGGGAGCAAGGCTGAAGTTTGTTTCTTTCAGGACTTCTACTTGGGCTGGGTGGCATCTCCTTCATGGAAGTGGTCCGCCATAACCTGAGGATTTGTTCTTGAGCCTAGATTCTGGGTACTGGTTGCTGGGAGCAGAGCTGAGGCTTGTTTCTTTCAGAACTTCTTGAACTGGGTGGCGTCTCCTTCAGGGAAATGGTTCGCCATGGCCTGAGGATGTGTTCCCCCCAGGGTCATACTAAAAATTTCTAAATTGCAAGTCATAAGTAAGGTTCGCACGTGCAGCCGGGGCTATTTGAATATATGCGTGTCATGGAATGCATTTTGGAGTGCACATTACGGAGTGCTCACTGTCAAGATTAGTTGGAGTGCATAAATTGGAGTGCACAAGAGTTGGGATAGAGTGGAGCGTACAAATAGGATGTGCGCAATATCTGGATTGTTACATAATTTGGAGCGTACAGTCAGGATGTGCGCAATATTTAGAATGCTAAAAAATTGTAAAGCATACCAACAAGATGTATGCAATATTTGGAATACTTGGAGCGTACAAATAGGATGTGCGCAATATTTGGATTGTTACAAAATTTGGAGCGTACAAACAGGATGTGCGCAATATTTGGAATGTTAAAAAATTGTGGAGCGTACAAACAGGATGTACGCAATATTTGGAATACTCTGTTACAAAATTTGGAGCGTACTATAGAAAGTGCGCAATTTTTGGAATGTTACAAAATCTTGGAGCACACATTTGGAGTGTGCGCATATTTTGGAATACTCAAAATTCAAAATTGGACTGCACAATATTTTGAGTGCAAACAAATTAATAATTTGGTGCCCGTTTTCGTGCGAGCAAGGTTATATGCTGTCACTGCGTCCCCCCTTCGACCTGAATCTACTCGGTGTCCATATACTGCCAATAATGTTTTATTAACTATATGAAAAAGGAGATAAATAAAAGTAGTTGTATCTATATATATTTTGTTGTATGAGTGAGCATCCTTAATAAATGCGTATGTAACTCGACGTCTGATTTGATAACGTCAAAAATTTGCGACAGTATATCCTGCCATAATGCTCATGTATTTTTGACGTTATAATAAGCAAAAAATGTATACCCCTGTAAACCCCAGTTTTCTCTATATAAAGTGGCGTTAAGAGGGGTGTTCCTTTCACTAACTAGTTAACCTGTTGGTGCCTAGCCGCATAACATCTTGTCATGACTGCGATCAGCACAAACTGTACATAAGGAAAGTCTCGCCAACGTCTTTGTTGATCGCCTTTGTGATAAGAGTCTTTTCTTCTCATTACCTGAATTAACCCTGATATTGCGCCAAACCCATGGAGCAGTGTCAGGGTGGTCCCACTTAGTTCTCAATGAATATCTGATTTACAGGAGATATTTCGTTTAGACATCTAGTGATATATGAGTACTTTAATATACTCAGAAGAAATATCTGCTTCAAATAATATAACATTTCTAGATCTAATAGTCTACTGTTGTTACCTATTCAATATCATGAGTACTGGCAAAGTGATTCGAGTCGGACCGTCCATGCATCTTGAGATGTCATTTCATCTCAATGTCGGAGAAGAGTCCCATAAAATGGGAAGCAATGTTTCCAAAATGACCTAAATAGTGTTGACGAGGAAGTTAAACCTCAATTAAACAAAGCAGCAATTTCACTGGACAGAGTTCGCCCCCGCCCATCGGCTTGAAGAAATAGATGGGCTGCATCATGCTTCCATGCAAAGCTGAAACTGGCCGCACACGAGTACTGGTAAAGTAGAAGTAAAACAAAGATCAGGAATTGATACAATTAAACCGCTTAGGGGATCTAAGCCTGCCCAGGTAAAGCGGTGTGAGTCGGTCCCCCCACCCTTATAAACCCTATTGATTTCATTGGGCGACAGGGCATGCGATGTCATTCCATCTCAATGTCGGGTAAAAGTCCAACAAAATTGGAAGCAACATCTCCAAAATGAGCTATACAGTGTTGACGGGTATAGCTACGAAGAGTACGGTCATCTGAAGTGTCTGAAATAAAAGAAAAAGAGACAGACAATAACATCACGTGAACAAGTCGGTGGAATAAACACCCCCAAACCCCACTTTATATAGAGAAAACTAGGGCTTACGGGGTATATATTATTTTCCTTATTTCTGCTCCAACACATATGTTGCCGGTACTCGTTAGAACCGCCTCAATGAGGCGGTTCTAACGAGCACCCACAACCTATGTTTGCAGTATAAATAAGAAAAATATCAAGAACTTTCATCAGAAAAGTAGCCATTTTGGTGATGTGAAAAATGCACTATGTCACACGGGTGTGTTATCATAATGAAGGCACAGCAACACATGTGCGCCATCTACACACGGCCAATTAACAAAGGAACGACCGTCTGGAGGTGCTTATCAGAAAAAAACTCCGAGAGGAGGGGTTTCAACTCCGGACTGAATATTTAATCAAATGCAGCCATACAAAATAACAATCTGTCTGACCACCCTATTCGTTTTGCGTTCAAAAGCTAACGGAAGGGGCACAGGTAAATAGGATATCCGCTCTAATGTCCTATTTTTCATTTCGCTCGAGTGTCCACTTTTTTGCCGCTCGATTGTCCATTTATTTTCGCTCGAATGTCCTGTCAATCCGCTCGAATGTCCTTCGCCGCTCACGGGCTTACGGAAGGAGCACAGGTAAACAGGTTATCCGCTCTAATGTCCTATTTTTCATTTCGCTCAAGTGTCCACTTTTTTGCCGCTCGATTGTCCATTTAGTTTCGTCGAATGTCCTGTCAATCCGCTCGAATGTCCTTTGCCGCTCACGGGTACAAAACAATGGCGTTTGCATAGCCCAGAGCGTAGAATAGTTGTTTGATTTCATTATTTCTTTGTGCAATGTAGATTATTTCAGTAATAAATGGCAAAAACGTTGTATATACATGTTTAATTTTACGTTTTTATATATTCTTTTTATTTATTTGTAAATTTAACACATGCAAATATGTCAGATACCCGGGATGATCACTGTTACCATTACTGCTGATGACGGAATATCACTAGTGTGTTATGGTCTATAAAAACCAAACTCCACAATATATAACTGGCTTATTTGTACATTCGAAAATTAAAAAGATAAACGATTAGGAACTGAACAATCAGATCCCAAATTGTTCCCACAATATCACTAGGGAAAAAAGTCGAAACATGGAGTGACGGCAGTAAAGAAAACGGACCACAGGTAAACCGAGTCAACAGCTCTTTCCCAAACAGGTTGTGACTCAGAATATCCAAACCTAACTAAAGAGGAGCAATATACAGAATGGGGGAAAGAATCTGAATCACTAAGATGACAAACATAGATTAAACATATTTATTGCTTATATTTGCAAGCAAGGGGTCGGGCAACAAGTTATCTCAACATTAGTTACGGCCCTTCCCCTACAACACACAAACAGAGCATTAAGCAAATAACAGCGATCACGTCATTAACAAGGCATATGAGCATAATACATAAACGAATAGCAGGTGGATGATAATGTGATGAACATTGGAAAGGATGAAAAAACATGAAACATGACAAGGACGCTTGCTGGGGGGTTGGTACACTTATACTAGGAATTAACAAACATGACAAACATTGAACTTGAAGGGCAAATGTAACTAAAATTGAACAGTCAATAAGGGGGGAAGAATCAGAATCATCAGCGTAACAACATATATAAAACCTTCGTTCAAATGATAATATTATGTTTCCAGCGTAAAGTCTAATGTAAACCTATAGAAAACAATGTAGTTCATGCCTCTATGAATGCATCGAGTCACGTGATTTTCAGTGACTTCAAGTGACGTTAGTCTATATATAACTATATGTGAGATTAGTTTCATACTAAATATTTTATCTTCGAAAAAAAGACGCTATTGTTATTGTTAATGTTATTATTATTGCCAAAGCAAGTGCAGGATTTGACCGACTACGCGGTAGTGTCTGGGACCAAAGTGGAATCAGACTTGACACAAAACTGAAAGTCTACAGAGCTGTGGTGCTGCCAACACTATTGCATGTGAAAAATAGACAGTTTGCCAACGGCATGCCAAAAGCTTACATCACTTCCATATAAGCTGTCTTAGAGAACTCTTAAAGATTAAGTGGCAAGACAGGATTCCAGACACGGAAGTCCTGAACAGAGCAGGGATGTAAAGTGTACATACCCTTGTGAAATTTGGACAGTTAAGCTGGACAGGCCATGTTAACAGAATGCCTGAGGAACGTTTGTCAAATAAAATTCTCTATGGATATGTAGAAATGGACAAACGCTCCGATGGCGATCAGATGAAACGCTACAAGGACACCCTCAAAGCCTCCCTCACGGACTTGAACATTCCAACAGAGTCGTGGTAACAAATTGCCCAGGACAGAGCAAAGTGGTGAGGTCTCACCAAAGGGGCGCCAGTGAATATGAGGCAAAAAGAATCAGTGAAGCTGAGCAGAAACGCACAAAGCACAAAGCCAGATCTAAGGCATCATCAACAGAGCTGTCTTCCTCTAGCCTCTGTTGCTCTATCTGCAACACAATTCAGAGCTAGTATTGGTCACATCAGCCATCTTAAAACACACATACAGTAACATTTCTCAGATATGATTAAGACTGGTCATTGTCAGTAATGACAGACGAATTATTATTATTCACCATAACCGGATTGTATTGACTGTAGGCGTGTTTTTTCTACATATCTTCGGTGAAAAAGGAACAAAAGAAACTGCGCGTCGAGTTAAGCTTTTCAGTTTATTTCTGTTTGCTTTCTACACTACTGATACAGCCTATTTATCTCACATCAGTTAAATTCAGTGAATGAATTGCAATTTAAAAATTCAAAATAGAAAGCATGGGCTGACTTCAGATAGGTTTGACACTGTTTTAGCGAAACAGTAAATCATTATGAAAACATGCCTATTCAAATACATTGTAAATTTTTCCGCCGAAAACAACGAAGATTTTAAGATGAAAAATTGTGATATTTTTCTTATTTCAGCTCAATATATAGATTGTGGGTACTCGTTAGAACCGCCTCAATGAGGCGGTTCTAACGAGTACCCACAATCTGTATTTTAGAGCAGAAATAAGAAAAATAATGTTTACCCCTGTAAACCCCAGTTTTTCTATACAAAGGTGGGGTTCAAGGGGGTCAAAATCATATAGGCGTGTACTCGTGATGGACTATAAATTAAGATGAAAAAACAAAATCAAGAAAAAACAACAACATTGAATTTTTACTCCTAACTTTATCTCTCGTGCTGGGAGATGCTCCATTATAAATATCCTATTACGAAAACACGCCTATACTAATACATTGCCACCTTTATCGCCGAAAAAATGAAATTTTAAGATGAAAAATTGTGATATTTTTCTTATTTCTGCTCAAAATATAGATTGTGGGCACCCATTAGAACCGCCTCGATGAGGCGGTTCTAACGAGTACCCACAATCTATATTTTATAGCAGAAATAAGAAAAAATAAGGTGTACCCCTAGAAACCCCAGTTTTACTATATAAAAGTGGGGTTCAAGGGGTTCAAAATCATATAGGCGTGTACTCGTGATGGACTATAGATTAAGATGAAAAAAAAATCAAGAAAAAACAACAACATTAAATTCTTACTCGTAACTTTACTTCTCTTGCTGGGAGATGCTCCATGATAAATATCCATCACGAAAACACGCCTATACTAATACATTGCCACCTTTATCACCGAAAAAATAAAATTTTAAGAAGAAAATTTGTGATTTTTTTTTTATTTCTGCTCAAAATAGGTTCTAACGAGTACCCACAATGTATATTAGAGCAGAAATAAGAAAAATAATGTTTACCCCTGTAAACCCCAGTTTTTCTATAGAAAGGTGGGGTTCGAGGGGGTCAAAATCATATAGACGTGTACTCGTGATGGATTATAAATTAAGCTGAAAAAAAAAAAAAAATCCAAAAAAAAAACAAAAAAAAAACACTCAATTCTTACTAGCAGCTTTATCTTTCGTGCTGGGAGATGCTCCAATATAAATATCATTGCTACCGTAACAGGGCGATGGTAATGACATCAATGCCCGTTATGGTAGCCAATAAGATAACCTGTTCAAAATGTCGGTAGGTGGCCACAATCCTCGCCCTTAGTTCTGCCGTGGTTTAGACATATAATTTGTTGAGTCCTCATGAACGCTTTCCAACTCAACAGTGCTACATCTACGAGAACGTAAAAATCAAATGACTACATAGATGACATTATGAAAACATGCCTATATAAATACATTGTAAACTTAAACGGCGAAAAAGCTAAAATTTGAAGATGAAGAATTGGGATATTTTTCTTATTTCTGCTCAAAATTTAGATTGTGGGTACACGTTAGAACCGCCTCCTCGATGCGGTTCTAACAAGTACCCATAATTAATATTTTAGAGCAGAATTAGGAAAAATAAGGTTTACCCCTGTAAACCCCAGTTTTACTATATAAAAGTGGGGTTCAAGGTGGTCAAAATTATATAGGCGTGTTTTCGTGATGGAAACCACAGGTGCTTGAAGTTAAGTCCTAAAGCCAATAAAATACCAAAATACAATGATCTTACAGGTTCATATTTATAAATGTGAAGCATACAGAGCCATAGTTTCTCTATGTATTAAGACTTATGTGTTAAACGTCAAGCACCTGTGGATGAAACAACGATGAGGATTCGACAGCACGAAATAACTGAAATACTGGAGCAAAAGAAAACCAACAGTTAGACTCCTTAAAGACAAATTTAGGATAACCCTAAATGTGGTATTATTATGAGTTTTTTTTTACTGTATCTAGCAATAAATATCTAATATTACATGCATAACAGAGAAATACTAGGATTTCTACCAGACATAAACTTGGTATTTTCCTTTGCTAGGAAAAAATAGTTCCTCTAAGCCGGGGAAATAAATCTCTTTGGCTGGGACTACTTTTTGTACAAGATATAAAATACCGCTTGTGCAGTGAAATCGTTATTTCTTACATGCTTTTCAATGAATGATAGAGATTTATCAGTGAAATATAAATCGATATTTTTACTGTTTCAAACAGTGAAAATACGATTTTTTATTTTTCACTGTTTGGGACTACTTTTTTCTTCAAATCTAACTCTAATTTCAAGTTTATCTTTGTCAGATAACTGAACAATACTGAAATGTGCTCTAATTGACGCATAGCCCGTTCATGTGTGACGGGGACGTTACTGACGTCATTTATGACGCTGACGTCACGTCTTTTATCGCGCGACATTAGACTTGCCAGCAACTTCTTTGGAAAACTACTCTCTCAATTATTTCATTAATCATTCATAATAATACCATCCCAGGCCATTTCTCAGGTGCAAACTTTCAGTTTACACCCAAAAGTATACCCACTAAACACGATGGACACCACTAAATTGACGCGAAACGAACAGTAACAAAGATAATTTTCTCCGAATGTGAGCGACACCATTAAAGACGCTAAATATTGCCTTTTGAAGCATGTAAGAAACAGAAAAATTGATTTTTTCAGTGCAAGATCAAATTTTATTTCACTCATGAACACCAAAACTGCTATTTTCACTCGTGGCTGCGCCACTCGTGAGAATAACAGTTTTGGTGTTCATTCGATGAAATAAAATTCGATCTTACACTGAAAAAATCAAATATCCTCTATATTCAAACGCGGGAAAGTTTGAGTCACATCGACTTTATTCATGACGTCATACCAATGGCGTCTGGGAAGATATGACCAGACGTTCAGAATGCATGACGTTTGAGTCGGATGCAAGGTTGAAACAAAGAAAACAAGGACATGTCCATTGAATTGGAAGTCCGTTTTGCTTTCTTTAATCTCACATTTTAGTTGTTTTTCAATGAAACTCTTTACTTCTTCTATTTTTTTTTTTCAAAACTGTAGACAGCGCTTTCAAAACAAAGCCCATCCAGTTTTTCTTCCAGCCAACTCCTGTAATACTACGCTGGTTGAACCGTAATAGTCAACTGTGTCGAAATTCAGATCCAATATTCAAGATCCAAACTGCCCTAAAAGTCCATGGAAGTGCAAGTAATATACAGATTATTCATTTCTCCTATTTGAAATATGGAGGTGAAACAATCCGTTAAAGAAACTCGTGCTTAGCACTCGGATTGTTTTTCCTCCCCCGGTTTATAAATCCCATATTTCAAACAGGAAAATGAATAAACTCCATCTATCGACAAAATGTCTCCCTTTGAAGTGTGATGCACGGAAATTGGCTTTGTGCTGTTGGCGCGCGCATTTGCATGCCTGAGTGCGTGCGTGCGTGCACGCGCGCTTTCATGTAACTTTTCATACTTTCGAAGCGTTCATTTTTATTTTATTTTATTTATTTTTTTATTTATTTATTTTTTTTATTATTATTATTATTATTATTTTTTTTTTGTATAATACATGAAATTGAGATTTCTTTGTATAATATGTCACTACAACAGACAATAGAAATATAGACAAGCCGATTTATGTATCTAAAATTTGTCTTAATTACCGGAATGATATGGATAATGTAAGTAGATGTATTACACTCGCCTAAATTACAGATGTAGAGCAACATTATCAGTTCGAAACACATTTTATTACGAATATGGGCCTCGTCAAGCGATTTTGGTACCTATGCGAGCAGTGAATCAAGAGGAACCTTCAGACAGAAAGCCATATCCCTGGTCCCCTCTGAATGGCTGGGCATGCGCAGTTAAAATTTGTCATGACAGAATGCTCGAAGACACAAATTCGCTTGGCGGGGCTCATATTTTTTATGTTGTTTCAGCAACAAGTGGCCTTACCCTTTTTATACCAAATGGAATCTTCCTCCTTATATATAGCAGCAGTCTATTTCAAAATTTAGGGGAGACAGGTTGTGTTTTCATCAAATTTTATTTGGAAAATGACTGAACTTTTAGCAAACAGTGGAGGCCCTGATCAGACGCCGCGTTCTGCGGCGTCTGATCTTGGCCTGCACTGTTTGCCACGGTACCCGTTTAGGGGTTTCCAGTCTGAAATGGGTTAAATAGGTTGGGAACGATAGCTTTTTATTATTTAAGCACGCATACGTCATAGAATTATGAAGAGTTTCAACTAACTGAACTTGAACTTGACTGGTTTATACAATATATTTAACCCTTAAGAGTAGTATACCGGGCTCTTTGGCGCAAATGACGTCACAAGCTGGTCGACGAGATGGTTGCCATATAAGGAAGTCGGATGACCCTCGATGACCTCGCGGGGGTCGCCTGTTGACCCTCCATGGGGTTTGAGACCAAGGTGGCCGCCATTTCTGACCCTTGAACACCTAGCGCGGGGTCGCCGGATGACATTTGTGGAGGGGGGTGGCGCGTTTAGTAGAAACGCCCTAGACCACGGGAAGGTAGCGTCACGTCCTAGGGCACGGGGGTCTTTTATATACAGGCTCATCTACAGGGTGGATGGGTGATCCTATTCTACCGAATGGTGACTATCGATCATACACAGATCGGGACTGATCAATCCGTAGAATTTCTGAAGGAATGCAGACAAAGTATAAGAACAATAATCCACAACAGAAGAACCGCCTTGGAACGGTCAGCGAAAACTTTTTTCACTGGAGGCTTCAATCGATTTTACATGGCCATAATTTTATAAGAACAATAATCCACAACACAAGGACCGCCATGGAACGGTCATTAATTTTTTTTTTTATTTTCAGTGAAAACTTTTCTTTCACTGGGGGCTTCGACCGATTTTACATGGCCATAATTTCGCCCCGCCCATCGGCGCTTGAAGAAATAGATGAGCTGCATGATGCTTCCATGAAGAGCTGAAACCGACCGCAGACGAGTACTGGTAAACCGTTTAGGGGATCTAAGCCTGACCATGCAAAGTGGTGCGAGTCGGATCGTCAACGTTATTAGTTTCATATAGGCGACAGAGCTAGAGATGTCCTTTCATCTCAATGTCGGATAAAAGTCTATACAGTGTTGACGGGACGTTAAATCTCAAATCAAACAAACAAAACAAAACAAACAAAACATGACCATAGTCCGCCCCCTTGGTTCTGTCGTTTTCAAGACAAATGATTTGTTCATTCCGTATGAAGGCATTCTCGTAGCTCATCCATTACGAAAACACGCCTGTATAATTCTGACCCCCTTGAACTCCATTTTTTATATAGTAAAACTGGGGTTTACAGGGGTAAACCTTATTTTTCTTATTTCTGCTCCAATATATAGATTGTGGGTACTGGTTAGAACCGCCTCGACGAGGCGGTTCTAACCAGTACCCACAATCTATATATTGGAGCAGAAATAAGAAAAATATCACATTTTTTCATCTTAAAATTTTCGTTTTTTCGGCGGTAATGTTTACAATGTATTTGTATAGGTGTGTTTTCGTAATGAAAACATGGCCATAATCCGCCCCCTTGGTTCTGTCGTTTTCAAGACAAATGCTTTGTTCAGTCCGTATGAAGGCATTCTAGCTCATCAGTGCTTCGGAATAACTGAAATACTGGAGCAAAAGAAAACCAACAGGTAGACTACGGTGAGCCCGATCAGAGACAGAGAATCAAATTCCAACCAATTTTTCCTAAAAAAAAAAAAAAACATCTAAGTAAGCCTTTACGCTGGAACCGTCATAGAAGATAGTCTGAGGCTCGACCCACCGGCGTGCAGTTACCATATATTATCGTCATCTTTACTGGCGACAAAGGTGCTAAATGGTAGAAATATAAATCTGAACGATGGAAATACATACCATTGCCAGCAACTATTCTTTATATTTAAGGCTTCCTAAAAATTAAAGGAATGAGATTTCGAAGCCTTACTTTACTTTTGTGGTGAAGCTATGTATAGCGACAACATTTGTTGCAAGATATCTATAGCTAATCGCTATGCTATACTGATAAACGGTTCGACCACCGATAGCTCGTTTACCATGATTAATTGAAACTAGCTCTTAAATCCTGCCTATTGAACTTCATAAGCGAAAACACATTTGGGATCATGGCAATTTGTTCTAGCCAAATGGTAGTTCTAGCCAGTGAGGGTAAATTATAAATCTTGGTATGAAAGAACCATAGGGATACATAAAGGATATGTATCTATTCAAAACTGATCACAATCGTTAAAACTTTTTATCATTTAACATGGGCCCCATACTAATATTTTTGCTGGAAAAAAATGTGAGCAGATTTTGCATATGCAAAAGCCGCTCACATTTTCAGCAAAAATAACACTGTATTACATATGTAACTTACTAGGACAGTTAACATTTTGCCCACTAACGAGCTCGTTAAGCTAACAATGCTTTGAACAAGTGGTCCCTGATCTTCTCTAATATAATAGCATGGCGTCTTACTCATTAGAATCGCCGCACTGAGGCGATTCAAATAAGCACACTACACTTTTCAAGATTAAATAAGTGAATCGCCCCAATCTATGCTCCTGGAAATGATATCTCAAGACTAGTTCGAATGGATCAAAATATTAGGTAACCCTCTCAAAATCGCAATCGCTACGTGACAGTAATTTACACTGAAGATATGGCTTTCGGAAATAAAGATAAGTTTCTTGTAAGTAGGTAAACAGACAGATTGTGTAAGAGGCACTTGATGAAAGCTGTAAAAGTTATTGGCAAAACCGTTTTATCTCAAGGAGAAATAAGATTATTGCAATAAATAATCGACAGGAATTTAACATGATTTATTTCAAGACATTTTGAGCAAATCCTCCACAGTATATTCTGCTCTTAAGTTATTTTTGTTGCTGTATCATCTGTTTGATGTTATTCTAACTCCTATTTTTAAACCAAAACTATGCCCTCCCGACGCTATTTCTGATTTTTCAATGAAATTGCACCTGAGTTATATCTTTGAACCTTCATTTGTCATTTGTAATATTGATGGTTCGGTAATCGATCTATGACTCACTTTCCTATTTCTAATTGGAAGAATTCAAATTCTATAGTAAACTTTAAACAGTAATTCTACAGTGACATGACAGTCTACAGATTTATCTAATTACATGACGTGCTGCAAACTGTAATATGCAGTACGTTGGTCAAACTAGCCGCATGCTTAAAACTAGATTGAATGAGCATAATCGTAGAATGAGTAAGCCTAAGAAAACTGACACTTTCTTGTACCGTCACTTTCGACGTACAGGTCATTCTGTAAATAACATTGTTATACAACCAGTGGAAAAACTTTACTACGGTGCAAATTCTACATCTAGATTCAAACTTATCAAAAGACATGAGGCTGAACTGAAATGGATTAAATCTTTACAGACCCCTTTTCCACTGGGATTTAATGACAACATTTATCATGAGGGTAATATTTCCAGAATGCCGGACTTTGATATTTTCTCTCTCCTGGAATGCCGAAAACGCAGAACTAGATCTCATGGCACCAGGAAAAATGGTAACGTTAAACGTAAATTACGTGCTTTTAAACGAAACAATACTAGACTGAAGTGACTATCAAATATATTATTAAATCATGGACGCCACTCTATGCTTTCATTTCTAAGTCTGTTTTACGTTCTTCTGGACACCGAGGCGAATAAATTCTACGATAGTTCTAATCAGTTATATGATGCGGCTCTCTTAACTAGAGGCTTTACTCAGCATACTCTCCGTCCTTACATTGATTCTGAAATTAATCATGAACGCCATTTCTTCAAAATATCCTTCATTAATAAGGGTGTGGATTTTATAGATTTACCCAGTATTTTTCGTGAGAGCTCGGTGCTTTCTTCCATTCCTGCTTATTTTCAAAATACTGAAACACCTATAATTTGCTATAAATATAACAAACCTGTTAGATCTATCATTTTTAATTTTAATAAACTTGTTTCAGATCTTGATATTGATACTAATACTCCTGATTCATGTGATTGTAAAAAACTCAGTGTATTGCTATCCTGCTGCTGGTCATGTAATTACTGGCAATTTGAAAATTATTCCTGATTCTAGGATAAGGAATATATTTTCTAAAGGACCGAAATATCGGTTTCCTTCTAAAATTGATTTCAGTAAATGTAGAGATGAAATCGCTGCTGCCTTGAATGAATACGGTAATCGATAGTGTAAGCGAGAGTATGTGGAGCATAAAGCCCTTAAGGACTGGAAACTTAGCATTTTAAAACTCGTGAATAAACGCATTTCTTTCTATTCTCAATATACTTACATATTACCTCCTAAGCCTAAGACGCCTTTACGTCATCTTAAACTAGGTATTCAAGAATTTCATAAAAAGTAGAAGTACAACAAAGATCAGGAATTGATACAATTAACTTACTCCATCCATAAAAGACACCAAAGGGAAAGAAATACAAACATTAAGCGACCAGACCATAATGGAAACCTAAACAAAGGAAGGCCATATGGACAGTTACTTTCCCACAAAATGGCCATATGGCCATCCAAAATTAAAAGACACAAGTGATACACACAGTAAGTAACAAACAACAACATAAATAAATCGCCACAGAAGAGCCGCCTTGGAACGGTCAGTGGAAGATTTCCACTGGGGGGCTTAAATCTAGTTTGTTTTGGCCCCTGCAGACAAGGCCGCTAACAACGTCGTCGTTGTGTGACGGCTCCACTATGTTAACACGCTTAAGCAGGAGCTTGGTGGTACTAAGGCCTATGAACTTCAGTCTTTAGCTGAAGAGAGAGCTATAGTAGATGAACATATTTGTCATTCAGCCACCGAGTTTGCTGTGTGTGTTACAGAAGGCCAAGACAAGCTTCCTACGCTATACTGGTTACCAAAACTTCATAAAGCACGGTTTATTGCAAATTCGAGCTCTTGTACTACCTCTGAACTTTCTAAATTATTAACTTCCTGTCTTACTGCTATTAAATGTGATTAAATATTGTGATAAAGTCTTTGAAAGATCAGGAAGAAATCTGTTTTGGTCTATAAAAATTCGAAGGAGGTTTTAAATTAATTGAAATCCAGACGTTTTCGTGCTTCAAGTCTGTCTACTTTCGATTTTTCCACTCTTTACACTACACTTCCTCATAATCTTATAAAAGAAAAGCTTAATGATTTAATTGAATGGGCTTTTCACAGAGAAGATTCTCTCTATCTTGCAAGTAGTGTTAGAAATGCATTTTTCACTTCTAAAGAGCATAAGAATTATACACTTTGGTCATGTCAGAAAGTGTGTGATGCCTTCACCTTTCTACTTGACAATATTTATATAAGATTCGGTACTAAGTAATTTAGACAAATTGAGGGTATTCCGATCGGTACGAATTGCGCACCTCTTGTGGCTGATCTGTTCTTGTATTGTTATGAAAGAGACTTCATGTTGTCGCTTTCCATTGATAACCAATCTGAAATTATTGAAGCTTTTAGCTCTACTTCTAGATATTTAGATGATTTATTAAATATTGACAATACTTACCTTGATGGTTTGATCAGTCAGATTTATCCCCTAGAACTTCAGTTAAACAAGGCAAATTCCTCTGATACCGAGGCCCCCTTTTTTGGATTTACATTTATCTATTTTAGGTTATGGTCTTCTATTTACATTTCCATAAGCTTACATATTAATATTTGACCCTGTACCTGATAAATCTGCATTTCAAATGGATTTTCTTACCCCAAAACATGGTAAACAAACTGCCAACTACAAAATTATACCAAAAAACAAGGGTGTCATGTGGCAATTTCAAGCATTCTAACTGTCTAAGGGAGGTAACCCTGCCTCAAAGTGAAAATTCAGTCTTGGAAATTCAGAGATACCACATGTACAATTATTATCACAACAGAAAATTCAGGAGACAGTTCACTTTGTTTCCTTTATGTGTTTAATGCACATATAATACCCTGCAAGAAAAAAAATAACAGCTAAGTATTTCTCATCAGTTTCATAATTATATCCAATCAAATGTGACTATTGTCTCATACATGGCTAAAAGCTGGGTCCACAACCTCCTTTTCCAGGATCATAACCTTAAACCAAACCTTATTTTCTTCATAATCCATCAAAAGAATTGCCAAATAGAAATGTAGATCATATCTTATAATGTAGTCATGCATACTAAATGTTCAGTGACAAAGAATCTTTCTAGTTTGCAAAAAAGTTATCGCCTTCAGATTTTATGATGAAAGCCGAACAAACCATATTTTGTGAAAAAGCGCAAAGTTTACCTCCTTCTGGACTGGAACCCAGAAACCGGCTTGCATCAGTGGTTCTTCTCATGTGTCTTTGGAATACTTCAGTCCTAAAATGCACTAAATTATGCCTAAATAGCTTTCCTAAGTAGAAGTTATGGCTGTTCCTACACCTATACCCCCTATTTTAAGTAAAAAAAGGCATTTTGAGGAAATTTTGAAGACAAAACTTTGATGAAAATGATCATAAATGAGAATCAGCTGAAAATATCTGTTCAGATCCAGTAATATGAATCTAACCAATTAGAACTTATAATGGATGAGAAAACTTGTCGTGATATTGCAGCGGGCTGTTCGGAGAGATAATTTTGAAATTTTGCTTTGGACCAAGCCTGATGCCATATATTCCAGATGGAGTAGATTCTTTTTCTTATGTTTATGTTCATACACCTACTGCAAGACTCTTTCTCAAACATATCAATGACAACACTGATTTACATGGCTTAAGAGCAAAGCATCCCCAACCCCTAACCCCCCCCCCCCCCCACCCCACATTTACCTGGATCAGAATCACAAAATAGATCAAATGGCCCAGTTAGACCTAAATTAGCACTTAAGTTACAAATTTTACAGTTTTTGAAGCAAAATACATGTCAGGAAGATCCAATTTATGACACAGAATTAGATAGAACCTACACATTTGTAAAAATATTATGTAATGACCAAAAACAGGACAGAGGTGATGATTTTTTTCTACTTTCGGTTTAGGTTATGGTCTTCTATTTACATTTCCATAAGCTTACATATTAATATTTGACCCTGTACCTGATAAATCTGCATTTCAAATGGATTTTCTTACCCCAAAACATGGTAAACAAACTGCCAACTACAAAATTATACCAAAAAACAAGGGTGTCATGTGGCAATTTCAAGCATTCTAACTGTCTAAGGGAGGTAACCCTGCCTCAAAGTGAAAATTCAGTCTTGGAAATTCAGAGATACCACATGTACAATTATTATCACAACAGAAAATTCAGGAGACAGTTCACTTTGTTTCCTTTATGTGTTTAATGCACATATAATACCCTGCAAGAAAAAAAATAACAGCTAAGTATTTCTCATCAGTTTCATAATTATATCCAATCAAATGTGACTATTGTCTCATACATGGCTAAAAGCTGGGTCCACAACCTCCTTTTCCAGGATCATAACCTGTAGATGGATTTGTTTCTTGCAAAATTTATGATAAACGTGATGATTTTGATTTCGAGATTGTAAATTTTCCTTTTTTGGACAGTGATGTTCCTCGTGCGACATCGTACGGGGTTTATATTTCGCAGTTAATTCGATTCGCTAGCGTGTCTAGTCATGTATCCGTCTTCAACACTCGTAATAAATTATTAACCGCTAAACTACTTAATCAGGGGTAGCGGTATCATAAACTACGTAAAGCCCTTTCTAAGTTTTATAGACGTCATTCTGATTTGGTTTCAAAGTTCAATGTTGGACTTAAAACACTTTTGCAACAAGGCCTATCGGAACCCGAATTCTATGGTGACTTAGTATATAAATTTAGAAAAATACATGCCTGAAATGACTTTAGCACCCAATTTCGTAAAATCGTTCGTATAAATAAAGATTGTGTACAACATAAATGTTATAAAACAGACTGCATGCATGGTGGTAAACCCAATCACGGTTGACAACTTTGCTTCCCTCTTTGATTGCACACCGGTGGGTCGGGCCGAAGATTATATGACGGATCCAGCGTAAAAACATAAATGGAATTTTATTTTATTTTAGTATTCTTTATGTTGGTTGGCGCCTGATGCTCCGTCTTTGGTCGGGCCCCTCGGAGTCTAACTGTTGGTTTTCTTTTGCTCCAGCAATTCTGTTGTTTTATGCTGTCGAGTCCTCAACCTTGTTTCATCTCTGTAGTTTTTGATTTGTATGTTCTCGGAGATGTTACACTGATGAGTTAGGAAGCCTTCATGCGGACTAAACAAAATTAGTGTATACCGCGACAGAGGTAAGGGCGAGGATAATGGCCATGTAAAATTGATTTAAGCCCCCCCCCCCCCCCCCCAAGTGGAATTCTTCTCACTGACCGTTCCAAGGCGGTTCTTCTGTGGCGGTTTATTTATGTTGTTGTTTGTTACTTACTGTGTGTATCATTTGTGTCTTTTTGTTTTGGACGGCCATTTGGCCATTTTGTAGGAAAGTAACTGTCTTATGGCCTTCCTTTGTTTAGGTTTCCATTATGGTCTGGTCGCTTCATGTTTATGTTTCTCTTTGATGGGTGGAGTAAGTTAATTGTATTGATTCCTGATCTTTGTTTCACTTCTACTTTAACTTACGTGAACTTCTGTACATGTGGATATACAATAAATGAGTCTATTGTACTAACTTCTTCAAAAGAAAAGCTAAACTAAGCAAACCCACTCTACGTTAAAAGTACACAGTACTTTCATTAAGAAGAGCGAACTATAAGCATATTCAGAAAATCCAGATAAAAAGAGGGTCAAGATGTCCCTGGACTGTTCACTGGAAATTAAGATGTGTCATAACTTGGTGAAGTGACTAGGACCGACTAAAATATTTCTAATTTAGCCATTTTGTTCATTTAAATAGGGCAGCTATATTATTCGTTGGAACATTTCGGTAGAAAGAAGTCTCCTAAGTAATCATTTCTGTGAAGTTTTAATGAATTTGACAAAACTGTATAGGAAGACTTGTCATATATTTTCTGTTCATTTTAAGCTCTGGCAGTCATTTCCCTTCGAGCAGAAGCATTTTACTATTGCTATATGAGCCCCGCCAAGCGAATTTGTGTCTTCGGGCATTCCGTCATGACAAATTTTAACTGCGCATGCCCAGCCATTCAGGGGGCCAGGGATATGGCTTTCTGTCTGAAGGTACCTCTTGATTCACTGCTTGAATGAGCGAGCAGCGAAGGTTCTGGCGAGTCTGCGCGGATGCGCAGGCTCGCCTGAACCTTCGCTGCTCGCATAGGCGATAAGTACCAAAATCGCTTGACGGGGCCCATATGGTGCTTCCTCGCGGAGCTGAAACTGACCGGACATGAGTACTGGTAAATCGAGTGGAAAGGGAATCGATACAATTAACCCACAGGTAGAGAAATGCATTTTTTGAAAAATACTGTAGTCTATGACATGAGAGTAAGTACAAAATGAATGTGTATGAATTTTAAAGGTCAGGGTCATTTGGCGACCTTGGCCCAAGGTCGCTTGAATTGTAGGTCTATCTACATTTCAAAGGACATTTTATCTGAACAAGGGCATTTTCCTGAAATATTAGGGCCAATAACAACGAAAAAAGAAATGAATTAGCACTCTTGATGGATATCCCCGCATGTTAATGGTCAATACAAAAAGGAAATACAAAAGAGTGACGGCCACAACATCTTATCAATATCAAAATTTATTCAAAATATGATAAGACTACTGAAAAATACACATGGAAAAAACAAAAGTGTTATGGACACCAAAATGCCACAGACAACTTTCAGAGAATAACTAAGGGAAATAACTATAACAGTGTTGATCCCTCGATGCTTCTTTTTCCGAAGCAGCAAAACCTTATGAATATCAACATTTATGCAAAATTTGATAAGATTCCTAACATAATTAATCGAGATATGCAGACGAACGTATAGTTTCATTACGATAATAGGCCTATACAAATACATTATAAACTTTATCGCCGAAAAACAATGAAAATTTCAAGATGAAAAATTGTAATATTTTCTGAATTCTGCTCAAAATATAGACTGTGGGTACTCGTAAGAACCGCCTCATCGAGGCGTTTCTAACAAGTACCCACAATCTATATTTTAGAGCAGAAATAAGAGAAATAAGGTTCACCCCTGCAAACCCCAGTTTTTACCATATAAAAGTGGGGTTCAAGGGGGTCAAAATTATATAGGCATGTTTTCGTGATGATAAGAAGATCAAAGGGGAATAAATATATATGTATTGATCCCTTCACCCTGTTTTTTCCCAAGCAACAACATATTATCAGCATCAATATTAATGCAAATATTGATAAGATTACTATTTTTAAACAAGATGGACTGGAAAAACAAAAGTGTTATGGGCACAAACGTGTCACGGACACCTTTTCAAGAATTAGAAAGGAAAATAACTATGACAGTATTGGTCCCTAGATATTTATTGTTCTGTAGCATCAACATCTCATGAATTTCAATATGAATGCAAAATATGATAAGATTCCAAATATTATTAATCAAGATATGCAAGAAAACTCAAAGTATAGGGACAAAACCGTAACGGACAACTTTTAAAGAACTATAAAGGGCAATAATCATACCAGTATTAATCCTGCTACCTTTTTTCTCTGGCAGCAACATCTCATGAATATCAAAATTTATGCAAAATTTGATAAGATTGCTAAAATCATTCATCACAATATGCAGGAATAAACAAAGTGGTGCGGACAAAATTACAACGGACAACCTTTAAAGAATTAACAAAGGGTATAACTTTAACAGCATTGATCCCTCGACCTATATTTTTCTGTTGCAGCAACATCTTATGAATATCAACATTTGTGCAAAATATGATTAGATTCCTTATTATTAATCAAGATATGCAAGAAAACCAAAGTATTGTGGACAAACCGACGGATGGACCACATGAAAACAGTATATTCCCACCCCCACACCTTCGTTTGGTTGAGGTATAATTAAATTTCATATCCAGTCCCTATTTGTTCAAAAGGTCAAGGTCACATGACAAAGATGGCTACTAATACGGTTTTAGTGATGAATTCCCTTTTAATCCATTAGTAAATGTTCAATGCTCAGTATTAAGGGGAGCGATCTGGCGGCCATTTTTTCATTGGCTTGGAACTGTTTTACCAATTTTGGTAGAGCATTAGCAGCATGTACCTATGAAGTTAATAAATTGGCATGAGGGTATAGAAGGGGGTGTTATTTAAAGATTTTTTTCTGTTTCTAAGTCTGGCGGCTATCTTATACATTTGAGCCGTTGTGGTAGAGTCACTTATCAACATTCCTGGTGAGCCTGAATGAAGTTGGCCAAGTGGTCTTGGAGGAGTTGGTATTTAAAGCCAATTATTAACGGCCATGGACCGATCATAGCTCACCTTGAGCACTTACTGCTCAGAATGACGAGCTTATAATCCAGCAGGCATACAATGTTTAGGTTTTAACGTGTTTTGTTTGTTTTAATTGAGGTTTTACATCCCTATCAACACTATTTCGGCCATTCCCCGACATTGAGATGAAATGACATCTTAAGCCCTGCTGCTCAAACAAGCAAAACGGGTTCATATAGAGGGCCGGCCTCACTTGCACGACTTTGTTAGGACAGGTTTGATCTCTAAGCGGTTTACCAGTATGCATGTGCAGTCGGTTTAAGCTCTGCGTGGAAGCACCATGCAGCCCAATCTATTTCTCATCAACGTTGATGCGAATTTATAGATACAGCCCAGCAGGCACACGTCGCTAGGGCAACGTCAAATCAACGTCGGTGCAACGTCACGACGTTGCACCGACGTTGATGTGACGTTGCATAAACGTCATGACGTTGCCCCGACGTTGATGTGACGTCACAATTACGTCATGTGCCTGCAGGGAGGGAATCGAAAACGAGACACCTGTGAAAATTAGTTTAAGTGTATTCGAGAAAATGTTGAGATTTATAAAATGTTGAACAGTCATAAAGATTATAAGGATGACGGTTAATTGCATATTTGTTTCTTAAAGATGAAAGCAGTATGCTGAAACATTTATAGTTATTTAAGAGTTGTTTATTTGTTTCATAAACGCTCATCCGTGTAGCTTAATTATATAATGCCAAACTTAAAGCGTATGTAAGATTGTGTTTATAGCCTTTTTTCAGGTTATAAATCCTACCAATGAACATTCTTGTGAACTCCGTTTCCTAAAGTTAACCATTTATCCCGCTGAACAGAACAACCCTGCCTTTGCAGACACTGATGGCTTCTGAATCTGATAAGCCATCTGATAGCGATGTACACTGTTTGTCTTTCATTGTGCTAATTTGAATGACTACATTATTTCAAGAAATTGTATTAGTTGATTGTCAGAAATTGGTCTGGCAAGTTAATTAATTCAGCAAGAAAAGGGTTAAAAAGCACAGTCATCTCGAGCCACCGAAATAATATTAATAAAAAAGACGTTGTAACATGAAGGCGAACACAGCCGCACAAAACTTTATGCACCAAAACCACAAAGCCAATTAACAAACTAAAGAAAAAAAATCTAAAACGGACTTGGTGATATGATGTTTGTAAAGCTATTGGCACTGATTTCCCTGCAGACTTAGTTTTTATTTCCGTGTTGCTCGGACTAACATTGCACATTACGAAAACACGCCTATTCAAATACAGTGTAACCTTTATCGCCGAAAAAATGAAAAATATAAGATGAAAAATTTTGATATTTTTTCTTATTTCTGCTCTAAAATATAGATTGTAGGTACTCGTTAGAACCGCCTCAAAATATAGATTATGGGTACTCGTTAGAACCGCATCATCGAGGCGGTTCTAACGAGTACCCACAATCTATATTTTAGAGAAGAAATAAGAAAATCAAGGTTTACCCCTATAAACCCCAGTTTTACTATATAAAAGTGGGGTTCAAGGGGGTCTAAATTATATAGGCGTGTTTTTGTGATGTTTTGGGCGATGCTGATACATGTACTTAGTAAAATGTCAATGACTCGCACTCGGATGGTTGCTTTCCCATATTTTGTAACATGTTCATGTTTTGTAACATGCTGTAACATTAATAACATCCAACTTTCAGCCGGCCAACTTCGGGCCGACAGCCATACGATGTGGTTGTCGGCCCAACGTTGGTCAGCTGACTTTGGCATCTATCTAAATTCGATACGCTGTTTACTTCAGAAATGTATAGGAAAACTGGACATAAATTGCTATTCATAAGTAATTAATAAGCTTTCAATACATCAAAACATAGATAGGCCACACATTGAAGTACAAAAAGTTATGTTTATTTTCCTTTAAAATAAGAAATTGCTTTGATTTGAGCAGACATTAACTACAGTCTATAGTAGTTTCAGACAAATACAAATACTCTGATATACGTGGTAAAAATTCATTTGAAGTCAAGTGTAATAAAATGTACCCAGCACAGTTCGCTCACAGAATTTACAATTTTTGCATTGGTATAAGTTGATGTTATGTCGGTAAAATATGTCTTTTTGGTCCTTTTTGAATATACATGTACATGTATCTGAGGGTAGGCTAACTATCTGTTCGGAAAATCTCGCTTATTTTCGATAGATCTACTATTACATACGAACACAAGGAGGTTAGAAAGTGATACATAACGAAAACACGCCTATATAATTTTGACCCCCTTGAACCCCACTTTTATATAGTAGAACTGTGGTTTCCGGGGGTTTACCTTATTTTTTCTTATTTCTGCTCTAAAATATAGATTGCGGGCGGTTCTAACGAGTGCCCACAATCTATATTTTGAGCAGAAATAAGAAAAATATCACAATTTTTCATCATAAAATTTTCATTTTTTCGGCGATAAAGGTGGCAATGTATTTGTACAGGCGTGTTTGCGTAATGACAGATTTGATACGTGTATTGTTGCTCTTTCTCTTGGTGTCACTATAATCTTTCTTTGATCGCCGCCACAGTTTGCAGTTCTGCAGTGCAAATCTTGCTTCCAAAGGATACCTTCTTATGGAATCTATTTCAAAATAGCGGATATTCTTGAGCAAGTAAGAACCACGGTCACTTATCTGTGACTAAAGTGTGATCGAACTTTATTTTGTTGTTTCCACGGTTCAACCAACGAGGGAGGATAGGTTGGTTCGACCATGGTTGACAGGTTCCCAGTTTTCCCTAAAGCACTGCAGTATAATAGACCCAGTAATTTCTTTCGTAGGCATTGATTGGTTGTTATACTAACATAGGGGGTAGGTACAATAAAAGTTATAGGAACCAAACTAAACTTAACGTGATCGAACTGCCAAATTAACATGCATATATTTATACCCTGTAGAATAAAATAATAATAATAATAAAGCACATACTGTCTTTAACGTTTGAATTTATATGTATATATGTTAACGGTTATAAAAGCAGGCAAGGAATTTGTGACAAGGAAATACAGCTGGTGCCCTTGGCAACATAGAACATATAATAGACAATTTGAGTCTCGATTCTACGATGTTCATAAGCCCTCTAGTATGTAAGTTGTGCAAACTCTAATTCTGTTAATTGTAAAAATAATTATCGATTGAATGTTTTTGTATGCTTTGTGGTTGCTATTCTGTACGCTCTCCTTACCGATACTTTTAGGTGTGTCCATTGAACGCCTGTTTCATCAGTAATTTCATGAATCTGCACTGATTCCAGATGAACAACATTGAACAAACGAGAAATAAATCTGAAATTTTTAAATTCGTTTTGGTAAAATGAGCCCCGCCAAGCGAATTTGGGTCTTCGAGCATTCCGTCATAACAAATTTTAACTGCGCATGCCCAGCCATTCAGAGGGGCCAGGGATATGGCTTTCTGTCTGAAGGTTCCTCTTGATTCACTGCTTGTATGAGCGAGCAGCGAAGGTTCTGGCGAGACTGCGCGGATGCGCAGGCTCGCCTGAAGCTTCGCTGCTCGCATAGGCGATAAGTACCAAAATCGCTTGGCGGGGCCCAAATGATATCGCATCTGCATTTATCATCAAAACTCGATATATAAATTTCAAGTTGACCAAGTTCTTTGGTACAAAAACGCAGCAACATTTTCTTAAAATAGTAACCCGTTGTTTATTTACAGAGTTCTGTCAATCTGATAGCAATGAAGCGTGGATATCTTATTTAGATATTCTGTAGATAGTGAATGTTCAGTATGTCAGAAATGCCAGGAGACACAAATGTGCTAGACTGTGGTACGCCACAAATATGCACTTTGTCTTCCTGAATGGTTGTGAAATAAGCACCGACATATGACATTATCTCATTCCTCAAAAAAGGTCTTTCTTTCTGATAAAAGTTTGTTACATTACGAAAACACGCCTATACAAATACTTTGTAACCTTTATGGCCGAAAAAATGAAAAATTTACATGAAAAATTGTGATAGTTTTCTTATTTCTGCTCAAAATACAGATTTTGGGTACTCATTAGAACCGCCGCATTGATGCGGTTCTGACGAGTACCCACAGTCTATATTTTTAGAACAGAAATAAAAAAGTTTACCCCTGTAAACCCTAGGTTTACTACATAAAAGTGGGGTTCAAGAGGGTCAAAATTATTTAGGCGTGTTTTCGTGATATATCTTTCTTATTTATACTCTAAACATAGTTTGTGGATGCTCATTATAACCGCCCCAAGTGCTCTGTAGAACCGCCTAATTTAAGCGTTTCTAATGAGTACACAGAATTTGTCTTGGAGCAGATATAAGAAAAATAATGTATACCACCGTAAACCACAGTTTTCTCAATATAGTGCGGTTCAGGGGTGTTCATAACACGGACTTAATAACATGATTTGAAATCTGTTTTGGGGGTCGGGACCAGGTAAGACACATATGTTACGAGATGGAATAGGAAACCTATCTGGTGCTTATGCACGTCTAAATTATTTTTAGTAGGTAAAAGGCAAAGCAGCGCGACTAAAGTACTTTTGGTGAAATATGGTAGGCAAAATATGCCGATCCACGCAGAAATCGTGCATATATCGTGCGATGTATGCATGAGTGGTTAGATGGGAAATTTTTCGCCATACAGTTGGCCGCTATAAGTCTGATTTTTATATAGTTTGCCTAAAAAGTCGCCAAGTGCAAAATAGTGCCATATATATTTTTCATGCCAATTACAATATTGTGAATATTCGTACTGACGGGAGTTATACCATTGATCTGTAGGGAAGTTGCGTCATTTTTTCCCCCAAAGGAAATACAATTGTAACAGAGATCAATGTGCTGCATGGCTATAATTGTGGCTAGTATCTATACTTCTCACAATTTTAACGAGCTAGCACGGGTATGCATGATTTTCCTACAGTGTTTACAGATATAAATACCCTGAAAAATTAACGCAATATTAGCAGCAGGTCAAAAGTGTAAGAATACACACAACATTGTGAAGAGCCAAACGCAGAAGCTTTGACGGAATGTTAAATCTATGTTTCGTATATATTTGTATGAACATGTTTGTAGGTTTTGAAGGGGTTTTCTTCCTAGTATACCCCAAATTTCTGAAGCCTATTCTGGATTCACTTTTGAAGCCGCTGTGGTGTAGTTATTATGCTATTCGCTTTACCAACCAGGGATCGCAGGATCGATCCCGGACTTCTCCAGAATTCGAATGAGTCTTTAAATCGAGGCCCTGTCTCACTATGACCCTAGATGCTGGTGAGACGTAAGACTCGGACACTCGCTCATTCTGGATTCATTTAGGCTTTGATAGACCCCTTTTATAAAATATATTTATAAACGTCGGGTCACTTGTTCGATCCATAGCTTTTGACTACCGGTTGTTAGAAAACCGTGGTCTCGTCTCTATATGCCATTAGATGTTGAGGGGACGTAAAATTTAAGACAGGTATAACCATATCTTCATCATCAGGGCGAACTCTTAGACAAGAGCCTGTCAGGCTATCCGTGATGATGAACCGTGATTAATTGGTATTGCAAGCATGTTCATGTTGTGTAGAAAGAATTTTGATCAAGAAGAATTACGAAGAAGGATTAAGAAGAGTGCATTTGTGTAATGATGCCGTTTCTGTTCAAGAAATGTGTATGTACATGTATGTATTCATTATCCTTCTTATTTTTGCTCCAAGACATAGGTTGTTGGTACTCGTTAGAACCGCCTCAATGAGGCGGTTCAAACGAGGTTCAAACGAGCACCCACAACCTATGTTTGCAGTATAAATAAGAAAAATATCACAAATTTTCATCAGAAAAATAGCCTTTTTGGAGATGTAAACAAATGCACTATGTCGCACGGGTGTGTTATCGTAATGTTACCCCAGAGGTTGCCCGTTCACCTGTCAGAGATCACCCTCGGTCGTCTTGTCAGCATGGGGGTTTGCGGGACGCCGTAAACCTACATGTAACAACATACCAGCCTGCTCAGCTACACAGACCAGTAAGCGTCTCGAAATTTTAGGAAAAGAAACGCATTACGCAAACACGCCTATACCAATACATTGCCACCTTTATCGCCGGAAAAAATGAAAATTTTATGATGAAAAAATTGTGATATTTTTCTTATTTCTGCTCAAAATATAGCTTTTAGGCACTCGTTAGAGCATATTTTAGAGCAGAAATAAGAAAAATAAGGTATACCCCCGGAAACCCCAGTTTTACTATATAATAGTGGGGCTCAAGGGGGTCAAAAGTATATAGTAGTGTTTTCGTGATGATTGGAATTGTGCCATAAAGGTGGCATCAGACCATCATGAAAACAGGCCTATATAATTTTGACCTTGAACCCCACTTTTATATAGCAAAGCTTGGATTTAATATTTCTGCTCTAAAATATAGAATGTGGGTACTCGTTAGAACCGCCTCGATAATGGCAGAAGAAATAAACATCTACCACCGTGGTTTCAAATTCGGCTTATTGAGAAGAGAGTTATTAAAGTTTGTCAAAACATTTGTGGCCCCCGCCCATCGGGTCTTGGAGAAATAGATTGGGTTGCAAGATGCTCCCACGCAGAGCTGAAACCGACCGCACATGAGTACTGGTAAACCGATTACCTGCCAAGGCAAAGTGGTGCGAGTCAATGTCGGGTAAAGTCCCACAAAATTGGAAGCAACGTGTCCAAAATGACATAAATAGTGTTGACGGGGACGTTAACCCTCAAATCAAACCACCAAAAAATCGCTCAAAACATTTGAAGTCAATGTTCTTGTTCCACGTCACGTGAACAAGTCTGTGTAATAAAACCCTTGTACACATAGGACCCCGGGGTTGTACATTATTTCTTCTATTATTGCACAAAAATAAACAGGCAAATTTCGATAACTCGACAAATGGCTAATTAGAACTCGTTTTGGATTCCCAGAGAGAATTCTCTCCAACGCTCTAGATATCCGTCACGTGATTGTTATGGTAATATGTGGATTTTTTTTCTGATATTATCTTTACAATAAAAAGATGTTTTATGAATTCATTAGAATAGCCTGAATAAGTCGATTCTAATGAGCACACACAACATACCTTTATTTTGTAGAACAGCGTAAAGATATCTTTTGTAAATCAAATTACACTTTCGTCACAAGGAATTATGATTAAATCTCAGTAGTTGGAACTGTCCATATCTGGAACAAATTAATAGTCCCAAAGGAGTTCCGGTCATTTAACAAATGAACGCCATTACGAAAACACGCCTATACAAATACATTGTAAACATTACATAAACATAAAATTTTAAGATGAAAAATTGTGATATATTTCTTATTTCTGCTCAAAATATAGATTGTGGGTACTCGTTAGAACCGCCTCATTGAGGCGGTTCTAACAAGTACCCACAATCTATATTTTAGAGCAGAAATAAGAAAAATAAGGTTTACCCCTGTAAACACCAGTTTTTACTGTATGAAAGCGATGTCCAAGGGGGTGAAAACTATATAGACGTGTTCTCGTGATGAGTGGGTCGTCTACAGTCAATGAACCCCGAAGTGGTTCATGTAAAGTTTGCTAGCGACCCGCTGTCGTTCATACTTTCCTGAACAGCAGAAGAATTAAGTCTATTTCTTCTATTTACATTCGTTGCTTCTCATCACTGGGCGACAAAAATACTTAATGGGCAAACTTTTAAAGCTGAAAAACATTTACATGCCATTTACGTCGCCAACGCCCAATCAGATCGTACAGAACAATGGTTTAGAGTGACGTCACTTAACGTCAATGAAAATCCCGTGACTCGATGCGTTCATGGAAGTATGAACTACATTGTTTTCTATAGGTTTACATTAGGCTTTACACTGGTAGTGTAAACATTAACCCATTTCAGACTTGGAACCCCTAAACGGGTACCTTGGCAAACAGTGCAGGCCCAGATCAGACGCCACAGAACGCGGCGTCTGATCAGGGCCTCCACTGTTTGCAAAAAGTTCAGCCATTTACAAAATGAATTTTGAAGAAACCACAACCTGACACCTCTACATTTTGAAGTGGACTCCTGCTATATATAAAGAGGAAGATTCTATTTGGTACAAAAATGGTTAAAGTTTGACCGTAGCTTGTTTATACGCGCTAGAACGGTTTGTCTATAGCTTGTTGGTGACATTAGAACCGACTCATCAATGCGAGTCTAACGGGTACCAACCATTGCGATAACACATCCGTGCGACATAGAGTACTCTGTCATATCTCCAAAATGGTGACTTTCTTGTGATAATTTGTGATACTTTTCTTATTTATACTCCAAACTAAGGTTGTGGGTTCTCGTTAGAACCGTCTCTTTGATACTATAAATTTTCATACGAAGAATGACCTTTCTACAGCCATGGAGGAAAGTTGTATTTGTTTGTTTGTTTGATTTGATGTTTAACGTCCCTGTCAACACCGTATAGGGCCTTTTGGAGACATCGCTTCCAATTTTGTGGTACTTTTACCCGACATTGAGATGAAATGACATCTCAAGCCCTGTCGTCCAAAGAAACCAATAGGGTTTATAAGTTTGGACGGTCCGACTCGCACAGGCTTAGATCCTTTAATCGATTTACCAGTACTTGTGTGCGGTCGATTTCAGCTCTGCGTGGAAGCATCATGTAGCCCATCTATTTCTTCAAGCCCCGTTGGGCGGGGGACGAGGGAAGTCGTATACTGCACCCATATGGACAAAATTGAAAAACATGACCTCGTCCCGTGAATTTTGGATTTGCAACCATGTAAGACACATATCAGTCTGCTCCTACAACCTGTAATATTATATACTTAGTTACTGGTCATACTGTGTGAATTCTTAAGTGATCCGCATCTTCGTTGTTTAAGTTAAATGGCAAAAGCAGTAGTGTTGCGAGTGAGTGAGTGTTTGAGTTTTACGTCCCACCAACAGCTAAGGTCATACGGAGACGGGACCTCGGTTTAAAGACTCATCCGGAAGTCTGGAGAAGCCCCAGTAGTGTTGCTGGCATATTAATCAGTCAACTATAATTCACTTTTAGTTTTATTCACACAGAACTCTAGGGAGAAAAGACTTAGACACCTGAATGTACACCGTTTCATGTTAACCCTTATCTTGCTGTTCACGACAACCCCTATCTTTGCAAACAGTGTAGATCTGAAGAAGCCATCTGATCAGGATCTACACTGTTTGGCATTAATTTTATGAATTTGTAGTAATAAATTACATCAAGTAATTTGATTGGTTCAGAGCTAGAAATGGGTGTGGCTAAATTGAATATTCAGCAAGAGAAGGGTTAAACATGTTGCCTCTTGAGACATCTCCGTGCTGTGTGCTAGCTGGTTTCATTCACTTAAACATGAGGATCATGAAAAATAGATTAAAACAACCTTCTGAAATACTAGACAGCGTATGATTTCTGCTTAAATATCACAAAGCGATACTAATATAATATTTTGTTGGTTTGTAATTGCATTCCTATTTGAAATGTCAATGGATAGTAATTAAGAAAGTCCATGTTTCAAAGATAGGCTGTACAAAACAGGAATGTTTAACTTCATTTTGATATGACTCTTTGCAGTTCAAGAAAATCATTGTCAGGTACAAAAGAAGTTGATACATCATATGGTGTTATGCAATGAATAGCATGCTAAGTTATCGCCCTTTTTACTGTGGACAACTTTCCAGTCCTTTTTGGTTGTATGGTGGGTCGAGGCTGGACATAGGAATTTTTTTTATCGTGCAACATAGTGCATTCTTTCAGGTCGCTAAAACGGTTCATTAAAATTTGCTATATGTTTTCTTATTTAAACTCAAAACATAGGCTGTGGGTGCTCGCCTCAATATATTGTTTTTATTTAAACTCAAAACATAGGTTGTGGGTGCTCGTTGGGTACCCCCAACCCATGTCTTTGAGCAGAAATAGGAAAAATAATGTCTACCCCGTAAACCCCGGTTTTCTCTATATAAAGTGGGGTCTAGGGGGTGTACATTTCACGGACTTGTCACTTGATGTGAAGCCAATTTTATAGCATTTTCAAGTGGTGTAGTCCAATGTTTATGTTCAGAGTTACTTACGGCATTCTTCTGCTCTGAGGTCAAGTTGTTGTTGAGTCCTAAACTCCTCCTCATAACATACCTTCATCCTTCCCGAAGATCGAGCCTATAGTTTCCGCTTTTGACCGTTCATCCGTTCACACTTTGTCCGTCTTGTTACCTCGTAGTTTATTTTTGATTATTAGTAAGATTTTGGCTTGAGACTTTTGAAGTTGTTAAATCTAGTTTTTTGCTTCTTTTTTAAGTCAATGTCATTTATTTATTTATTTATTTGCCTTTCCGTCCGTTCCCACTTATTTTGTCCGGGCTGCCATAGCAGTTGTTACTCCTAGACGATTGCGAATGCAGAGGTTTCTAGCTGATTTCTTCTTTTAATCGTTGTCCTTATTTTATTTTTGTTTTAGTTTTCCATGCGTCAATTCCCACTTACTTTGTTCGGACTGATTCAATATAGGCCTTACCAAGGTGAGCGGAACGACGTGCCCATTCTGCGTAGAAAAAAGGTATATAAAAGTACCTTTAGAAAAAGCTTGTTGACAATTTCAAATCCCATTGCTTTCATATTTGGTATTTCGCAAGTATGAAGTGTTTAGAATTATTGGACCAATCTCAGGAGGTCAGCAATATGCGCCCTCCTAGTACCTTACATGAATATGTTAAGTAAACTCTCTACAAAATATGTCGCGTATTCACTCCAACAACAGTTTTACGCATTAGCCCATTTCGGGGAGCTTTCTTCATTTACAAAGGTACTCTTGATACTCTGTTTGTTAATGCCATGACTCACTGTTGAGCAACATCACTTTAACACGTCCGCAGAATGGACATCCCCGTAACCCCAACTTTATAAGGAGAAATTCTGGGCTTAAAGGGGTTTATATATATATTATTTTCCTTATTTCCCCTCAAAGACATTGGTTGTGGGTACTCCTAAGAACTGCCTCAAAGGTCAGCCTGTCTTTTCTTGACAACCAACTTGAGCTTTTCCACAAGCTTGCAAAACAATTATTATTTTCAACAATATGTCCTGGTTACCGAACCTTTACCAGAACCTGAAAACATATATAACAAGTACTTCTCGTTGTTTCGAGATTACTGCTCCAAACCACAAGATTTTCATACCACTGAACCTGGTTTGCAAATGACCTGTACAGATATACGCCCTACTACTATGACGTAATATGGACTTAGGCACAGCCTAGATGCGATCATGAACATTGTTATCTACGTATGTAACTAATTGTTGCTGCTGAAGATGCTGAAAAAATATTAGATATTAAGCGCTTTCCACCCTAACGAGAAGTAGCGTTAAATGCTCCGGTAAATGGTAAATCGTTGTCCGAAGTGTGGCGCTGCTTTTTACCGTCAATTCGAAAAAAATAGAGGCAATCACCATGGTCACAGAGATTAACGTTCTTCATAGTGTGCCTTTACTTTTGACAACACACTATTTTTATAAAATTTACCTGTGATTGTCTTGCCAAGGAATTTGAGCGATTGAAAATACCCCATATAAAACTTTTGCCGCACTTTTAGTTCTTTTGGCAATGAACGGCCTTTCTTTGGTCCTTTCGCAGCCACTGCTTGTTATTGATGCGCCTCTGCGGCTCAAAATTAAAGACCCAGGTTTCATCCTCTGTAAACAGCTCCGCAATTCTACGTTTGTCTTTTTTTTTTTTTTACTTTTCAAAAGATTTTGCGCCATTTGTAAACGGATGGTCTTTTTGTTCTTTAGACAAGAGATGCGGGACCCATCGTGCACAAACCTTTCTGAGTTAAACTCCTTAGTCAAAACCTTATAAACTGCCCCCGATAAAACACCAATCAGCAATTTCTTTCACCGTGAACCTTGCATCTACGGCCACAGCAGCAATATTAGCTTTTGTAGAACATTTCCTTGGCTGGCCGGAACGAGACTCATCTTTCAGGTCAGTTTGAAAAACAGAAGTGAAGGCAATGTTCAGGAATCGATACAATTCAACCACAGTTCCTATCAGAGATACCAAAGGGAAAAAAGTACAAACATGAAACAACTTGAACCTAATGGAAACATCAATAGCTGAAAACCAAAAGGACAGTTACTTTCCCGCAAAAGGGCCAGTTGGCTATCCAAAACAAAATAATATAAGCGATACCCACACTCAAAGGCAAACCATAATAAAAATAAACCGCGACAGAAGAACCGCCTTGGACACCTTTAAATCTTTATGCCACCTGAAACTTGACTTTATAGAGACAGATGTCCAATGTATCCGACACAGTTCACTATATATCCGTGAAACTGAAGCATTCAGACAAACGCGACATTTAATGCAGGTCCTGATTTAAAAGTAAGGGTTGAGTGTAAATGACTGAACCAACTTGAACTTTCAATAACTTTTGAAAGACTGAACAGATTAGACCGAAATTTCATCCTCATATAGAAAATCACTCCCCAATGGAAACAAACACAGTTTCAACCACGCGGTACGGTGGGCCATTAGAGAGACAATTAAATGAACGCCACTCGTACAGTCGGGCTTAGAGGGGATGTTCATTATAAGGGCCCCGCCAAGCGATTTTGGTACTTACCGCCTATGCGAGCAGCGAAGGTTCAGGCGAGCCTGCGCATCCGCGCAGTCTCGCCAGAACCTTCGCTGCTCGCTCATACAAGCAGTGAAGCAAGAGGAACCTTCAGACAGAAAGCCATATCCCTGGCCCCTCTGAATGGCTGGGCATGCGCAGTTAAAGTTTGTCATGACGGAATGCTCGAAGACCCAAATTCGCTTGGCGGGGCTCAATTAAGGTTTTTTAACCTGATGCGTCCACATGATAAATACCATTACGCAAACACGCCTATACAAACACATTGCCACCTTTATCGCCGAAAAAATGAAACTTTTATGATGAAATATTGTGATATTTTTCTTATTTCTGCTCAAAATATAGATTGTGGGCACTCGTTATAACTGGCTCATCAAAATATAGATTGTGGGCACTCGTTTGAACCGCCTCATCGAGGCGGTTCTCACGAGTACCCACAATCTATAATTTAGAGCAGAAATAAGAAAGATAAGGTACACCCCCGGGAACCCCAGTTTTACTATAAAAAGGTGGGGTTCATGGGGTCAAAATTATATAGACGTGTTTTCGTGATGATTAGATACGCAATATTTTTTATAATCTAAACCTCCACTCATCAAGTTATGAAATGCCAGCGTATGCTTCATCTATTAATTGCCCACATTGATGTATTATTTTAATACTCCAATAAATTGCATACTTTATCATTATTTTAATGACATTTATTAATCATAACAGTAGCTGATCTGTTTTCATAAATATTAAATTAAATTAATAAATAGCAAAAAAATAAGTATGGACACATTAATGGTTAAGATGATATGTGCCACTGGCGCTGTCTAAATAGACTCTTGGGGGCCAAGCTTTTCAAGCTAAACTCAGCTGAGTATGAAACACGAAATTGTCATAAAAATAAAATACAAACTAATGAGGTGATCTTTATAATAGACCTTTTTCAATAGAAAATGCCAATTCTCCAACTCATTAATTTTAAAATATCAACAATTTAGTTGATTTAGTGAGTTGAGCATTAAAAAAATTTACAAACTCTGGACCTGAGCTTTCATACAAAGTCTACCGGTTCTAATGTATCTATTTTACTGAATGGAATCTTCAGCCTTAATTATAACAAACAGACGAAGGTTATCTTTACTATAGAGAGGCTGGAACTAACATACTTAGGCGGCCAAATCTCGCCTGGAGCCTCGTTCAAACTTTGCACTAGAAGTAGTCCGCCATCTTACAGAGTTCATAAGAATTGTATTCACAGCCAAAATTGCTACTCAAAACCAAAAGGAGTCAAGTCTCATGGCAACAGAAACACAAAAACGTCGAAATAATTTTAAAAAATTCTTTTCATAGACTGTCGCATCAAACGCTGAAGTTTGACCGCGGGAAAGTTTCGAAACTACGACACGCGTATAAATGAACTGAATGAGCCTATAAGGTTAGCCAGAAAAACCCAGCACCGCGCTTGGACCAAAGATTTACCGGAGCATTACCGAAGCATTTACCGGAGCATCTCGGTAGGGTGGATGCGCTTCTCGTCTGGCTAAGCAATTAAAACATTTCACATGCTATTTCTCAGGGTTATAGAATAAAACCCTCTTAATAGTAAGAGACATAATGAGCTATCTGGCTACCTGCGGATTTCTACCTTTCCAAGTTTTACAAAGTGGTAAGATATTTTTTTTATTGTTTCCTGTCCAATACAAGTTAACACACGTCCAAGCTAGTGCACTCACACAAAAATAATACCCGCATTGTGATGATGAGCTCCAAATCCCAAAGCATAACGCTATAGTGCTCCCGGATACTTTTGAGTTTCCATGCTGCACACTAACTTTGAGTCACCCTGTCTAATTTTGTTCCCATGAAGTGCACACAGGACCAAAACTAAAGCATCATCATACCAAGGCTATGAGCGGAGCGGCGGTGAAGCTCAAACAATTGTTTTGGGTTTAACGACACGTCAACCCTCGTGGGTAATTTTGTGTCGTCTCCCAGAGAAAGGGACAAAAGACTGAAGCGGTAGTGGAGAAGGGATGGGGGGATGAGAAAGGGGGGGGGATGAATAAAAGTGTAGACACATAAGTAACAACGACCCCACCCCCGCCCCTAGTAGGCTCTATCCCTACCTGCTGCAAGGATAGCAGGCATTGCCTTACTGTAAGTCAATATCAGTTGGACTCCTCAGTGGTGCAAGATACATACAACAGAACAAATTAAAAACTTTGATAAAACAAAAACAGTTTAAGGTAGTTAAGGGAAGACTTGCACGATCTCTCTTCAAGCCTTCATAGACCTATGATGTGATAATACCCAGTGGAAAATAGTCCCAAGTCTGATGCCCGTGGCGACAGAAGATGTCGGTCCATATACGCACAGGGAGTATCCTTTACTGTTCGCTGCTTCCGGTAGGAGAAACTACAAGCATAGCTGTCCACTTAGCCGAAATAGATCATGTGGAGCATACCCAGTGGAAATTGGCCCCAAGTCTGATGCCCGTGGCGACAGAAGATGTCGGTCCATTTACCCACAGGGAGTATCCTTTACGGTAGGAGAAACTACAAGCATAGCTGTCCACTTAGCCAAAATAGATCATGTGGAGCATTGACATCTTGATGTATATAGCTGAGAAGTGGGATTCCAATATGCAGTATTGACGTGATATGGTGTCAGCCAGAAAGTATTCTTCCTAGCTTGGTCGAACGTCCGCTAACTAGTTTAGAACTGAGATTTGCAATGTTGATTAAAACAAGGTTAGCTTTTAAAAAGCTTAGCCAGTCATCCTTTGGCTCTGTCCAATATTTCAGATATAGCGTTAGGGATCTTTCAAAGTACAAAAACAACAGTACCCCTTTCTCTAATTTCGAAATGAAGTCATTTGTCCCTCATATGGCATATTTAGCCGCAGCATACTTTGGTCATTTTGTAATAACCTGGCAAGCAATCTTGTGATAAAAGCGAACTTCTGTTAAATATCGTCGACTGCAAGAATTACTGATGAAGCCAAATTAGTTCGCAAGGGTGAATGTGCGCAGAGTTTAATTAATTTTCAATTAGTAATATCATTTGCAGCACATTAATTAACAAAGTCGCGTTTAGAATCCATACTATGCCAAATCCATTCCAGAATTTTGATGTAGATATTTTAAGAATGGAGCATATATTTTTGGACTTCTGTTACAGCTAAACCAATTAGAAAATACCTTCTTTCCCAGCGAGATATTTTAGTTTGGATAATTTGCATGCTGACAAAAAGCTGGTAGGGATATTATATCTAACAATTACTGTTTGTAATCTGAATTGTTATATTTGATCGTTTCAACAGAGCAACCAATGTACTCTTAAACTGAATGACTTAAGAATATGATTTATGAAGCAATTTCAAGCAACAGTATTAACCCATTCTCACCTAGAATCCAGCGAGAGGGACATGGTCAAAAAGAGCAGAGACCGAACAGACGCCACATCAGGGTCTACATTGTATGCCTACAGGAATTTTGTCAAACTAAAAAGAATAAAAACGATTAAAAACACTTGAAAACCCAACATCTTAAATGACAAATGGGCTTGTCCTGCATATTGGGCCCCGCCAAGCGATATTGGTACTTATCGCCTATGCGAGCAGCGAAGGTTCTGGCGAGCCTGCGCATCTGCGCAGTCTCGCCAGAACCTTCGCTGCTCGCTCATACAAGCAGTGAATCAAGAGGAACCTTCAGACAGAAAGCCATATCCCTGGCCCCTCTGAATGGCTGGGCATGCGCAGTTAAAATTTGTCATGACGGAATGCTCGAAGACACAAATTCGCTTGGCGGGGCTCATATAACAATGGAAGAGTCAATCAGTATACAATGGGTTAATAAGGAGATGACAGTACAATATAATATTTATGATTGTTTTTCAAATAAAACTATATTAAACATATGATATGAGCCGCGACAAATAGAAATGTATTTTCTTAAGAAAAGTATCCCTTTTTGTGCTGAACGGAACCTTCCACCTTCTAAGGCAGGAGTCTATTTCACATTCTAATCATCACGAAAACATGCCTATATAAGTTTGACCCCCTTGAACCCCACTTTTATATAGTAAAACTGGGGTTTACGGGGGTATACCTTATTTTTCTTATTTCTGCTCTAAAATATAGATTGTGGGTACTCGTAAGAACCGCCTCGATGAGGCGGTTCTAACGAGTACCCACAATCTATATTTTGAGCAGAAATAAGAAAACTATCACAATTTTTCATCCTAAAATTTTCATTTTTTTCGGCGATAAAGGTGGCAATGTATTTGTATAGGCGTGTTTGCGTAATGATTGGTCGCCTATTGTAAAATATAGTGATATATTGAGCGATAGATCACTGGGTGGAAGAGCACGACGCGAAGAGCCGCCCTTTTATCCCGCTTAATGACCACATTCCCGCCCCCGCCCATTGGGGCTTGAAGAAATAAGATTGGACTACTTGATGCTTCCACGCAGAGCTGAAACCGATTTACTGCGTAGATGGTCTAAGCCTGCCCAGGCAAAGTGATGGATGCTTATAAACCCCACTGGTTTCACTGGGCGGCAGGGATTGAGATGCCATTTCATCTCAATGTCGGGTAAAATTCCAACAAAATTGGAAGCAATGTCTCCAAAATGACCTATCCAGTGTTGACGGGGACGTTAAACATCGAAACAAACAAACATGACGTCATTCATTGTTACCTTGGCGTTAGATGGTGTAACGTCGTTTTCTTGTACCAGATATGCTATGAAAAAAGACGCATGCGATACAGTCAGTTATATTGGTGAGATTCCTTTAAACAATGGCGGAAGCTATGGAGAATCTGAAAGCCTTTTCAAAAAGACATCATTCTGATTTAATTTCAAAATTCAAAATTGGACTTAAATCTCTTCTGCAACAAGGTCTGTCGGATTTTTATGGTGACTTAGTATATAAATTCAGAAAAATATATAACCGCAATGACTTCAGCACCCAATTTCGTAAAATCATTCTTCGATATAAAAAGATTGGGTACACCATAAATGTTATACGACAGACTGCGTGCATGGTAGTCAACCCAATCACGGTTGACAACTTTGATTCCCTCTTTAATTGGACGCCGGTGGGTCAGGCCTCAGATTCTATGGCGGTTCCAGCGTCAAGGCTTACCGAGAATTAGAGAGATCTAAATCAATGTTATGTTGGTTGGTGCTTGATGCTCAGTCTCTAGTTGGGCCCATCGGAGTCTGACTGTTGGTTTTCTTTTGCTCCGGCATTTCAGTGTTTGTTTTTTGTTTTGTTTTTTGTTTTTTTTGTTGTTTTTTTTGCTGTCGAGTCCTCACCGTTGTTTCGTCTCTGTGGTTGTTTGATTTTTTGTGTTCGCGACGATGTTGTACTGATGAGTTAGGAGGCATTCATGCGGACTGAACAAATTGTTTGTCTAAATCGCGACAGAGTAAGGAAGGACGAGGATTATGGCCACGTGAAATCGATTTAAGCCCCCACAGTGGAATTCGATTCACTGACCGTTCCAAGGCGGTTCTTCTGTCGCGGTTTATTTTTTATTTTTTTGCTTTATCTTTGGGTGTTTGTGTCGCTTGTATTATTTTATTTGGATAGCCTATTGGCCATTTTGTGGGAAAGTAACTGTCCTTTTGGCTTTCCGCTATTGGTGTTTCCATTAGGGTTTGTTGTTTCATGTTTGTGTTTCTTTCCCTTCGGTGTCTCTGATGGGAGCTGTGCGTTAATTGTATCGATTCCTGATCATTGCCTTCACTTCTATTATCAATTGCACTTTCGTCGACTTTTAGTGTGTTAGAATCGAAATAGATCAGTTCTTCTGCCGTGAGCTCTAGATCAGCTATAGTGTCGACCAGTTATAAGTAGACGCGCTACACGCTCATGATCTACTTTATAACTGACCTCCAAACAGTGATATATCACTCAATAAATCACTGCTGGAGTTGATCTATCTCTCAAATTAAGGAAAAGAGATTATAGCGGCATTTTTCAAGGAATATTTTAATTCGTTTATTTGATAATATTGCTTCGCTGTTAGATATATATGTCTACCTAATACGAGAGTCTTAAGCCGTGTTTATATGCACAATTTACACCCGGGTGCAAATATACACCGGGGTGTAAATGTACACAGGGGGTGTATTTTTGGTCATGTAAACGGTGTTTTAAGGAAATTCACCCCCGTGCAAATTTGCAGCCCGGAGTAAATTTGCTCCAACTTCCGAGGTGGTGCAAATATTTTTACACGGGGGTGCAAATTTATACAGGGGTGTAATTTTGACATATGAACCCAAAGTTTTTTTTCTTTTAGTAAGTTCGGTTTAATTTCCCGCTCCGAATCAGATAATTCCTTATGTAAACAAACTGTTCTACGGTCAGCGAATTAAAGCGGTGGCTTTCTTTTTTGTGAAGCTGTCAATGTAATGATGTATTGTTATTAAAATCTAATATTAGTTTATAGAATTCGAAATCCAATTATTTCGTCATTCTTGAGCAAGATGTCGAAGAGAGCAGGTCGGAAGTGCGGGACTAAGTGGAATGACGAGGTTACAGAAGCTTTGCTAGACATATGGAATGGTATTACAAATTACAATTCAGAATGAAATAGATGATGCCACTGTCATTGACGTTGCTGGTCGGTTAGGTTAACTTGTCAGTGAATGGTTTCTAAAGCCACGGTCTCATTGGGTATGCCGGTTCGCCAAGCAGTACCACTGTAAATTCAGGTCTGTTAGCTTCAACTCTACTGTCTGGTGTCCAAACAGTGTCCCGTTTTCACCTCGCTCATAGATGTCTGAATTCGCCAGAACCCTCGCGCCGTGTACACGTCCAGGCAATCCCATGTAAACATCAGTGAACAGGTATCGGTGGTCGCATACGCCCTGCATAATCACAGAGTACCACCATTTACGATTAACATAGTCCGCGTGGTGCTCAGATGGGGCAATTATTGGAACGTGTGTGCCATCGATCGCACTAACGCAGTTTGGGAATCTGAACTTGACGGTAAAACCGTCGACGACTTCGTGTAACTTATGCCCTTCTGGTGAACGGGCCTCCGTGGCCTAGTGGTTAAGAGCGCTGACTCTTGATCACTAGGTCTCTCACCGCTGCGGTTCGAACCTCGCTCGGGTATATGAGACGCCAAGTTCTGCAACGGAAGGTCAGGTGGTTTTTCTCCGGGCACTCCTGTTTTCGCGCGACTCTAATTAACGATCGGCTCGATATGAGTGAAATAATCTTGAAACCGTAAACCCCACCCCCCCCCCCCCAAAAAAAAAAAAATAAAAAAAATCCCCTTCTTGAATTTTAACGTAATCGTCAAAAAGTTAATCCACAGTCATGGAACAGACTGTCCTGGCACACTGACAAACAGTCGACTTTGCTATGCCGAATAGGTCCCCGATCGTTCTGTATTCGGAGGTCCCTGCAAGGCAATACAAAGTCGCTGCTACTTGTAGTTAGTCAGAGAGAATTGGTCGAACGCGCGCATCATGAAGATGAATGCGAAGCCTGTCGCATAGCATCTGAAAGGATGTTCTGGACATTCTGAAATCCTCCCGCCACTGTTCGTCACTGTATGTCCCTAGCACAATAGTGTTCCACAAGTCCCGACTTCGCGGCTTTGTCCACACTGTCCGTTCCTTGCTTAGAACAGCTGCTGCAGCAGCCATCCCAACTGCTGTTTGCATGACCCGGGTTCTTTTTTTTTTTTTTTTTTTTTTTGTCGTATGCGCTTAAAATTATACATCTTTACACGGCAAATGTCCAGGCAAAACTGAATGATTTGTGTTAAATTTACACTGAACTTAAATGACACCTGGTCGTTTTTAATTGACATATGAATGCAACACAAGAGGGTGCAAAATTACGCCGGGGTGTAAATTTACACCCGGGTGCAAAGTTACACTGGGGTGTAAATGCTGCATATAAACACGGCTTAAGACGATAGTCAAGAAGGTTTGATTGTTAATTTTCGTTCCATTATGAAAACACGCCTATTCATAATAGATTTTACAACCAAAAATGAAAAACTTTCAGATAAAAACATACGATATTTTTCATATTTCTATTCAAAACACAGATTGTGGGAACTCGGCGAGGCGGTTCTTACGAGTACCCACAATGTATGTTTTTGGGCAGAAATAAAGTAAAACAAGAGGGCCCTGAGGGCCCTGATTCGCTCACCTGAATGTCACTGTCTCTAGTACATTCTATTTTTAGCTCTGGTTGCCATCTTGTTCATCAGAGTGGAACGATCTTAGCTATTTTGGCAGGGTGTCACCTAGGCAACATTCCGTTGACGTTTGAATCCAATTGACCCAAGGGTTAAGGAAGAGTTCGCATTTGAAGCAAATTTAGAATGTTTTTCTATTTTTAGCTCTGGTGGCCATATTGTTCATCGGAGCGAGACCATTTTACCTTTTTTTGGTAGAGAGTCATCTAAGCAACATTCCTATGTAGTTTGAATGTAATGGGTCCAAGGGTACAGAAGGAGATGTCGTTTGAAGATTTTTTTCTTTTTTTAGCCTTGGTGGCCATCTTGTTCATCAGAGTGGAATGATTTTAAATATTTTGGTAGGGAGTCACCTGAGCAACATTCCTGAGAAGTTTGAAGCAAATTTACAATTTTTCTCTATTGTTAGCTCTGGTGGCCACTTTGGTCATCGGAGTGGGATCATTTTAGCTAATATGGTAGAGGGTCAACGACATAATATTCCAGTGAAGTTTGAATCAAATTGGCCCAAGGGGTAAGGAGGAATTGTCGTTTGAAGATTTTTTTTCTATTTTTAGCTCTGGTGGCCATCTTGTTAGTCAGAGCGGAACACTTTTAGCTATTTTGGTAGGGAGTCACCTGGGCAACATTCCTGAGAAGTTTGAAGCAAATTTACAATTTTTCTCTATTGTTAGCTCTGGTGGCCACTTTGGTCATCGGAGTGGGATCATTTTAGCTAATATGGTAGAGGTCAACGACATAATATTCCAGTGAAGTTTGAATCAAATTGGCCCAAGGGGTAAGGAGGAATTGTCGTTTGAAGATTTTTTTCTATTTTTAGCTCTGGTGGCCATCTTGTTAGTCAGAGCGGAACACTTTTAGCTATTTTGGTAGGGAGTCACCTGGGCAACATTCCTGAGAAGTTTGAAGCAAATTTACAATTTTTCTCTATTGTTAGCTCTGGTGGCCACTTTGGTCATCGGAGTGGGATCATTTTAGCTAATATGGTAGAGGGTCAACGACATAATATTCCAGTGAAGTTTGAATCAAATTGGCCCAAGGGGTAAGGAGGAATTGTCGTTTGAAGATTTTTTTTCTATTTTTAGCTCTGGTGGCCATCTTGTTAGTCAGAGCGGAACACTTTTAGCTATTTTGGTAGGGAGTCAACAACATAAGATTCCTGTGAAGTTTGGTCACTTTGGTCATCGGAGTGGGATCATTTTAGCTAATATGGTAGAGGGTCAACGACATAATATTCCAGTGAAGTTTGAATCAAATTGGCCCAAGGGGTAAGGAGGAGTTGTCGTTTGAAGATTTTTTTCTATTTTTAGCTCTGGCGGCCATCTCGTTCGCCGCGTTAAACGATTTTAGCTACTTTGGTAGGGAGTCAACAACATAAGATTCCTGTGAGTTTGAATCAAATTGGCCCAAAGGTTGAGGAGTTCGCGTTTTGACGTAAATTTACAAAGTTTTTTTTCTGTTTTAGCTATGGCGGCCATTTTGCTCATCAAAGCGAAAACATTTTAGCTATTTTGGTAGTGGGTCATCTAAGCAACATTCCTATGAAGTTTGAATTAAATTGGCCCAAGGGTAAAGGAGGAGTAGTCGTTTGAAGAATTTGTTCTATTTTTAGCTCTGGCAGCCATCTTGTTAGTCAGAGCGGAATGATTTTAGCTATTTCTTTAGGGAGTCACCTACATAACATTCCTGTGAAGTTTTAATCAAATTGGCTCAAGGGTTAAGGAGATGTTCGTGTTCGAAGCAAATTTACGATGTTTTTTTTTATTTTAGCTATGGCGGCCATATTGCTCATCAGAGCAGAACCTTTTCCGCTATTTTTGTAGATGGTCACCTAAGCAACATTCCTATGAAGTTTGAATACAACTGGCCCAAGGAAACAGGAGCAATTGTCGTTTAAAGATTTTTTTTCTATTTTTAGCTCTGGTGGGCATCTTGTCTGTCAGAGCACAACGATTTTAGCTATTTTGGTAGGGAGTCATTATGGCAACATTCCTGTGAAGTTTGAATCAAATTGGCCCAAGGGTTGAGGAGGAGTTTGTGTTTGAAGCAAATTTACGATGATTGTTTATTTTTAGCTATGGCTGCCATTTTGCTCATCAGAGCAATACAATTTTAGCTATTTTAGTAGAGGGTCTCCTAAGCAACATTCCTATGAAGTTCGAATTAATTTGACCCAAGGGCACAGGAGGAGTTGTTTAAAGAATTTTTCTATTTTAGCTCTGGAGGCCATTTTGTTCATCGGAGCGGAAACGATTTAGCTATTTTGGTAGAAGGTCACCTAAGCAACATTCCTATAAAGTTTGAATGAAATTGGCCTTAAGGTACAGGAGCTGTTGTCGTTTAAAGATTTTTCTATTTTTAGCTCTGGCGGCCATTTTGTTCAGCGGAGCGGAACAATTTTAGCCATTTTTGTAGAGGGTCACCTCAGCAATATTCCTATGAAGTTTTATTGAAATTGGCTCAAGGGTTAAGGAGATGTTAGCATTTAAAGCAAATTGTTGACGCCGCACGACGCACGACGGACGACGGACATTGACCGAACACAATAGCTTACCATGAGCACTTCGTGCTCAGGTGAGCTAATAACATATACCCCTGTTAACCCCAGATTTACAATATAAAAATGGGGTTTAACCCATTTCGGACCGAAACCCCTGAAGGGGTACCCTGGCAAACAGTGCAGGCCCAGATCAGACGCCGCAGAACGCGGCGTCGGATCAGGGCCTTCACTGTTTGCAAAAAGTTAAGCCATTTCCCGAATAAATTTTGATCAAAACACAACCCGACACCCCTAAATTTTGAAATGAACTCCTGCTATATATAAGGAGGAAGACTCCATTCGGTATAAAAAGGGTTAAAGCAGTCAAAATTATATAGGCGTGTTTTCGTGATCTTTGTATGTGTCAGTTTTTTTTTTGTTTTTTTTTCAAAGACAACTTGTGTGGCACTTCCCTCCAGATGGTGTTAAGTGCCATGTTGTTGCGATAGAACGTCGCCCTGTACTTCACCTCTCTGCAGTTTGTATTTTTACTTTCATTCAAGGCAGTGTAAATTGATGATGAGACATAATTGGCAGAACTTTCTCTAGCCCAGAAAGCCTGATTCTTGTTTTTGTGTGGGGTCTTTATATCAGAAGGCAGTTATATTTGCACATCATTTTGGTAAGATACCTGGTTACGATAACACATCTTTTTGCATTGGTGCATTCTTTCATGTTTCCAAAATGGTTAATTTGTCAGCTGAAAACGTGTGGTATTGTTCTTATTTTTACTGTAAACATAGGTTGTGGGTGCTCGTTAGGTACTGAAATCATTGCAAGCATATATTTTTCTGAATGTATACTGGGTCAAAAAAGTTCCTAAACATAAAATTGTTACCATAGCTGCTGCAAATGACAAATACAAAAAAAAAATGTTTTGTTTTGTTCAGAGGACTCATTTTCCATGCAAATGCAAAAACTGTTTTTGTTAGCCTAGGCTATTGTTTTAAACACCCAAGGGGTCACTGTGAAAATTTTGCAGAATAAATCATTACAAAAGCCAAGATATAACACCATAAAAATTTACACATAGCACAAGATATCTAAAATTTGATACATGTAACCTTTAATTTAATACCTTGTATGTCTATTCAGAAAAGATTTTGAACTGCAGTTCCATTTGCTAAGAGAAACAGACGATCACGTATAGGCCTCCGATTCTTTGAAGATGTGTACAAAATGCTGCTTTCAATTGAAACTCCATAGAAAATCACAATTGGTAGTGCTACATAAATTTGCCACAATATTTTCCATCCTGGCTAACAGCAATGGTTGCAACAAAGCGCTTTTTAAAGACTTTGCAAAAATGGAATGACAGGTATAGAATTAACAACGGTTTGAAAATTGATATAGTTTTAACTGAAAGGGAGATAATCTGAGAATTTAACAAATTAAAGCCTTGCTTGTAGTGCAAGATCAAGAGATATTATAAAGATAAAGTGAGTTTCGATGTTCATTTATCTCAGATACAAAATGATCATCTGCGTATGCGCAATGCCATATTCCTTGCAAAACCTTTCTAGGCGCATATTGCAAGACAACTCTTGAGCAGAATAGTATGGGCAGATGCAAATTTATGTATTTCGTAGCTAAACGTCCGATTCGCATGTTTACACCCTTCTTTAGCTGAATGGCTACCGGATAGCTACTGGAATTTACCCCGAAGTTGGTATAGTTTCTTTTTGACAGAGTATATATATATTAAGTCACCATAAAATTCGGGCTCCGATAGACCTTGTTGCAAAAAAGATTCATGTCCAACATTGAATTAAGAATTCTAACACAGCGAGCCTATATAGGCAATGGAAAATAACTGTGTTTTATTCTGCAACAAATCTCAGCTCGGAAGAGCGTGACGAGTGACGTCATTAAAATTCCCAATTTATGACGTCACTAGTCGATTTCCTTGACGTTAGACGGTGCAACGTCATTTTCTCGCATCGAAAACGTAAGAAAAGGATATAAATGCATGTGTTTCAGTCGATAATTTTAGCGGGATTTCTTCTAACAATGGCGAAAGGTTGTGAGATTTTGAAGGAAACAACAACATTATTGCCGATTTTCAGCGTGTTAGAATCAAAATAGATCAGCCCTTGTCTGTGATTTGTTGAGTAATAAATCACAGTTTGTCGGTCAGTTGTAAGTAGACAAATCACGCGCGCTACGCGCTTGTGATTTGTCTACTTTACAACTGACCTCCAAACTGTGATTTATTACTCAACAAATCACAGCTAGAGCTGATCTATTTCTTAAATAAAAATGGAATGAAGTCTATAAAATTTAAAAAAGACTTTGCGTAGTTTATGATACCGATAACCCGGATTAAGAAGTTTAGCAGCTAACAATTGATTACGAGTGTTGAAGTTAGTAACATGACTAGACACTCTGGAAAATCGAATAAATTGCGAAATATAAACGCCACAGGATGCCGCACGAGGAACATCACCATCCAAGAAAGGAAAATTTACAATCTCAAAATCAAAAATCATCGCGATTATCATAAATTTTGCAGGAAACAAACCCATCTACAATATATAGATGTAAATCCAAAAACGGGGACTCGGTATCAGAGTTCTGGGTTGGGGGTGTAAAAATCTGACTGATCAACCATCGAAATAGGTATTGTCAATATTTTATAAATCATCCAAATCTCTAGAAGTCGAGCTAAAAGCTTCAATAATTTCAGATTGGTTTTCAACGGAAAAGGACATCATGAAGTCTCTTTAATAACAAAACAAGATCAAATCAGCCACAAGGGATGCGCAATTCGTACCCATCGAAATACTAACAATTTATCTAAATAATAAATTTATCTTGAGTAAATATTGTCAAGTAGAAAGGCGAGGGCTTCACACTTTCTGACATGACAATAAAATATAATTGGTATGCTTTTCAGAAGTGAAAAAAAGTATTTCTTACATTAAATACAAGTTAGGGGCAATATTCTTTATGAAATTGCCATTCAGTTAAACCATTAAGTTTTTTGTAATGTTTGAGGAAGCGTTGTGCAAATGGTGGAAAAATCATAAGTATACTGACTTGAAGCATGAAAACGTCTTGATTTCAGTTTATTTGAAACCTTATTAGAATTTTTATAGACCAAAACAGATTTCTCACTGATCTTTCAAAGACTTTTCAGAAGTTGCAACGTAAAGGCTTACTGAGAATTAGAGAGAATTAAATTTTATGTAATGTTGGTTGGTGTCTGATGCTCTGTCTCTGGTCGGGCCCATCGGAGTCTTACTGTTGGTTTTCTTTTGCTCCAGCATTTCAGTAGTTTCTTGTTGTGGAGTCCTCACCGTTGTTTCATCTATGTGGTTGTTTGATTTTTGTGTTCTCGGAGATGTTGCACTGATGAGTAGGGCGGCCTTCCTGTAGACTGAACCAATTACTTGTCTAAATCGCGACGGAAGTAAGGGCGAGGATTGCGGCCACGTAAAATCGATTTAAGCCCCCACAGTGGAATTCGTCCCACTGACCGTTCCAAGGCGGTTCTTCTGTCGCGGTTGATCTTTGTTATGGTTTGTCTTTGAATGTAGGTATCGACTGTATCTTTTTGTTTTGTATAGCCAATGGGCCATTTTGTGGGAAAGTGACTGTTATTTTGGCTTTCCGCTATTGGCGTTTCCATTAGGGTCTTGTTATTTCATGTTTGTGTTTCTTTCCCTTTGTTTTCTCTGATTGGAGCTGTGGGTTCATTGTATCGATTCCTGATCACTGCCGTCACTTCTATTTTGTCGCAATATTTAATCACATGTTTTTGATGGCAGTAAAACATGGAGTAAATAATTTGGAAAGTTCAGTGGTGGTTCAATAGCTTTTTTTGGATGTGCAATAAACCATGCTTGTATGGTCTTTTATGAAGTTTAGGTAACCGAAACAAAAACGTAGGATGATTGTCTTGGCCTTCTGTAACATATATAGCAAGATTGGTGGCTGAATGACAAATGTGGTCATCAACTACAGCCCTCTGTACAGCCAAAGGCTGCAGTTCATAGGCCATTGTACCACCAATAGCTTCTTGAGGATTGTTAATATAGTGGAGACATAAAAACAACAACGATATTGTTAGCGGCCTTGTCTGCTGGATCCTTATGAAACTCTTGAACGCCTACTTTAAAGTGAGTCCAGACGTCTTAGGTTTAACAGGTTAAAAAGGTAGTAATATAAGAGTATGAAGAAATGCGTTTGTTCACCAGTTATAGAATGCCAAGTTTCCATTCTTTAAGGGTTTCATGCTAAACATATTCGATTTCCAGATTCATTCAAGGCAGCTATACTTATTGAAATCAAGTTTAGAAGGAAATCGATATTTCAGTCCTTCAGAAATTATATTTCATATCTAGAAATCCCAGGCAATGTGGAGCGAGTCGGACCGCCCATGCATATTAACCCTATTGGTTTCGTTTGGCTGCAGGTCTTGAGATGTCATTTCATCTCAGTGTCAGGTAAAAGACTATTTTAAGTCCCACAAAACTGGAAGCAACGTCTCCAGATTTACCAATATAGTGTTTGTCATTTGTGTCAACTCCCACAGAAAGGGGAAACGAAATGGAAGAGATGGTTGAGCTAATAAAATGAGTGGCAGAGAAGAAAGGTGAAAATTAATGTAAGTGTTGAAACAGAAAAAAAAAACAGAAGACATACACACGCACATGCTGTACGCTTACCTGCTGCCCTTTTACCTGCTGCAATGACACCAGATAGTAAATATCGGTTTCACACCACATTGACGCTAGATGCACAGTCCCACTTGCCTTACTAAACCGCCGAGTATAAAGAAATAAAATGGAGATTGGTGACTATTATTACGATCTGAACTAATTTGTCATCACAGTTAGGGGTACATTTACTTAGTAGTTAATCGTACAGTAAGTAGTCTGGTAGTTAGGGTTACAGCTGCACCTACAAATGATCATTTATTTAACAAATAATATTTCGCAGATCATTCATACTACAACAATGCCGATCAAAAATACGTCTCCTTATTACATTAATACCTAACAACGTGACAATATACACACGATCTCGAAGCAAAGCGACTCTGTCTTTGCGCAAGTTATAGTTTACACAACGTTTTGGAAACGAGTTAATCAATTTAAGGTAAAACTTTCGTCCGAGTTTGTCGAAGCTGAACTGTTTTCAATTACAATTGTACACTGAATAAAATCTAGAACTTCTTTTAATGTCCAACCTCTGGTGACACACGAATGTTTGTATTCGTTGTTCACATACCAAGGGTACAGTGAGTCTGGATAGACACGTACAAAATACGCAATGCCACACGGATACATCACGCTAACAAGTCCGTGAAATAAACGCCCCTTTACTCCCCACTTTATATAGAGAAAACTGGGGTTTATGGGGGGTATATGTTATTTTCCTTATTTCTGCTCCTAGACATAGGTTGTGGGTACTCGTTAGAACCGCCTCAATGAGGCGGTTCTAACGAGTACCCACAACCTATGTTTTGAGTATATATAAGAATAATATCACAAATTTTCTTCAGAAAATTGACCGTTTTCGGGATTTTAAAATAATGCACCATGACGCACGGGTGTGTGATCGTAATGATGTTATCGCAATCTAAAATCCGGACAATTCCTAAGTGAACCCTTATCCTGCTGAACACGTCAAACCCTACCTCAGCAAACAGTGTAGATACAGATCAGGTGGTATCTAAGCATTACAAAAACATGCCTTTACAAATACATTGTAAACTTCACCGCCGGAAAAACGAAAATTTTAAGATGAAAAATTGTGAATTTTTTCTTATTTCTGCTCAAAATATAGGTTTTTGGTACTCGTTAGAACCACCTCACCAAGGCGGTTCTGCCAAGTACCCAAAATTTATATTTTTACATGTTACCCCTGTAAACCCAAGTTTTACTATAAAAAATCGGGTTCCAGGGGGTCAAAATCATATGATGAGAAGCTACCTGATCAGGATCTACACTGTTTGTCATGTATTTTGTGAATTGAGCGAGTAATTTGAATGGTTCATTAACAGAGATGGGTGTGGCATAAGTAATTTATTCAGCAGGATAAGAGTTAATCACAGTCATGTAACTGTCTTACCTTTAAGTACGTGCCCAATCTATATACTAGCTATAAAACAGATTTCAAACCATATTCTTGAAAACTGTAGAAGTAGCAGAGGCATGAGCAGTTCTAGAAAGTGTGACGGACAGATGAACATACGATTGTTCGAGCATACAGACAAATGCACGTACTGAAGATAAAACTATATGCCATATCCTCCCACCCACTTCCATCAACCTACTTCGTGACGGGGTCATGACACAATTCGGAATAGCAAAATAATAAAAAAAATGTATCACTGAACATTGCAAAGACTGTGTATTTTGTGGGCTTCATAGATGTCAACCAATTAATCATAGCATTAAGAAGCTCATTTTTTTTCAGGTAACAATTTATTACAGACTAATAGGACTATCAACGCAGCACATCACTGCAAATTCAAGTATTGTTTAACACAATGACTGAACGACATGAAACTAGAAATTGTATTTGTGAAACACTATGCCCCCAACCATATGCTTGTCCCTAAATGGGACAGTAAACAGTACCTTATATTAGACCCAAACTGTATACCAAATATCATGAGCCTAACTCAAGCGGTTCTCCAGATATTTTGTTCATAAGGTTTCCCTATAGCCACGGTGCATAAGTCCAAAAAGGGGCAAAACCCCGTTAAATATTTCCGGAATTTCGACAAAAATTAATCATAATCAGGTCATCTACACATTAGACCAAAACGGTATGCCAAATATCATGAGCCTAGCTCAAGCGGTTCTCCAGATATTTTGTTCACAAGGTTTCCCTATAGCCACAATGCATAAGTCAAATTAAAAATAAACCTGTCAAATATTAACAGATTTTAAACGAAAGTTATTCAGGTTATCTATGCCTTAGTAGCAAACAGACTGCCAAATATTATGAGCCTAGCTCAAGTGGTTCTCCAGTTATTTTGTTCACAAGGTTTCCCTATAGCCAAAATGTATAAGTCCAAAAAGGGGCATAACTCCATTAAATATTTTCAGAATTTCGTCAAAAGTAAATCAGGTCATCTACACATTAGACCCAAACTGTATACCAAATATAATGAGCCTAGCTAAAGCGGTTCTCCAGATATTTTGTTCACAAGGTTTCTCGATAGCCACAATGCATAAAACCAAAAGGGGCATAACTCCATTAAATATTTTCGGAATTTCGTCAAAAGTTAATCAGGTCATCTACACATTAAACCCAAACTGTCAGCCAAATAGCATGAGGCAAGCTCAAGCGGTTCTTCAGATATTTTGTTCACAAGGTTTCCCTATAGGCACAATGCATAATTCCAAAAAGGGGCATAACTCCATTAAATATTTTCGGAATTTCGTCAATAGTCAATCAGGTCATGTACACATTAGACCCAAACTGTATGCCAAATATCATGAGCCTAGCTCAAGGTTCTCCAGATAGTTTGTTCACAATGTTTCCCTATAGCCACGGTGCATAAGTCCAAAAAGGGGCATAACTCGGTTTAATATCTCCGGAATTTCGTCAAAATGTAATCAGGTCATCTACACATTAGACCCAAACTGTATGCCAAATATCATGAGCCTAGCTCAAGCGGTTCTCCAGATATTTTGTTCACAATGTTTCCCTATAGCCACAATGCATATGTCATAAATGGGGCATAACTCCGCAAGGACAAGTCCGACGGAAAAGAAAAAAAAATCCGGGTCCGCTTATTTTTCATAGCAACCAACCAACGAGTTGTTTGCCGCCGAAGGCGGCAAACAACGAGAGTTGGTTGCTTAACGGTAACACGTGTATTTATTTATGAACATACCCCACCCATTCAAACCTCAAAAGCCAACAGGACTAAGGCCAAAAATTTCTTCGTACTTCCGGTTTTACAGCTTCCTGTTGCCGGAAGTAAACCTGATTGGATAAAACTTGAACTTCCTTGTTACCATGGACGCACGTTCATCTTTTCGAAAAAAACAAACTTGGCTGTGCTACATCAACTCACAATACAGCTTTTTCCCGTTTAACAGCTACATCTAATTCAATGATAAAAACGTGTCTTCTTTACCCTTTCGCTGGTATATTCCACTGCATGAGGTAGTACTACACATACAGTGTCACAGACCGTGTCAAAACTAATAGCCGTTAGTGTTGGCGAGAAGAAGTAAACAAAAGTTTTCCTGCTGTGATGAGTGAATAAAATAATATCCCGGGGAGTCCGTATTCCGATGACATAAGGTTATCGGTGCGAAAAAATACGATAATATAAACAATAAATACAGAAAAACTTACTTGCTATTACAGAATATTTCCTCCGCTGAAACTTGCAAGATTTTTTATAATTCATGCATCAGAAATAAAGTCAGTCAAGCTTCAAACATGTGCACACTAAAGTCAGCAATAAGTCCACCATTTTGGTCCTTGAATCGATGAGGCAATCGATGACGTCATAAACTTCACGCGCTCCAATATTAGGCAAACAAATTTAATTGTTGGGTTAACTGGTCTTTTCAGAAGAAGCAGCAAAATGTTCAAACAACTTAAAAACTGGAAGAAACTAACAAATTTAACTGTTTTTAACATTTGAATTGGGGTTTAGTTCAGTTACTCTTCATTTATACAATGGGGACACAGGAAAGTGTCTCCTCTTCTAACAACTCTAACTGGAGTACAGAAAATGAGATGTACCCAGTGATTACATGTACAGCCATTTTTTACACCATCACATTGTGCCCATTTCACAAATATAACTGATGTACTTTTAACCACTTCTTCCGGGCTGAACCGTTTGCACACACAGCAAAGATCATCATCATTGCGTTCAGAATCAGAACTGTCATTACTGGACTCTAAAGCTAGATTTATGTGGGAAGGGCCTGGCTGTGGAGAATATGCGACAACGGCTTTTGACTTCAACTTTGCTTTACCTTTCAGTTTAACAGATTTCTCAGACGGCTGCTTTGCTGATTTTTTTACCTTTATTTGACTCTTTTCATGTTCTTTCATTTTTTCAACAACATCTTCATTTAGTTCCTTACCAGCCACAATTTTACTCATGGTTTTTCTAGGTTTAGCCTGATTTTCAGACTTTATTTTTCTCAGTTGTTTTTCCTTTTCCTGAAACATAGGTTCATTGGAATCTACAGGAATCCCACCTTCAACAGTTGCCTGACTATCATCGTCGTTATCCTGATACACCTCTGCTGGCAAAAGATACTCTCTCGGAACAGCATCAGCATTGAATGGAAAAATTCCAGTGCGACGAAACCCTGACTGAATATTATCTGGTGTAAGAGATTTTGTGTATACACGACAGGCTAACTCACAAATGTTGTAACGGGATATGGAAGCTGAAGTTTCTCTGATCAGCTTGTGACACTGTACATTGTAGATCTGCTGGAAAGGTCCATAACATGCCACATCTAAAGGCTGCAGAATGTGACTACAATGAGCGGGGAGGATGAACAATACAATACCCATCTGCTGTGCCCATTCAGTAAGTCCTACCGTAACATGTGACTTATGACCATCAACTATCAGAAGTATTTTCTGGTTATTTCTACCGGGTACATATTTCAGAAAATGATTTTCCAGATACTCCTTGAAAATTACACCATTTGACCAACCTGATTCACTGACCGTTCCATTTGCACCAGGTGAAGATCCTACTAAAAGCTCTGGTCTCATGCGTTTTCCTGGAAAGACAAAATAAGGCGGAATTGCCTGCCCAGCTGCACTTCCACAACCTAATATCGTCACAGTCTGACCTTTCCCAGAAGTAACAGCTGAGGGACAGTAAGATGAGCTGGCAACTACATGTGGAGGCTTGTGATCAACTGATATTCCCTTCTCATCTACGTTAAAAATCAAGTGTGGCTTGTCAATAAGGTCATGTGTTTCTAATGTATGTCTAAGGTTTTGAAAGTACCCATGTACAACACTTTCAGATGCCATCTTAGCTCTAACATGTTCAAGAGATCTGGGCTTAAGAACTCTAATTTCAGGCCACCTAGACAAAAAACCTCTCATCCATTTCATTGTTAAGGGAGTGTCCTTTGATCTTTTACCCAGTACCACAGCATAATCACTAGCTATATCAACACACTCCTGTCTAGAATACCCGTAACCAAAACTAGCCATATTCTTAAAATGCTCAACCAATTTTGCCTCTTCAAAATTAGTAAATAAAGGTGACTTCCCTGCAGAAATTGTATCAGGATGAACATTTCCTAGAATTCTGTCTCTCAGTGTAGTTTCTGGAACCCTGTATACAATAGAGGCCCTCCTGACTGAAGCACCACTCTCTAGAACACACTTGTATGCATTTGTGAGGGCTGTAGGGGAGTAGAGTCTGTTCTTCCTCCTCACAGGTTTTGGATGTGCCTGAAAGTAGAAAACAAAAAAACTAAACTCCATGGAAAAATCATGTAAGACATCAGTCAGACAACCACATAATAAAAATATGTTTGGCCTAACTGTTTTACTACAACTTCCTGTCAGCCATTACTATAAATGAATTGTAAACATTGCAGACGTACATATTTAGATTTCAACATTGGATTTTTGGGAGGAAAGTGGCATTTTTGATGGGGTATGTATGGGAATAGTAAAAATAGTAGTTTTTATCTACTAATACATAATATAAACAATATTTACCTGCTTTTGACGCATTTCTTGATCTTGTTTACATTGACAGCTTTTTACAACTCGTAGTAAAAATTTTCCCACGGTCGTCTGCGTGACGTCATCAAAAACCGCGTGTCACGTGATCAAAACAAAACGTCATCGGAATAAGGACTACCTCGGAATTAGGACCTTGAACGATACAGTAGGTACATTTTTCTTGAAACATCTTGCTTAAAAATTGGTGTTTCAGTTCAATGTACCTGTTGTTAAAATACAGCCAACAAAGCTCAGTGACTCACTGAGGATTTTTCCACTGCAGTCGAAGAAAATCAGGGCCGGACTCAGCTCTTGTCGAAAATAAGCATGCAGCTACCAGGCTACTAGCTCGAGATAGTACATGAAAGAAGAAAACTCTGCACACTGATGGCCAGAATCACAGCAATAGGTGAATTGGGATGCAAACATCTTGTTCAAACTTTGGTGTTTCATTTCAAAGTACCTCTTGTTTAAACAAAGCAGCATTGGAGGTCACAGGAGTGAATTGTCTTGGAATCTCAGAAGACACACCCAGGTATCCAAGTTGTAAATAAGAATGCTTTGTGGTGAGTGACTGTTTCAAAAAACTTTACAAAGGTTTTCTCGAATTTGACCCCTTGCCCCACCCCAGGGCGTAAACCCAGGGTTATGTTCTCTTTTAACATCAGAAGACCCTCCCAGTAGCCTGGCAGTAGGGCTGGCTAATCAAAGCTGAAAAGATAATCAATTATCATTCCTGTCATTGCGATCGATAATCAATTAGTAATCACTGAAGATTTAGTCATAATTTTACGGTCAGGTATAAAAGCCAGGGCCGGGCCGGGCCAAAAAATGCCGATCCGAAATTTTATATTTCGTCTATTGTTATAATTAAGATATATATCTAGGTCAATTGGGTATCAAATTATTATAAATAACATATTTGATAACTGCACGAAGGTTTATCTCTCTACATTGTTTAATTTTCTTGAAATAACCGTTTTCCGAAATCCAGGGCATAAAAGCCAGAGCCGGAAAGATGATAATCTTTCTGAAATCCTTGCAAATCTACAGTTTAAAGTACTTCTTTTTGTACTGAAAATATTTGAATTTGATTATTGTCATCACTTCTCCATTCAAAAATATAACAAACATATGAGACTACCTTAAATGATCAATTTTCTTACTTTTTAATTGTTTCTATTTTTAGTTTGACTTAATTAAAGAAAACGACAGAAAAGGACCGAAATGGAAGAAAATTTTGTTTACTGCTAGCTGGAATTAAAGAAAAGTAAAAAATAACATTTTTTCTTTATCATTTTCATACACACATACATGTTAGCAAATATAACAATCAATTTTTATATTTCTTTAATTCCAGCTAGCAGTAATACATGTAATACGTTTTTTTACCTTTTTGGTACATTTCGGTCATTTCCTTTAGTAAAGTTAATCTAAACATACGATAACATGCCCGTATGGCATAGTGCATTTTTTCACATCTCCAAAATGGCTACTTTTCTGATTAAAATATGCGATATTTTTCTTATAAATACTACAAACATAAATACTAGGCCTCATCGAGGCGGTTCTAACGAGTACCCACAACCTATGTCTTGGATTAAAAATAATGTTTACCCCCTTAAACCCCAGTTTTCTCTATAAAAAGTGGGGTTTAGGGGGGTGTTCATTTCACGGACTTGTTCACGTGATGAATAGAAACCATTAGAAAATAAGAAATAAGATAATTTAAGGTGATTTTGATATGTTTATTTTATTTTCTATGTACACATGATAAAAACTATCAAATTTATATATCATCAGGGCAAAAAAGAATTTCTTTAACCAATAAAATTGTAAGAAATTAAGAAATATTTCCATTTTTACCAGCCTTTGGATCCAGACGTTAACTGGAGCCCCCCTGTGCAGGGAGAACCATCCCCCGTGCAGGTTAAAGATCCCTAACATAATTACATCAACAAAAGCCTGTTTACTATGTAGGCAGCTCCATCCTGCGAAACCTGGAGTGTATATACATGTATATGTAATGTACACTAGGAGTGTTTTGTTTGTTTGATTTGAGGTGTAAAGTCCCCATCAACACCAACCCAAGACCGACGGATTTTGTCTGGTGAAAAGCTGGACCAGGTCAGGTCGCGTGAGATCAGTGGCTGGCTGGTCCGAATGGTCTACCCTGGTAGTTGAAAATCTGCCACCAAAGTCATAAAAATCCATGTTTTTAGCTCATTGATTACAAAATGGATTTCTGTTTTCAGTATGTTGCAGTAGCTTTACTAGGTAAATAATAATAGAAATATTTGTTTGATTTGAGGTTTAACATCCCCATCAACACCGTAAAGGTCATTTTGGAGACATTGCTTCCAATTTTGTAGGACTTTTATCCGACACTGAGTTGAAATGACATCTCAAGCCCTGCTGGCCAATGAAACCAATAGGGCTTTAATATAAGCATGGACGGTCCGACACTTGCATATTTTCAGTATTAAACTGTATCCCTCATTGTCAGTTTCACTATTATCATGCGTCAGCATTAAGTTGTGTAAAGCCTTGAAAACACGAGCTTGTACTTGCAGCTGTGCCAGTTTCGCAGAACTTTTCAATTTTTCTCAAAAAAGGCACAAATATTTTATATCTAAACTCACTGCATCTAACAACATTGCAGAATAACTAATCAACAACTTATTCAAGTCAAGCCCCATGTTCAAGTAGGTTAAAACTTTTTAGTGCCGTGTTGGGGGAAAAAATTGGTAGTTCCATTTCAAGTGGGGTATCCCTTTTCAAAGAATTCTTTGTCCTGTTTGTTAAAAATTCAGAGACCAATTTTCATTGCACATAGTTTGCAATGTTTGTGGCGGTGGCTTTGACAAAGTCACATATAAGAACTAAGAACAAAACTCAATGTACGCAATCTTACTGGACTGCATCGTAGATCTATTTTTGACCCGTATATAGAATTTCCTGTGCCTGCACAGGTTAGAGATGCTGTAATTACAGAATTACTGTGTAGGCTTTTGAGTGTATGTAATAATGTACACCTAATGTGACATACTTGTAACTTGTGTTTTAGAAGAATCATGATTCCTGAAGGATGGTCTTCTAGAACCATTTTCCATTCCCATTGAGAGTTTTGTTTGTTTGATTTGATGTTTAACATCCCCATCAACACTGTATAGGTCATTTAGATGATGCTACTTCCAATTTTGTGCTACTTTTACCCGACATTGAGATGAAATGACATCTAAAATCTTGTATCCCATAAACCAACATGGTTTATAAGCATGGACGGCCCGACTTTCACCGCTTTCCCTAGGCAGGCATAGATCCTCTAAGCCTTTAACCAGGTAGTACTCCTGTGCTGTCGGTTTCAGCTCTGCGTGGAAGCATCATGCAGCCAATCTATTTTTTAAAGCCCCACTGGAGTGGGGTGGTGCATGGGGTGCACCTTGGGGAGATGGATAGATTTTGTTTGTTTGGTTTGAGGTTTAAAGTCCCCGTCAACACTGTAAAGGTCATTTTGGTGACTCTGCTTCCAATTTTGTGGGACTTTTACCCAACATAGAAATAAAATGACATATCAAACCCTGCCGCGCAATGAAACAAATAGGGTTTATAAGCATGGACGGTCTGACTCGCACTGCTTTGCCTGGGCAGGCTTAGATCCTCAAAGCAGTTTACCAGTACTTGTGTGCGGGTCGGTTTCAGCTTTGCGTGTAAGCATCATGCAGCCCATCTATTCCTTCAAGTCCCAATGGTGGTGGGGGGGGGGGGGGGGGAAGATTCACCTTATTTGCATTATCTGCTGGTTCCTAGTCTGAAGGTCATCAAAGTTGGAAAAACAGGTAACCAGAACACCCTGACCTTCAAGGTCAGTGGGGAGGGTCTGGTTACCTGTTTTTCCAATATTGACAAAGTGGCAGCAAATAGTGCAAATATGGTGAATAGATAGAATTCTGACATTTCTATCTCTTGAACAGAAACCTACCCTAAAGTATGGATGCAACTGCAGTTTTCAAAAATAACACTGGTTCTACTAAATACCGATACCATTCTCTGGAAGGAGTGGTTTTTTATACCCGCTTTTTCGAGGAAAAATCGGGTATATTGTTTTCGTACCACAGTTGAGTCCGGCGTCCGTCGGTCTGTCCGTCACGTTTCTTGTAAATGGATCTCCTCTGCAACTACTGAAGTTACACTTTTGAAACTTTGCATGTGGATAGACCCTACGTGGAATGTAGATGGCAGTGGGCATCTTTTTGGTGACCTTGACCTCAACATGACCCCAAGGTCAAAGGTAAAAAAATATGGCAAATCATAATTTGTCATATCTCCTTAACTATTGGAGATATACTTCTGAAACTTTGCTTATTGGATGGTCTTTGGAATATAGAATATGTCGGGCTACTTTTGGTGTGACCTTGACCTCAAGGTCAAAGGTCAAAATGTATGATTTAGCCGTATCTTCTAAACTATTAGAGGTACACTTCTGAAACTTTGGTTATTGGATGGTCCTTGGAATATAGAATAAATCTGGATACTTTTTGTGTGACCTTGACCTCAACATGACCCCAAGGTCAAAGGTAAAAAAATATGATTTGCCATATCTCCTAAACTATTGGAGTTACACTTCTGAAACTTTGCCTATTGGATGGTCCTTGGAATAGAGAATATGTCGGGCTTCTTTTGGTGTGACCTTGACCCCAAGGTCAAAGATCAAAAAGTATGATTTTGCCACATCTTCTAAACTATTAGAGTTACACTTCTGAAACTTTAGTCATTGGATGGCCCTTGGAAGATAGAATAAATTTGGACACTTTTGGTGTGACCTTCACCTCAACATGACCCCAAGGTCAAAAATTATGATTTGCCATATCTCCTAAACTATTGGAGTTACACTTCTGAAACTTTGCTTATCGGATGGTCCTTGGAATATAGAATATTTTCGGCTACTTTTGGTGTGACCTCGACCCAAGGTCAAAGGTAAAAAAAAGTATGACTTTGCTGTATCTTCCTAACTATTAGAGTTACACTTCTGAAACTTGGTTATTTGATGGCTGTTGGAATATAGAATAAATTGGGATACTTTGGGTGGACCTCAACATAACCCCAAGGTTAAAGGTCAAAAAGTATGACTTTGCCATATCTTCTAAACTATAAGAGTTACACTTCTGAATTTATGCTTATCAGTTAGAATGTTCTTTACAACTTTTTTTTAACTTACATATAGTTTTGGCTTGCTAATACATAGTCATTTGTGTTACTCATAGAAAACGCGGGTATTTGCGATGGTATACCATCGACTGCTGATCTTGTTTTTTTTTCGGTCAACTATCTACTGCACAGTTCAAGTTTAACTTTGTTGCTGTCGACCACCTTTGAGACTGTTCAACTTTAGAACAGACCAAAAGGAGGTCTTAATATAGGAATTTTGCGGTACTTCTGCAAATGTCTATTTAGAAAACCTTTTCATTTCAAAAAGACCCACCTAATACTGAATGCACAAAATGGGAGGTTTGTAAGCATCAAAACGGTTGGTTGCAGTTAGGTCGCGCCTATTTCATATTACTCATGCCATATATGAAATTTCAAGATCCTAGCTCAAGCCATTCTGTAGTTTACCTACGTACTTAACCCCGCCCATAGGAGCTTGAAGAAATATATGGGCTGCATGATGCTTCCATGCAGAGCTGAATCCGGCCCGCACACTAGTACTGGTAAACCGCTTAGAGGATCTAAGCCTGCCCAGGAACCGCGGTGCGAGGCGGACCGTCCATGCTAATAAACCCTATTGGTTTCATTGGGCGACAGGGCTTGAGATGTCATTCCATCTCAATGTCGGGTAAAAGTCCCACAAAATTGGAAGCAACGTCTCCAAAATGACCTTTACAGTGTTGACGGGAACGTTAAACCTCAAATCAAACAAAACCTACGTACTTAAAGCGTAACGGACGGACGGACGGACTGACGGACGAACAGGGCAGAAGCAATATGCCCCTCCAACTTCTTCGAAGTTGGGGGCATAATAAATCAGAAGCTGAACAACAGTGCAAGGCATCAATTCGGTCGTGCCAAGCAAAAAGGGGATGTCCGAGCATGTGGGCTAACCGAAGTCTCAAATCAAGTTGTACACAAAGTTGGTCAGAACACAACTTTCCCTAACCACAAAATAGTTTTGTATTAATGGTCATCCATACTGCGCACAGCGAAGACTCTGATCGGACTGGGCAGATGCGCAGATGCGCAGGCTGATCTGAGTCTTCGCTGGGCACATATGATCGAAAATCCATTTTTCTTGGCGTGACCCATTTCATCTATTCACTGGCTGATCTGTCTAATTTGATGGCTGACAGGTTTTCCAAACTTGTGAATCTAATTTCAGCGCTGCAACTTGTGACAGTGTGTTCTTCTTGATAAATACCAGTCAATTATCCACTGTGGCACTTTACCATTTAGTGATGATAAAACCTTAAAAGAGAAATTATTTAACGATGTTGGAATAGAGAAACATTATTAAGGGAGCATATGTTTATTCTCACTGCACTGGTAGGCCTGTGAACGGTTCCGCTCTTTACCAATATCCTAGCATTGGTTTATAAAGCTTTGAACTTTTTCAGGCCTACGTCTCTTAAATGGACAGATATTTACAGCTAGGTCTGCATTACGCCAGTGAATTTGACACATTTTACGTCAACTATCTACTGCTGAGAATGAAATTATTAAATATTTAAGAAATAATCTCCACGTACCGTGTGTTATCGTGATTAACACACGGTGTTGGAGGGCAGATTGCGAAATATTAATTCACGACGGCGAAGCCGGAGTGAATTAATATTCGCATCTGCCCGACAACACCGTGTGTTAATCACGATAACACACCGGGTGCGTGGAAATTATTTCGATTCTAACATGATGCTAAACTGAAATACAGTAGTAACAAAGCGTTATCTTGGGGACTATTTCTCAGCGGACGTCGACAGAAGAAAATGTTTACATGCAACGTCACGACGACGCCAAAATGCACGCACCACGTTGACGACGTGAATTATCGCATATTTGCAAACGCTGACGTTTCCACTGGGTTCAATGGGAAAAACGTTAACGTCATGTTAGAATTAAGAAATAATCTCCACGTACCGTGTGTTATCGTGATTAACACACGGTGTTGGAGGGCAGATTGCGAAATATTAATTCACGACGGCGAAGCCGGAGTGAATTAATATTCGCATCTGCCCGACAACACCGTGTGTTAATCACGATAACACACCGGGTGCGTGGAAATTATTTCGATTCTAACATGATGCTAAACTGAAATACAGTAGTAACACAGCGTTATTTTGGGGACTATTTTGCAGCGGATGTCGTCAGAAGGAAATGTTTACATGCAACGTCACGATGACGCCAAATTGCACGCACCACGTTGACGACGTGAATTATCGCATATTTGCAAACGCTGACGTTTCCACTGGGTTCAATGGGAAAAACGTTAACGTCATGTTAGAATATTATTTAATAGTGACGTTATGGTTGTGGCTCCTGTGACTTTTGCGCCCGGCAGGTGGGACGCCGCGTTCTGCGGAATTCTTGTTTTCAAGATTCCAGTTAACCCTTTTCCATTCAGATACGTCACTGATGAGGCCTAATTGGTCGAAACTAGCTAGTCTGGCCTAGAAAACATGTACACTGCATATGTTCCAGATCTCTGTGGTGTATTCCTTGCTTCCAAGGGATCATATCCTTTCTAGAACATATTTGTTACAGCTAGGTCTGCAAGCTGTAACAAATATCATTTACAGTGTAGATTCTGGTGCCATCACTCGCTTCAACTATATGCCGGAACTTATCGGTGGTGGGCAAAAAAAAAACGTATATCGCCGTTGATCGCCATTGTAAAGACGATGTAATTTGTCTTTAAATTGGACATTGTACGAAAAAAACTGACCTTTAAACTATTGTAATAGACAACTTTTATATTTGACATATCTAAGCATGTAAATGATGATTTCTGAAAAATCTGAGGCTGTTCTGATGATTTTTGAAATATTTTTACAGGCTGTACAATTTTGATTGTTTTGTGTAATAGAAATGCATAAAACGAATGACAAGATGCATAAAATGCTAATATATATAACACTAAAATACATTTAACTACACATTTTTATAGCGCGATTCGATGTGTTTTCTTTGATTGTCAATTAAAAAAAAAGCCCGTAAAGGAACCACTATTTGCAGTGTGTCTATATGGAACCAGGCACTTTGTTGCCGGCCACGAAGGACGATAATCCATAATCGAAGTTAAGGCAATGATCAGGAACCGAATTATCCCATAGTTTCCAGCACTGACACCAAAGGGAAAGAAATAGAAACATGAAATAACTAGACCCTAACGGAAACATCAATAGCGGAAAGCCAAAAGGACAGTTACTTTCCCAAAAAATAGCCAACTGGCTATCAAAAACAAAATAATATAAGCGAAACACACACTCAAAGACAGACCATAATAAAAATTAACCGCGACTGGAGAACCGCCTTGGAACGGCCAGTGAAACGAATTCCTCTGTGTGTGTTGGGGCGGGGGGGGGGGGGGAGGTCTTTAATCGATTTTACGCAGCTGAGAACCTCGCCCTTACTTAGGTCGCGATTTAGACAATTAGTGTGTTCAGTCCGCATGAATATGTCTGATTTAGCAGGGAACTGATTTCGCAGGGAAAGAAAATGAAGTGGAAACAAAGTCACGCGTCAAAACACTGGTTTATCTTTTGGAACAAAGAGTGAAAATTCAATGTATAAGAAATGACTTTTAACTTAAGGATTATATAGCTGGTAATGTCGTAGAATTAACAATTTGGTGCAGAACTAACGATCTTCTGGTGTATTATTCTATTGTAAATGATACTAGATGTACATTATTATGCATCATTAAGCAAAATGCCACATTGCCTTCATTAGAGTGAGTCCATTTCAGAGACAATACAAGTTTACCACTTCACGCACTTGTGGTATCCTTATAGTATGTAGAAAAACGCCGATGTACTTACAACGGTATAATCTATAAGAACATTTGTGCCACTTATCAGGTATCTAGACTTCGGCCAAGAACTCTTAAGCGCATGTTCTGTTGCCTTGACAACAGGACCTGTATCACCACATGATGTCAAGCCACCAGTTGGTTGCTCAATCCAAGACTGCAGGTACTCATTACCATAGGTATGTTTCATTTCATCTGATGCTTCGTCCCACATCTCATCAATATTCTTCAATAACCGCTCCCTCTGAAAAAATGAAGCCGAACTTTAATGGCTGCAACACATTTCTACAGTGAAACTTCGATGGATCGAACACCGATTGCTCGTTTACCAGGGCTGATTCGAACACTCGTTCTGGTGGACCCAAGAATTTTTTCCGTAGGGTCTGATAAGACATAGGTATAATTTAGGAAGAAGTTTTATTATGAAAAGGTTTGTTGTGTGTACTCATTAGAATCGTCTCAACGAGGCTATTCTAATGAGTACACACAGCATACCTTTATTTCTTAAAAGCATTATGCCTCCTGATTTGGCTCTGTGGATAACCCTCAGTGGCTCGAACTAATCCTGGCTCGAACTTTTTTTCATGGTCCCAAAGGTGTTCGAGTAATCGAAGTTTCACTTTTCTTCAAACACTGAGTCGGTCACATTTGGCCATCTCCTCAGTTAGGTGGGTGGCTGAATTCAGAATTATGTTTTTTGAAAAAAAAAGGTACTGGATGAGTCCTTAAAACTATTTACAATCTGATTGGCAGAGGTATACTAAAATGCATATCTCTGAGTCCCAAACGATATGAACTCCTCTTACCGCAGATGAGGGAAGTCTTATCCACTGAAGAATCGTTCTGAGAAAGAAAGAATGCTTCAAAGTATCACTATAGGCCTGGTACCTACGGTACTGCACGTTGTATACTTTTGATGGCCTTGTTTAGGTTTAAACCGTCACAGGGGTCAAGTATTTATCTTTATTAAGAGACTTTATACCAGAGTGTATCTCCCCGCATGTAGGGACTTGAAGAAATATATGGGCTGCATGATGCTTCAACGCAGAGCTGAATCCGGCCCGCACACTAGTACTGGTAAACCGCTTAGAGGATCTAAGCCTGTCCAGGAACCGCGGTGCTAGGCGGACCGTCCATGCTAATAAACTCTATTGGTTTCATTGGGCGACAGGGCTTGAGATGTCATTTCATCTCAATGTCGGGTAAAAGTCCCACAAAACTGGAAGCAACGTCTCCAAAATGGCCTTTACAGTGTTGACGGGGACGTTAAACCTCAAATCAAACAAACAAACAAAAAACCAGAGTGTATCTAAAGGGGACTGCTCACGACGGCCATTACAAATCGCTAAGTATATCACCGATGCTACTTTTATTTCGCCATCGCCGACAGATCCATCGAGCTGCTGTCCTCTGTACCTTCTCGACCTGTTGAATCTGAGTTTTAACATGGGGATGCCAAACGGGTGATGCATATATACTCAAGTTGACGGCTAACTAATATTTTGGAAGCATCAGAAGTCCTAGTTCCTTTTATAATTATCTTGATCCAAAGCGATTGCGGTACGATTGAACTTGCTTGTAGTGAATAATCAAACTTAATGTGTTTGTCAGGAAGGTGTCGTGACACCCTCATTAAATGACAATTGGCCACATAGAACTCCAACTGCCAATCGGCCACCCACTGTGCTAGTTGGGACGAGTAACACTCTAATTGAGTTCTAGCATAGTCCAAAGTCTGAGTGATTATTGGTGATGGCAAAGTTCTTATTGATCTTCTATAAAAATAAAGGTATGATGTATGTACTCACTAGAATCACACAACAACAATGTCACAAGACCATGATGGGGTCATCTTGGGAGTATCATTTTTAGATATTCTATGGAATAACATATGGTGTTTGCAGCATCGAGGCACAACATATATTTTAAGAATACAAACAACATACATTTTCAACATATTTTGGTAAAATCTCCCTAAATTATTCATCACTTGTTGCATCTGGATCTGCGGGAAAAATTCCCAATGGACATAATAACATGTTCGAACAAGTCATGGTAAACGAGCAATCGGTGTTGGAGTCATCAAATCAACTGTTTATTACTGCACAAAAAACGCCGCGGAATGTAGTTTATTTAACGTCCATTGAAGTAAAAACATCATCGGGTCACGAGCTGTTGCTCAAAGTACGTGACCCGATACTTTGCTAGGGGTGTTCACTTAAGAGATAGGGAGAAAAGAGATAAAAAAAGTGAAGGACGTGTGGGTGGGGGGGGGGGGGTCGAAAGTGCACAGAGGTATGGACAACACTGCGTCCCAATAGTTTAAAACTTAAGAGGAATGGGAACAGCTGGCATTTTTCAAAGGGAGACAACTTTCGGGACTTTCTGTTCGCTTTTTCTGTAAGTCATGTCCCACCGAAAAGGGGGTCTACTCTTAAAGGAAAGAATTTGCTCCTCAGGAGCAAATTCTTTCCTTTAAGTGTTGACCCTTATTGACGCCGGAGACATAAATATTTTTGCAGGAGTTGCCTCCCCTGAAGGTGTATACATCCATTCACCTTAACTGCACTAAGAATATAAATATTTGCCAAAGATTACACACCTTGAACAGAGATTAATAATACTTCTTCCATTGGCGATTACTGTTATATCATTATCGTGCAGTTTTGTACAGATCCTTTGAAGGACAAAGTACCAAGTCCATGTACTTAATCAAATATAGGCCATACTACCTAACGCATTCAACTCAGGTCAGATTTAGTTTACCCATCTATCAAATTCTACTTATTTCTGTTAAAACACCATTGGATTTGTCGATTTCAACAGTGTCAAAGATCTTATCGACACGATCAATCGTCGTCGCACTGAACAATCTTTGTCGGGCTGATGAGCAGTCTCTAATTCGACAAATTGCTCGTCGTCAGGTATTTAATGGAATTCGACTAAGTTGAATTCGACAGTTTGATATGAGAATACAGTATTACATCTTAGCTGATTTCGACAGGTTGAATTCGACAAAAATAGACCGTTTGGATGCAGCCTTATTGAAAAATACACCCGTTTCAAAATATATTCACATATATATATTCCTTGCATACCACAAAATGGGACCTTGATCAGGATATACACTGTTTGCTTAAAGAACAAGAAGTTTTGTTAAACTAATTAAATTGAGCTAATTAGACGCACATTAGCCTGGAAATGAACTGTCTCGCGTTTATGTGTTATATATGGGTAAGTACTGCACCTGTTTACCACTGTGAATAGATGTAGCATGAGCAAAGCGTCCTGGCTCTACCAATGATACCTTCACTCCAAACTTCTTCATTTCTAGTCTAAGCGAGTCAGTGAGGGTCTCTAGTCCGTGTTTACTTGCACAGTAAGCTCCTCTGCATGGATGGGAGAACCGGCCTTGAACACTCGACATTACGACTATTCGACCTAAGATAAAAAAAATAAACACTAAAAAGCAGCATTCAACAAAAGTAATTGCAGGTCATTTGATAATTTAGGAGAAAACTACGTCGGATATTAAGTGAACCTATTTGCTGGAGAATACCCTGAACAGAACGATTGATTGGTTGTTTGGGGTTTAACGACACGCCAACCCTTGTGGGTCATGTTGCATCGTATACCAGAGAAAGGGAAAAAACTGATAGAAGAGATAATAGTGGAGGAAAGTGAGGGACAGAAGAGAAGGGGAAGATGAATGGAAGTCTAGGAACAGTAGAAAGAACAACAGTCCCTATCTACTCTTACCTGCTGCAAGGACAGAAGACCTTGTCAAACTGTAAGCCAGTATATAACAGTTGGCTGCCCCAGTGGCGCAATATAACACCACATTTGCCTCACACAACGACCCCCTATCCTAAGCAGAATCTGAATCAGAATTGTTTCTGGTGACACAGTCACCAGCAGCAACCTTATCATATTAATTATAATGATAATACGTGTATATTATATACAGCACTCTTTCAAGTCGATGTCATGAAGTTAAGCATCCGACATTGCAGTTAATATCTGGGTGGTTGGATTATAACGTGAAAATAATAATATATGACGGTAGCGATGGTATGGAGTCGACATCGTCATCATCGCCATATGCATGAACACATGGAACAGCCCTGCAGCGACACAATGTTTATTCATCTTTAACCCATTTAGTACCAGCAACCCTAAAACGGGTACATATATTTGGCAAACAGTGCAGGCCCAGATCAGACGCGGCGTCTGATCAGGGCCTACACTGTTTGCAAAAAGTTCAGTCATATTCCTAATCAATTTCAAAGATAACACAACCTGCCACCCCTTAATTTTGAAATGAACACATGCTATATATAAGGAGGAAGATCCCATTTGGTACAAAAAGAGTTAATTAGCGTTAAAACAACGCCCTACATCAACGTTGAATGCCAGCTGGGAGAGTCCTAGGAGACATCACATATGCTCTGTCATTTAGCCCAGATGTTCGAAGCATCGTTAGCTTAACGAACTCATTTGGAATCAAAATGATAACCGTTCTAGCGAGTTCTATATTCAATACTGGTATTTTTGCTGAAAAAGTGTGAGTAGCTTTTACATTCGCATAAGCTGCTCACATTTTTTTTCAACAAAACTATCAAAGTATTTGCCATATTAAAATACGATACGTCAACTACAGACATCGGTAGTTTTGATCTTTTTATCCCTGCCCTGCGGTCTTGTCTACTAGTCGAGCTCGATGCTCGATACGAGGTCATAATTCAAAACGCTGACAGCACTAGTCGATTGTCTCTGCCGCGCGTAGTGAATGCTGGGAAAATGACCCTGAACGGGGACTTAAGGGGAATGGGAACACCTGGCAGATTTTTCCGCCAGTTTTCAAAGGGAGATAACTTTCGGGACTTCCTGTTTGCTTTTCTTTTAGCCCTGTCCCTCTGAAAAAAGGGTCAACTCTTAAAGGAAAGAATTTGCTCCTGAGGAGCAAATTCTTTCCTTTAAGAGTTAACCCCTATTGAAATGGTAGACAAAAAATACTTTTGCAGGAGTTGCCTCCTCTGAAGGTGTTCCCATTTCCCTTAAGACTGTTTCAAGTAACCCTTAATTCCTGTGTTTTATGCAAACAGTGTACAGTCTGATTATACGCAGCGTTCAATGTTTACAATGTATGCCAATGTCCCAGTGCACGAGTCCAGTGCAGTTTTACAGATAACCAAGCGATAGAAGAATATAAGAATCGTATATGGGTGTAAGGGGTGGGTGGAAAAATCCGTCCCGAGGGTCACTGTCCGGCATCACGAGGCTTGCCTCGTGATGCCAGACAGTGATCCCTTGTGACGGATTTTTCTATCCACCCCTCACACCCATGTAGGATTCTTTTTCTTGCATAACTTCCATTTCTGAGCGTGCCTGATTTTTTTTATGCTGCAGTCACTTACTTCGCTTACCGACGTCCGCTATATTGTGATGACACTACAGGAATGTTTAGTGAAGCGCTGTGGCGTCAACCTTAACGACGGCGCATATGAAGTGCATTTATCAAACACGCGAGAATATTCGTTTTTGGGTAAGGACACCAGGTTTAGAACAAAATTTCTATCCGAAGCTAAAACTATGGATTTCCTTATCTGGTGTGCAAGAAAGGCGCTGCTGTTACTGGCCATTACATGATCAGACACAATAGCCACGTGGAGAATAGCAGATGGGAAGCATATGTTGCTCGTGACTTTGGTCCGATTGACAAACCCCTCCCGAAAAAAAGGCAGAAACGAAAGAGCAATGTGTAGACCTATATACCACTTCTAAGGCCTAGCTGCAGATCTGGACATTATTGTGGAGCGGACTGAAAACAACCCCCAAAAAGGCAAATGTATTAAGATTCACCCGTATTAAGCAGCACCTGTCCTAACCTAGCACAATTTGGCTATCCCTTTGGTGTTTGCTTATTACCTTTTGGCCAATATATATGACGTTTAGCTCGAGAATGCTCAAACTTGCATTTGTCAATACCTTTCTGCTCCAGAGTTGTCTTCCAATATGTGCCTAGAAAGATTTTGGTAGAAAATGGACATTGCGCATGCGCAGAAGGTTCTTTTTTGTCTTAGATGGAAGACAATATTCTCTGAACATCGGATAACACTTTACTTTTACAATATCTCATGATCTCGCATTATAAGCGAGGTTTTAATTTGTGAAATTCTCAAATTATCTCCCTTGCAATTAAAAATATAGCAATTTTCGAACTGCTGTAATTTTTATTCCTGTCAATAAATTTTTGCCATTTTTTCAAAAAACGCTTTGTGCCCACCATTGCTGTTCATCATGATGGAAAAAAATACATAAAATTCATGGAGCATGTAGCACTATCGATTGCGATTTTCTATGGAGTTCCCATTGAAAGCAGCATTTGCACACAACTTCTAAGAATTGGAGGTCAATATGTGAAAGCCTGTTTCTCGTAGCTGATGCAACTAAAGTTCCAAATCTTTTGTGAATAGACGCAAATGGTATCTAAAGAAATGTCACATGTATCAAATTTTAGAAATGTAGGGTACAGGGAAATTTTGTGAAGTTAAATCATTGCATGTTTTAATGATTTTTCTCTGCGAAAATGACACAGTGACCCCTTGGGTGTTTAAAGCAATAGTCTACGATGATGTGTTTACGAAAACAAAAACGAATGGTGCTTTTGCACGAAAAAATGAGTCTTCTTATCAAAACATAACAAACTTTGTGTAGTTTTTATCTGTAGTAGCTATAGAAACAGAAGCAATTTTAGGTATAGGAACTTTTTTGACTGAGTATATATATATGCGATATTTGACCTTATGTTCATAAAGGTACGTGTTTCTGCTTGTGTTGCGCCCCTTTCAAGATTATTTTCAAGATTATTTCACTTATTTCGAGATGAACATTACTCAGAGATGGGCGATAACCGCAGTCCTCGAAAAAAAAAACACCTAGGCTTCCTTTGCAGAAATTGACGTCTCGCATGTGAGCCGAGAGAGGCTCGGACCACAGCGGTTATAAGCATAATGGTGTGGTTATATTTAAAAATAAAAGCAACGATAAAATCAATGTTTATTACCTTTTGATTTTCTAATGAGTGGCAAGAATGTCTTCAGTACTCGAAAAGCTCCAAACAGGTTGATGTTCATCACGGTTTGAAAGTGAGTGAGCGTCACTAGTTCTACTTCTCCATGCATATTTATACCAGCATTGCTGACCAGGCCCCAAAGCCCTGTAGATGGTGGAAGGACCAAATAGTATACTTGTGTCATGTCCCAGCAGGCACATGACGCGATTGTGACGTCACATCGACGTCAGCGCGACGTCATGACGTTCCTGCAACGTCCCATCAACGTCGGTGCAACGTCGTGACGTTGCACCGACGTTGATTTGACGTTGCCCTAGCGACACGTGCCTGCTGGGGTATGTTTGTTTGTTTTGAGGTTTAACGTCCCCGTCAACACTATTTAGGCCATTTTGATGTCATTTATGCAGTCGAACTTCAATGTCTCGAACACTCATGGAACCATGGAAATTGATTATAGACAACGGTAGTTCGAATCACTGAGGGTTTGGTCTTAATAGCGCAAGGCCAGCAGGCATAATGGGGATATTCTATTTTCTATAAAACAAATGTAAAGGTATGTTGCCTGTATTCATTAGATGGTGAAATTGTTTGATATGTTTCGTAGCTCAAGTCCAAACATAGATTGTTGGTGCTCATTAGAACCGACTCATGGAGGCGGTTCTAACTAGTACCCATAACCTATGTTTTCGAGCTAAAATATCCCTGTAAACCCCAGTATTCTCAATATAAAGTTGGGTTTTACAAGGATGTACATTACACGGACTTGATAATCTGGTGGGGACCATATCAGCATTTTTGTTTTCCGCTCTATGGCTGAAGAAGAATGGGCTGGGTCCCGAAGAATGGCTTCTGCGACATGCAAAACCGCTGATAACGTTAAACTGAAATGCTTGGGCAAAACAAAACCAGCAGTTAGACTCTGGTGAGCCCGACCATATTGCTAGATTTATCTAAATAACGTGGGTTTATATGGGTGTCCATTACTCAGACTATCGACTGAATAAATAAATAAAATATTGTTCAAGTATCCTTTACACTGCTGTGCTTAGCGAAGATCATGCTAACAAGCCCGAATTTTCACATTTCCGTTGCAATATCCTCCGTACGCTTACGTCATAACGTATGACAGAAAGCTTCAACATTTACATTCTCAGTGCGTTTACAGCAAACCCATATTGTCAACGCAATGTTCGATTCGCGCAACGTCACATGGTCATTAAGTGACAAAAAATAAACCATGGTTTTCTCCTATATAATTGGACGATGGCGAAGTTATGACGTCAACGAAGCTCTTCCGCTGTTGCTAGGAAAAAGTTACTGTGTGCATTTTTTTTTGTTTTTTGTTTTTTTTTTTTGTTTTGTTTTGTTTCAATGTTAGTCCTCAAACCACACACTGGATGAAAAAAACCGTAAATATAAGTAATGGAAGGTAATTTATTTCGGTTTATTGACGTATGAACAACATCGGGTCACGATCTACAAAGGTAGATTACTGAAGGTAGGAATTGTGGTCCGTAACAAAAAAAGTTGGCATACCAGGGTTTACGATAACTGCTCGTAAACATAATCACCATTTCTGGCCGAAATAAGAATATCACAATAATGCATTTTTCATCAGAAAAGGGTCATTTTAGTGACATGAAGGATGTTATTATCTTACATGGGTATGTTACATTAACCTTTGCCACCCTCTGGACTAATTCAGCAGACGACAAATTTTCGTAGTTTCTTTATTTTTCCCGGAAAACAGGATTTGACATCTCATGCAAATTTTCTCCTTGGGAGACAATTTGCATGAGATGTCAAATCCTGGTCGTAGACAATTTGCATGAGATGTCAAATCCTGATAGGAGACAATTTGCATGAAATGTCGAATCCTATTTTTAGGGTTAAAAAAATGAGAAAATATTTCAAAATATCATCTGCTGAAAAGAAAGTGCCATCACGGAAATTCGCCTATACAATAATACCCCCCCCCCTTGAACCCCACTTTTATGTACTCAGAAGTAAAACTGGGGCTTACAGAGGTAAACCTTACTTTTCTTATTTCTGCTCTAAAATATAGATTGTGGGTACTCGTTAGAACCGCCTCGATGAGGCGGTTCTAACGAGTACCCACAATCTATATTTTGAGCTGAAATTAGAAAAATATCACACTTTTTTTTATCTTTTTTCGTTTGTTCGGCGGTAAACTTTACAATGTATTTGTATAGGCGTGTTTTCGTAATGTAATGAGCAGTTATGGCCTCTCCCTACCTTTCTCTGGCAAACTCCCCTTTACAAGTTCCAAAGCTTTACTGACGCTTTCATCGCTGGTTACATCTAAGGGAATCACGTGCAGACTTGGAGAACTTTCTTTCAGCTTTGTGGCACCGTACCCATTTTCATCCAAACATCCAGCAAATACAGTGAATCCCACAGACTCAAGCCTCCGAGCTATGTCATAGCCGAACCCTCATAAAAATAAATAGTGAGTATCAATGGCTCGAACACTGAAGAGTCGTTAACAATGAATGATTCGAACTCTTTACGTAAACAAGTCTGCGTATTGAACATTTTCTATAACATCATGTTAACCCTTCTCTTGCTGAATATTCAGTTAAGCCACACCCATTTCTGACTTTGAACCAATCAGATTACTTGATGTAATTTATTCCTACAAATTCATAAATTAAATGTCAAACAGTGTAGATCCTGATCAGATGGCTTCAGAAGCCATCTGATCTGGATCGACACTGTTTGCAAAGAAAAGGGTTGTCGTGAACAGCAGGATAAGAGTTAACAAGACCGTGATGAATACAACTCTAAACCCCACTTTATGTAGAGAAAACTGGGGTTTACAGGTGTATATACATTATTTTTTCTTATTTCTGCTCCATGCTCCAAGATATAGGCTGTGGGTATTCGTTAGAACCGCCTCAATGAGGCGGTTCTAACGAGGACCCACAACCTATATTCGGAGTATTATTTAAAAAAAAATACCACAAATTTTCCGGCATTGGAAATGTAGACATTTTGGAGAAATGAAAGAATGCTCTATCTCACACGGGTGTGTTATCGTAATGAACCCCAATTTTATATAAGGAAAACTGGGTTTAGAGGGTTAACGTTATGCTTTTATGTTTTCTGTTCCATGACATAGGATGTGGGTACTCGTAAGAACCGCTCCGCTGAGGCGATTATAACGAACATCCGAAACCTATGTTTGCAGTATAGATAAGAAAAATATCAGAAATTTTATCAGAAAATTATCATTATCAGTTTGGCGATATGGAAGCATGCACTTGTCATCGTAATGCTAGGGAATTCTTCCCGAAGCCCACATAATTATCCCCGCGCTATATCCCCGCACTTTTCGAAGATAAAGCGGGGATCATGTATTTACTCCAGTCCGTCCGTACGTCCGTCTGTAATGTCCCACCATTGCTTCTAGACCATTAAATCTAGAATTTCGAAACTTTCACAGGAAAAAGTGGTGAGAAACTTTTGCCCGGGGGGGGGGGCATGTCTGGAGGTCCCCAGAGGTCCAAAACTAGGATTTGGGGTCATTTTTTTTCGATTGTCACACAACTCCTCCGAAACTTTTTGAGCTACCATCTTGAAACTGTCACAGTTATTAGCCCTATGGATGAGGTCTGGAAGAACGTATTCGGAATTCTGATGTTGACCCCCCTCCCCCGCCACACTGGGGCGAGGCCAGAGGTGTAAGCAACAGGGGTCAAACATTGTCGTGATTCATATCAAATCGAAGGTAATGAAGAGTGGAAGAGTGGAGTACAGTGTTGCAAGAATTTTGCCCTGGGGAATTCTAGGGGTTACTTTTTGGCATTATGATAACACACCCGTGTGATATAGGGCATTTTACATATCTCCAAAATGCCTACATTTCTGATGAAAATCCGCAATATTTTTCTTATAAATGCTCAAAATATATGTTGTGGGTGCTCGTTAGAACCGCCTCATTGAGGCGGTTCTAACGAGTACCCACAACCTATGTATTGGAGCAGAAATAAGAAAAATAATGAAGACCCCCGTAAACCCCAGTTTTCTCTATATAAAGTGGGGTTTAGAGGGGTCTTCATTTCACGGACTTGTTCACGTGATGGTCTCTGTTTTACTTATCACACAACAACTCCTCCTAGGGTTTTTGAACTAGAATCTTGAAACTGTCACAGATATTGGCCCAATGGAAGAGGACTGGAGGAACATTCAGAATGTTGATCTGACTTCCCCCTAAAGCAGAGGCCTGATCCCAGCCAAAGGGGTCAAAAATCTATTTTGTAGAAACATAATCATACTGCATATCAAATCAAAGGTAATGAAGAGTAGACGACAGTGTTGCAAACTTATTGCCCAGGAGGCATGTCTTGGGGTCACCAGAGGTCAAAAAGAAGTTTTTTGGGTCCTTTTAATGTGACATGATTTCCCAGCGCGGGGATATGCGATGGTCATCGACTTGCTGTAGTTTATCTCATAGTCACATCTCCAAATTGGCTACGTTTCTGGTGTAAAACTGTGTTATCTTTCTTATTTAAACTGGAAACATAAGTTAGAACCGCCTTCACTTTTTGCCTGTATGCAGATATATTTGTAGAAAGTTTGCAAGAAGATTCAACAGACAAATTTTCAGATGTACTTTTTCTTGGCGTCATAAGGGTTAGTCCTAGCAAAAATAATGAGCTGTTTTTGTCCAATATGCCAAAGGTTTCCTCAGTCTACAAAGAACAGTCAAAGATAGGTTAAAAACATGGAGTTATCAGAGGTCCCCCCCACGACCATGTAGGTTAATCATTTCACCCCTGAGTTTCTGAGGTGGGCACTTAAAATCCATCTTCGTTTTGGAATGAGTATATGTTTCACATGAGTCACAAAACCACAATGGGAAACAGTAAAAGAACCTGGTGTGATGGCTCGCCATGGGTCTACACACTTTGCAGTAGTATCTGTACTGGGTTACATGGTTGAAAGGATGATCCCTCGTCATTCGGAAGCAGGATACCCTCTATCATTGCATCAGTAAATTAACTGAGCCTCTCCAAGCGAATTTGTGTCTTCGAGCATTCCGCCATGACAAATTTTAACTGCGCATGCCCAGCCATTCAGAGGGGCCAGGGATATGGCTTTCTGTCTGAAGGTTCCTCTTGATTCACTGCTTGTATGAGCGAGCAGCGAAGGTTCTTGCGAGACTGCGCGGATGCGCAGGCTCGCATGAACCTTCGCTACTCGCATAGGCGATAAGTACCAAAATCGCTTGGCGAGGCCCAACTGATTGATTGTTGTGGGAACCCTTGTGGGTCATTTCTCTATGTCTCTCAGAGAAAGAGAGAAACAGAAATATCCTGATAGAAGAGATAGTAGATGCAATGAAAGTGAAGGACATTGGAGAAGGAGGAAAATGAACGAAGTGTAGAGACAGAAGAAATAAAAGGGCTCCCCTTTACCCTTATCTCTTGCAGCTGTAAGCCAGTATCAGATGGACGCCCCAGTGCCGCAAGATAACGTCACCTTTGCCTCACCCAACCATCCATGCATCAGTGAAGATCAAGATCAGATACCAAGTATTTGGCAGATCAGATGCCAAGTAAATGGGTGTGGCAATAGTAATTTATTCAGCTGAACATGGGTAGAGGAAAAGTTTGCCAGAAGATGAAACGACATAGACAGGCGCCATTTTAATACAGTTTTCCTTGGCATCTTAATGATTGTTTGTCAATCGACTCCGTTACTAAGCACCAGTAGCGCTTCGGTGCTGATACCCACGTGACTATCACTGATTTATATGAAAGTTTGGTAACGGCTGTTTATAGAAAACAGCCGCACAATCTTATCGCTGTTAGGTCATGTTGCTGCGTTGGTGGGTTATCAGTAGAGATTGGACTTCAATGATGCGTTGGGTTTTGCAAACAGTTTATACCCATATCAGACGCCACAGCACGCGGCGTCTGGTCAGTCTACACCGTTTGCTTACATTGCTAGAATTTAGGGTTAAACGAAACAGACTAAGTCCCCGTTCAGGACCATTTTTCAAGTCATTCCACCGACAAGTGCTGTCAGCGCTTTGATTTTTCAAAGCCCAACGTTTTGATAACGCTTGGTAGGGATATAGAAACGATATAGCACGGTGCAAAACTGACATGTCTTGCATCTTTCTTTTCCAGATATCTCCCTGAATTCAACTATAATTGCTATACTCTGTCTTAACCCTTAAGTCGCCGTAATAATAATAATAATAATAATAATAATAATAATAATAATAATAATAATAATAATAATAATAATAACTGCATCTGAAAATGCCGTCTGCTTGTGTCGTCTGTTCAATATTCTTGCAAACTGTTCAACATATTTTAATTTGCATACAAGCATACAGCGTGTACCCTGATCAGACTGCTCCTAGACAACCGGCAGACAACCAAGTAGACTACAATTGTCATAATTGGAATTTTAAAGATGCATTATTGAGCTACCGGGTCTCAACATTTTTTTCTGGTTTTTATCTTCAATTCATACTCCTTTGTCATGTGTACACTTTTGGAGCCAAATACAGCTTCAGAACTTTGTGAAAATGGTCGTTTTCATTCGTGTTTACCCTTCGCACTGATCATGTGTTCGGAATTTCTGTTCTAAAAATAAATTTGTCACTTTACACATACATGGCGACAGTATCGTCTCTGAGTGTCGTTACTTATGGCATGGTATTCAGCGTCATATTTTTCTTTCCGATTCAGGTATAGCCTAAGCAAACATGGCCAAAAATGAACGTCGCATAACGTCATATATGGGGATTCTATTTTTGTCACGAACTAAAAATAGATCTAACTAGTGTTCGAAACCTAGTTAGGGAATCCCTCTCAAACTCGTTTACCTGTCATCATAATTTTTCGCATTTTTGCATAAAATGCATTCATTTGTATTGTTTTAATGAAAAATACGTATTTTATTTTTGGAAGTATTTTTACTGATAGCTCAATAACGCACCTTTAAGGGTAAACAATACATTGCACAACATGTCCAGAAGACATGCAATGACTAAGACACACTTCTCACTACGATTTCTAGGCATCTACTGTGAATTGTTTTTTTTTTTTTTTTTTTTTGTTTTGTTTTTTTTTTGTTTTGTTTTTTAACCAATTTAGTACCGGAAACCCCAAAACGGGTACCAGGGCAAACAGTGCAGAGCCAGATCAGACACCGCAGAACGCGTTGTCTGATCAGGGCCTGCACTGTTAGCAAAACGTTTAGCCATTTTCCTAATTAATTTTGAAGAAAAAACAACCTGACAATCCTAAATTTTGAAATGGACTCATGCTATAGATAAGGAGGAAGATTCCATTTGGTACAAAAAAGGGCTAATGCTAAGTCTTGTGGGCCTCTTTGAGTTATTTGACAATAGCTGACGGGTGTCGAACCCGTTGTATAAGCATGCAGTGGGTTCAATATCTTGTGAAAGAACTGGTGAACGTCGGTCAAAATTTACATACAGAACCAGAATCGCTCACATGGATGAGGCTGATCATATATTACATTGTGCCTTGATGGCCATTTTGTCTATCAGATCCATTTGCCTTTAGCAATTTCACTAAATATGCATGTTATCTTGATGCTTCTGATTCAGTTTCTGAACAGCTTAGTCTGATTTAGGATTTAGGAAGAGCTGATGTTAATGCAGAGTTGAAGTGTACAGTTTGGCAGGCCGGAGCTATCGTTTGCACCTGCCTTTTGCATGAAGTAAACCAAGTCAACCAATCATGTGAATACAAGTGTGTAAGCTATGGTGTATGTTGCCGCTTGAAAAAAAGCCACAATACTGAATCTTCTTGTGAACTCAGCGAGTTTGACATATACTGACAACACCAGAGCTGCCCCTCCCTGAAAATCTTATATGCAATTACTATACAGGTGCTTTAAAGAATTTAAAAATGGCCGCCATCTGGGATATCATAATGCAACAATTTTAGCAATTCTGCATCGCCATGTCACCAAAATGCCTCCCACCAATTTCATCTCAATGCCACAGATCATTCTGTAGCAGAATGATGATGTGGTTGGAAGATTTTCAAGATGGCCAAAATGGCAGCCATCTGGGATATCAGAACACAGTGTATATCGTCCCGATGCCTTCCATCAAGTTTCCGCTCAATTCAACTTGATTTGTTTGAATATAGGGATCAACCATGGTTTTTCATGCATTAACATTTCCGGGTCCCGAGGAAGCTGTTTGAACATGAGGCCGCTAGTCCGAATGTTCAAATATCTTCCGAGGGATCCGGCAAATGTTAATGCAATGAAATAACCATGGATGATCGTTGTTCTTGCATAACTTACGATTCCGGCCGCAAATTTTTACGAAAACGCACAAAAGGTCCATATAAACTCCATATAAACTCTTCAAATGCGACCGGCAAACCAACATGGCGGCCAGTTCAGAATGTTGTTTACAATGACGTTGATACGCAGCAACCATCTGACGCCATCATAGAACCCTAAAACGCTACGTTCAGGACGATGACGTTACGTCGCTCAACAAAATGTAAACAAAGTAAGGCCCGTCTTGTGATATCAAAAGCTCAAAATCCATGTTCAAACAGCACGCGAATTTCATGATTTGAACATGTTTTTGCTGTTTGAGCACGGCTTACGGTCCATTTCACAATGGCTTCAAACAGCCATGTGCATAGGTATTTATGCAAGAATTGAGGTTTAACCTCCCCATCAACACTATTAAGGTCATTTCGGAGACGTTGCTTCCAGTTTTGTGGGACTTTTACCCGACATCGAGATGAAATGACATCTCAAGCCCTGCACCCAATGAAACCAAAAGGCTTATATGCACTGGACGGTCTGACTCACATTACTTTGCCTGGGCAGGCTTAGTCCTTCTAAGCCTTTATCAGTTCTCATGTGTGAACAGTTTCAGCTCTGCGTGGAAGTACCATGCAGCCCGATATATTTCTCCAAGCCCCGATGGGCGGGGGTGGAATTTAACTTGATGTGGTTTGAAGATTTTCAAGCTGGCCAACATGGAAGCCATCTTAAATAACAGAACAAAATAATTTCAGCAATTCTGAATCTCCATGTTGCCCCAATGCCTCCAATCAAGTTTCAGCTCGATCCAACCTTTGGTTCAGGAGGAGATGTAGTTTGAAGAATTTCAAGATGGCCGCCATGATGACCATCTTGTATATCGGAATGTAACAATTTTAACATATCCGAATTTCTATGTCGCGCCAATACCTCCCATCAATTTCCAGCTCGATCTGACCTCTGGTTCGCGAGGGGATGTCTTTTGAAGAATTTCAAGATGGCCTCCGTGCGCAGCCATCTTGGACATCGGAATAGAACGATTTTACCAAATATGAATCTCCATGTCGCGCAAAAGCTTCCCGTCAAGTTTCAGCTCAGTCCAACCCTTGGTTCGGGAAGAGATGTTGTTTGAAGGATTTTAGGATGGCCGCTATAGTGGCCATATTGGATATCGGAACAGAACAATTTTAGCAAATCTGAATCGCCATTTCGCCCCGATGCCTTTCATGAAATTTCAACTTGAGCAAACCTCTGGTTCGGCAGGAGGATATGTAAGTAGACTGACGAATTTCAAGATGACCGCCACGGGGGCCATCTTGTATATCGGAATGTAACAATTTTAGCAAATCTGAATCTCCATGTCGCCCCGATGCCTCCCATCGAGTTTGAGTTTGATCAGACCTCTGGTTTGGGAGCAGATGTGGTTTGAGGGATTTCAATATGGCAGCCATGGCGGCCATCTTGCAAATCGGAACGGAACAATTTTAGCAAATCTGAATATCCATGTTATCTTGATGCCTCCCATCCAGTTTAAGCTCAATTGGACCTTTGGTTAGAGGGGATAAGTCGTTAGATGGCCGCTTGGATATCGGAACGGAACGACTTTAGCAAATCTGAATCTCCATGTCATCCCGATGCCTCCCATCAGGTTCAGCTCAATTCGACCTTTGGTTTGGGAGGAGATGGCGTTTGAAGAAATTCAAGATGGCCACCAAGGCATCCATCTTGGATATTTGAACGGAAGGATTTGAGCAAATCTGAATCTCTATGTCACTCCGATGATACCCATCAAGTTTCATCTCAAATCGACATTTGAATCGGGAGGAGATGTCGTTTGAAGAATTTCAAAATGGTCACCATGGCGGCCATCTTGGAAATCCGAACCGAACCATTTTAGCAAATCTGAATCTCCATGTCGACCCACTGCCTCCCATCAAGTTTCAGACCTTTCTTTCGGCAGGAGATGTCATTTGAAGAATTTCAAGATGGCCGTTTGAGAAAATCCGTGTCTCCGTGTCACTCCGAGGCCTCTCATCAAGTTTCATCTCAATTCAACCTTTGGTTCAGGAGGAGACGTCGTTTAAAGAATTTCAATATGGCCGCCATGGCGGGTCATCTTGGATATCGAAACGAAACGATTTTAGCGAGTCTAAATCGCCATGTCACCCAAATGCCTCCCATCGAGTTTCAGCTCAAGTCGACCTTTGGTTCGGGAGGAGATGTCGTTTGAATAATTTCAAGATGAACGCCATGGTGGCCATCTTGGAAATACGAACAGAACCATTTTAGCAAATCTGAATCTCACCAGGATGCCTCCCACTAGGTATCAGGTTAATCTGACTTCCGGTTCGGGAGATGTCGAAAATTTGAAAAGTTAACGACGCACAGACGGACGACGGACGGACGACTGACAGCAGGTCTCGGCATAAGCTTACCTGGAGCTTGCTCTAGGTGAGCTCATGATATAGACAACGCCACGCGTGTTACTCGGCATTTTGTTCAGATTAAACCAGAGTTACTGCCCTTGATATCTTGTTAATAAATCGATGGATTTCGATTTAATAACATCATAAGGCGTTTTACCGTAACAATTGTCTCCATTTTCGTTGCCATCCAAAAATGTTCCCACAATACTTTGCAAACGAGTTTATGAGTGAGTGAGTGTTTGAGTTTTACGTCCCACCAACAGCTAAGGTCATACGGAGACGGGACCTCGGTTTACAGACCCATCCAAAAGTCTGGAGAAGCCCGAATCGATCCTGCGACCCCTGGTTTACAAGGCAAGTAGCGTAACCACTGCACCACGGAGGCTTCTGAACGAGTTTATGATAACTCAACTTTAATCTTCGAAACGATGCAAATAGAATGTAACCTTATGCTTTTGATGGCCCCAAGTAAGGTTGGTATAGCCAGTTGGGTTGCCGTCAGTAAAAAAGTATCCTTCCTTCCGGCCCCCGCCCATCGGGGCTTGAAGAAATATATGGGCTGCATTATGCTTCCACGCAGAGCTGAATCCGACCCGCACACGAGTACTGGTAAACCGCTTAGAGGATCTAAGCCTGCCCAGGCAAAGCGGTGCGCACGAGTCGGACCGTCCATGCTTATAAACCCTATTGGTTTCATTGGGCGACAGGGCTTGAGAAGTCATTTCATCTCAATGTCGGATAAAAGTCCCACAAAATTGGAAGCAACGTCTCCAAAATGACCTTTATAGTGTTGACGGTGACGTTAAACCTCAAATCAAACCAAAACTTCCTTCCTTCCTTCCGTCCGACTCATACTTACCTCTTCCACTTTGATGAATCTAGGGCTGTTTTAGTTTTGTTTGTTTGATTTGCGGTTTAACGTCTATTGAAACCAATAGGGTTTATAATTATGGACGGGTCAACTCGCACCGCTTTGCCTGGGCAGGCTCAGATCCTCTAAGCGGTTTACCAGTACTTGCGTGCAGATCGGTTTCAGCTCTGCGTGGAAACATCATACAACCCATCTATTTCTTCAAGCCCCGACGGGGCGGGGGCCGAGGGCTGTTATAGTAATAGGAACTATATAGGCTACAAATGTCTGAAATAAGCACCCTAAATTTTGACAACGTCCCAGCAGAGTTTACTGAAACGGCCGAACTGTTGAGGTCCTGTTAGTTTGCCTACGAAAGTGGTGCGAGTCGGACCGTCCCTTAAACCGTTGCGGTTTCTTTAGGTTGTAGGGCTTGAGATGTCATTTCATTTAAATTTCGGGTAAAAGTCCCGCAAAATCCGAGGAAACGTCTCCAAAATTACCTAAATAGTGTTGATCGGGACGTACAAACAAACAAACTATATGCAAAGTATCAGAAGAAACACTGAAGACTTTTGCTACGGGGCATAAAAATAAAACTGGCTATCCCCCCCCCCCCCCTCCCACCCACACACACCACAAACACACATACAAAACATCAGTGTTTCTGATTATTTCAGTTTCTTCACATATGTCTGGGCACAAACTGTGTCATGATAAATTGCTGCGCTGGGTATCTTGTTTGCTTACAGTCGCTTCATTTATTCAGGCGGATGAACTTAAATATTTAAGTGCGATGGACTGAAAACTGGTAAAGTTTCAACCTGGTTTTTGACGAGACATCGAAAAAACGGGAAAAATGCAAAGTGTAGACCCAGGTTAGATGCCGCAGTGTCTGACTAACGCCTTCTTCGAATTCACTGCTTGCAAAAAGTTTAGCCATTTTTTATTATTATTTCTTTTATTTATTTATTTATTTTTTAATAAAAGAATGAAACATAACAAATTGACACCCCTGAATTTCGACAAGGACTTCTGTTATATATAGTGTGGGAGAAAATGGGCTAAATATGTATTATCTTATTTCCATCACACGTGGTCAGCGAAATCTACCGATAAACAAAACAAACAACAACCCCCAACAATATGGCACGTATTAACAAACGAGTATCCCTGAAACCGTTGAAACGAGTTTGAAAACAAAACAACAACAAAAAAAAAAAAACACGGCACATATGCCACGTTTTTAACCCATTTAGTACCGGAAACCCCAAAACGGGTACCAGGGCAAACAGTGGAGGCCCAGATCAGACGCCACAGAACGCGAAAGCCATTTTCAAAATAAATTTTGAAGAAACAACAACCCGACACCCGTAAATTTTGAAATTGAGTCAATGAATATATAAGGAGGAAAATTCCATTTGGTACAGAAAGGATTAATACCTGAATCACATCCAGTAATTAAAACAGCTGTCTCTTTAGTCTCGATATCCGCAGCTATTTTCGCCGGTAGGAAACAAATTAGACAACAGATGGCCAGTGTCCCGACGATATAGATGGTGTACGGGTAGAGAAAGTACGGTATAAAACACAGAACTAAATACCAAGTTATTTCATAAATATTCTCCATATCAGCCGCATACTATATATACTACTCAAAATTTGCTAATGTCCTCCCAAGATTATTTCAATTATTTCGTTATTTCGGGCCGATCGGTAATCACCTAAGCACATGAGGCGGTTCTACCTATGTCTTGGAGTAGGAATAAGAAAAGTAATTCGTATGTCCCTATAACCCCTAGTTATCTTTATATAACATGGAGTTCACTGGAACGTTCATTTCACGTACTTGTCAACGTGTTTGTGATTACAGTACAATTTCCATGGCTACAACACCGATAGCCCGTTACCAATGACTGATTCGAATTCAGTTTTTTTTTTTTTTTTTTTTTTTTTTTTTTGGTCCCCAAGAAAACCTTTCAATACCTCGGGTAGTTCAGAGAAAAACACTATTTATAGATAACTTAACGGGAATTTTCTTATTTTATCACTGACATTTATGTTTTATGAAATTCTTGATTGTCATCGGAGCAGTTGAAAGCGCAGTGGCTAGAGTACCTGGTCTGTATTTTCTTATGCCGCGTTTCACTGAAAAAGTCTCTAGATATATATCAGAAATAATACAATTTTGGGGTATGTTAAAAGAGTTTTCAAATGTCCGCGTAATTAAGATTTTTTTTTTTTTTTTTTTTTTTTTTGTAAATAAAAAGTTTTTTTTTTTTGTTTCGCGAAAAGCGGTCAACTTTAAATGTGAACAAGTGTACTGAAACTTATTCTGGTTCAAGGTTACAGCTTTCTAAATATGTCATATTTTGTTGATATTTAGCAAATTACATGTAAAAACAAGCCATTTTTAATTCATACCGCTTGTCTTATCTGTATTCGATTAGCCCCTGTGGCGCAGTCGGATACGTGTAAAACTGGTGATCAGATGACGAATTTGACCTCCTTCCTTTTCCCTAGTCCCTACCGGAAAACAAGGAGAATTTTCTTTGATCGTGGTCTTTATTCTGCCGATTCAAGAAATTCAGAGGGCAGCTTTTGGTGAAAGAATGTACTTTTTCTGGCAAACCGTTTTTGTTTAAGCCAGCCCAGGTTAGCTGTGAAGCTGTGGATAGATAAACTGACCGGCAGCCCGATATGGCAGGAAGACTTGCTTATAGGGCCATTAAACGTCAACTTTTGCCTTACTGATAGAAAATGGGCTACCTATGTAAGTATGTAAGATTATATCTGCAATTTGATACATCTAGTCAGGTAGGTCAGTGGGCCATGTCGCGTTATACCGTAATGATCCTAAGAACTGGGACAAATAGGCCTGACACCCCCGTCACACAAAACTCGTTTTCAGTACGTTCTGATTTTTTGGCTAAACGGAATCGAACTGTCTCCGAACGCAGTTGACGCAGCAGCAATCATTTACGATCTGTTTATGCAAGTCATCACGAAAACACGCCTATACAATTTTAACCCCTTTGAACCCCACTTTTATATAGTAAAACTGGGGTTTACAGGGGTAAACCTTATTTTTATTATTTCTGCTCTAAAATATAGATTGTGGGTTCTCGTTAGAACCGCGTCATCGTGGCGGTTATATCTGTATTTTGAGCAGAAATATGAAAAAATATCCCAATTTTTCATCTTAAAATTTTCATTTGTTCAGTGATGTTGGTTACAATGTATTTATATAGGCGTGTTTTCCTAATGTTATGGACGGGCTTGGAAGGGAAGGGTGCTTCTGAACTTTAAGCCTCCTCAAAAGTCTTTGCCGTCCACTCCATTCTGCAATTAGACGGGCGCCCCCGCCCATCGGGGCTTGACGAAATAGAGGGGCTGCATGATGCTTCCACGCAGAGCTGAAACCGACCGCACACGAGTACTGGCAAACTGTTTAGAGGATCTAAACCTGCCCAGGCAATGCGGTGTGCATATAATCCCTATTGGTTACATTACGCAGCAGGGCTTGAGATGTCATTTCATCTCACTGTCGGGTGAAAGTCCCACAAAATTGGAAGCAACGTCTCCAAAATGACATATACAGTGTTGACGGGGACGTTAAACCTCAAATCAAATAAAACAAAAACAATAAGACGGAGTGACAACGTACTGAAACGAGGTGACCATACTTATAACGAGATGGACGTACTTTGAACGATACTGCCGTACTTCAAACCTGTCAGGATGGTGTAACGACGTGGTGCAGTCGGGTATCAACTAGCAGCAGGTATTGAATTTGGGCTTCAAAGGAGCCGCAGGATGGTGCTCTGTGGGTCGTGGTTGTTTTCTTTTAACATGTTGTAGGTTCCGTCTTTTTGGCCACGCATGGTGATAACAAGGATGCAATGTGCTAGATGCTAGTTTCAATGATTACACGGAGATGGTCACTATAACAATGGTTTTGTGACGATTACAACCGGCATGGACTCGGTCTGCACAGCTTGATGTCATCTCGTGAACAAGTCCGTGAAATGAACACCCCCTTTAACCGCACTTTATATAGAGAAAATTGGGGTTTACGGGGGTATTAACTATTTTTCTTATTTCTGCTCCAAGACATAGGTTGTGGGTACACGTTAGAACGGCCTCAATGAGGCGGTTCTAACGAGCACCCACAACCTATGTTTGCAGTATAAATAAGAAAAATATCACGGATTTCCACCAGAAAAGTAGCCATTTTTGAGATAAAAAAAATGCGCTATGCCGCATGGGTAGGTTATGGTAATTGCAGCGATCGGGAATGAGGACTGACAAGAACGAGCTGGATTTTTACAGCCGTCTGGCCAGGACGCGATTGCAGTTTAACAAACCCAGGCGACATAGTGCAATTTTTCACATCTTCAAAATGGTTACTTTTCTGACGAAAATCGATGATATGTTCCTTATTTATAAAGCAAACATAGGTTGTGGGTGCTCGTTGGAACTGCCTTGAGGTGGTTCCAACGAGTACCCCAACCTATGTCTTGGAGCAGAAATAAGGAAAATAATGAATACCCCCGTAAACCGCTGATTTCGCTATATAAAGTGGGGTGTAAGGGGTGTTCATTTCACGGACTTGTTAGCGTAATGCAAACACGCTTGGGGCGAGATGAGGACGTAGTCACAAGTTGAACCTTTTATGAACAATGCGGTTGAGTTGTTTTGTTTGTCTGCATTGGCGTTTAACGGCACATTCAACACTATTTAGGTCATTTTAGCCGGTCAGTTTATCTTTCCACACTTTTCCTGGACGGGCTTATACGTATGTGGTTAACCAGTACAGTGCACATTATTTCGCCAGAAACTGACAACTGCCCTTCTTGAATCAGCGGAAGGGATAGAATAACCATAGAAAGAATGTTGCCGACCCCGGCAGGTATCGAACTCGCGTCCTCCTAGTCACCAGTCAGTCGCGCATCCGACTGAGCAACCAATGCCGGTGTAGCGTGAGATCTTTAAACCCGTGAGAACCTTAATACCAAGGTATATCTGCGCATGCGCAAGAAGGCCGTGAGAACTGTCATCCATTTCCTGTTAGCCCCTGCCCCTTTGTATAAAATGTCTAAATAAATCTGCTTACATTACGAACTTTAAATAGAACATTTTTATAACAGGCTTTATTTTTATTTATTTGTTTATTTATTTATTTATTCGAAAGATGCGCGTATTAAATATGCCATAAATAGATTTCCATGCGTTCAAAAAGAACAAAAAATATGCGGGTACATGTATTTTCTTAAAATTATTACGAACCCCATTAAACTCCACTTTTATACAGTAAAACTGGGGTTTACAACGGTGTATATTATTTTCATATTTCCGCTTGAAAACATAGATTGTAGGTACTGGTTAGAACCGTCTCGGCGAGGCGATTCTAACGAGTACCTACAATCTTTGTTTTCCAGCGGAAATCAGAATCAGAAAAATCGGAAAAATGAAAAATATCAGAATATTTTATCTAAAATTTTGATGGTAAAATTTCAATATATTTCAATGGGCGTGTTCTCGCAATTAATACTTTTAAGAAACAAGTTTTGTGGAAATTTTAAAAATATTATTCAGCCTAAATGGATTGGAACACTGTAGCATAATCCTGGTCTCAATATAAGTGCCTTTTTACAATAATAATAATAAAAGAATCCGGGACGTTTCGGCCCTGAGTCGTTTCGGCCTGGGTCGTTTCGGCCTAAATCTGGACCTGGGTCGTTTCGGCCAATTTCGGTGGGTCGTTTCGGCCCTGGGTCGTTTCGGCCTGGGTCGTTTCGGCTCGATTTTATTAGATAGCATTTTTCCTATATAAAATATTCTTATTTGAATTTGTAATATTATTTAAACGCCCTGTCACGTTAGCCATGGTTATGATAGCCCAAATAAAGTGTTTTAATTAATTTAATTTAATCAGCAGGATAACGGTTTAAGAATTAAAACTATATATTTTCTTTCTACAATGATTGAATTTGGTAACAAAATCAGCAGGCAAAATCACATACATACATACAAGGACCACAGAACTAGAAAATATGAAGTGTACATTTTTTCTGGGCCAGACTAGCTACTTTCGGCCAATTAGGCCAGCCTGCCCAGGCAGAGCGGTGTGAGTTGGCCAGCCCATGTTTATAAACCCTATTGATTTCTTTGGGCGACAGGGCTTGAGATGTCATTTCATCTCAATGTCGGGTAAAAGATCCGCAAAATTGGAAGCAACGTCTCCAAAATGACCTATACTGTGTTGACGGGGACGTTAAACCTCAAATCAAACAAACAAATCACCCTCGCTCATCAGGACTTGGAGAATGGATTGGGCTGCATGATGCTTCCACGCAGGGCTGAAACCGACCGCACTTGAGCATACATAAAGAATAAAAAAATTAAATAAATAAAAATTATATTAAATAATAATTAAAATACCTGTTCCACAAAGGCGATGCCGCCACCGGTCACAAACGTCACACGTAACGGCATCGCGTCGGCCATTTACTTCCTTGTCATATGAGATCGATGCACAATTCAGACATTTTGAAATTTACTTCGACAATCGTTATAAGCGATTTCAAAGATAAGTGATGGGGTAGTGTCTCGGAGCACCTTATATACATTGGTTGCCGACATTTAAAAGACCTCAGTGAAACCAATTGGCCCATCGGAGTCTAATTGTTGGTGTTCTTTTGCTCCAGCATTTCAGTGGTTTCTTGTTGTCGAGTCCTCACCGTTGTCTCACCTCTGTGGTTCTTTGATTTTTTTGTGTTCACGGAGATGTTGCACTAATGTAACTTCATGCGGAGGCCTTCATGCGGACTGAACAAATTATTTGTCTAAATCGCGACGGAAGTAAGGGCGAGGATTGTGGCCACGTAGGGTCGATTTGAGCCCCCCCCCCCCCCCCCCCCCAGTGGGGGTCTTTCCACTGACCGTTCCAAGGCGGTTCTTCTGTGGTGATTTCTTTATGTTGTTGTTTGTTACTTACTGTGTGTATCACTTGTGTCTTTTAATTTTGGATGGCCATATGGCCATTTTGTGGGAAAGTAACTGTCCTTATGGCCTTCCTTTGTTTAGGTTTCCATTATGGTCTGGTCGCTTAATGTTTGTATTTCTTTCCCTTTGGTGTCTTTGATGGGTGGAGTAAGTTAATTGTATCGATTCCTGATCTTTGTTTTACTTCTACTTTAAAGCATGTCAATTAGAACATTTTTTTTTTTTGTAAATTAACAGAACCGCCATTCCCCGATGCTAATTAAAGACGCTCGCATTTAACGTGTGTTTTCAAACTGATACGTTAACGTACTTACACCACCACATAGTTGATCACTTATATACAGAAATAAGGGGATTAGCTAACTCCATCAAAACATGATTGACGGGCGATTTATTAACGGCCAATTGTCATGTGATGATATAATGTGATGAAATAATTTACTTCTTAAAAAGCCAAGAACTTTAAAGTCTGTAAATAAATAAATAAATAAATAACTATTGGGGTGTCATGATGGCTGCAGAAGGTTCATAGTTAAGACCATGATTAGACTGCACACTACTCTTGCGCACGATTGTCTGAGTCTTTCATTGTCGGATGATGACAAAATTATATAGGCGTGTTTTCGTCATGTTGTATGTCGTTGTGTCTGCAGAATGTTCCCAAAGATTTTGAAGGTTTGTGAAGTTCGTCTCAAAAGTATGATTACACTGCATGCAAGCGCACAATGGTCTACTTCACGTGCCACATACAGACATGCATGGTGCGCATCCATTCTAATGTGTTTTTAATAGCCCTGGGGCGGCGAAAGACTTCTGCGGTTAGCAAATACTGATCACTCGGCACTGACTTGCAGGATGATCAGTATTTACTAGTATCAAAGACACGCACATTTTGAGAGCAGCATGCGAAATATTTGCGAAATGTAGCCTAATTATTTTATATGATCAGCCTGCATCTGTCGTTGTGATACCTTCAAATACTTAATAACCTATAAATCTGTCCATTGTGATCAGAGTCTACGCAGTTTGAAAAAGCCCTCTTTTTTCTTAGCTATTAATATCTGAACGCTATAATTATTTTATATGATCAGCCTGCATCTGATACCTTCAAAGACCTTATATTCCTGTTGAGAACAGTGTCTACACAGTTTGAAAAAGCCCTCCGTTTTCTGACCTATTAAAGTGTTAACGAGCGAAGATAGCAAAAGCACAGGCTTATCGTCGACAAACAAAATATATATACATATAGATAAAGTGATAAAAAAATCAGGCCGAAACGACCCACCAATTTGGCCGAAACGACCCACCCCCCGATATTGGGCCGAAACGACCCAGGCCGAAACGACCCGGCCGAAACGACTCAGGGCCGAAACGACCCAGAGACCGAAACGACTCAGGACCGAAACGACCCGCGACCTATTAAAATAATAATAATATAACAATAACAATTATAATAATTAATAATGATAATATTAATCATAATCCGAGGCTTAGAGAAAACATGTACACTCTTACCTTTTCAGTTCTACGGTGTATTCCTAGCTTCAAAACGATGTTAAACCCTTCATGGAATTTAAATTTTGGTTATATCACCAAGGTGATTAACATGTGTGATTTATGGTTTGACATTTCCTGTTGTCCCCATGCTTATCAAAACACACTGACTGATTTTCACACCTCTTTGCTTACATGGGGTAATAATGCCAAATGTCAACCAAACAGGTTTTCTCTTGACCGTTCCAATAGAAAAATAAATAATAAAATAATAATAATAAAAATAAAAAAAAAACACAGAAGTAACTACCGAACCCAGTACTTACTTTCAACCAATCAAAATCGACCCCACCAACCGGCGCTTGAAGAAACAGATGGGCTGCATGGTAGCTAGGTCGGCAGGTAGGTAGGTATGGTGAATGGTCTGGTGGGCAGGTAGGTAGGTAGGTAGGCTTACTTTTTTTTTAAATAACGTCTTCCTTCGACGTTGTTTGTTTGTTTGTTTTGTTTGATTTGAGGTTTAACGTCCCCGTCAACACTGTATAGGTCATTTTGGAGACGATGCTTCCAATGTGGGACTTTACCCGACATTGAGATGAAATGACTTCTCAAGCCCTGTCGCCCAATGAAACCAATAGGGTTTATAAGCATGGACTCGCACCGCTTTGCCTGGACAGGTTTAGATCCTCTAAGCGGTTTACCAGTACTCATGTGCAGTCAGTTTCAGCTTTGCGTGGAAGCATCATGCAGCCCATCTATTTCTTCAAGCCCCGATGGGCGGGGGCCAACCTTCGACGTTGTAGGTAGGTTTTTGTTGGTTTGATTTGAGGTTTAACGTCCCCGTCAACACTGTAAAGGTCATTTTGGAGACGTTGCTTCCAATTTTGTTGGACTTTTACCCGATATTGAGATGAAATGACATCTCAAGCCCTGTCGCCCAATGAAACCAATAGGGTTTATAAGCATGGACGGTCCGCCTCGCACCGCCGTTCCTTGGCAGGCTCAGATCCTCTAAGCGGTTTACCAGTACTAGTGTGCGGGCCGGATTCAGCTCTGCGTGGAAGCATCATGCGGCCCATATATTTCTTCAAGCCCCTATGGGCGGGGGCCGTTGTAGGTAGGTAGGAAGTTAGGTAGACAGATTTTGATTTGAGGTTTAACGTTCCCGTCAACACTGTTAAGGTCATTTTGGAGACGTTGCTTCCAATTTTGTGGGACTTTTACCCGACATTGAGATGAAATGACGTCTCAAGCCCTGTCGCCCAATGAAACCAATAGGTTTTATTAGCATGGGCGGTCCGCCTCGCACGGCGGTTCCTTGGCAGGCTAAGATCCTCCAAGCGGTTTACAAGTACTAGTGTGCGGGCCGGATTCAGCTCTGCGTGGAAGCATCATGCAGCCCATATATTTCTTCAAGCCCCTATGGGCGGGGGCCGTTGTAGGTAGGTAGGACGTTAGGTAGATAGATTTTGTTTGTTTGTTTGATTTGAGGTTTAACGTCCCCGTCATCACGGTATTTTGAAGACGTTGTTTTCATTTTTGTGTGACTTATGCCCGACATTGAGATGAAGTGACATCTCAAGCCCTGTCGCCCAATGAAACCTATAGGGTTAATAAGCATGAACGGTCCGACTCCGACCGTTTTGCCTGGGCAGGCTTAGAGCCTCTATGCGGTTTACCAGTACTCGTGTGCGGTCGGTTTCAGCTCTTCGCGGAGTCATCATGCAGCCCATGTATTTATTGAAGCCCCGATGGGCGGGTGCGACAGGTAGGTAGAGTGGAGGTATGCATGTAGGTAGGTTTATCGACAAAACACGCCTATTCAAATATATTGTTAAAATTTTACAACCAAAAACAAATTTTTTCTCATGAAAATCTTGATATATTTTCCTATTTCTGCACAAAACATAGATTGTGGGTACCCGTTAGAACCGCCTCGGCGCGTCGGTTCTAACGAGTACCAACAATCTATGTTTTTGAGCAGTAATAAGACAAATACAGTCGAACTTCAATGGCTCGAAAACCTTTGGGACCTCGAAAATCTGTTCGAGACAGGGGTAGTTCGAGCCACTGAGGTTACTGTCAGGAGGCATAACGAGATACTATTAGACATCTTTTCGGTGTTCTATAATGCTGTGTGTACTCATTAGAAACGCCTCATCGAGGCGATTCTATTGAGTACACAAAGCATACATTCGCAAGATAAAAGACTAAAATCTCCTTAATTATTCCCCACTATTTCTTATGTAGAGGATTTCGCTAGGGGCTCTAGAATGGGTTCGACACATCCGTGGTAAACGAGCCATCGGTGTTCGAGCCATCGAAGTTCTATTGTAATAAATACCGCTGTAAACCCCAGTTTTACTATCTAAAAGTGGGGTTTAAGGGGATCGAAATTATACAGGCGTGTTTGCGTGATGAGATAGGAATGGTAGGTTTGGGCTTGTGGCGATGGTTATGTAGGTAGATCTATAGGAAGGTCGTAGGTAGGATCGTTGATATGTATGTTTTGTTAGGTATGTAGGCAGGCAGGAATGTAGGTAATACGTACGTATATCGATAGGAAGATATGTAGACGTATAGGCAGGTAGAAATGTAACTAAGTAGGTATGTTTTTGTTTGAACTGGGGGTTTAATGTCCACGTCAACACTGTATAGGTCATTTTGGAGACGTTGCTTCCAATGTGGGACTTTTACCCGACATTGAGATGAAATGACATCTCAAGCCCTGTCGCCCAATGAAACCATTAGGGTTTATAAGCATGGACGGGCCGACTCGCACCGCTTTTCCTGGACAGGCTTAGATCCTCTAAGTGGTTTACCAGTAGTCGTGTGCGGTCAGTTTCAGCTTTGCGTGGAAGCATCATGCAGCCCATCTATTTCTTCAAGCCCCGATGGGCGGGGCCAACCTTCGACGTTGTAGGTAAGTAGGAAGTTAAGTAGATAGATTTTGCTTGTTTGTTTGTTTGTTTGAGTTGAGGTTTAACGTCCCCGTCATCATGGTACAGGTTATTTTGGAGACGTTGCTTTCATTTTTGTGTGACTTATGCCCGACATTGAGATGAAATGACATCTTAAGCCCTGTCGCCCAATGAAATCTATAGGGTTTATAAGCATGAACGGTCCGACTCCGACCGCTTTGCCTGGGCAGGCTTAGAGCCTCTATGCGGTTTACCAGTACTCGTGTGCGGTCGGTTTCAGCTCTGTGCGGAGACATCATGCAGCCCATATATTTCTTGAAGCCCAGATGGGCGGGTGCGACAGGTAGGCACAGTGGAGGTATGCATGTAGGTAGGTTTATCACGAAAACACGCCTCTTCAAATATATGGATAAAAAATTTTACAACCAAAAACGAAATTTAGCAGATTAAAATCTTGATATATTTTCCTACTTCTGCAAAAAACATAGATTGTGGATACTCGGTAGAACCGCCTCGGCGCGTCGGTTCTAACGAGTACACACAATCTATGTTTTTGAGCAGAAATAAGACAAATAATAAATATCCCTGTAAACCCCAGTCTTACTATCTAAAAGTGGGGTTTAAGGGGATCAAAATTATACAGGCGTGTTTGCGTGATGAGGTAGGAATGGTAGGTTTGGGCTTGTGGCGATGATTATGTAGGTAGATCTATAGGAAGGTCGTATGTAGGGTCGTAGACATGTATGTTTTGTTAGGTAGGTAGGCAGGCAGGAATATAGGTAAGAAGGTATTACGTACGTATATCGATAGGAAGGTGTGTGTGTGTGTGTGTGTGTGTGTGTGTGTGTGTGTGTGTGTGTGTGTGTGTGTGTGTGTGTGTGTGTGTGTGTGTGTGTGTGTGTGTGTGTGTGTGTGTGAATTCGGGTTTAACGTCGCTTTCAATAATTTTTCAGTCATATCACGACGGTGTCTGGTTGCGACAGGGAGCTCAATGCTCACTTTTATAGTGCTGCCTCACTGAAGTATCATGTCCCAGACACATTACATGATACCACACCCAGTCACATTATCCTGACACTGGGTCGACCAGTCCTAGCTCTACCCCGTAAATCTGAGTGCCAAGCGAGGCGCAGCTAGTACCATTCTTAACGACTTTGGTATGTCGCGGCCCGGGATCGAACCCTTGACCTGCCGTTCCCCGGAGCGCACACTACCAACTGAGCTATCGGGGCCGGTCGATCGATAGGAAGGTATGTAGATGTACCTGCCTACCTAATCTATCCCGCCCATCGGGACTTGAAGAACTAGATGGGCTGCATGATTCCCTACCACACCTGAGTACTGGTACACCGCAAAAGCCTGCTAGGCGGGTGATGCGATTCGGACCGTCCATGAATAAAAACCCAATTGGTTTCATTGGGCGGCAGGTCTTGAGATGGCTTTTCATCTCAAAGTCGGGCCCCACGAAATTGAAAGCATCGTCTCCAAATGACCTATATAGTATTGACGGGGACGTTAAATCTCAAATCAAACCTACCAACATCCCTCCTTACCTACCTACCTACCAAGACACATATCCTTACCTACCTACTTAAATCTACCCCGCCCATCGGGACTTGAAGAAATAGATGGGCTGCGTGATGCCCGACCGCACATGAGTACTGGTAAACCGCTTAAGCCTGCCCAGGCAAAGTGATGCGAGTCAGACCATCCATGCATATAAACCCTATTAGCAGCATGTCTTGAGATGCCCTTTTATCTCAGTCGGGTCCCACGAAATTGGAAGCATCGTCTCCGAATGACCTATATAGTATTGAAGGGGACGTTGAACCTCAAACCCAACCTATCTACCTGCCCAGCCACCCATCTTCTTTACCTATCTAGCCACCAAACCACCTACCTATTTACTTACCTACCTATACAACGTCAATGCAGAAGTTAGAAGTACATGTACGAAGTCAGCTTGCCCCCGTCCATTGTGGCGTGAAGAAATAGATGGGCTGCACGAGGCTTCCACGCAGAGCTGAAACCGACCGCACACGAGTACTGGTAAATCACTTAGAGAATCTAAGCCTGCCCAGGCAAAGCGGTGCGTGTCGGACCGTCTATACTCATAAACCCTATTGCTTTCATTGGGCGACAGGGCTTGAAATTTCATTTCATCTCAATGTCGGGAAAAATTGGAAGCAACGTCTCCAAAATGACCTTATACAGTGTTGACGGGGACGTTAAACATCAAATCAAACAAAACGAACAAGAAATGTCCCTACAGTTTTATTTATTTATTTATTTATTTTTTTTGTAATTTGATAATCAACACCACCATATATGGATACGGACCATTTCGACCCTAAGTCCAGTCGCCCTGAGTGATCTCGGGCGTTTCAGTTTGGCTTTGGTCAAGTCGGAACCCAATATAAGTTCAGCTTGACAGAGTTGTCTTTAATCAAGATAATATCCTTCTACATTCTATAGTAGTTGTTTGTTATTGGGGCCCCGCCAATCGGGGCTTGGTGAATAAATAAATAGATAAATAAATAAATAAATAAGTAAATAAATAAATAAATAAAATCACTAGTAACACAGCTTCTAATTTAAAGTTTAATTAATATGCCAGCATAACTTGTCATTTAATATACTTAGAGAGTTTCGATACCCCAGTCTCTTATAGAGTTATCGTATTACAATTCTCACAGCTGAATGATCTCACACCCCTCCGTGAGGGATTTCAGCCACTTCCGGTGCGACTGAAGAATCTCACGGGATCAATAATCTCACGCTACACCGGCAGTGGTGACGGGGCAGAACTATCGACAGACGGATCTAAAACGATCATGAACGGGCTTTGACTGCTAACTTGATACGAACGAACTGTGGACGAGATACAAACTGGCTGGACGTATTGGGCACTTCTTATGATCGACAATGTAAAACAAATAGCTGTGTTTCTACTACTATGCTGTAAAAAAAACAATTGGTCGGTAGGTAGGAAAAACTTTTTATTATTATTATTATTATTATTATTATTATTTTATTTTTTCTCCCGAAAGAGAAACAAAACAAAACAGGGTCGGGCTTGTATTTTTATGTGTTCTTGTTTTCGTACATGTTGTTTGTTAATAAAATTGTCATATTGAGACTTGCGCTGTATATCATAATTTATTTTAGATACTAAAAAAGGGCAGCTCTGTAATTTGCAAGGTACTAAATGTCAAAAACTACAAAATGTACTTCAAATGATAACCTACTTTGGGAAAATGCAAAGACGACACTGGTATAGGGTCGGAAATTGAAAATGGTAGGGTCGGTGTCTTAATTTTAATTTTGTTCTTTTACTGATAAAAATAGTAGAGTCGGGGTCGCTCGGGTTAGCGGAAACAGAGCTATTTTTTTAGGTCTAAATATGCATAATTGGGCGAAAAGTACTCGTTCTATCCCGACCACAGTTCGTTTAACGATTTTGTTAGCACGTGACCTGGCTGTCTAAGAACTAGCTTGGTGTGACAGGGACATAAGTAAACAGACCCAGATTAGACTGCACCTGAAGTCTGATCAGGGTCTAGACGGTTTGTCATTCCGTTTTCACCTTTTGGACTCACTGCAGGATCGTGAAACAATGTTAAAATTTTAGGAGAATTACAGCAAGTCCTCAAGGTCTCCCATTTTTAGGATTTTCACGGTAGTGCTCTGGGGCCAGTTGTTCAAAGCATCATTAGCTTAACGAGCTCGTTAGTGGTCATATTGTTAACTGTTCTAGCAAGTTTAATATTTAAAATTTTGGTATTTTTGCTGAAAAAATGTGAGCAGCTTTTGCATCCGCAAAAGCTGCTCACATTTTTTCAGCAAAAATTTCAGCATATTTACCATATTTAATGATCAAAGTTTTAACGATACGTTAACTAACGACGTCGTTAGTTTTGAACAACTGGCCCCTGGTTTGGACACGAATGAGAAGTTAAGGGTAATGGATACACCAGTCAGATTTATCCGCCATTTGTCAAAGGGAGACAACTTCGGGACTGCCTGTTCGCTTTTTTAGGAAGAAGGCTCTACTCTTAAAGGAAATTGCTCCTCAGGAGCAAATTATTTCCTTTAAGAGTTGACCCCTATTGATACGGGAGACAAAAATGCCTATGAAAGAGTTGCCTCCCGTGAAAGTGTATCCATTCCCCTTGAGCGGGATGGACACACACTCTGGGAAGGCAACTCTAATATTTATGTCGGGATTTACTCTTTACCCTTATCCCGCTAAATATTGTTTTCTTATAATGGAACCCGGGAAGGGAAATGCAAATTTATTTTTTAAGGAGAATGGGAACACCTGGCAGATTTTTTCCGCCATTTTTCAAAGGGAGACAACTTTCGGGACTTCCTGTTCGCTTTTCTATAAGCCCTGTCGCACTGAAAAAGGGGACTACTCTTAAAGGAAAGAATTTGCTCCTCTGGAGCAAATTCTTTCCTTTAAGAGTTGACCCCTATTGACATGGGGGAAAAATACGTTGGCAGGAGTTGCCTCCCCTGAAGGTGTTCCCATTCCCCTTAAGTTGTCCTCACATGATAACAGCTTGTGCTCTCAAGATAATATCTTGTGCACGCAAGATAGGACTATTATCTTGTGGGAACAACATAATATCTTGTTGACACAACATTCTGTCTTGTCCGCAAAACATAATACTTGTTTGCACAACATATTATCTTGTTAGCACAAGCTATTTGCTTGTGAGAACAACCTAATATCTCGTCGCAAAAGATAATTTCTTGTACACACACCATATTATCTTGTCCCCATAACATAATATCTTGTTCGCGCGGCCCCTGCCCATCGGGGCTTGAAGAAATAGATGGGCTGCATGATGCTTCAACGCAGAGCTGAAACCGACCCGCAAACGAGCACTGGTAAACCGCTGAGGGGATCTAAGCCTGCCCAAGCAAAGCTGTGCGAGTCGGACCGTCCATGCTAATAAACCCCATTGATTTCATTGGGTGCCAGGGCTTGAGATGTCATTTCATCTCAATGTCGGGTAGAAGTCCCACAAAATTGGAAGCAACGTCTCCAAAATGACCTATACAGTGTTGACGGGGACGTTAAACCTCAGCTCAAACAAATATCTTGTTCGCACAACATATTATCTTGTTTGCACAACATATTATCTTGTTCTCACAAGATAATATCTTGTTCACACAATATTATTTTGTTCGCACAACATTATACAATGTTCGCACAACAAAACATCTTGTGCGCACAACATATTATCTTGTGCGCACAAGAAGTTATCCTGTGCAGACAACTGCAAAAAAGATATCTTGTGCGTACAACATATTATGTAATATATTGTGCGAACAAGAAACTGTGTTGTGCGAAGAAGATATTATGTTGTACGAACAAGAAAATATGTTGTGTGAATAAGATGTTATCTTGTGCGCACAATATATTATGTTGTTCTCACAAGAAAATATGTTGTGCAAAAAAGATATGTTGTGCAAACAAGATAATATGTTGTGCAAACAGGATAATACATTGAGCGAACAAGATAATATGTTGTGCAGACAAGATAATAAGTTGTGCGAAAAAGATAATATCTTGTTCGCCCAAGAAGTTATCTTGTGCAAGCAACTGCGAAAAAAGACATTATCTTGTGCGTACAAAATATTATGTTGTTCGCACAACATAATATCTTGTTTGTACAACATAATGTTTGTTCGTGCAACATACTTTCTTTTTTAAGACACAATATAATATGTTGTGCGCACAAGATATGTTGTGCAAAAAAGATATTATCTTGTGGGCACAATATATAATATTGTTTGCACAAGATAATATCTTGTGCGCACAAAAGGTTATCTTCTGCAGACAACTTAAAAAATAAAATCAGCAAGTCCCTTCTCGGGTTCCCTAAACATTTTTAACCCTTTTTGTACCAAATGGAATCTTCCTCTTTATATAGAGCTGGAGTTCATATCTAGATTTAGGAGTGACAGGTTGTGTTTTCATCAAAATTTATTTGGAAAATGACTGAACTTTTAGCAAACAGTGGAGGCCCTGATCAGACGCCGCGTTCTGCGGCGTCTGATCTGGGCCTGCACTGTTTGTCAGGGTACCCGTTTTGGGGTTTCTAGTACTCAATGGGTTAATCAATGTGTTTTCTACGCCCAATGACCTCTTGTTAGAGATCGCCTCAGTGGTTGTTCTAAGTTTCTAAGGGACCATTTTTGAACACCTATATATATGAATTTCACAGAAGTTGAGACTGAGAATAGGAAATCTCGGACGAGTTTCCAGCTTACTTTGTCCAATGCGAGCCTCTGCCGAACACGAGACTTAACTTTTAAAGAGCTGGCGCCCACTGAGTGTATCCATTCCTTTCAGCGACATTTCATCCAGCTGGGAGCAATACATTATCTGCTAACATGGCCTCTCACAAGTCAATAACTGGTTTTTAATTTTGGTTGATTTTTTTTTGTCAATCGACCCAAAGTTACTAAGCGATATCCACGTAACTTTAATTCATTTGTACAAAATGCGGGTAACGGTTATTTCAAATGCTTAAATACAGAAATTTAAGGGGAATCGGAACACCTAGCACAATTTCTCTGCTATTTTTCAAAGGGAGACAACTTTCGGAACTTCCTGTTCCCTTTTTCTATAGGCTCAGTCATACCGAAGGGGTCTACTCTTAAAGGAACAAATTCTTTCCGTTAAGAGTTGACCCCTTTTGACATGGGAGACAAAAATACATTTGCAAGAGTTGCGTCCCCTGAAGGTGTGTACATTCCCCTTAAGAATGAAAGGGACAAGTCGAGGTTCCCGTGCAGGAATATTTCTCCAGTCTACTCGGAGTACTATCAGAGACAATCAAACAATCAGTCCTGTCAGTGCTTTGGTTAGGATTGACAACAAACTGATTTTCACTGTTTTAGCAATGCAGAAATATTGATCTGCCGGAACATAGCAAAATCTTGGCCCCGCCCATCGGGGCTTGATGAAATATATGGGCTTCATGATGCTTCCACGCAGAGCTGAAACCGACCCGCACACGAGTACTGGTAAACCGCTTAGAGGATCTAAGCCTGCCTAGGCAAAGCAGTGCGAGTCCATGCTTATACACCCTATTGGTTTCATTGGGCGACAGGGCTTGAGATGACATTTCATCTCAACGTCGGGTAAAAGTCCCACAAAATTCGAAGGACGTCTCCAAAATGGCCTATACAGTGTTGACGAGGACGTTAAACCTCAAATCAAACAAACAAAAACATAGCAAGAGAGTTCTGTACCAGGATAACATACATTATGCTTTCTTTCATATTTACAAAGATGACGTTTTACTTGCGAACATTTGTCATATTATTCTTATTTCTGCTGAAAACATAGATTGTGGGAACTTGTTCGAACTGCCTCAGTGAGTGAGGCGGTTCTAAAGAATACCCACATTCTATGTTTTAGGGAAAAAAAGGAAAATGGCGTACCGCTTTTCTCTATAAAATCTGTGCCCAGTTAATCAAAATATTGTTAGCTTAACGAGCTCGTTAACTGTTTTGATAAGCAAAATATCTAATAGAGTGGTATTTTTTGCTGATAAAATGTGAGCAGCTTTTGCAGATGCAAAAACTGCTCACATTTTTCAGCAAAAATATCAGCATATTGTCCATATTAAATGATCAAAGATTTAACGATACGTTAACTAACGGCGTCATAGTTTTCAACAACTGGCCCCTAATGTTTACGGAGGTCTTCATATCACGGACTTGTGACTCAATTTTTCTTTTATATATATAGTACGACTGCAACAAAATGTTCTTTTTTCAACGCTAAAATTACATTTTTTGGTAGAATGTCAAGCGGGTATATTGTCTATCGACTCAAAGTTGATAATATTGCCAGGCTTATATTCCTCCGCCAAGAGTATTTCTGTTCACCATCACGAAACACGCCTATATAATTTTGACCCTCTTGAACCCCACTTTTATATAGTATACTGGGGTTTACAGGGGTACACCTTATTTTCTTATTTTTGCTCTAAAATATAGATTGTGGGTACTCGTTGGTTCTAACGAGTACCCACAATCTATATTTTGAGCAGAAATAAGATAAATATCACATTTTTTCTTCTTAAAACTTTCATTTTCCCGGCGATAAAGATTACAATGTATTTGTATAGCCGTGTTTTCGTAATGTCATAAGGTAGACAAACGTTTGAAAGTCCACTGTCTCAGAAGTGTCTATTCTCCTTAAAACCATTAATCCGTTTTACACGGTTGGGCCAACTGGATCATGTCCGGGGTATTTTGAAACTGGCTTGTACTTGACATCATCACCATATCCAAAAGCTTGTGGCCCTATCCATTGTAATGCTGTTTCAGTTGCCATCAGGGGAGCAACTGGCATAGCAACGACACTCACTCGCATCCCATAATGCACCTCTTCTGTCGGTATAGGCAGTGCGGAATCTATGTCAAGGATAGTTATCAAATCTGGAACGCAAGCAATAATGTCTCCTTTCTTATCGTCTCGATCCAAACGAACTACCAGAAATTCATTCTGAAAATCTATGGTGAGCTTTTGTCCTGTAAAGTCGTCTAGTCCGTCGACTTTAAGCACTCCTACAGAATAACCTCCAGTTATCTCCCTTTTTACATCCGTCAGTTTACCATTCATCAAGAGTTTTCCATTAGTGCACTTAATCATCTCATCCACCGCTGATTTGTTTTCTTTCCTCGCCTGTAGGATGGTATGGCCAATTCTCCAAGCAAAACTGAGACTATGGTGAACTGTGTACTTCATAATCTGCTCTTGGTTGAAGTTGGAAAGACAAACTCCACCCGCACAACCCCAGCCCATAACTATACGACGAAAGCAGTCTTCCAGTTGTTTGGCATCTCTGCATTTCAAAACAACACTTCTGTTTCCTTTATCGTCGGCTAAAGTAGACGGGAAAGGGTTACAGCCATACATAAATGGGGCAAACATTTGCACCTCAGGAAATGCTCGACCCATACCATCAGCATCAAGTACAGGCAAATTCAGGTCAGCTGCGACCACCAGTGGCTCTAAACAGTTCATCCCACCGATTTCGGCACTCATCACCGCTGCTACTTTCCTCCCTGCCATTTCACTCGGTAATTTTGCTTCCGTTTGTTTATAGTCTTCTATCCATACCAAACCATCATCTTCTTGTATATCTACGTTTTCTTCATTATGTATTTTATTGTCCTTGTATTTACCCACATTATATAAGTCCTGCATACATTCTAGGGCGCCTGTATTTTCATTTCCAGACATCAGTTTCTCATAAAATGCCACAGGTGCCCCCATGAACGCCACCACCACTATCATATCCCCTTCTCCAGCAGTTTGAAAAAACTTTGTCGGAGTCAGTACTCTCATCCGTTTCCCGTCTTTTAATGCTCGCAGTGCGGATATTTTGCCAATGTGGGGATTACCTCCTCCCCCAGTACCCTGTATTCCGGCTCCTATGCTAATGCATTCTATGTCATATGCGCTCAGTATCCACTCTCCCGTCTCTTCGTCAACGTGTGGTTGGTTGTCTGATGTAACAGCTATGTCATTTTCCTCTAATATTTTCCCAGTTGCTGTAACGGTCTGTTTTCGCTTGACCTCCGTAACGTGTACTGCCTTACTTTTAATTGTTTGTATTTCAACAATATCAGTCTTTTCAGCTTCTGCTTCCAACTCAGCCACTACTTTAACCTTTATACGTGTAATGTCTCCAGGGATGTAAGACACGGGAACATCCTCTTTATCCAGCAGTTGGATTGACTCTTTAATTCCTCCAGACTTAATGACATCTTGTTTTACCAACTCAATGCTTTCGTCGAGCGCTTTGTCTCTAGCGATTGTCAGGAACTCTTTTCTAACATTCTCCTTTGTTTTAGCCAACAGTTTCTCCGACTTTTCTTGCAGTTTGTCTTGCTCAGACTTCAGTTTTTCGTCGAATTTAGATTTCTCTATGAATTTCTGGAGGTCAACCGTATTGTCTGAGCTGGCAGAAACCTGGCTTAAGGCTGCGCCCACGGCGTTGGCCACATCAAAATATTCCGGTTTGATTACAGACGACACGCCCGCAAATGTCCTATTTCTGTCCACCAAAATACTACCTCCACCAACTAGTATCAATGGCAAATCTCGATCATTAAATCTCATTTGATCTATACATTCAGTTATCATTTCATGATACGCTTCAATGCCTTTTTCTACGATTTCCTTTGCGAGCGACTTAACATTTTCGCGGTTTCCTACTTCGGTTAAGCCTGCCGCTACTGCAATGTCCGTTGCTACGACTGACTTTTCCTTAAAATCTCCGCCTTCTGCGAAGACAAATGCTTCATTTAGGATGTTGAAACCAGCGCTTCGAGGGCCGACTTTTACCCTATTGTGAATTGTCTTTACGTAAGAACCACCTCCTAAACCAATGCTTATTACATCGGGCATGCGAAAATTTGTTCTGATACCCCCAATTTTAACCTCAGCTGATGCGTGTCTCGGGAAACCTCTGCTCAACACACCAACATCAGTACTGGTACCACCGATATCAACGACCAATGCCTCTTGTAAATCCGACAAAAATGCTGCGCCCCTCATGCTGTTCGTAGCCCCAGAAGCAAATGTGTGCACAGGAAACTTCAGCGCCATCTCTTCGCTCATTACTGTCCCATCATTCTGAGTCAAAAACATTGGGCAATGTAAACCTAGTTCCCGAAGTGACTCCCGAAATCCGTTAATTGCTTCAGAACACAGAGGTTTGATACATTCGTTAAGAATGGCTGCATTTTCTCTTTCAAGGAGACCAATTCTACCTATCGACTTACTAGCGGTTACACTAGCCTCTGGGTAATGTTCATGTATAAAAGCCACAACTTCGTCTTCCTGATCAGGTCGTATGGGTGAAAATATCCCAGACACCACGATATTACGCTCCCCATTCTTCTTCAAAGTATCCAAAACGGAGAGAATTTCAGCTTTATCCACTGGCGTTATTTCTTGGCCGTCATACTGGTAGCCTCCACTGGTCAAGTAAGTCGATGCCTTTAGCTTCTCGGCTATGTTTTCAGGAAAGTCACTAAACGGAGGCAGTCTTTTAGATGACGTGCCACATAGCCGTATCACGGAAACTTTAGCAAGTCTCTTTCCCTCGACAACTGCGTTTATAAAATGTGTCGTCCCGATATTTACTTGTTGTACAGCTAGCTTGACAAACTGGTGCTCTAGTTTCAGTAAGGCTAGTCGAATAGCTTCCCTGACTCCGGAGGATATATCCGCTGTTGTTAATGTCTTTGCTCCAGACAAAACCTTCGCCGACCCAGAGGTCTTGTCAATAACGACGGCATCCGTGTTCGTGCCTCCTACGTCTATTCCGATCACGACAGTCACGTCAGACATTTTCAGTTGTAATATCCAAGTAGAAAGTTTCGGTTTGCTTCACGTTGATTTAGTCACTAACTATTTAAGGGGAATGGATACACCAGTATGGGAGGCAACTCCTGCAAAAGCATTTTTGTCTCCCATGTAAATAGGGGTCAACTCTTAAAGGAAAGAATTTGCTCCTGAGGAGCAAATTCTTTCCTTTAAGAGTAGACCCCTTTTTCAGTGGGACAGGTCTTATAGAAAAACGAGCAGGAAGACCCGGAAGTTGTCTCGTTTTGAAAAATGGTGGGAAAAGGTGCCAGGTGTTCCCATTTCCCTTAAACCAGACGATATTAAATTACAACATCATCACGAGAAAAGCAGTCTTTGTGTTGTGCGATTCTTTATTCACTCTGTTTTACAAGAGGATCAATACAGTACACATAATCCGGTGTTACGTTACACTATCAAGCCAGACAACACAAAGGTATTGATTGGACTACGCGGATGCGTGGGTTGATCTATACCTTTGTTGTGTGAAAATGGCAAAACAGGCTTTTTTCCATGATATGGTTGAAGTTATGATTATACCCTTCTATTTTTATCAGTATTTTGTTTTGCGATGATATGGGTTATAGTAGTCTGGCTCCAGACCCTTTCTTTACTTCTTCTCTATTTCTTTTTCTGGAAGGGACATAAAGCTTGCATAGCTTATAGATTTTTGTTTTACTTCAGTCCCTTGGCTGGAAAGAAATTTTGTTCATCCAGAGGTAACTTGAAATTGGATTAAAGAGGAACAGGATAAAATAATGTAAAGAGAGAGATGGATATAAAACAAAAACGACGGTAGCCAGTCTAGGGTTATAGGTAAATGGTTCAGTCTTTACATATTCGTGTGTATAGTCCAAGGATGTGTAGCGCAGTCCCTTTTCTGAAGAAAATTTGATGTTGTTATTATGTGTACAAAAACGTAGGTTGTAGGTGCTTCTTAGGACCACCTCATTGGGCCAGTTCTTACGATTACCACAACAAAATAAGAAAGATAATACACGCCCCTGTAAACCCGTTTTAATGGACTTGGTGTTAACCTAGATTTATGAAATTATTAATTTATACATGACCATTTTGCGCCCCGCCCATCGGGGCCTGGAGAAACAGATTGGGCTACACGGTGCTTCCACGCAGAGCCGAAACCGACCGAACTTGAGTACTGGTAAACAGCTTAGGTCTAAGCCTGTCCAGGAAAAGCGATGCGAGTCGGACCGCTCCTTAAACCTTAGCGGTTTCTATGGGCGGTAGGGCTTCAGATGTCATTCCATCTCAATGTTGGGTAAAAGTCCCACAAAATCGGAAGCAACGTCTCCAAAATGACCTTAATAGTGTTGATGGGGACGTAAAACCTCAACTCAAACAAACAAGCAAGAAAGCCACCATGCGGATCAATTTGTTATTGTTATTATGTTTGATACTGCACTGGAAGTGATCGAGGGCGAGGCTATGGTTGAAATTTCATAAACTCCTGGACTTGAAGCCCGCGTAATTTTACTACTGACCGTCCCAAGGCGGCCGTTCTTTTGCAGAGTCTTATAGTTGTTATATAATAGGCTTTGGCGCATGGAGGCTTTCTTGCTACACAGCGTGTCAAAATAAAGTACAAAGTAAAATGGTCATGTTGGTTCATGTTTCGTCTGTTTTGTGTGCCTCCATGTCACTTACTTTCTGTAGATGACTTGAGACAGCTGCCGCCTTCTTTGATTGTGGCCTTTCCTGAATGACCTTTTCATACTATTTCTCTTTGTGGGGTGTTAATTATTTGGACTTGTTATTGATCCTGGGCTTCTCTAAACTTTCAGAGGAGTCTTTAAACCGAGGTCCCGTCTCCGTATTACCTTACGTAGGCTAACACACACACACGCACGCACAATACTTACTGTTGGCTGTATGTATCGATTGTCGGTGTTCATAGAGGTGGTCAAGATTTTACATTCGAAACAGATTTTTCTCCCATATATACTGGGAGGACCGAAGTTCGAGGACGTAAGCTACTTAACCCGTTTATATTTCTATAAACAGCAAGATATTAAAAAAGTTGGTAACAAAATAGTTAAACAACGTTTGATGAATAAACTCAGATCAAACATAAAAATCAAAGCACTGAGAGTACTGGTGGGTCGATCGTCTCTGAGTGTAGGTTGGGAAAATAGTCCTGAGTTAAGAATCAAACTGTTCGTTTAACTTTAAGCAAGCACAGTAGACCTGATCAGACATCGCGTTATGTGGCGTCTGATTATTTAGATTCTGTTTGCCAATGCCCAAGTGTACGAGCACACTCAACCCGCACCCGCCCATCGGGGCTTGAATAAATAGATGGGCTGCATGATGCTTCCACGCAGAGCTGAAAGTCCTGTAACATTGGAAGTAACGTCTCCAAATGACCTATACAGTGTTGACGGGGACGTTAAACCTTAAATCAAACAAACGAGCACAGTCCAGAATTTACTTCTTTCGCTGCGCTCTGACGTCTTAGGGTAGTACTTAGATTTTGTTCAACAGAGTGGGGAGGGTGCAAACGCGGCCCCTCCCATCTTTTGGAAATTATTTCAGATTCATACAGTTTTTCGCCCTCTGCAAAATACCTGAAATTCGCATCCTCAACCCGCCCCTTTTCAGAGTCTGCGTACGGCCCTGAATCATGTTCAAAACTGTTGTTGCATACATATGGCGAGCAGTGCCGACCTGATCAGAAGCAATGCACTCTATATCCGATCTTGGTCTACGCTGTATGTCTAATAACGGTACCTGGGCTACTCATTTTTTGCACTTAAACATTTCAGGGTTCTAAAATTAAGTTCTTAGCAGGAGTGCGAAAAGTCTATTTTTACTCGACTTGGCATATATTTGTGTAACAGTTTTATAAATAGAATGTTCCGAAAGACGTCACGTGATATCGTGGCCTGGATTAAGATGTTGTGTTTCTTTCATAACGTGAGCAACCTGGCATTCTTATACTATTTCGTTTAACCCTCAAATGCCACTATTTAAGCAAACAATGAAGTTCCTGTGCAACCTGCTGATTTGTCTGCTCACAAATTTTAAAATGCCAACAATTGTTGGCATTTTTAAATTTGTGAGCAGGACAAATTCCATGCTCAAGTGAGTTGAGCATGAAAGAAGTTTTATAACCTCGGGGACCCTCTGAACCCCACCTTATAAAATTTAAAGTTTCAAAGTTTATTTAGGAAACAGGAAAGCCCTGAGGGACAGAATGAAACTAGATTATTGCGAAGAAACAATGAAACAAGAAAAAACATACAATAACATGTATCACGACCTCCACATAACACGACTCATTAAAGACGGAGAATTTTTTTTTATTCCACCTATGAACTAAACTGGTATTTTTATGCCACTCATAAAAATACTGGTTTTGGTGTTCAAGTAAAGTCCGACTGGATACTCCTGTAATTGTCTGTAATGCAGTTGTGTATACATGTATGCAATATAATGTTCTCCTCTTTCTCTCCTCTTTCCTGGCCAAAATTACACTTTTGGGTTGATTTCGATAGACCCAAAGTTTATGAAACAAATTGAAATTCACTTGATAATTACAGAACAATGAAGTCAAAGTGTGCGCACATTAAAATATTACATAGAACCAAATGGAGACGCAAGGACGGCTCAATATTTAAAATTGAATTGATTCACCCATATGCCTACTGTCCAAACAATACGCGGCTTCTGTTTGGAATTTACTGAAGGGCTAATTCAAGAAGGGCAGTTGTCAGTTTCTGGCGAAAGAATGTGCACTGTACTGGTTAACCGCTTACGTATAAGCCTGCCCAGGAAAAGTGTGGATAGGTAAACTTACCGGCTCAAAAATGATATAAAATAGTGTTGACTGGGCCGTTAAACTCCAAAACAAACAATACTGAAGGACCAAACGCAAAATCTAAGTACAGCTTTAAGACCATTTTACCAAGCCTACAAGATCATTTTGCCAAGCCTACAAGACCATTTTGCCAAGCCTACAAGATCATTTTGCCAAGCCTACAAGACCATTTTGCCAAGCCTACAAGACCATTTTGCCAAGCTTACAAGATCATTTTGCCAAGCCTACAAGACCATTTTGCCAAGCCCACAAGACATTTTGCCAAGCCTACAAGATCATTTTGCCAAGCCTACAAGACCATTTTGCCAAGCCTACAAGACCATTTTGCCAAGCCTCCGAGCCAATGGACCTATCAGTTCTGTCAATGCTTCGATGCAACCGGTGTATTTTTAAGATGCTAAAAAAACTGCAACTGAAAACGCCATCCCAGTCCGTTAAAATGAAGACCCCCCTATACCCCACTTTATATAGAGAAAACTGGGGTTTACGGGGGAATACATTATTTTTCTTATTTTTGCTCCAAGACATAGGTTGTGGGTACTCGTAAGAACCGCCTCAATGAGGCGGTTGTCGGTTGTAACGAGCACCAACAACCTATGTATTCAGTATTTATAAGAAAAATATCACAGATTTTCATCAGAAAAAAAGCCATTTTGGAGATGAGTAAAAATGCACCAATTTGCACGGGCGTGTTATCGTAATGCATTTATGTCGCCTGTTTGTGTCGTCTGTTGCATCCTCTTGCAAATTTTTCTAACATATTTTTGCATACAGTCAAGTTTAGATCCTGACAGAGAAGCAGTCTGATCAGAGTCTATACGATTTGCTACAATGACCTTTACAGCAACTTACAGACAACAAAACAGACAAAAACTGCTGTGGCTGGCATTTTAAGAGTTAAGAGAACTATGTCTTCCTCATGAATATTGAAATGTCAACTACTCATTACGACAACTCACCCGTGCGATATAGTGCATATTTCTCAGGTCCAAAATGGCTACTTTTCTGATGAAAATCCATGATATTTTTCTTATAAATACTGCTAACTTAGGTCGTGGGTGCTCGTTAGAACCGCCTCATTCAGGCGGTTCTAACAAATACCCACAACCTATGTCTTGGAGCAGAATTAAGGAAAATAATGTATACCTCCTTAAACCCCAGTTTTCTCTTTATAAAGTGGGGTTTAGGGGATCTTCATTTCACGGACTTGTTTTTTGTTTTTCTGTCAGTAGAACAAGACTTTCAACATGAAGAAAATGTTATAACTTCGGGCTCACATTCATAGAGCGATATTTGGCTGCACAGGACCAGGCGGGCACGAATCTTCGTCGCTGAGCGCACGTGCAAATGTGTGCGTTTTGTCGTGCACGCACATTATTTGGGCACTTATTTGCCAATCGACCCAAATTTTTTAAGCACAGTAACTTTTCGCTGTTGATATCCACTAGTACTAATAGTTCGTCTGTCATTCCTCATCACGTGAACAAGTCCGTGAAATGAGCACACCCCTAAACCCAATTTTATATAGAGAAAACTGGGGTTTACATGGGTATACATAATGTTTCTTATTTCTACTTCAAGACATAGGTTGTGGGTACTCGTTAGAACCGCCTCAATGAGGCGGTTCTAACGAGCACCCGCAATCTATGTCTCAATGAGGCGGTTCTAACGAGCACCCACAACCTATGTTTGCAGTATGAATATGAAAAATATCACAGTTTTTCGCCAAAAATGTAGCCATATTGAGATGTGAAAAAATGCACTATGTCACACGGGTGTGTTATCGAAATGTGTCAATGACCAATCTAAATCACATGCGAGAAATGCTACTGTTTGTGTGTTCTAAGATGGCTGATGAGACCAGCTCTGAACTGTGTCTGTTGTAGATAGAAAAACACGAGTTAGAGGAAGACAGCTCTGCTGGTGATGCCTTAGCTCTGGCTTTGCAATGTGCACATTTCTGCTCGGCTTCGCTGTTTCTTTTTGGCTTATTTTGACTAGCATCCCTTCTGAGGAGGCCTCGACAATTTGCTTGGTCCTGTGCAATTTGTTCCCACGACTCTGACGGTATGTTGAAGTCCTAAAGGGAGGCTTTGAGGGGTCCTTGGAACGCTTCTTCTGACCATCATGTTTCTAGTTCTCCATACAGGATTTTCTCTAGCAAAGGTTCCTCATGCCTGTCCAATTACCCTGCACATGTTTGGAACCCTGACTTGCCACTTAATCTTTACAGTTTGTATGGAAGTGGTCTTTTGACGTGCCGTCGGTAAACTGTCCACGTTTCGCATGCATATAAAAGCATATAATAGTGTTGCCAGCACCACAGCTGTGTATACTTTCTGCTTTGTGTCAAAACAGAAGTGAAGGCAATGATCAGGAATCGAAACATTTAACCCCAACCTCCCATCAGAGACATCAAAGGGAAAGAAACACAAACATGTAACAACCAGACTCTAATGGAAACCTCAATAACGGAAAGTAAAAAGAAAAGTTACTTTCCCACAAAATGTCCGATTGGCTATCCAGAACAAAAGATATAAGCGATATACACATTCAAAGACGATCTATAACAAAAATAAGAAGCACCAGGAGCAGGCGACAGGAGCATCAACTTGGAAGTTCTAGGGCTGGCTAATCGTAGTGAAAAGATAATCGATTATCAGTCCTGTCCTTGTGATCGATAATCGATTAGTAATCGCTAAGGTTTTTGTCATAATTTTACCTGCATGGCTTTCTATCTGAGCATGACTCTTACCATATGTTGCACTTTATTATATGTATATTTGAACAGACATGCCTGAGCAAACAGTGTAGACCGAGATGAGACGCGGCAGAATGCGGCGTCTCATCAGGGTCTGCACTGTTTGTCACTCATCCAAGTATTTCAGGCATAACTTTGGGTAGTAAATTGTACCTAACAAGTAATCGATTATCGGCAAATCAGAAATGATAATCATTTCTGTGGAATTTATCGGTCGATTAATCGATTATACCATTAATCGTGTCAGCCTTACTTGGAATGGTCAGTGCACTGGGGGGCTTAAATCGATTTTTCGCGACCAAAATCCTCGTCCTTACTTCCGTCGCGATTTAGACAAATAATTTGTTCAGTTCGCACGAAGGCTTCCTAACTCATCAGTGCAACATCTCTGAGAACACACACACGCACCAAAAACAGAGATGGAACAACGATGCGTACTCGACAGCAAGAAACATCTGAAATGCTGGAGCAAAAGAACACCAACAGTTAGACTCCGATCCTTAATTCCACTTCGATAAAAAAAATCGACCAAATGCTGCTATAGCTTTGGCCATTTTGGCATTGATTTCATCACCAATCTGCATGACTCCCAAGGTATGTGAACTTGTCTACCACATGCAATCTTTGATCTTTCACTCTAATGCAGGGCTCGTTGTAATGCTTGCCAGGTGCTGGCTGACAGAGTGAGTGAGTGAGTTTTTGTTTTACGTCCCACCAACAGCTAAGGTCATATGGAGACGGGCTGGCTGACAGACCAACTCAGTCTTTTTGATGCTGATTGTGAAATGGTTATGATTTCGTGTTTGTGGCTCATAAGCGTCAGTCGGTTAATTATTTAAATGCTGATTGCGAGATAATATCTGTCTCAGGAGTCAGATACTTGATCTACACTTTTTTTTACTTCTCTTCTGTTGGAGCACCCCCTGCCATGTCATCAGCAAAGAGAAACTCATGTCGCACCTCTGTTTGCACCTTGTATTTGGCTTGCAACCTTCAATGGTTGAAAAGCTTTCCATCAAAACGATACTGGAAAGCATTTGTGAGCATGGCAGAGAACACCATGCTGTCACTGGGAATAGGTCAGAAAACTCACCATGGAACTGCCTCACCATTGCTATGAATTTGGTCGGAAAACTTCACCATAATTTTCCAAGACCATAACGGCTGGCAGTATCAAATGCCTTGGTAAGGTAAACAAAGGTCATGTAGAGCCCATGTTGTGTTCCTGGCATTTCACTTGAAGATGCCTTGCTCAAATGACCGTGTCAGTTGTTCTGCCTCCGATCAAGTTTCAGCTCGATCTGACCTTTCGTTCAGGATGAGATGGCGTTTGAATACTTTCAAGATGACCACCATGCCAGGCATCTTGGATATCGGAACAGAACGATATTAGCAAATCTGAATCTCAATGTCGCTCCGATGCCTCCAATTAAGTTTCAGCTTGTTCCAATCTTTAGTTCAGGAGGCGATGTCCTTTGAAGAATTTCAAGATGGCAGCCATCTTCGATACCATAACAAAAAGATTTGAGCAAATCTGAATCTCCATGTCACCCCGAGGCCTCACATCAAGTTTAATCTCAATGCCACCTTTGATTCGGGAGGAGATGTCGTTTGGAAAAAAATCAAGATGGCCACAACGGAATGGTTTTAGCTAATTTGTATCTGCATGTCAGCCTGATGCCTCACATCAATTTTGAATCCGAGCTTTGGTTCCGGGAAAGTTGTCGTTTGAAGGATTTCAAGATGGCCACCATGGCAGCCATCTTGGATATCGGAATGAGCCAACAATCCAAAGAAAGAGACCACTGCCATTTACTATGATCAATTATTGAAACGTCACTCACTGACCAACCACGTTACGCACTTCAATGCATTTATTCTTGCAACAGTAGGACACACCGTGCGTTCATAATTGTTTTATTGCCCCCCTGTGATGTACTGACAATAGCAGATCAAAGGCGGCCCTTAATAGCTCTTGTTGAATCACCTAACTGAGGCATACTCCAGTCAACAGTAAGTAAATTATTGATTTACCCCAAGGAGGCCCTTACCTGTTGAAGACAGAGGACTTCTCTTCAGTCAGCACTGAGGGCTACATAATATTATGTATTGAAATGACAGTCCCCAAGAATCAAGAATAAATGCCTTTAACACACAATTTGTTATTGCAGATGATGTCTTTTGATAATGACATGAGCTTGAATATCTTTGCTTTAATATAGCCTAGCTTTTATATAACGTTAACCTGTAACAGAAGTCATGATTTAAACCACATGACTCGCCTCTGTGGTATGCGCTTCGCTCGGACCACATGTGAGACCCAAAGTTCAATTACGGAAGATCGTGTTTTTTTTTACTCCGTGTACGATGGTTTTCGTCCACCTCTGATTAATGATCCACTCGAAATACGTGAAATAATTTTGAGTTGGCTGTAAAATCGAAACCAATAAACAATTATATTATTCGCTTCGTGAGAAAAGCTGCCTTATAAAATATGCGACTTACAAAGCCACAAATCATCATGCACATTGGATTGGCTAAGACTGATCTTCGAATCTGCTCTGGGCCTATTCTTGTCTTATTCATCCATGTGCCCCTAAATATGTTCTAACAAGGTGTGGATCATTTGGATCCTCTTCTTTTATGCGCTTCAAGTTATAATATAGGATATATTGAATTAACTAATTTATAGATGTAGATCTACATTGGTAACTTATCAGGATAGGGTTTGTCAAACAAGTCGTTCGAGTGAGTGCATAGTACTTCATCACATTAACAGAATAGAAGAGGAGGCAATGATCAGGAGTCGATACAATCAACCCACAGCTCCCAACAGAGACACCAAAGGGAAAGACGCACAAACATGAAACAACAGACCCTAATGGAAACACCAACAGCGGAAAGCCAAAAGGACAGTTACTTTCCCACAAAAAAACAAGTCCGTGCAATTGACATCTCTGTATACTCCACTGTATACCGAGAAATCTGGGACTTACAAGTATATATATGTACTCGTACATTATTTTATTTGTTTCTTTGTTTCTGCTCCGGGACATTGGTTGTGGGTGCTCGGATGAGCCGCATCAAGAGGCAAGTTTAACGAGCATTGATGGTCTGAGTTGAGGATGGAGACGGGAAAAATTAAAAACGATTCTTCACAAAAGTAACGTGTACACGTATCGCCTACGTATTACTTCAGTTTTAAACACAATTTACAATTTGGAATTGTGTCATTGGAACAAGTTTCTCTTAGTGTTATTTAATGAATCTTTAAGCACTTTTTGAATGGTGTTATTATTTCATCAAGAAAACACGCCTATATAATTTTGACCCCCTTGTATCCCACTTTTATATAGTGGAAATGGGGTTTACAGGGGTAAACGTTTTTTTTTCTTATTTTGCTCTAAAATATAGATTGTGGGTACTCGTTGGAACCGCCTCATCGAGGCGGTTCTAACCAGTGCCCCCAATCTATATTTTGAGCAGAAATAAGAAAAATATCACAATTTTTCATCTTAAAATTTTCATTTTTTCGGCGTTAAAGTGTGTAATGTATTTGTATAGGCGTGTTTTCGTAATGTGTTATTATTTTAACAGTCATGTTATAGAAGCTGTGACCTATTAGCACTAACTTATTGTGCTTTGTATATTCTCTGTTCTAATGCTATGCTTAATATTCCATTTTTGATTCAACTAATACTTACGAAAACACGCCTATGCAAATACATTGTGAACTTTATCGCCGAAAAAATGAAAATTTTAAGATGAAAAATTGTGATTTTTTTCTTATTTCTGCTCAAAATATAGATTGTTGGTACTCGTTAGTACCAACAATCTATATTTTAGAGCAAGAATAAGAAAAATAAGGATTACCCCTGTAGACCCCAGATCTACTATATAAAAGTGGGCTTCAAGGGGGTCAAAATTATATAGGTGTGTTTTCGTGATGACTTATTGCGTTATGTTATATGTACCGTTGTCTGGCTTTTAAACAGGGAAGACACCTTCACCATAATTAAAACAATGGAAAGCCCAAACGGATATCCAAAATAAAATCAAAGCGCCAAAGGCACTGAAATGACAGATTCTAAGAGAAAATCATAACACTGTGAAAACTTACAGAAATCCTTTCTAAAAAGATCTTAAAATTTAGAAAAGTAGTTCTGCAAATTCTATTATAAGATATGTTTACAGATGTATATAATTTTGGAATGAAACTATTTACGTTTTCAAAACCAAACATTTAAATTCAAGTTTTAACAATGCTACTGTCCATAAGTAACAGTTTTTGTATGGTCGGTTGTGGATATCTCTCCAGATACTCAATGGGAAAGAGATCGGAGGAGAAAGGCTGGCTAGTCCTGTACATGAAATCCATTGGCTTGAAGAAAAGTTTGAGTAAGAACAGCACTATGAGTCCGCGCGTAATCCCGCTGGATAAGATATCTCGGATTATGAGCGTAAACAAATAAATGGCACCATGTAAGGTCGAAGCACTTGATTGATGTAACGTCTCGCTGTTCAGTTCTCGTCTCAGCCATGATCTTGAATGTTATTAATGACACTAAGCTGTGTTCGCTAACTGCATGCAATACCACGCCACACAATTACGCTTGTTCCATCCGATATGTCACGCTCTATTACGCACGCGTCGCCTCGGCATACATTACACTTATACGTCGAAACACCCGGAAACGACAATCGGCGTGATTCACGCTGAAGTGCGATTTGTCACTAAAACGCATATCACGTCAGTCGCTTAGACGCCAATTTACGTATTTCATAAACCAAAGTAAGTGTTCCGTACTGTTTCGACGCGTTAACTTTGTGATCACGACAGGGACGTCTAGCTCTTAAACATGCATCGCATAAGGGCGAAGAACAGTGTCAGTGCTTATTAGTCGGTAGTTTAGACCCCTTGTTTATCTACAGGTACAGTCTAGCAGCTGCCGGCGGAAATCTGTTTCGCATATGCGTCTGGCAGATGAATCGATCTTGACGTACTGACGTCGGTCTTCCGATACGTCGACGGCCACTGGCGTCGTCTGTATATAGTAAGATGTCGCTCCAATAGATGAAAGAATCACACACATGCGGCACCCAAAATCAGAGTCATCGTCATCCGATTTCCGACCAGGGGGCACGCTTACGATCCTTTAATGAAAAATGTTGCAATACGCTTCCAATGCTTTTTGAGAAAAAAATCAGTTTATTCTCTTCTAGGCACGACCTTACAATAAATATCAAAAGTTTGATCCTGAACATGTTGTTTCTATCCGTAGTGGTGTGAAGGTGGTGCGCAGGATCGACGTCGCCAGACTGGTAACCAGACGTCACGGTGTTTGTGGTGAATTCGGGTTTAACGTCGCTTTCAACAATTTTTCAGTCATATCACGACGGTGTCTGGTTGCGACAGGGAGCTCAATGCTCACCTTTATAGTGCTGCCTCACTGAAGTATCATGTCCCAGACACATTACATGATACCACACCCAGTCACATTATCCTGACACTGGGTCGACCAGTCCTAGCTCTACCCCGCAAATCTGAGTGCCAAGCGAGGAGCAGCTAGTACCATTTTTATCGACTCTGGTATGTCGCGGCCCGGGATCGAACCCGTGACCTCCCGTTCCCCGGAGCGGACACTCTACCAACTGAGCTATCGGGGCCGGTAACGTCACGGTTAATTGATTTAACCTTTATGGTGCCTAAGCGTGTTGTAATCATGCAATTGTTTGGTTTCAGAATCAAAGCACTGAGAGTGTTGGTGGGGTGTAGGTTGGGGTAATAGTCCTGGGCTGAGATTGAAACTATTTCATTTAAATCTGAAATTCCCCCAAAATAGTGAAGATTTTGATAAGAAGCCGCGTTCTGCAGCGTCCGATCTTGTTCTACACTGTTTGCCACGCTCACCCTTTGATTCCAGGATAACCATCTTCAGTCGTATGTGGCCCCCGCCCATCGGGGCTTGAAGAAATAGATGGGCTGCATGATGCTTCCACGCAGAGCTGAACCCGACCGCACACGAGTACTGGTAAACCGCTTAGAGAATCTAAGCCTGCCCAGGCCGAGCGGTGCATGCGAGCCCAACCGTCCATGCTTATAAACCCTATTGGTTCCAGTGGGTGACAGAGCTTGAGATGTCATTTCATCTCAATGTCGGGTAAAAGTCCCACAAAATTTGAAGCAACGTCTCCAAAATGGCCTTCACAGTGTTGACGGGGACGTTAAACCTCAAATCAAACAAACACAATATTTAGTCTTTTGGAATACCCTGATTGCGGCTATTTTCTACAAGAAAAAAAGGTTATTCTGACAAGTCAGAGATAATCACGTAGACGTTAGCACAGAAGCGCTTTTCTTATTAGCAACTTCGGGTCGAATGCCAAACAATCAACCCAATCATTCCGCGTCGTTTGTCAGTGTTGGGTGCCTTGTAAGTGTTATCTGTAAAATTTGCACTTAAAGCAAATGTTGGATCTGGCAAACAATGTAGACTCAGATCAACTGCCACAGAACACGGTGCTAATCTTGTTCTACACTTTTTGCATTAGTTTATACTAACATCTTAAGTTTAAAAGAATCAGTCCAAGTCCCTGTTCATGACCAGCCTGAATTCAGAGACAATCGGCATGAATGTTGTCAGTGCTTTGATTTATTCACTGTCTTGAGTTTCTGGAGTGCACTCTTTCATCACTGAAGTTGGGCTCGTCCATTCTGCTAAATATGGCACCTAGAATTATATCACCGGACCTACAATGTTTGCATAAGTATCTGTACCATATTCAGGGTTGAAAGGGACAGCCTTACTTTCCAATTTCTCCACGCATAGTCTGATATACACCTAAGTTGTAATTGACCTAGACTTGACCTCGAAAGTCAGAAAACCCATTAAGCAGGCTGGTCTTTATGGATTAAATATTAACAGCAGTTAGAAAACAGTGTCAAACCTGAGCAGACGGCTGAGCAGACGCCGCATTGATCTGAGTATATTTGCCAAACCCATCACATGATGCAGCTGATTCATATGAAATGATGAATCGATTCCCTGAAAGGTTAGATAAAATCGTCAAGTCGTCTGCTTCAAACGTTTGTTTTGCGCTTATAGGATAATTAATACGCTTGTTCAATTTTGAATACTGCGCCAAACCGGACTATATTTTGTGCGGACTCATATTTATATGGCGGTCAAAGCCGGAAGAAAGCCAGAAGAAAGCCGGAACTACTTCCAAACCTGCAGGATAGCTAGAGATGACAGTTTGAATCTGTCATTAAATACATTAGCAGTATATACATGCAAACAACCGGTTAGTAAAACTTGTGGTGGTAAAACTACTGGTGGTAGTTAGTGACCGCAATCCTCAGAGCCGTCTGGGTCAACCAATCATTGGCTGACACTGACAGACGGGATATTTTCAAGCGCCAGTCGGCAAATGACCTTTGGTAGTCTGATCGTTGGCGTACCGTCCTGCGCCAGAAAAGTGTCCATGCTCTACCGGCTGAAGCCACTAATCTGCCACGCCTACGGTTTTGATTATTTCAAAATTGCACAATGGAATAAATGATCCCGAACGACTAGAAAATATAATCGACACTAAGACGAAGGACGGGAAGACTTTTTATTCCGACACACATTCCCTAAATACCAGTGTTTGTGCCTTTTATTTGTGTTTATTAAAAGGGTTATACTTTGGAAGCGGGGTTACACCGTAGAATTAAAAATGATGGTGGTCAAAAGTTTTTTTTTCTGGGTCAGACTTGCTAGCTACAGAAATGAAACAACGATGAGGACTCGACAGCATGAAATAACTTTAATGCTGGAGCAAAAGAAACAAGAGCATCGGTGAAACCGAGGGATGCTCCCCGATAATGCGCAGTAGTAGGAGGGTTATTTTAGGGAAATGATCCTATACACTTTGAAGTTTGATAAGATTTGTTTGAAGACAAAGGTTATGGGTACTCGTTAGAACCGTCTGAATGAGGAGGTTCTAATGAGTACCCTCAGCTGATGTTTGGAGTACAAGTAAAGTAGGTAGTGATTTTCAACAAAGAATGCAAAAAAAAATAGAAATGTATAAGGCCCCTTCCCTGGAAGGACCTGTAAATCTTAAACCATAAGGCTAAGAAACTCATTGTGTTCCCTAGTAAGGGATTTTCAATGGAAAATGTCAAAAGGAATACACATGTGAAACATGAAAGCCCTCTCACCCATGGGTATGAAATAACAGGAGATATTTTTTTGAAAAAGGGGAGATGATTAGTGAAAATAAGCAATATAGTAATGGCCCTTTGTCAGAATGTAGCCTGACAAACACACACCCAAATGCAATTTGTCAGGGTGTAGGTATTGTGATGGTAATTATGTGTGTGATGTTTCATGAGAGTAGACAAAATACTTTTGAAGTTATCACCGAGGTTAAGGTTTTTGGTTTAGGTGTGACAAACACACAAGTTATTCTCCTTTATCAGAATGTAGGTCTTGTGATGGAAAGTAAGTGTGTGAAGTTTCATAAGAGTAGGGCCAGGTTAAGGCGTGACAAACACGAGTTTCGTGGCGTCTGATCTGGGCCTGTACTGTTTGCCACTTACCCCTTTTGGGGTTTCCGGTACCAAATGGGTTTAACCTAAAGTCTAAGAATTCCCTAGATAGTGATTTTCAAAAAAAAAAAACTGCAAAAATAAGGAGAAATGTAAGTCTCCTTCCGTGCAAGGGCATGTAAATCGTAAACCATAAGACAAAGAAACTCAGTTTTGTGTTCCATAGTAAGTGATTTTCAATGAAGAATGTCACAAGGAATATATATGTGAAATATGAAAGCCATATTACCCATGGTTATGAAACAAAAGGGAGATATTTTTTTTTGAAAAAGGGAGATAATTCAGTGAAAATAAGCAACATAAATATGGCCCTTTGTCAGAATGTAGGTTTTGTGATGGTAAGTATGTGTGTGAAGTTTAATGAGAGTAGGATAAATACTTCTAAAATTTTGACCGAGTTTAAGTTGTTTGGTTATTGCCTGACAAACACACTAAAAGCAATATAGTTATGGCCCTTTGTCAGAATGTAGGTCTTGTGATAGTAAGTAAGTGTGTGTAGTTTCATGAGAGTAGGGCAAATACTTTTGAAGTTATGACGGAGGTTAAGTTTTTTGGTTAAGACGTGACAAACACACGGAAAAAAGCATTATGGTTTGTCAGAATTCAGGTCTTGTGATTGTTAGTATGAGTGTGAAGTTTCATAGGAGTAGGGATAATACTTTTGAAGTAATAACGGTTAAATGTTTTGGTTTAGATTTGAAACTGACTGACAAAGAGATAACTATAGGGCACCCAAAATACTGTGTGGGGCCCTAATTAAGAAGAGAAGTAACTCCGTAAATACTGTTGGTAGGGTTATGCTTCTTGCATTCTGCGATTTCTCTCATAGCCCCCTATCAGTGTATCAAGTTTCACTAAATTACCTTTGAAACTTTTAGAGATATGCTCCGGACAAGCTTAATATAGCAAAAACTAAAAAGGGAAATAACTTTGTAATTACTTGTGATAGAGTTACAGTTCTTGCACTCTGCACTTCCTCTGATGGCCATCTATCAATGTATCAAGTTTCACTTAAATCCCTTCTATACTTTCAGAGATATGCTCCAGACAATCTTTTCATTGAAATAGTTAAGAAGGGAAGTAAACCCATAAATACTGGTGACAGGGTTATGGTTCTTGTATTTTACAATTGCCCTCATCGCCCTCTATCACTATATCAAGTTTCACTTAAATACCTTGAATACTTTTAGAGATATAGAGCGTGACGGACGGACGGACGGACGGACAGACGGACGGACGGACGGAAGGTCTGACGGACGGACGGACGGTCGGACAAAGCGGCGACTATATGGCTTCCCCTTCGGGGAGCATAAAAAAACAGTTGGACTCCGGTGGGCCCAACCGAGACAAATTATCAGGCTCTTAATGAAAAGGGATTTACTTCACTTAATTGCAGCCCCCGCCTGTCGGGGCTTGAAGAATAGATGGGCTGCATGATGCTTCCAAGCAGAGCTGAATCCGACCCACACAAGAGTACTGGTAAACAACTAAGAGGATCTAAGCCTGCCCAGGCAAAGCGGTGAGTGTGTCGGACCGTCCATGCTTATGAACCCTATTGGTTTCATTGGGTGTTGGACATGAGGACTACAAGAAAGCTCTGAAAAGCATGAAGTGTTCAAGTTTTGTGGACCAGACTAGTTTCAGCCAATTAGGCCTCATCTACTTTGCATTAATCTTACTGGCCGTTCCTAGGCGTTCTTCTGCTGTGGTTTATTATTTTTATAATTCTTCTTTACATGTGTGTATTGCTAATATCTTTTTATTTTGGATAGCCGTTCGGCAATTGCTTGGGAAAGTAACTGTTCTTTTTGCATTCTGTTTGTTAATTTTCATTGTAGTGAGGTCGTTTTATGTTTGTGTCTCCTTCCCTTTGGTGTCTTGGATGGGAGTTGTGAGGTAATTGTATCGATTCCTAATCATTTCCTCCACTTCTATTTTGCTCATAGTGTGACAAACATCATAAGAAATTCTTATGGTAAGTAAATTATTTGGTCCACAATATTGGAAGAAAAATTTGTTGTGAGACAATACTTATTTACAAGCACTCTCCTTGAACGACAGAACAGTATCACTTTTTAATATTATTGTCATCGTATTATACAAAATCATGGTTCAATTTTAGGTTAGTTAATAATAACGTGACGTTGCATGACTCAGAAGTATGAATTATATCACTTCCCTACAGGTAATTGTTAAATGGTTATCTCAGGTTGCCAAAAGACCATACACTCATTCGTTTACGGTGCTAGGTAGGTAAAATAGAGCATACAGGTAAAATCACTCAGACTCCTGTAAGCAGAGCTTGATTGTGTTGCATGAGCCAAATAATGGAACCAAACATACCAGACTAATATCCCACAACTTCTGATAGCAAACCTCTTTGACATAATGAATGTTTTCAGAGGTCTCCAAAAATGACACTTTTCTGATAATAAATACGACGTATTTCTTATATTTCCTTAAGACATAGAATGTGGGTGCTTGTATGCAAAGGGGCTCCAACAAGTACATAAAATATATGTCTTTCATCGAAAATAAGGAAAACAAGAGGGCCAAGATGGCCCTGAATCGCTCACCTGATTTCAAAGATGTCAAATAGCTTCTGGAAGTTCTGGCGGCCATCTTGTTCATCAAAGCAGATCAATTTTTGCCAATTCGGTAGAATGTGAACAAAACAACATTCCTGTGAAGTTATAGTCAAATTGGCCCAGGGGTATAGGAGGAGTTGACATGTAAATAAAAGTGTTGACATTTTTTCTATTTTTAGCTCTGGCGGCCATTTTGTTCATCCAAGCCAAAGGATTTGAGCTATTTTGGTAGACGGTCACCAAAGCAACAGTTCTATGAAGTATGATTGAAATTGGCCCAAGGCTTTAGGAGGAGCTGATATCCAAAGCAATTTTTTATGATTTTCTATTTTTAGCTCTGGCAGACATTTTATTAAAAAAGCCAAACAATTTTAGCTAAAATGGTAGAGGTCATCTAAGCAACATTCCTATGCAGTTTGAATGAAATTGGCCCAAGGGTATAGGAGGAATTGCTTTTAAAAGTTTTTTTTTTCTATTTTTAGCTCTGGTGCCCATCTTGTTCATCAGAGCGGAACGATTTTTGCTATTTTGGTACTGGGTCACGTTAGCAACATTCCTGTGAAGATTGACTGAAATTGGTGCAAGGGTTGAGGAGGAGTTGGCATACAAAGCAAAGTGTTGACATTTTCTATCTTCAGCTCATGACGGCCATTTTAGTCATCAGAGCTGAACTCTTTCCGCTATTTTGGAAGAGGGTCACCTAAGGAACATTCCTATGAAGTTTGAATAAAATTGGCCCAATAGTTTAGGAGATGTTGACATTTAAAGATTTGTTTTATTTTTAGCTCTGGGGGCCATTTATCTCATCGGAGTGGAACAGTTTTAGCTATTTTGGTAGAGGGTTACCTAAGCAACATTCCTATGACGTCAGAATGAAATTGGACCACGGGTATAGGAGGAGTTGTCGTTTAAGATTATACTATTTTTACCTCGGGTGGTCACCAAAGCGGAACGATTTTAGCCATTTTTGAAGAAGGTCACCAAAGCAACATTCCTATGAAGTTTAATTGAAATTGGCCGAAAGGTTTAGACGACATTGGCATTTAAAGCAAATTGTTGTCTGTCTATTTTTTTTTTTATCTCTGGCAGCCATTTTGCTCATCCGAGCGGAACCTTTTTATTTATTTTGGTAGAGGGTCACCTGAGCAACATTCTTATTAAGTTTGAATGAAATTGGCCCAAGGGTATGGAAGTTGTTGTTTAAAGATTTTTTTCTATTTTTAGCTTTGGTGGCCATCTTGTTAATCAGGGTGGAATAGTTTTAGCTATTTTGATACAGGGTCACCTTAGCAACATTCCGATAAGGTTCGATTGGAATTGGCAGAAGAGTATAGGAGGAGTTTGCATTTAAAGCGAACTATTTTTAGCTCTGGCCGACATTTTGTTCATCAGAGGGAAACCGTTTTAGCTAGTTTGGTAGAGGGTCACCTAAGCAACATTCCTACGAAGTTTGAAAGAAATTTGCCCAAGGGTTTAGGAGGAGTTGTCTTTTGAAGATTTTTCTATTTTTAGCTCTGGCGGCCCTTTTGTTCATTGGAGTGTAATCATTTTAGCTATTGTGGTAGCGGGCAGCTAGGCAATATTCCTATGAAATTTGAATGAAATTTGCCGAAGGGTATAGGAGGAGTTGTCATTTAAAGATTTTTCTATTTTTAGCTCTGGCGGCCATCTTGTTCATCAGAAAGGAACGAGTTTAGCAATTTTGATAGAGGGTCACCTAAGCAACATTCCTATGAAGTTTGATTAAAACTCACCCAGGGTTAGGAAGAAGACGGCATTTAAATTAAATTATTGACGTGTTCAATTTTTAGCTCTGGAGGCCATTTTGTTAATCAGAGCAGAATCGTTTTAGCTATTTTGGTAGAGGGTCACCTTAGCAATATTGCTATGAAGTTTGATTGAAATTGGCCCAAGGATTTAGGAGTTAACATTTAAAGCAAATTGTTGACGCCACACGACACACGACGGACATCGACCGATCACAATAGCTCACCATGAGCACTTCATGCTCAGGGGAGCTAATAAGCCATACCCCACCTTTCTCTATACATATTGAGTTTTTCAAGAGTTTTTATTACATAGAGTTAACATGATGCAAAAGTACAGGAAACCAATTTTGCATATCTGAAATTTTATTCAACAAATCATTTTTATCACATAATTCATAGTGCAAAAGGCTCAATAATATACAAAACTCCATGAATGTAAAAACATTTAAGAAAATTTCTACTCTAGCTCTACTTTTAAGATTTGTAGATGGTTTATAAACTATGTTCTATATCATAAGACAAGCATACTGGAATAATGTAGAATCATATCAAACGTTCTGTATATCCTTAAAATATTCAATTATCACAAACAGGAAAACTTTTGAGTAAGTCAACTAAATTACATTACTTCATTTCAACAAAACTGTTCAATGTTGTTTAATGTATAAAGAGCACCATAACTATTTTGTCACATTAGGAACAACACTTTTAAATCACCTAGTGCTTATTCTTCAATATGCACCTGTTTAATTCTGACAAGATAACCCATAAAAACAGTACATAGAAGTCATTTTAACCAAGCCCAGATTCCAATAACCGCATTCTGTGCATCCAGCAATATCATGTCTGTATGAACAATTCAGTAATCCTTTGACCTTTACTCATGACATAAACTTTTGTTGTCATGCATACTGTAACATTTATGGCTTTAAGATCAAGTAAGTAGAGAGAAGCCCCTGTGGTGTAGTGGTTACGCTACTCGCCTTTTAAACCCGGGCTTCTCCAAACTTTCGGATGAGTCTTTAAACCGAGGTCCCGTCCCTGTATGACCTTAGCTGTTGGTGAGACGTAAAACTCAAACACTCACTCAAGTTAGTAGACAGTAGTCAAAACAATTGGAATTTTCTGTATCATGCCTGATAAAACTCTCTTACATTAATGTTTTTATGATTGTTTTGATCATGTTTTCTATACATAATAGTGTCTTAAAGACTTTGATTAAAGCTTTTAAAGGAATTTTGCACAAGTCAAACAACAATCAAGTGCAATTCAAACCACAAATTAATTTACATAGGAATAAAATTTTATTTAGAATTCTTTTTTCTTCAAATGGTCTTCAAACATGACTGTGTAGCTTTAGGCTTTAGTCAGCCTCATTCAGAGAGAATCGCAATCCCTAAAAGGAAAAACAAATGAAGCTCTCTGAAAAACTTTACAAAATGCAGAAATTACAAACTTCCAAGCAAACAACTTTCAAGACTTCTTGGTTGCTTTCCTGTAAATCTGGTCCCTTTGATAAAGGATCTACTTTTAAAGAAAAGATTTTTATCAATTAGGGGAACAAAATATTTCTGAAAGAGTCGTCTCCTTTGAACTTGTTCCCATTCCACTTAGTCACAAACAAGTGATTTAATCACAACCTTGTTATGATCATGGCATCTACAAACTCATCCTTCTGTATTTCAAATTTTTCTTTGCTACCTGGTGGTAGCAACAGAAGAGCATTTGCTGTGTTTACACTAAGCAGACGACTGCTTATCTGGTTCCCCGTGCTTCTTGCCACCGGTACTGGAGAATCTGGCAGCCACGACAACACAACACGATGGTACTCAGGCCTTGGATCTAGTCTGATATTACTGTCAACCTAAAATAAAGGAGCAGAATTTAGATGTATGACAGGTATTGAAGAGAAATAAAGATACGAATTTAGACAACAGAAGAGAAGGCAATGATCAGAAATCAATACAATTACCTCACACAATAGATCCAAGACACCAAAGGGAAAGAAGTCCCAACATTAAACAACTTCACCATAATGAAAACATCACAAGTGGAAAGCCAAACCGACAGTTACTTTTGAACAAAATGGCCATATGGCTTTCCAAAATAAAAAGATAGCAGCAAAACATACATGCAAAAACGAACTACCCTGCCAGCACAAACCACGGGCCAACGTCGGGCCGATAGCGGTACGACGTTACCACGTCGTACCACTATCGGCCCGACGTTGGCCCGGCATTCTTTGCTGGCTGGGTATAACAAAAGTAAACCACAACAGAAGAACCGCTTTTGGTCAGTCACTACAAAGTTTTTCACTGAGGACTTAAATCGATTTCACGAGGCCACAACCCTAACCCTGAGTTCTGTCGTTGTTTAGACAAATGAGCCCCGCCAAGCGAATTTGGGTCTTCGAGCATTCCGTCATGACAAACTTTAACTGCGCATGCCCAGCCATTCAGAGGGGCCAGGGATATGGCTTTCTGTCTGAAGGTTCCTCTTGATTCACTGCTTGTATGAGCGAGCAGCGAAGGTTCTGGCGAGACTGCGCGGATGCGCAGGCTCGCCTGAACCTTCGCTGCTCGCATAGACGATAAGTACCAAAATCGCTTGGCGGGGCCCAAATAATCTGTTCAGTCGCAATGAAGTATTCTAACTCATCAGCGCAACATCTCCGAGAACACAAAATCATTGAAGTACTCAGTCGCCTGATGCTACATAGTAAGTTTTGAGGCAATCGGTCCAGCAATTCTGGGGAAGATTTTTATCACTACGAAAACACGCCTATTGAAATATATTGGTAAAATTTTTCCACCAAAAATGAAATTGTTCAAATAAAAATCCTACTATTTTTCATATTTCTGCTCAAAAACATAAATCGTGGGCACTCGTTATAATCTAACAACTCACAATCTATTTTTGGGCAGTAATAAGAAAAATACTGTATACCCCTTTAAACCCCAGTTTTACTATACAAGAGGGCCCAATGGCCCTATATCGCTCACCTGTGCGCCAGAAAATCATTAGTGTAGGAGACCACTTGACATTGCTACATACTAAATATCTAAGCTCAGGCAACGGGGTGTCCATGCTTGGCCCCTATGGTTTCAGAGAAGATTTTTGAGACTTTTCTCCATTATGAGTCTATGGGAGCTAAGGGAGTCCCAGGGTGTGGCCCATTTGGACCCCAGGGCCATGATTGGCAGGATTTATGTAGGTGACTACTTGTTATTGCCACATGCTAAATATCTAAGCTCTGGGTCCTGTGGTTTCAGAGAAGAAGATTTTTGAAGCTTTTTTCCATTATGAGTCTAGGGGAGCTAAGGGGCCCGGGGCGTGGCCCATTTGGACCAGAGGGGCATGATTGGCAGGATTTATGTAGGTGACCACTTGCCATTGCTACATGCTAATTATCTAAGCTCTGGGCCCTGTGGTTTCAGAGAAAAAGATTTTTGAAGCTTTTTTTTCCATTATGAGTCTGTAGGAGCTAAGGGGCCCCGTGGCGTGGCTCGTTTGGACCACAGGGGCATGATTGTCAGGAATTATGTAGGTGACCACTTGCTGTTGGGACATGCTAAATATCTAAGCCCTGGGCCCTGTGGTTTCAGAGAAGAAGATTTTTGAAGCTTTTTTCCATTATGAGTCAATGGGAGCTAAGGGACCCCAAGGCGTGGCCAATTTGGACCCCAGGGGCATGATTGGCAGGAATAATGTAGGTGACCACTTGCCGTTGCTACATGCTAATTACCTAAGCTCTGGGCCCTGCGGTTTCAGAGGAGAAGATTTTTGAAGCTTTTTTTCCATTTTGAGTCTATGGGAGCGAAGGGGCCACGGGGCGTGGCCCATTGGGAACCCAGGGGCATGATTGGCATGAATTATGTAGGTGGCCACTTGCCGTTGCTACATGCTAAATATCTAAGCTCTGGGCCCTGTGGTTTCAGAGAAGAAGATTTTTGAACCTTTTTCTCCATAATGAGTCTATAGGAGCTAAGAGGCCACAGGGCGTGGCCTGATTAGACCCCAGGCGCATGATTGGCAGGAATTATGTAGGTGACCACTTGCCATTGCTACATGCTAAATTTCTAAGCTCTGGGCTCTGTAGTTTCAGAGAAGAAGATTTTTGAAGCTTTTTTTCCATTATGAGTCTATGGGAGCTAAGAGGCCCCGGGGTGTGGCCCATTTGGAAGCCAGGGGCATGATTGGCAGGAATTATGTAGGTGACCACTTGCCGTTGCTACATGCTAAATATCTAAGCTCTGGGCCCTGTGGTTTCAGAGAAGAAGATTTTTGAAGCTTTTTTTCCATTATGAGTCTATGGGAGCTAAGGGGCCCCGGGGTGTGGCCCATTTGGAACCCAGGGGCATGATTGGCAGGAATTATGTAGTTGACCACTTGCCCTTCCTACATGCTAAATATCTAAGCTCTGGGCCCTGTGGTTTCAGAGGAGAAGATTTTTGAAGCTTTTTTCCATTATGAGTCTATAGGAGCAAATGGGCCCCAGTGTGTGGTCCGTTTGGACCCCAGGGGCATGATTGGCAGGAATTATGTAGGTAACCACTTGCCGTTACTACAAGCTAAATATAAGCTCTGGGCCCTGTAGTTTCAAAGAAGAAGATTTTTGAACCTTTTTTTACCATTATGAGTCTATGGGAGCAAAGGGGCCCCGGGGCGTTGCACATTTGGAACCCAGGGGCATGATTGGCAGGAATTATGTAGGTGACCACCTGCCATTGCTACATGCTAAATATATAAGCTCTGGGCCCTGTGGTTTCAGAGAAGAAGATTTTTGAAGCTTTTTTTCCATTATGAGTCTATGGGAGCGAAGGGGCCCCGGGGCGTGGCCCTTTTTGAACCCAGGGGCATGATTGGCAGGAATTATGTAGGTGACCACTTGCCATTGCTACATGCTACATATCTAAGCTCTGGGCCCTGTGGTTTCAGAGAAGAAGATTTTGAAGCTTTTTTTCCATTATGAGTCTATGGGAGCAAAGGGGCCCCAGGGCTTGGCCCATTTGGCACCCAGGGGCATGATTGGCAGGAATTATGTAGTTGACCACTTGCCCTTGCTACATGCTCAATAACTAAGCTCTGGGCCCTGTGGTTTCAGAGAAGAAGATTTTTAAAAAAAATTCCCTTTATAAGTCTATGGGAGCTATATGTTGCCTTGGCAACCAGAATTCCAATCTGATCAGCCCAAAAACCTTATGCGGCCTTTCCCCCTACCTGATGATGCTTCACATTAAATTTGATCAAGATTGGCCATGGGGTATTGGAGATATACTTATTTGAAATTGTTTACGGTCACACGGACGGACCGACGCACGGACGCACGCACGACGGACGCCGGACAAAAAGTGATCCCAAAAGCTCACCTCGTCACTACGTGACAGGTGAGCTAATAAAAGTGGGGTTCTACCTCTAATAAACGATCGGCTCGATATGAGTGAAATAATCTTAAAAGGGTCGTTAAACCAAAATAAAAAGTGGGGTACAAGGGGGTCAAAATTACATGTGTTCGTGATGTGTGTTTTTTACCATATATGGACATGAAAGACATCTTGTGACTTGTGACATATTGAAAAGTTTATGTTCCCTCTTTGGCAGGAGTGAACAGAAATCATCTGCGGTTTCAGTTAAAAAGTCTTCTTAAAGTATCAATACCGTATTCCTCCCATTTAGCGCCCCAGGCGCTTAAAAAATTGGAAAAAGCGGGGGCGTTTATTAGAGACAAAAATCTTACCAGAAGGGAGAGTTCAAACCCATTACATGGGGTAGATTTCAATTAGAATATGGTGGAATCATGACATGTAAAGTACCAAGTGGTCAACACAGACATTGTGATAGCAGGGGGTTTATAAATACCTTAAATGATACCTAGGTGATGATTGAAAGGCTGAAATCTTTACTTTAGGTAAGCCAAAATACTATTTCTTCCGACTGCAGAAGGGGCGCTTCTTATTTGTTCTTGGAAAAACAGTGAGGGGCGCGTATAGGAGCAGGGGCGCTAAATGGGAGGAATACGGTATTCAATCTACTGGGGACGAGGTCATTAAATGACTTTGAACTTAGGCGTTTATAAGTATGTAGTACATACTCTCATAGACTGTAAATGTTTTAGAACAAGAGGGCCCAATGGCCCTATATCGCTCACCTGTATACCAGAAAATCATTGGTGTAGGAGACCACATGACATTGCTACATACTAAATTTCTAAGCTCAGGCAAAGCGGTGTCCATGCTTATAAACCCTATTGGTTTCATTGGGCGACAGGGCTTGAGATGTAATTTCATCTCAATGTCGGGTAAAAGTCCCACAAAATTGGAAGAGACATCTCCAAAATGATCTCTACAGTGTTGACAGGGATGTAAAACCTCAAATCAAACAAAATCTGTGCCTTATGGTTTTGGAAAAGAAGATTTTTTTTTAAGTTTTTTTTCCAGTATAAGTCTATAGAAGTTAATGAGCCCTGGGGCTTGGTCAATTTTGACACAAAGGGCATGGTTGGCAGGATTAATGTAGGCGACCATTTTGTGTTGCTATATACTAAATATCTCAGGTCTGTATTTCATGGTTTTAAAGAAGATGTTTGAAGCTTTTTTCCATTATAAGTTTGTTGGAGTTAAGGGGCCACAGGATTTGACCAATTTGGACTAAATATCTAAGTTCTGTGCTTGACAGTTTCTGAGGAGAAGATTTTTTATAGTTTCTTCCATTATGAGTCTATGGGAGCTAAGGGGCACTGGGGCGTGGCCCATTTGGACCCCAGGGGCATGATTAGCACGAAATATGTAGGTGATTACTTGCCGTTGCTACATGCTAAATATCTAAGCTCTGGGCCCTGTGGTTTCAGAGAAGAAGATTTTTTAGGCTTTTCTCCATTATGAGTCTATCGGAGCTAAGGGGTCCCAGGGTGTGGCCCATTTGGACCCCAGGGGCATGATTGGCAGGATTTATGTCGGTGACCACTTGTCATTGTCACATGTTAAATATCTAAGCTCTGGGCCCTGTGGTTTCAGAGAAGAAGATTTTTGATGTTTTTTTTTCCATTATGAGTCTAGGGGAGCTAAGAGGCCCTGGGGCGTGGCCCATTTGGACCCCCTGGGGCATGATTGGCAGGATTTATGTAGGTGACCACTTGCTGTTGCTACATGCTAATTATCTAAGCTCAGGACCCTGTGGTTTCAGAGAAAAAGATTTTTGAAGCTTTTTTTCCATTATGAGTCTATAGGAGCTAAGGGGCCCCGGGGCAGGGCTCGTTTGGACCACATGGGCATGATTGGCAGGAATTATGTAGGTGACTACTTGGTGTTGCTACATGCTAAATATCTAAGCTCTGGGCCCTGTGGTTTCAGAGAAGAAGATTTTTGAACCTTTTTTCCATTGTGAGTCAATGGGAGGGAAGAGGCCCCAGGGCCAATTTGGACCCCAGGGGCAAGATTGGCAGGAATTATGTAGGTGACCATTTGCCGTTGCTACATGCTAAATACCTAAGCTCTGGGCCCTGAAGTTTCAGGAGAAGATTTTTGAAGCTTTTTTCGATTTTGAGTCTATGGGAGCGAAGGGGCACTGGGGCGTGGCCCATTTGGAACCCAGGGGCATGATTGGCAGGAATTATGTAGGTGACCACTTGCCGTTGCTACATGCTAAATATCTTAGCTCTGGGCCCTGTGGTTTCAGAGAAGAAGATTTTTAAGCTTTTTTTCCATTATGAGTCTATTGGAGCTAAGGGGCCCCAGGGCGTGGCCCGTTTGGACCCCAGGGGCATGATTGGCAGGAAATATGTAGGTGACCACTTGCCGTTGCTACATGCTAAATTTCTAAGATCTGGGCTCTGTGGTTTGAGAGAAGATTTTTGAAGCTTTTTTTCCATTTTGAGTCTATGCGAGTTAAGGGGCCCCGGGGCGTGGCCCATTTGGAACCCAGGGGCATGATTGGCAGGAATTATGTAGATGACCACTTGCCATTGCTACATGCTAAATATCTAAGCTCTGGGCCCTGTGGTTTCAGAGAATAAGATTTTAGAACCTTTTTTTCCATTATGAGTATATAGGAGCTAAGGGGCCCCTGGGTGTGGCCAATTTGGACCCCAGGGGCATGATTGGCAGGAATTATGTAGGTGACCAATTGCCCTTCCTACATGCTAAATATCTAAGCTCTGGGCCCTGTGGTTTCAGAGAAGAAGATTTTTGAAGCTTTTTTCCATTATGAGTCTAGGGGAGCTAAGGGGCCCCGGGGCGTGGCCCATTTGGACCCAAGGGGCATGATTGGCAGAATTCATGTAGGTGACCACTTCCCTTCCTACATGCTAAATATCTAAGCTCTGGGCCCTTTGGTTTCAGAGAAGAAGATTTTTGAAGGTTTATTTCCATTATGAGTCTATGGGAGCGAATGGGGCCCCGGGGCGTGGCCCATTTGGAACCCAGGGGCATGATTGGCAGGAATTATGAAGGTTACCATTTGCCCTTCCTACATGCTAAATATCTAAGCTCTGGGCCCTGTGGTTTCAGAGAAGAAGATTTTTAAAGCTGTTTCCATTATAAGTCTTATAGAAGCTAAGGGGCCCCGGGATGCGGTCCCTTTGGACCCCAGGGGCCTTATTGGCAGGAATTATGTAGGTGACCACTTGCCGTTGCTACATGCTAAATATATAAGCTCTGGGCCCTGTGGTTTCAGAGAAGAAGATTTTTGAACCTTTTTTCCATTATGAGTCTATGGGAGTGAAGGGGCCCTGGGGCGTGGCCCATTTGGAACCCAGGGGCATGATTGGCAGGAATTATGTAGGTGACCACTTGCCGTTGCTACATGCTAAACATCTAAGCTCTGGGCCCTGTGGTTTCAGAGAAGAGGATTTTTGAAGCTTTTTTTCTATTATGAGTCTATGGGAGCTAAGGGGCCCCGGGGTGTGGCCGATTTGGACCCCAGGGGCATGATTGGCAGGAATTATGTAGGTGACCACTTGCCGTTGTTACATGCTAAATATCTCAGCTCTGGGCCCTGTGGTTTCAGGAAAGAAGATTTTTGAAGCTTTTTTCCATTATGAGTCTATAGGAGCTAAAGGGCCCCGGGGCGTGGCCCATTTGGACCCCAGGGGCATGATTGGCAGGAATTATGTAGGTAACCACTTGCCGTTGCTACATGCTAAATATCTTAGCTCTGGGCCCTGTGGTTTCCGAGAAGAAGATTTTTGAAGCTTCTTGTTCCAATATGAGAGTATCGGAGCGAAGGGGCCCTGGGGCGTGGCCAATTTGGACCCCAGGGGCATGATTGGCAGGAATTATGTAGGTGACCACTGGCCTTTAATACATGCTAAATATCTAAGCTCTGGGCCCTGTGGTTTCAGAGAAGAAGATATTTTAATTTTTTCCCATTGTAAGTCTATGGGAGCTATATGTTGCCATTGCAACCAGAATTCCAATCCGATCAGCCCAAAGACCTTATGCAGCCTTTCCCCCTACCTGATGATGCTTCTTATGAAATTTGATCAAGATTGACCATGGGGTATTAGAGATATACTTATTTGAAATTGTTTACGGACGCACGGACACACGCACGACGGACGACGGACAAAAAGTGATCACAAAAGCTCACCTTGTCACTACGTGACAGGTGAGCTTAAAACAAATGCATTCTTTTACATTTTCCCCCATTTGAAAGTAAAAGTGCCAAAACTTGAAATTTCCATACAAATAGGTCACGGTCAACTTAAGGTCATCATTTTAACAAATGTTATATATATAGTACCGGGTCACCTGATGCTACAAAACAATCAGCTAAAAGACCCTGGAGAAGCTTTTTTAAGGTTGTACTATAAATGGCATGGCGACAATCTCAGTCATATGGCTGTAAATGACATTAAAATAAGCCAGTTTTTTTATTGTTTTGCTTTAACGGCCCTTTATAGATTATTTTACTTATTTGGGGTCAAAAGCAAATCAGAGGTTGACGAAAATCGGAGTATCCGGACAAAAACCACCTGATCTTCTGTTGCAGAAGTTGGCATCTCACCTGCGACCCCAGCCAGGCTCACATCCACAGCCGTGAGAGAACTATATGTAATGATTAAGGGTCAGCGCTCATATCCGCTAGGCCACGTTGGCCCGTTTCCAAGTTGTTTAAGATAACAAGTTGTTTGAAATGTTGGTGGATATGCAAAACTAGTAACATTGGGCTAAAGTCAATAAGTGACCCAGACTTTTGGCATCCAAAGGCATCTGTACAGTACTTACCCTCGTACCGTTTTGTTTGTTGGTTTGAATTGAGGTTTAACATCCCCGTCAACACAGTAAAGGTCATTTTTGAGACGTTGCTTCCTATTTTGTGGGACTTTTACCCGACATTGAGATGAAATGACATCTCAAGCCCTGCCGCCCAGTGAAACCAATAGGGTTTATAAGCATGGACGGTCCGACTCGCACCGCTTTGCCTGGGCAGGCTTAGATGCTCTAAGTGGTTTACCAGTACTCTTGTGCGGGTCGGTTTCAGCTCTGCGTGGAAGCATCATGCAGCCCATATATTTCTTCAAGCCTCGATGAATAGAATAGAATAGAATATGTTTTATTAAACCAATCATGGGCCATCTCTGGCATTCAGAATATACAAATAAATGAACATGGCATAATAGTCATTAATAGTTAATTAACAAAGTACATATTAATTGAACACATTCATTATGGACACACATTCCACACACGCAATAACCATACTGATCCTAAAACTTGGGACATCAATTCAGACAAAATGACACTTAAGGTATAAACTCCACAGGCGTAAATAAACCTACCAACTTTCGAGGGTTTGCATGACCTGCACATGCATTATTGTCCCAATTTTTATGATGATGTGGCAACAAAAAAGTGGCAGGAAAACCTTCGGTGATAACGTGTTTTCATTTATAATTCACAGTGCCAGAAAAATAAGTAGATGAATAAAATTATAATAACAATCATCCGCAAGTTAATTTGTTGATCATTATACACAGTGCCCGATGGGTGGGGGCCGTACTCTCGTACCGTAAATCACAATATATTTCGAAATGCACTGCTATTCTACAGCCCAATGAACCAAAATAGGCCTTGCTTTAACACAGATTGATGTCAATCTCACGTTGTCATTGAAACAAATTTGTTAAAGCTAAAAGCTACATACTATGTTACAAAGCACCTGACCAGCGGTTCTGGGGATTGGTGTTTGGCAACTGACCCAGCGGTTCTGGAGAAGTAGGTTTTATTTGTCTAAATCGTGACAGAAGTAAGGGCGAGGATGGTGGCCACGTAAAATCGATTTAAGCCCCCATTGGAATTCGTTTCCACTCTTCTGTCGCGGTTTATTTTTGTTATAGTTTGTCTTTGGGTGTTTGTGTCGTTTATATTATTTAATTTTGGATAGCCTATTGGCCAGTTTATGGGAAAGTAATTGTCCTTTTGGCTTTCCGCTATTGATGTTTCCATTAGGTCTGTTGTTTCATGTTTGTGTTTCTTTCCCTTTGGTGTCTCTGATGGGAGTTGTGGGTTGATTGTATCGATTCCAGATCACTGCCTCCACTTCTATTTTACTGTTTTTCAAATATATGTTCAGCATGACAATTTTTGTCATGTGACCTAAACAGCTTTTGCAGTATTTTGAATGCTAAGCTTGTCCAATCCATATATTGGTACAACAAGGATTTGGGAGAAACTGTTCTTTCCCCAAACTCTTCTAAATCCTTGCTGTGTATCCCGTTAATAAGAAGCTTTTTGCGGAGACTGGTTCGGACAAAAAAAATTTGAGAGAAAAGTATAGGAATTTTATGAGATTGAATTAATTCATTGTGCTGTTTTGGGTGATAATCCTATAATTGGATTTTAGACCAATATTTATTTGTATTATTTTTTTATTTATTTATTTTTTTTTTTTTTGTAAACCACTTGAACAAATTTTCATAAATCTTTTGCCAGTGGGGCTTCGTATGAAACTTATATGACACTTGCTCAACAGCTTCAGGGAAAATGTCTTGGGATGTTATGGACCTGTAATCCAATTGACGTGGAGCAAAAGTCACTGACAGGCACCGATCTGCTATTCATAGATATTCATGAAGTACCTACTCTGATGTCACAGACTACAAAAGTTTTCAAAACATGCACTGTTTTTACCTTTATCTTCAATCAAAAATGTAAGGAATCAAATTATATCTTGTTGTAAAATGGGTCAAGATCAACCTAGTGCCTCGAGTTGAAAATATTTGGTAGTTCTTGGTTACCTAATAATATAAAATTGAAGTGAAGGCAATGATCAGGAATCAATACAATTAACCCACAGCTCCCAGCAGAAACACCAAAAGGAAAGAAACAAAACATGAGATAGCTAGACCCTAATGGAAACATCAATAGCGGAAAGCCAAAAGGACATTTACTTTCCCACAAAATGGCCAATTGGCTATCCAAAACAAAAACGTAAACGATACACACACTCAAAGGCAAACCATAACAGACATAAACCGCGAGAGAAACTACTGTCAAGGCAATTGGCTTTGAGTTCTGGAGAAGATGTTTTTTACATTTTCTATTTGGGCATGGAGACAAATAACTTTGTTTCCCCATTCAAATGGAAAAATAGAAGTACAGGCAATGATCAGGAATCGATAAAATTACCTCACACCTCCCATCCAAGACACAAATAAAACAGCACTAACATAAAACCACCTCACCATAACGAAATTGTCAGAAGTGGAGAACCAAAAGGACAGTAACTTTCCCACAAAATGCCAAATGGCTATCCATGATAAACTGATATCAGCAATTCATACATGCAAAGACCGACTTCATGTATGATAATAATAAACAACAACAGAAGAACCGCCTTGGAAAGGTCAGTAAAAATGTTTTTTTTGATGCGGAGAGTCGGGGTGTGATTATTGAAATCGACCTTACGTGGCCACAATCCTCGCCCTTATCTCTGTCGTGGTTTAGACAAATAACTTGTACAGTCAGCATGAAGGATTTCTTACTCATCAGTGCGTCATCTCCAAGAACATAAAAATCAAACTAATACAGAGAAGAAACAATGATGAGGACAAGACAGCATGACATGACTAAAATGCCAGAGCAAAGGAACACCAACAGTTGGACCCTGATGGGCCTGGCCAGAGACAAAGAATCATGCACCAACTGGCATTACTTAAAATGTTTAAGTAAGTCTTTAGGCTGGAGCCATCATAGCCACCATAGAGGTTGAGGACCGACCTACCGGCGTGCAATTTAAGTAGAAAGCGAAGTTATCAACTGCTTTTGGGTTAACCACCATGCATGCGGTCTGTCGTGTAACATTTATGCTGTACCCAATCTTTTTATATCGAAGAACACTTTTACGAAATTGTGTACTGAATTCATTGCAAGCATATTTGATTCTGAATTTATATACTAAGTCACCATAAAATCCAGGTTCCAATTAGCCTTGTTGTAGAAGAGGTTTAAATTCGACATTGAATTTTGAAACTAAATCGAAATGATCTCTATAACGATAACCATGATTAAGAAGATTAGCAGTTAGTACTTTATTACGGGTGTTGAAGTCAGTTACTTTACTAGACACTCTGGCACACCAAATTGCGATATATAAACACTTTAGGATGCCGCACAAGGAACATCTCCATCCAAGAAAGTAAAATTCAAAATCTTAAATGGCCCCGCCCATCGGGGCTTGAAGAAATAGATGGGCTGCATGATGCTTCCACGCAGAGCTGAAACCGACCGCATGCGAGTACTGGTAAACCCCTTAGAGGTTCTAAGCCTGCCCAGGCAAAGCGCTGCAAGTCGAACCACCTATGCTTATAAACCCTTCTGGTTTCATTAGGTGACAGGCTTGAGATGTCATTTCATCTCATTGTCGAGTAAAAGTCCCACAAAATTGGAAGCAACTTCTCCAAAATGACCTATACTGTTGACAGGGACGTTAAATCTCAAATCAAACAAACAAAATCAAAATCTTAAAATCAAAACCATTGCGTTTATTATGAATTTTGCATGAAACAAACACATCTAAAATAGATAAATGCAAATCCAAAAACGGAGCTTCAGTGTCAGAAGAATAAGCTTTATTTAATTGAACTTCTAAGGGTATAAACTACTGATCAAACCAAAAAGAAAGCGGGTAATGTCAATATTTGATAAATCATCCAAATATCTAGATGTAGATCTTTAAGCTTAATAACATCAGATTGTCTCCTTCATAACAGAACAAGAACAAATCAGCCACAACGGGTGCACAATTCGTACCCACCAGAATTCCCACAATTTGTCTTAATAACTTAGTTCCAAAATCGTATATAAATACTGTGAAGAAGAAAGGTGAGAGCTTCACACATTTTCTGACATGACCATAATGTGTGATTTCTATGCTCTTCGGGAGTGTAAAAAAACATTTCTTACCTTACATGCAAGACAGAGGGAATATTCTCTATTTTGTTTGTTTGATTTGAGGTTTAACGTACCCGTCAACACTGTAAAGGTCATTTTAGAGACGTTGCTTCCAATTCTGTGGGACTTTTACCCGACATTGAGATGAAACGACTTCTCAAGCCCTGTCGCCCAATGAAAACAATAGGGTTTATAAGCATGGACGGTCCGCCTCGCACCGTGGTTCCTGGACAGGCTTAGATCCTCTAAGCCCTTTACCAGTACTAGTGTGCGGGCCAGATTCTGCTCTGAGTGGAAGCTTCATGCAGCCCATATATTTCTTCAAGCCCCTATGCGCGGGGGCTATAATCTTCTCTATGGAATATCCATTCAATTAAATCATTAAGTTTTCTTTTATAAGATTGTGACGTATTACAGTAATAATTATATTGTAAAGTGTGAATCAAATCATACATGTTATACCTTCATATGAGTCATCAGCTTCATATGAAATTTAAGTGAACTTAACCCAGCTATTTAAAGCAATTGGTCCTTTGAATGTTTGATGGCCCTGCAATATATGTTTGCCAGGCTGCTGAATAACTTTGACCTTTGGGATTCATAGACATTCACGATGTAACTATCTCATGACATAGACCACAATAGTTTTCGAAAATGCATTTTCCACCTTTTTCCATTCAAAAGTTTAAAAGACCCAACTTGCCCTTGCCTTAAAATAAGTAAAGGTCAACCTAGGGCCAATATTTGAATAAAAATGGTAGTACAGGTACTCAGTTACCTGTCGGGCAAGCAGCTTTGGAGAAGAAGTTTTTCTTGAGGTTTTTACTATATTTAGCTGTGGCAGCCATATTGGTATTTGAAGAAATGCCAGTTTCCCCAACTGTAGAAGTTAAATGTAAATGGTGGATGGCTGGATGGATTGACTGACAGATGAACACATGGTGGAAGCATACCATCCTGAAAGATCCCACGGAACCCTTGAGCTGAAAGGATGTTTTAGAAACATTAAAAATATCCTAAATTATTTCTATTAACCATCACAGTATTTACCCTAAATATTCCGACGCCAAGAAATAAACCCTTGCTGTTCACGACAACCCCTATCTTTGCAAACAGTGTAGATCCAGATCAGATGGCTTCTGAAGCCATCTGATCAGGATCTACACTGTTTGGCATTCAGTAAATGAATTTGTAGCAATAAATTATATCAAGTAACTTGATTGGTTGATAGACAGAAATCAGTGCGGCTTAAATGAATATTCAGCAAGATAATGGTTAAAGAAGCCTGAACAAAAAGTTTCCACTCTGCTCAGACAGAATAAGCAGTTTAATAATGGTCTACCCTGTTTGCTACTGAGTAAAAGTCTTTTCAAAATAATGCTTAATAAATAATCTATAATGTGAGCCTCGCCAAGAGAATTTGTGTCTCAGAGCATTCTGTCATGACAAATTTTAACTGCGCAAGCCCAGCCATTCAGAAGGGCCAGGGATATGGCTTTCTGTCTGAAGGTTCCTCTTGATTCACTGCTTGTATGAGCGAGCAGCGAAGGTTCTGGCGAGACTGCGCGGATGCGCAGGCTCGCCTGAATCTTCGCTGCTCGCATAGGTGATAAGTACCAAAATCACTTGACGGGGCCCATATGATAAAGCTTGTCAAAACTTGTCCATATTTTAGGGTAAATACATGTATGGTACTCTTCATCATTCTCTGACTTACCTGAGCTTTAATCACAGTTCTTTGTGGGTTAGGATTTCCTGCCATTTGTTCAACAGCTGATATGACATACAGGTTGCAGGTAACAATGGCTGACACAGGATTTCCTGGTAATCCAAAGAATAACTTCTTCCTGCCTTGGTGTTGAAGGGTTGCAAACGTTGTTGGTTTTCTAAAATGTACAACATAAGAGCCATGTTAAGTGGAAACATATTTTGCCATTTGTGAACAACAAGGGTCAGTTGTTCAAAGTCTCTTCAGCTTAACAAGTTCGTTAGTGGTCATATTGTTACCTGTTCTAGCAAGTATAATATGTAAAATTTTGGTATTTTTGCTGACAAAATGTGAGAAGCTTTCACATTTTTTCAGAATAATGCATAACGCGTCATCTGATCAGGGCCTCCACTGTTTGCTAAAAGTTCAGTCATTTTCCTAATAAATTTTGAAGAAAACACAGCCTGACACCACTAAATTTTGGAATGGACTCCTGCTATATATAAGGAGGAAGATTCCATTTATAGAGGAATACATAATAATTTTTCTAATCTCTGCCCAAATACATAGGTTGTTGGTAGTCATTGATATCGCCTCAATGAGGTAATACTGGCAAACACCAACAGACTATATTTGGAGCATTAATAAAAATATTACAATTTTTCATTTGACAAAAAATAACGGTTAGGGAGATCATGTAAGAATACATTAAGTCACACGGATGAGTTATCATAATGGTTGTTTTGAATTCTAATCTAAATATAGATCTAAGATTATTATGTGTATATAATATTAATGTCACTTCATTTATCCTGTATTAGGTAACTGAACATTGTATCAAAGATACTCTAAAATCAGGGACAAATGAATTTGACAATAGTGTCTTAAGCCTTGCCCTACTGAACACGATAAACCCTACCTTTGCAAACTGTAGATCCAGAATAGATGGTTTCTAATCTGATCAAGATCAACACTGTTTGTCATTCAGTTTGCATATTTGAAAGAATACACAATATCAAGTAATCTAATTAGTTGTTGTCAAAAGAGAGTGTGACAGAATTAATTTATTCAGCTGGACAAGGGTAAATGGTAGTGTTACCATGACTTACCCTGGTTTCATAAATACCCTTCCAAAATGTATCTTGGCCCCAAGGTCTGCTTCCAGAACATGCTTAAGTAAATCCTGAAAATAAAAGGACCTTAATTAAATTCATGTTCAATTCTGCACATGTAAATACATGTAATAAATAAAGTTGGATTGTGTGATTAAGCTCTAATTTTTATTACAATAAAGTACCTATAGAAGACAATGTTGTCTTAATGGCTCTCATAAGGAAAAGTTTTCAAACTAAAAATCTGCATTCATTTTATTAATATACCCAGATTCAATGAAAACGCACTGCTTTTAGAATTTTGATTTCTTTAGTTTAAGGTAAAATGACTGACTTTTTCAACTGATAAATATTGTATTGCAAAGTTGTCACCGAATATGTTCTATAAAAGGGTTATCCTTTGGAAGCAAGGAATACACCACAGAACTGGAAAATATGAAGGGTACATGTTTTCTGGGCCAGACTAGCTAGTTTCGGCCAATTAGGCCTCATCAGTGACCCTCAAATATTTTCAAAATTCAACAATGGAATCAATGATCCCAAAGGACAAGAAAATATAAACAACACTACGATGTAGGGCAGGGAGACTTTTTAAGGCTGCCACACATTCCCAGACCCCAGCTGTAGTGACATTAAATATGTTCTATAAAAGGGTTATCCTTTGTAAGCAAGGAATACACCACAGAACTGGAAAATATGGCGTGTACATGTTTTCTGGGCCATACTAGCTAGTTTCAGCCAATTAGGCCTCATCAATATTTGTTTGGCATGCATGAATTTGTTTGACACGAAGCATGAATTTGTTTGACACGAATACTGCGTGATTTTCATGATGTGCATGTGCACGTGCAAAATGCAAAAATTGCAAAGTTTTCGCAATCAAGATAATTTTGACACTTTCTTTACTGTCATCATAAGGTTCGGATTCTTAACGTTAAAAAGCCATCAAAACTTTTCATAAGAACAAGCCAATGGGACGTCTAAGTAACGTCGATCGTCATCGTGCCCTCAGTATGGTAAACTGTCGGCTTCCATACCACCAAGGTGTAGAGCGTATGGGTTTTTGGCACACTACGATTGCTCGATTGGTCGAAAGGCACAATGCTACAGGGTCTGTGGCTGATAAACAACGCCCTGGACGTGAACTTGTTAATACATGTCAGTAGGACCGGTACATTGTTTGGAGTCATTTACGCGACCGATCCAGGACGTCTGTGGAAACTGCCCAGGAGACAGTGGGAACCCATAACCTACACATAAGTGCCTTAACTGTACCTCGGCATCTCCAGGAACGCGGTATTTCTAGCCATAAGACATGTAAGGGAACGTTTTGACAGGGGAACGTCTAATCAGTCACTTTAATTGGTGTCGACAGCGTATCCAATGGACACAACAGCGTTGGCGTTGTGTACTGTTCACGGACGAGTCCCATTTTTGTGTTGAAATGTTTGATAGGTAGCGTAAAGTATGGCGTCGACGTGGGGAGCGATTTCAAAGTAGAAGTAAAACAAAGATCAGGAATTGATACAATTAACTTACTCCACCCATAAAAGACACCAAAGAGAAAGAAATACAAACATTAAGCGACCAGACCATAATGGAAACCTAAACAAAGGAAGGCCATAAGGACAGTTACTTTCCCACAAAATGGCCATATGGCCATCCAAAACCAAAAGACACAAGCGACACACACAGCAAGTAACAAACAACAACATAAATAAATCGCCACAGAAGAGCCGCCTTGGAACGGTCAGTGGAAGATTTCCACTGGGGGGCTTAAATCGATTTTACGTGGCCACAATCCTCGCCCTTACTTCCGTCGCGATTTAGACAAACAATTTTTTCAGTACGCATGAAGGCCTCCTAACTCATCAGTGCAACATCTCCGTGAACACAAAAATCAAAGAACCACAGAGGTGAGACAACGGTGAGGACTCGACAGCAAGAAACCACTGAAATGCTGGAGCAAAAGAAAACCAACAGTTAAACTCCGATGAGCCCGACCAGAGACAGAGAATCAGGCACCAACCAACATTATCTCTTAAATTTTCAATAAGCCTTTACGTTGGAGCCGTCATAGAATCTGAGGCCTGACCCACCGGCGTGCAATTAAAGAGGGAAGCAAAGTTGCCAACCGTGATTGGGTTAACTACCATGCATGCAGTCTGTCGTATAATATCCATGTTATACCCAATCTTTTTATATCGAAGAATGATTTTACGAAATTGGGTACTGAAGTCATTGCAGTTATATATTTTTCTGAATTTATATACTAAGTCACCATAAAATTCGGGTTCCGATAGACCTTGTTGCAGAAGAGATTTAAGTCCAATATTGAATTTTGAAATTAAATCAGAATGGTGTCTATAAAATTTTGAAAAGGCTTTGCGTAGTTAATGGTACCGATAACCCTGATTAAGGAGTTTAGCCGTTAATAATTTATTACGAGTGTTGAAGTCAGTTACATGACTACACACTCTAGCAAATCGAATTAATTGCGAAATATAAACGCCATAGGATGGTGCACGAGGAACATCACCATCCAAAAAAGGAAAATTTCCCATCTCAAAATCAAAGTCATCGCGTTTATCATAAATTTTGCACGAAACAAATCCATCTACAATAGATAGATGTAAATCCAAAAACGGGGCCTCAGTATCAGAAGAATTTGCTTTATTTAACTGAAATTCTATGGGGTAAATCTGACTGATCAAACCATCAAAATAGGTATTATCAATATTTAATAAATCATCTAAATATCTAGAAGTAGAGCTAAAAGCTTCAATAATTTCAGATTGGTTATCAATGGAAAGCGACAAAATGAAGTCTCTTTCATAACAATACAAGAAAAGATCGGCCACAAGAGGTGCGCAATTAGTACCCATCGGAATACCCACAATTTGTCTAAATAACTTAGTACCGAATCTAATATAAATATTGTCAAGTAGAAAGGTGAGGGCATCACACACTTTCTGACATGACCAAAGTGTATAATTCTTATGCTCTTTAGAAGTGAAAAATGCATTTCTGACATTACCTGCAAGATAGAGAGAATCTTCTCTGTGAAAAGCCCATTCAATTAAATCATTAAGCTTTTCTTTTATAAGATTATGAGGAAGTGTAGTGTAAAGAGTGGAAAAATCGTAGGACTAGAAGCACGAAAATGTCTAGATTTCAATTTATTTAAAACCTCATTCGAATTTTTTATAGACCAAAACAGATTTCTTCCTGATCTTTCAAAGACTTTATCACAATATTTAATTACATGCGTTTTAATAGCAGTAAGACAGGAAGTTAATAATTTAGAAAGTTCAGTGGTAGTGCAAGAGCTAGAATTTGCAATAAACCGTGCTTTGTAAGGTTTTTTTATGAAGTTTTGGTAACCAGTATAGCGTAGGACTGTAGTGTTAAACAGGTGTCACGTTGGAGTGGTCGTATCATAATGGTGTGGGGAGGGATCTCATGGCGCAACAAAACCCAAGTCATCGTTGTTGATGGCCATTTGACGGCATGTAGGTTCATCGGTGAAATCTTAGAGCCTGAGGTGGTACTGTTTTTACGCAATAATGGTGGCTAAACATGAACTTTTTCAATCAAAATGGTGTGCAAGTTCGTCCTTGGCCTGCGTTTTCGCTGGATTTAAACCAAATTGAGCATCTTACGGACCAGCACGGAAAACGGGTGTACAGCAGACGTCATCCGCCAATCAACCGTCAGCAACTTGCCATGGCGCTACAGGAAGAGTGGGACAACATCAGACAAGATCAGATACAGCATTTAATTCGAAGCATGATGCATCGATGCCAAACAACACTTGACGTTAATGGTGGACATACCCAGTATTAGGATATGTGATTTTGATTTTTCGGGTGTGTGGACTTATTCGAGTCTCCGGATCTCTGCATCCAATGAAATGCTGTAACTCTGTAGTGAGTCTGTGGATAAGCTAGTGAAAATTTATTAAACGTCATCAAAGGCTGGAAATATTGTGAATCAATTAAAATTTGAGGTATAGTACTAGTAGTGCATTTACATTTAATCTGAGGATACATAAGAAGTGGGAACTTATTAGAACCGCCTCAGTGAGGTATATCTACAAGCATCCACAATCTATGTTTGGAATTAAAATAAGAAAAATATCACAAATTTTCATCAGAAATATTACTGTTCTGGAAGAAATAAAGAGTGCTCTTTGTCACATGCATGTGTTATCATAATGGACAATATCAGCCGAGCAGTAGTTACTTTGGTTCTATTGATAAACTAGAATCGTGCAGTCGATGCCACACCATCGCATATCCCCACGCCACTACATAATCTACTCATCATGCCGTTCGCTTTGATATGTTACACGACCATGTTCCGGAAATTTTTATTTCTGACCCACCCTCCCAAGGCCCCATCCCCTGGGCCCACCCCTAGGGCTGTGATCAAATTTCCGAAAGTGTTAATGCACTCCTCAGACCAAAGATCTGTCAGTCCCCAAAGGTTCACGTTTCTATCTATAACCGTCTAGAAGGAGTTATCCGGTAAGACGGACGTACGGACGGACGACGAAGACCATTAAAATATCCCCACGTTTTCTTCGAAAAGCGTGGTTGATAACAATATGGGCTGAGTGACCCAATACAAGCTTACCCTTTCTCCCATGGATACACCTCCACTAGTGACTATTATGTCACACTGTTCTAGGCCTGACAGCAGCAATTCTAGCAGAGCATCTGGACTGAAACCATTCAGAACTACAGTTCAATCTTAACAGTTCAAACTGATAATTCAAAATGTTAGATAATTTGAAGTGTTTTGGAAGTCCAAATCATACCCATAAACAAATACACATACACCAAAACATTTTTATTACACTGTTTATTATAACTCTGTTTTGGGTATAATATGGCCCAGAAAAAAACAACTAGTCCATGGTTTTCAGTTCTTTGTTGTCGTTCTTGGTTCCAAAGGATTTTATTTATATAGAGCATTTAAAGATGGATAAAAATCTATAGATTATTTAGAAAAAAGAAAATTATAGTAGAACTTCAATGACTCGAACACAGATGCCTCGTTTACCATGGCTGCATCTAACCCATTCTTGAGTCCCTAGGGAATTTCCCTACACAAGAAAAAGTGAGGGAAAATTAAGGATATTTTCGTCTTTTATCTTGCAAATATATGCTGTGTGTACTCATTAGAGTCGCCTCAAAAAGCGATTCTAATGAGTACACACAACATTTTCATAATTCACATTTAAAGTCAATACTATTTTCTCTGAAAAATAAGTAAAGATTTTCATCCACTCTAGAATTATTTTTCCGCATTGCTTGAAAGGTGACATCTAAGCAAAAGTAAACATACTGTAAACATTCTAAAGATTCAGAAATCTTGAGGACTCGATGTAAATCTCCTAAACTTTTAATAAATTTGTTCTACGATCATGCAGAGAGTCCAAAAAGTGCAAATGGAACAGCAATAATTGTAAACCCTAATCAGGAGCAGTCTGATCTCAATCTGCACTGTTTGCTTAGGCCTGCCAGTCCCAATACTTTGGATCATAACAATAGTTGCTACACCATTTGTGGCAAATGCCTTTGTTTAACCCAGTTTGTACTGCATGGAATCTTCCTCCTTATACACTGCTCAAAACAATTAAAGGAGCAAACACATATTTCCTCATAGTATAAAGATGTTGGATGATGATAATGAAACAAAGATTCAGAAAGATGAATAACTTTATCTGCAACATGGTAATGGCAAACATTGGCAACCAGTTCACAAATCACGGCCTGTAACCTGTGAAGGAAGAATCTGCATAAATACTTGAGAAATCGCAATCTTCACGTCTGATTATTTCACATATTATAGACATGCGCAAATGAGTCACTTTTTCCTGTCAGTAATGTGTATGACCACCTCGAGCAGCACAACACTCCTGGCATCGCCGAGGCATTTTGAACAGTTTGTAAAGCTAGTGTTTCCCACTCATATCAAAGGATCTTTGTGAGTTCTTGTAAAGTCATTGGTGGATGATCGCCCTGTGAGATACGTCTGTAAAGAATGTCCCACACATGTTCTATTGGGTTTGAGTCAGGAGAACGTGCTGGCCAGTCAATTAGTTCAATAGTCACACGATTCAGGTAATCCAAGCACACTCTCGCACGTTTTCCTGCATCAGAATGAAATTGATACCGATTGCCCCAGCGAAAGGCCTCACAATAGGATCTAGAATTTCATCTCGATACCGTAATGCAGTCAATGTACCTCCGTTTATCACGTAATCCGGAATGAGTGTTCGAGGGCGATTAAATAAGCTGTAAGCTTCCATCACAATCAAACTAAAATAATTTAAATGTCGCCGGGTGAGCACAAGGGGTTTAAAGACTAACCCAACAACGATTAGGACTGAGGGTTTTAATGTTGGTTGATGAAAAAGGGTGTCCTACAAACAAACAAACACGATTGACAATACACTATTTACATGCCAATACAATACAAAATAACTACATGTACTGCTATATATGTAGTAGTACAATAATTATTTATCCACCATTAACATGGATGAATGACAGCAGTAGACATTTACAGGACACAGTACTCAACATGACACACTCGACAGGGATGAAATGCAGGGATGAGTGGGGATTTTGGGCCGTGAATAAACCCGTAAAGGCACCCCGAGCCAGATGAAAGGTTGACAATGAAGATGGCGGCTTAGCGGGAACTCTGAAGCATGTGAAGAATCTCATGGCAATGGAATTCTGACACAAGTTGAGGCAATAGAGCACTCGAGAATAAAGTTACAGAATAAGCTAGGGAAGAAGCCCTAATAAGCTTACGCTGTATTGTGTGAATGCAAATAGCATGGCGAAAGGTTCAATAGTAAAACATGAACAACAGCGGAAATATGCAAGTAAGAGCAAAATGGCAAATTACAGAATATGCACAATATTCAGAATAAAGAACAGGGAAAGAGCAATAAAATAAACTAGCTAAGGAACAAGAAATTCATACCTGGCTATGACATCTTTAAATGATACTACCAGATAGACAATGACTGTCTATCAGAGATAGTATTGGAGTGAGCCGGTTGAGCCAGTTGAGCAATTGAACTGCTCTCTTTGCTATCTGAAGTCCAACTGACTTGACGCGGTAAAATTTGTGGTGAGAAGTGTGCAGAAGGTCACATGCAGGGTTAGAGAATTAAAACAGCCAACCATACACAAGCATTCACCCTGGCAACGCTAAAAACATGATAATGATAGGTAAAAACAAGATATTTACCGTAACTGGCATTTAAAGCATGCCAACGTGTTTCGGTTCTAAATTTATTTGCAAGGTGAAGGTCATTACATCAAGCTAGTGACCTAGCTACCGTGCGTCGGAAACGCGAAACACAGAACCGAACCGAACCGAAAAAACTACATCTATGACATTCTCCCCAGCCAGGGAAAAATGCCTCCTGACATTTCCAATTCAAAGCATGACACAGACAATAGCTGAGTGTAATCACAATTTAAAAATCATACAATTATCAAGTCTTATTATCACAGCTTGCTTTTCATATTTACAATTTAATTCAAAACTATGCAGCAGATGTTCCATGACGAAACATACATATATATCTTATAAGAGAAATTGCTCCTCTTGCCAAACATGGTCACACATAAGAGCAATACATCAATATCAATACATAACAAATCTGCCACAATGCAAAGATATTATTTCTTTGCACATGACTACATGTCATGCAACTTAAACTACCTTGAATTGTAATATACATGGCATGTCAAGGTAACATATCATGTTATTTCATATAAAAAATAAATTGCTGCACAATTCATAGCACCACACATAGAAATTGAACATGAACTATTTGTGTAGTGCAACAATTAATATATCATTCAACTAAATTACACTCAGCATATTGTTTTGTGTATTAAAAACAAACACAGAAAAGAATCCATATGACATTCTCCCCTGTATACATATTTAAAAAAAATGAGAATATCACAACACCACTAATAAAATAATTTAACAAACCACTCCTGTAACTCTGAATCAGTAACAGTACTCTGATTCATCAGCCAATCGCCATAACGGTTTGGCGGAAGACGAACACGACCAGAACGTCTGGACGACCAGAACGTCTGGGCTGAGGAGTGGAAATCGGTGACGGAGATTGAGTATACCCAGATTGGATACTGGTACCAGTCTGAGAAACAGACTGTTGTGTATCGTTAGGTACACTCCTACCTCCATCACCTGTATCTGTATTTGTATCAGGAGTACTACCAAAATTGGAAGTAGATTGTCTGTCAGAACTGGTTGACTGGGTATTATTTCCAGTTTCCACACTACTAGATGTATTATCGAAACTGGAAATATTAACAGGACTGGGAGATTTCCTCCTTGATGGAACAATGTATTTGCCCGATGACTGGGAACCAGACTCTGACTGGTCAGAATCTGATTCCTCAGTATCAGAATTGATTTGGGGCTGTGCACTTTTCCTAAGAGGACGCTTTGGCGTAATCTTTGGTTCTGGAACCTCAGATTTAACAGGAATGACCGAAAATGGGAGCAGCATATTCCAATGAAGGGTGCGTATGCAGGACTCGTCAGATTCTTTCTGCACCTTATATACAGGGATATTGTCATTAGGTTTTGAAATAACAATATAAGGGCTTTTCTCCCACTTATCAGCCAATTTCTGTTTGCCTCCTAGACCAACCAGCCTGACAAGGACACGGTCTCCAATGTCCAAAGTTGCTTCCCGTACTTTCAGGTCGTAACCTGCTTTGCTACGGGCGGCGCTCCTGTCTGCTTCCTTGGAGGCAACTTTATATGCAAATTGGAGCCTCTTCTTCAATTTGGTAGTGTAGCGCTCCTTAGATTGAATAACTGGATCTTGATCACTATTCAGACCAAGATACGCATCAACAGCCAGCCTGGGATGTCTTCCAAACATTAAAAAGAATGGTGAATAGCCAGTGCTATCATGTTTAGTGGCATTATATGAGTGCACTAATGTGGCTACATACGACTTCCAGTCTTGCTTCTGATGTTCTTCCAAGGTGCCAATCATATTTAGGAGAGTCTGGTTGAATCTTTCTGTCATTCCATTCCCCATAGCATGATATGGGGTAGTCCTTGACTTTTCCACACCAGCTAGACTGCAGAGTTCTTTGATAACATGACTTTCAAAGTTCCTCCCTTGGTCACTATGAAGGCGAGCAGGGAAGCCGTAGTGAACGATGAAATTCTCAAAGGGAACCTTTGCAGTTGTTTTAGCTAGCTGATTCCTAGTGGGAAAAGCCTGTGCATATCTGGTGAAATGGTCTGTTATAACCAGAATATGCTCATGACCCCCTTTTGACCTTTCTAAAGATAGAAAGTCCATGCAGACTAGTTCCATTGGCTGGTGACTAACAATGTTCACCAGTTTAGCACTAGGTCTAGGTGGAGTTTTGCGTTTAATGCATCTGTCACAGGACTTGACTTTGTTTTCAACATCAGACTCTAATCCTGGCCAAAAGAACCGAGAACGAACTAATGATAATGTACGATCGCGGCCTTGATGACCGGCATCATCATGCAAATGTTTAAGGACAATATCCTTAAATTTAGAGGGTAAAACTAACTGTCTTGTCTGTTGGCCATCAAGTACAGTATTTCTGTACAAGACAGAATCAACTAAACAGAGTTTTTTCCACTCTTTAACATATCTAAGGACCTCAGGAGATTCCTTAGACAGTTCGTTCTTCGCCGGACAAAAACCATCATGCAAAAACTGAATGACCCTTTTCAGAGTAACATCAGCAACCTGTTCTTTGGCCCAATCAACATTTTGAATATCAGTTGATTGCAAAACTGAATCTGCTTGAACATCAGAAGACTGTTCAATCTGAGATGCATTAGTAATCACTAATGTCTCAGCATAAGGGCAAGAATCCCTTTTTACAGTATAAGCCTGACAAATGGCATTTACCACGTCAGAAAACATTTCTGTTTGCTCATGCGGACGTCTCGAAAGACCATCTGCATCCCCATTAGCCTTGCCACTTCTATAGGTAAGTTTAAAATCATAAGAGCCAAGAGCTGCTAGCCATCTGTGACCAGTAGCATCTAGCTTGGCAGATGAAAGTACATACGTAAGGGGATTGTTGTCTGTGACAACAACAAAATGATTACCATATAAGTAATCATGGAATTTCTCTGTTACTGCCCATTTTAAGCAGAGAAATTCTAACTTGTGAGCAGGATAGTTCTTTTCACTGCTCCGAAGTCCTCTACTGGCATAAGCAATTACATGTTCAAGTCCATTATGAACTTGATACAATACTGCACCAAGACCTTCGGTCGAGGCGTCAGTATGTACAATAAAAGGGCGTGTAAAATCAGCATATGCCAGGACCGGAGATGATAATTTCTCCTTCAAAGTGTCAAAAGCACTTTGTTGTAATGCACCCCACTGCCAAGGGACTTTGTCTCTCTTCTTCTTCTTGTCTGAACCAGGATTTGTGGGGTGACCAACTAAAAGATCATTTAAGGGCTTGGCTAGACGAGCATAATCTTTAATAAAACGACGGTAATAACCCGTAAAGCCTAGAAATGATCTTAGTTGCTTAACATTATGTGGTACAGGCCAAGATGTTAAAGCCTTCAACTTGTCAGGGTCTGTTTCGACACCATCTTGACTGACGACATGTCCTAGGTAACTAACACTAGTTTTGAAGAATTCACACTTAGACGGCTTAAGCTTTAGACCGTGTTGTTGCAGTCTACTGAAAACTGCTTCTAGCCGGTCTAAGTGGTCTTCAAATGTCTCAGAAAAAATAAGTATGTCGTCCAAGAAAATCAGGCATTCTTTGAGGTTCATGTCACCCATGCAACGTTCCATTAGACGTTGAAACGACGCCGGTGCATTGGTTTATCCAAAGGCCATGCGCTGACACTCAAAGAATCCTAGATTTCCTACAGTGAAGGCCGTTAAATGCTTATCTTCTTCCTCTACCTCAACTTGCCAGTATCCACTACGGAGATCTAGCTTTGAAAAGTATTTAGATCCTATTAAGGTATCTACTGTATCATCGATAAGAGGTAGAGTGTAAGCGTCCCTTATGGTACGACTATTTAATTTACGGAAGTCGATACAGAATCGTAAACTTCCATCTTTCTTCCTAACTAAAACTACGTTGGAAGAGAAAGGACTTTCAGAGGGTCTGTTAGCATCAGCCTCAAGCATTTCTTTAATATGAAGCCTTACTTCTTCATACATTGAAGGAGGTATCCTACGGTAGGGATCCTTAAAAGGAGTATAATCTGTAAGCTTTATCTTATGCTTAACCAGATCTGTTCTACCAAGATCGGTTGGACTGGTAGAAAATACGTCAGACCAATTCTCCAAAACCTGCTTAGCTTTTGTAAACTGCTCAGAAGACAGATTTTGTTTATCTATCTGGTCACTCAAGTTAGGAATAGTTGCAGTGGATTTTTCCTGTTTCGGAGAGGAATCAGGTGTCCATGCATCAACAACATTCACACTTGTTAAAGTACACAGAATAGATTTAGGGGGAATTTTAACAACCTTGGCCGACAAATTACAAACTCTTACAGGAACCCTAATAGTCGTACCTGGGCCTTTAAGTGAAACAACCCTTGGACAAATTGTCAAATTTCCTGAAAGGGAACCATTGGTATGCTCTGTCACTGCACATTCTATGCCATTAGATTTTCTTACAATCCCATGGAGTGTTTTTATTTCCCCAGGGTTGATACGAATGCTATAATTGCATGTTGTTTTGACAGGCAAACCATCATCGCACATGCTATCAAAGGCAGTTTGCCATTCTACAGGCACATCCGATGGTGGCTTATCCTGCTTGAACAGTCTGATCACATTCGTACCAATGATTGCTGGCACTTTACTGTTATAATCAGTGTCTGATACAATCAGAAGAGGAACAGTAAGTAAAGAATTACCTAAAGAAGGTACTGAAATATTGGCTTCAATATAGCCTTTGTATGGAAGTTGGCTACCTCCAGCACTGACAACAGAAAGACCAAATTCAGAAATATCATGCAACTCTGGCAAAGGGTCTAGAGAATTATAAAAAGATTCTGAAATTGATGAAATCATTGAGCCTGAATCAATCAAACCAGATGTTATAACACCTTGTATACTTATTTGTCCTTCGTTGGCAGAACCAACCATTCTTTCTATTAAAGAAGGATGTAAAGAACTAGGGCTTTGTACAGACTCACTATGTTCTTCCCCTGTTTGCCCCTCAACAGAGGAAGTTAACAGTTTAAATGCTTGTTGTCACTCTCGGTACCGCTGCCACGACCAGCACCACGGCCGCTAGTGCCACCGCGGCCACGACCCCTTGAGGGACCACCTCTGTTGTTACCCTGATTGTTCTGGTAATTCCCACGATTGTTTTGAAAATAATTTCCAGTGTTATTTTGATTTTGAAAATTTTGATTCTGATTATGAAAATTATTATTTTGATTTTGAAAATTGGGGTTATAATTCTGTTGACCCCGACCAAAGCCACCTCGCCAAGAACCACGTTGGAATCCTCTACCCCTTCCCCGTGAGGGTTGTGAGTTAAACCCACTTTGAAAAGAAGAAGGGTTAGAATAAGATGAAGATTGAAAAGAATGCTGTTGAGCTTCAAGCTTCTGTTCCAGGGTTTTCATTCTTGACATTAATTCTGTCATTTGCTTCAGCAACTGAGTGTTCGAATCATCAAAGATGCTTGACCACTCTGCTGCTGAGCAACCTTTGATATTGATGTTGGCCTGGAACTAGAAACTTCTTCCTGCTCAACCTTTCTTATTTCTCTTAAAAGTAACTGAAAATCTGTGACAGAGTCATACAGATGGCGTGTTGAGTTTCTTAACTCCTTACTTTTTAACCCGGTCCAGAACTTACTACGCAGCATTGCGTCCTTAGCTGCAAAGTCAACATGACCACAGCGTACTGCCCTTGACAGTGTTTGCTCTAAACGAGAGCCATAACTAACAATTGATTCAGAGTCCTTCTGAAAATCATTATAAAAGGACTGAATCAATGTTTCAGAGGTGCTCACATTTCCGTAAAATCCATCTAATTTGTTTAAAATATCATCCACTGAGGCATTTTCCCCAAGTGGAACAAGCATACCCCTTGCAGCACCTTTAAGGCTATTCCTTATTGCCTGTAAGAGCACATGCTCTGGCAAGTGATTAGAGTTTTGGAGGCACTTGACCTCAAAACTCCAAACTTTTGTACCTTATCTTTTGACTACTGTACTTAAGAACTATTCAGGAAACATCGAGTACCTACAACAAAATATGAATAATAAAATTCCAGAAAATTGAAAGTGAATGAGAAAAAAAATGATCAAGTTAAAATCACGCAGTCACCACATCCATCCTGAAAATTAAATATTAGTCGGTTAGTTAGTGAGTGCAGAAAAAACCAGAAAGTAGAAAAATACACAAATATCTATGACTATTTTCCCACTGGTTTTTTTCTGTACTATCGTCAACACAGAAAAGTTAAATTTTTAACAAAAATGTGTGACGATAATACTGTGCACAAATTTGTACTAATAGACTAATAGTATCAATAAATAAGCACAGCTTGAATATTCATACAAATATCACAGATTCACTACACACATAACATGACATATATAGAAAGAAAAAATAAAAAATATATAATATATAGAAAAATTCCAAAAACCTATATAATATATAGCATGATTCAAATCACATATATATTATATAGAAAAATTTCCACAATATATATATTTCACATATATAGCAATATATATATGAAATACATATATAATATATACAATAATTTAAATACTGTATATAATATATATAAAAATATAATCAACATATAAACATCACAAATGACATGTCATTCATCACACAGTGGATATAACATGTATAAATATTAGGATTTATGAAAAATCCTTAAATCACTGGAGAAAAAAAATCACTTATGAAAAAATCACTGGATATGCCAGTGTCCAAATATTGTCCATGAATAAATCACTGGAAATACCAGTGTCCATGCAAATGAAAATCACTGGCCATTTCAGTGTCCATTATTACACGATAAGACGGGAAAAAAAATTGTGTGCACACTAAAAAAATAATGGCCATATCTTCACCACTAACACATGAAGTGACACAAGTTCCAGCATGGTCATGATGATGATGATGATGATAGAATCCTGAAGATTGTAGCCCAGAACACCCCTATAGTAAGTTCGAATCTGTAGTGGGCGCCATGTGTCGCCGGGTGAGCACCAGGGGTTTAAAGACTAACCCAACAACGATTAGGACTGAGGGTTTTAATGTTGGTTGATGAAAAAGGGTGTCCTACAAACAAACAAACACGATTGACAATACACTATTTACATGACATTACAATACAAAATAACTACATGTACTGCTATATATGTAGTAGTACAATAATTATTTATCCACCATTAACATGGATGAATGACAGCAGTAGACATATACAGGACACAGGACTCAACATGACACACTCGACAGGGATGAAATGCAGGGATGAGTTGGGCTGTGAATAAACCCGTAAAGGCACCCCGAGCCAGATGAAAGGTTGACAATGAAGATGGCGGCTTAGCGGGAACTCTGAAGCATGTGAAGAATCTCATGGCAATGGAATTCTGACACAAGTTGAGGCAATAGAGCACTCGAGAATAAAGTTACAGAATAAGCTAGGGAAGAAGCCCTAATAAGCTTACGCTGTATTGTGTGAATGCAAATAGCATGGCGAAAGGTTCAATAGTAAAACATGAACAACAGCGGAAATATGCAAGTAAGAGCAAAATGGCAAATTACAGAATATGCACAATATTCAAAATAAAGAACAGGGAAAGAGCAATAAAATAAACTAGCTAAGGAACAAGAAATTCATACCTGGCTATGACATCTTTAAATGATACTACCAGATAGACAATGACTGTCTATCAGAGATAGTATTGGAGTGAGCCGGTTGAGTTAGTTGAGCAATTGAACTGCTCTCTTTACTATCTGAAGTCCAACTGACTTGACGCGGTAAAATTTGTGGTGAGAAGTGTGCAGAAGGTCACATGCAGGGTTAGAGAATTAAAACAGCCAACCATACACAAGCATTCACCCTGGCAACGCTAAAAACATGACAATGATAGGTAAAAACAAGATATTTACCGTTACTGGCATTTAAAGCATGCCAACGTGTTTCGGTTCTAAATTTATTTGCAAGGTGAAGGTCATTACATCAAGCTAGTGACCTGGTCGGGTATAAAAGCCAAGGCCGCGCCGGGCCGGGCCGAGCCGCCGAGCCTACCGAAAATTTTATTTTTAGTCTCTAGATACAAGTTAGATATATATTTTGGTGAATGTGGGATTAAATTATTATAAATTAGATATGTTATAACTACAAGTAGTTTCACGCATCTACATTGCTTATTTATCTTTTAATAACTGTTTTCCGAAATCCATGGGTATAAAAGCCAAGGCGGCGAAAGAGTATTGACAATTCCGAATTTCTTTCAAATTCATTGGTTAAATTACTTCTTTTTGGCCTTATGATATTTGAAATTGATTATACTTATTATGTGTTCGTGATAAAATTAAATATACTCACCAAAAACACCTTAATTGATCGAATTTCTTAGTTTATTTTTGTTTCTATTTTTAGAATTACCTTATTACAGGAAACGACCGAAAAGGGCCGAAAGGGAAGGCAACCAGGTACCGAAATGATCCGAATCGAATGACGACCCATGTCAGACTGTTATCCCAGTGGACAAAGTAGAAGTAAAACAAAGATCAGGAATTGATACAATTAACTTACTCCATCCATAAAAGACACCAAAGGGAAAGAACCACAAACATTAAGCGACCAGACCATAATGGAAACCTAAACAAAGGAAGGCCATATGGACAGTTACTTTCCCACAAAATGGCCATATGGCCATCGAAAATTAAAAGACACAAGTGATACACACAGTAAGTAACCAGAATCAGAATCAGAACTGTTACTGGTGACACGTCAAATGACATTCATACACCAGGACCTGTGATATGGGAAGTTAGTCCCTAGCTCTAACCAAAGATGTAAACTTAGCTACACAATCCTCAGCACCTTCAGCCGTCAAAATAATAGAATCGGGAAGGGCATTCCAATCTCTAATGGTTCGGGGGAAAAACGATTCTTTATAAATATCCGTTCTTGCAGTAAGGGTCTGAAACGTCATTGAATGGTGTTTTCTACAATGCCTAGCTGGGGGAACAAGGTCATCTGTTGGAATGCTGGCAGCACCCTTTAGACCTTTGTATAAGAGTATGAGCCTACTGTCTCTTCTCCTTTTCTTTAGAGACTCCCATCTTAATTTTCCTAGAATTCCAGTCATGCTCCCAGTTTCAAAGCAATAATTTCCAGTTACAAATCTAGCAGCTCTATTCTGAACTTTTTCAATTTCTTCATTTAGGACCACTCCGCTTGGGTCCCAGATGCAACTACCATATTCCAAGATTGGGCGAACAAGTCCCCTGTATGCTGTTTCTTTCACATCCTGAGGACACTGATGAAGATTTCGCCTCAGGAAACCAAGTGTTCTATTCGCCTTTGTACACATATTGCTAATGTGTGTATTCCATCTCAAATCGTGAGTGATTGTCACACCAAGGTATTTAATGGAATTCACATTTTCGAGGACCGTTCCCTCTAAGGTGTAAGAAGCCTCAACTTTATTAGATCTCTTCCTTGTTATCTGCATAATATTGCATTTAACTGGTTGAAATCTCATGCCCCATTTTCTGGCCCAACATCCTAATCTATCTATGTCAGCCTGAAGTTTCAGTGAGTCATCTGTATCTCTAATTTCCCGGTAACAAACACAGTCATCTGCGAACAGTCTTATTTCTGAGTCAATATCAGTGGAAATATCATTGATGTACAGGGAGAACAATAGAGGACCAAGAACGGTCCCTTGTGGGACTCCAGACAAAACTGGCGCCCATACTGAAGATTCACCATTAACAACAACACGCTGTTTTCTGTAGCAAAGGAAGGAATCTATCCATTTAAGAGTCTTCCCACCAATTCCATAACCAAATAATTTGGATTTAAGTAGTTCATGAGGAGGGGTGTCAAAAGCCTTCTCAAAGTCCAGAATAAATGTGTCCACCTGCCCCCCTTTGTCCAGGATTTTTGCCCAATCATTAATAACCGTGCTCAACTGAGTTTCGCAACTATGCCTTTTCCTAAATGCATGTTGTCTGTCTGACAAAAGTTTATGTTCATCCAAGTGGGCCATGATGTTTGAGCAGACTATGTGTTCAAGCAATTTACATAGAACACAGGTCAGTGACACCGGGCGATAATTACGAGCAAGAGCCCTGTCCCCTTTTTTGAAAAGTGGACAGATGTTCGCTAGGAGCCATTCTTTGGGAATTTCACCCGTATCGAGAGATTGTTGAAAAAGATGAGCAAAAACTGGACCTAACTCGTTTGCTAGTTCCTTCAGGACTCTAGGATGAAGCTCATCAGGCCCTAAAGCTTTAGAAGGGTTCAAGCCTTTAAGTAATTTGATCACTCAACAAACAACAACATAAATAAATCGCCACAGAAGAGCCGCCTTGGAACGGTCAGTGGAATATTTCCACTGGGGGGCTTAAATCGATTTTACGTGGCCACAATATGCGGCGTTGTTTTAATGATTGGTCAAGGACTTCAGGCTTTTACGACGTTGATTGGACGTCGTTAAAACGGCACTGTGATACTTTGTAAGGGAAATAAACAATCTTGTCCACCAAACTTTTTCCAGAGAAAAAAGTATAAAAAAATGTTCCCAGCAGGCACTCCACGTTGAATCAACGTTGAAACAAAGTTGATTCAACGTTGTGTGCCTGCAGGGTTCTGTTTTCTGTTTACTGCCAGCAGGAGCTGTTTACTGACTGATGATCAGGAGGATGCGGGTTCGATACCTGCTTAGGTCGGCAGCATTCTTTCGTGGAGATTGAACATGAAATATTTTCTTCAGTCATTCTCTCCCTTTCACTGATTCAAGAAGGGCAGTTGTCAGTTTTTGGCGAAATGATGTGCACCATACTGGTTAACCGCTTACCTATAAAAAGTAGAAGTAAAACAAAAGATCAGGAATCGATACAATTAACTTTCTCCACCCATCAAAGACACCAAAGGGAAAGAAACACAAACATTAAGCGACCAGACCATAATGGAAACCTAAACAAAGGAAGGCCATTAGGACGGTTACTTTCCCACAAAATAGCCATATGGCCATTAAAAATAAAAAGACACAAGTGATACACACAGTAAGTAACAAACAACAACATAAATAAATCGCCACAGAAGAACCGCCTTGGAACGGTCAGTGGAAAGATTTCCACTGGGGGTGGGGCTTAAATCGATTTTACGTGGCCACAATCCTAGCCCTTACTTCCATCGCGATTTAGACAAATAATTTGTTCAGTCCGCATGAAGGCCTCCTAACTCATCAGTGCAACATCTCCGTGAGCACAAATAATCAAGACAGGCTGAGGTCTAAAACAATTAGATGAGTCAATTAATGCACTAATCACTTACTGACTGAAGCATATTAATAAACAATAATAATACAATAGGTAAGTATCAAAACATAATTAATATGTCTAAAACATGGTTAAGAAATATGGTGTGTTTCATAAAGCTCTATCTTTAGTTCCTACCATTCAGATAGTATATTTAAATGTCCTAATCATTTATCTGACATTGCCGTCCGTTGCGGTTCATTACGACGTGGCCTACATAAACCCCCAAAAAATTCAGTTATTGCAGATACTAAAAGGAATTGACTTAAATTATTACAATAAAAGGTTTAGAAAATACCTATTTGGGGTTGTCATGTACATTTTTTTACACATTCATGTCTATTTCATTCAAATTCGATCAAAACGTACGATAAAAACCGCCTTGGCTTTTATACCCCTAAAAATTTGCAAAATTGCAATAAAACAAAAATTAGGGCACCAAAAAGAACAAAACTTATGCTGAGTATCACATTTGATACAATTAACATTATCATATTAAAAATTACCACTAACATGTCTTCTTCTGTTAGAATTCCGAAAAATAAAATCTTGGGATCGGCATTTTTTGGCTCGGCGGCTCGGCGCGGCCTTGGCTTTTATACCCGACCTAGTGACCTAGCTACCGTGCGTCGGAAACGCGAAACAAAGAACTGAACCGAACCGAAAAAACTACATCTATGACATAAACTAAAATAACGCATAACCAAAGGACTGACATGTTTTGCCCCAAACTCAAATTTTGAGCAGATCGCCCCATACCGAATTTTAGCCGTTTTATCAGGGTATCCATGATGTAGCTCACATTCTTGCTTTGCAAGTGAACCTTGCTTCTTGACGTTTGCATGAATATTGTTAAGAGATGTCAATTTAAAATATTGTCTTTCCATTGAGTTTGAAAATTGCGGTGATTTTATGCAGGCTTAAAAGTTTGCTCCTTTAATTGTTTTGAGCAGTGTATATACAACAGGATTCAATTTCAAAATTTAGGGTTGACAAATTGTATTATCTTTGAAATTTATTTAGAAAATGTCTGAACTTTTTGCAAACACTGAAGGCCCTGATCAGGCACTACATTTTGTGGCATCTGATCTGGGCCTGCACAGTTTACCACTTTGGAATTTCCAGTATAAAATGGGTTTAGAGATGCCTGTAATGGGAAATTAAACAAATCCGTAAGACATTGTTTTCAGCCTGCTTACCTGTCTTTTGCAAGGCCAAGGTCAATACAATCATAGTTATGGTCCCTGAGTTGTGCTAGTAGAGTGGTTCTGTTGCTGTCCCGGATCTTGCCTGGTATCAGTGGCTCACCTGGCTCTAACAACTAAAAATACACAGAATATAAACTTCTAAACTTAATGAACCTGTACAGAGCACAGACATAGCAACAGATAAGGTAAGCATTTTGTGATAATCGAAAGATAGTTTTCCTTATTTCTCCATATAAACCTATGTTGTGGGTATTTATTAGAACCGCCTTGGCGAGGCGGTCTAATGAATACCCACAACAGAGGTTTTTCTGGAGAACTGACAAAAACTATCCATCAATTATCACAAAATACTTACCCTTATCTGTTACTATGACAAATACATGTGCCTTTTCAAAATCACATACAGTAAAACTTCAATGGCTCTAACACTATATAGGTCATTTTGGAGAAGTTGCTTCCAATTTTGTGGGACTCCTACCCGACAATGAGATGAAATGAGATCTCAAACTCTACCGCCCAACGAAACCAATTGGGTTTATGTTCATGGACGGCGTGACTCGCCTGGGCAAGCTTAGACCTCTAAGCAGTTTACCAGTACTCATGTGCGGTTGGTTTAATTCAGCTCTGCTTTGAAGCACCATGCAGCCCAATCTATTTCTCTAAGCCCCGATGGGCGGGGACCGAACTCTTCCGATCACACCAGGTAACAAGTTTTTAGGGATCGTTTAGGCCATATTTTCTTACTTAACTTCAAAAGGTATGGTGTGTGTACATGTGCACATACCATACCTGTATTTTATAGAAACATTAAAAGATAAAGCCAGGGCTTTAAAAGTGCATTATTGAGCTTCCGGGTCTCAAATTTTTTTTTCTGGTTTTTATCTTCAATGCATACTCCTTTGTCATATGTACACTTTTGGAGCCAAATACAGCTTCAGAACTTTGTGAAAATGGTCGTTTTCATTCGTGTTTACCCTTCGCTCTGAACATGTGTTCTGAATTTATGTTCTAAAAATAAATCTGTCACTTTACACATACATGGCGACAGTATCGTCTCTGAGTGTCAATACTTACGGCATGGTATTCAGCGTCATATTTTTTCCGATTCAGGCATGGCCTAAGCAAACAAGGCCAAAAATGAACGTCGCATAACGTCATATATGGGGATTCTATTTTTGTCACGAACTAAAAATAGATCTAGCTAGTGTTCGAAACCTAGTTAGGGAATCCCTCTCAAATTCGTTTACCTGTCATCATAATTGTTCGCATTTTTGCATAAAATGCATTCATTTGTATTGTTTTAAAGAAAAATACCGGCTATATGTATTTTATTTCTGGAAGCATTTTTTCCGGATAGCTCAATAATGCACCTTTAACATTTTGACAAGGCTCTATCAATAACAGTGACTCAAACAGCCAATGTCTCATACAAACATTTGAGCCATTGCTGTTTGACTGTACATAAGAGCTAACGGCAATAAAATCAACAAGTATGCAAGTTTGAACTATATATTCATTTGACAGCATTGGTAAACCAATTAAATACAAGAGGAACTCATTTCCAAACTAAGAGGTGTCAGTTCGTCAGTTGTTTTAAGAAATATTTATTTAGAAAATGGCTGAACTGTATGCAAACGAGGCCCAGATTGGATGCCAAATTGTGTGCCTGATCTGGGCCTTCATTGTTTGCAAAAGTCCTGTTTTGGAGTTTGAACTCAACTACGCTTGGTTAATATATCTTGTTCTTTCTGATTTTCATTTACTGTATTGATCCTAAGTATAGGAACAGATAGGCCTAAGCAAACACTGCTGACCCAGATCAGACTGCTCCTTTACAGTCCATCTAAAAGAACAAGTGCAAGAATGGGATAATATACCTAAAGCTAAAAGTGGAACTGTAGATGGTTTTGTCTGGTTTTAGTTTGGAAATAAAATGCCCTGTTAACAACATTAAGGTCATGCTGAACTGGTCAATAGTCTAACAACATTTTTCTGGGCAGGTTTCTACTTCAGCTGTTAACCAGTACAGTGCTTATTCTTTTGGCAGACAATTGCCTTTCTTAAAAATATTTCACAATCAGTCTCAATGAAATATGTTGTCCGTGTTTGTTCAAACATGCATGTTTATCAAAAATGTGTCATTCAGGAGAGTGGTAAATCAGAAATTAACTAATTTTCAGATTTTCTACCATCCAAACATATTTTTTTTTCGTAACGAAGAAACATCACTGTTAGACTCAAATTTTAGCCTAGTGTCCACTGTTAACAAGGACACAGGCATTCTGCAGCATCTGATCTGGGTCTTCACTGATTGCTTTAACAACAGGGATTTTTGTAATATTTACAATATACAATAAAGAAAATAAATCAGACCCCACTTAAATCAGAAACTGACCTGTTTAAAAGTATTAGTTGGGTGATTCTATTTGCTTTATATGGGTTAGTCTGTAGAAACATCATTTAACCCTTAAGATGCCAATCACAACAATTGTCATCTGCTGTTATTTTAAAAGGCATTACTGCAAACAGTGTAGATCCAGAGTAGTCTGATCAGGGTCCACCCTGTTTGCCTGTATGCAAAAATAATTTTAAAAAGTTTGCAAGAAGGTGTAGCAGATGACACAAACAGACGACATTTACCGATGCAGGTTTCTTGGAATTGAAAGGGTAAATACATCTGTATGCAATATACTAAAGCAACTGAAAACATCAAATAGCTCCTAAAGCCTCGGTAGCTCAGTCGGATGCGCATCTGACTGGTGATCAGGAGGAAGAGGGTTCGATAGCTGCCGGGGTTGGCAACATTCTTTTGTGGAGATTGATCATGAAATCTTTTCTACGGTCATTCTCTCCATTCTGCTGATTCAAGAATGGCAGTTGTCTGTTTCTGGCAAAAGAATGTGTACTGCACTGATTAACCACTTATGTATAAGCTAGCCCAGGAAAAGTGTGAATAGGTAAACTAACCGGCTCAATGACCTAAAATAGTGTTGACTGGGCCATTTAACTCCAATACAAATATATACTAAAGCAACTAAAAGCATCAAATAGCTGCTAATATAAAACCAGCAATAAAAGTTATCAATAAAATATGTCATTATGAGCAGTTCTGTATAAGAATCATACGATAAAATCATGTGACATGACATGTCATATCATTCTATCCAGATTTTTTTATATTTAGGCCACAAAAGAATTGAAGCAATCTCCAAAGTAAAAAATCAGTCTGCACAGACCAAACAGATGCTATTTGTTTGTCATCTGCTTTGTTGTCTACTGGTTTCTTTTAGGTGTCATTATTGCAAACAGTCTGGACCCAGATCAGTCTGGGAGCAGTTTGATCAGGGACCACAATTTTTATCTGTATGCAAAGATAGGTTTGAAAAGTTTGCAGAATATGCAGCAGACAACACAAACAAACAACATTTTCAGATGCAGGTTTTCTTGGTATCTTGAGGGTTATGTTCAGACTGACGCTTAAGACACCAAGAACATATGTACCTGAAAATGTTGTTGTTTATGTGGTCTGCTGCCCCAACATTTCAAACATCATATGAGCCCCGCCAAGCGAATTTGGGTCTTCGAGCATTCCGTCATGACAAATTTTAACTGCGCATGCCCAGCCATTCAGAGGGGCAAGGGATATGGCTTTCTGTCTGAAGGTTCCTCTTGATTCACTGCTTGTATGAGCGAGCAGCGAAGGTTCTGGCGAGACTGCACGGATGCGCAGGCTGGCCTGAACCTTCGCTGCTCACATAGGCGATAAGTACCAAAATCGCTTGGCGGGGCCCATATTTTTGCATGTTGGCAAACTGTCTGGAACCTGATCAGACTGCTTCTGGACGAGCAATCTGATATGGGTCCATACTGTTAGCAGACAACAAAGCAGATTACATTTGATGTGACTGGCATTTTAAAGGACAAGACTTTGCTAAGACTTCATGCTCGAATGCCCCTTTTGTGCCAGCTGCAGACCATTGTTCCTTGGTACTTTCAGTGGCACATTGTTCATATACAAATGGGATAAATTAAAGGAAACAAGAATTCCGCCGAAGGCTATGTCGCGCCCGTGGGGGCGCAGTTACCGAACCATGACATCTAGGCCAAGTTCAAACATAGATGTTTGCATAAAAGGCTTGTACTAAGTATCATTAATGAAATTCAAATAATTATTGAGAAATGAACTTAACCATTAGGGTGAACGCTAGGGTGGTGGCAATATTTTACAAAGTCAGTGAACCATGTAATATAGGTCAAGGCCAAATACGGATGCTTGCATTTAAGTTGCTATCCCGAGATATAAGTTTGTACCAAGTAACATTAATGAAGCTCTTATGGTTGTTGAGAAATTAACTTGACCAGTAGGGTGAACGCTAGGGTGGTCGCAATATTTTACAAAGTCAGTGAACCATGAAATTTACGTCAAGGTCAAATATGGATGCTTGCATTGAAGTTGCCATCCACAGATTCAAGTTTGTACCAAATATCATTACAGAAGCTCTTATAGTTCTTGAGAAATAACCTTGACCATTAGGGTGAACGCTAGGGTGGTCGCAATATTTTACAAAGTCAGTGAAGCATGAAATGTAGGTCAAGATGAAATATGGATGCTTGCATAAAAGTTGCCATCCCCAGACACAAGTTTGTATGAAGTATCATTAATGAAGCTCTAATAGTTCTTGAGAAATAAACTTAACCACTAGGGTGAACGCTATGGTGGTCGCAATATTTTACAAAGTCAGTGAACCATGAAATGTAGGTCAAGGTCAAATATGGATGCTTGATGTAAGTTGTCATCCCCTGACACAAGTTGGTACCAAGTATCATTAATGAAGCTCTTATAGTTCTTGTGAAATAAACTTGACCATTAGGGTGAATGCTAGGGTGGTCGCAAATGTTGACGCCTTGACGAACGGACGGACGAACGAACGGACGAACGAACGAACGAACAGACGGAAAACCGGGCGCCTAAGTCGCGCTATGCTAACAGCAGGCGCGGCAAAAACATTTAACCCTTATCCCACTGATTATTTAAGTTAGCCACGCCCATTTCTGACTTTGAAGCAGTCAGATTACTTGATCTACAAATTAACACACTGAAAGTCAAACAGTGTAGATCCTGATCAGATGGCTTCAGAATCTGGATCTGGATCTTCACTGTTTGCAACGGTAGTGGTTGTTGTGAACAGCGGGATAAGGGTTAAGAAACTTAATCTACCCATCCAATGAGGGTGTTACGGCATCTTCCTGACAATAGAAACTTAATCTACTCATCCAATGAGGGTGTTACGACCAGATTAAGTTTGATTTTTCACTACACCACCAAACTTTTGAGCAGGTTCAATCCGCCAAATATCTTGTTATCACCATCACTGACAATCTTAATTAGGGTCATCATAGCAACTAGGACTTTAGGATTTCTAAGACGTAATTTGACTTTTGTTGCTAGGCAGACAAGGGATGTTGCACATGAAACATTGGTTCACACTCAACTTGAATATGCATCACCCATTTGGCATCCCAATGTTAAAACTCAGATTCAGCAGGTTGAGGCCCACTGTGAGCAGTCCTCTTAAACCTTCTTCTATAAGTTACACTCTGGTATAGTATTTCTGGATAAAGACACAATATCGTAGGTACCTGGCCTATAGTGATGCCCTAAAGCTTTCTTTTTTTACCAGAACTATTCCTCAGTGGAATAGTCTTTCCTCGTCTGCTGTATACATGTATTTGCCAAGTCCAGAGAGCAGTTCAAAGCCCATACTTTGTAGATTGGGACTCAGAGGTATGCGTTTTAATCAGATTGTAAATAGTGTCCTCTTTTTTTTAAGCTAAATTCTAAATTTAGCCAACCAACCAACTGAGGTAAGGGCCAAATGTGACCGACTCAGTATATGAAGATAAAAGGACATTCACCTTCAGGGGAAGCAATTCTCTCAAAATATTTTGCCTCCTTTATCAATAGGGGTCTACTCTAAAAGAAAACAAATTATTCCCCATTATGATAACACATCTATGGAACCCGGGAAGGGACATGCTTTTTTTAATATGTTGTGCGAACAAGATATTAAGTTGTGCGAATAAGATATTATATTGTGTGCACAAGATAATATGTTGTGCACACAAGATATTATCTTGTGTGGACAACATAATTTATCTTGTGCAGACAACATATTATCTTGTGCGCACAACATATTATCTTGTTCGCACAACATATTATCTTGTTTGCACAACATAGATCTTGGGAAGTTGTTGGGAAAAAGCTAATATCTTGTGTGTACAAGATAATATGTTGTGCGAACAAGATAATATTTTGTTTGCAGAATATATTATCTTGTGCGCACAAGTTATAAGTAAAAAAAAACAAGTCCCTTCCCGGGTTCAACACATCTATGTGACATGGTGCTCTCTTTCATAGCTCAAAAACAATCATTTTGTGTGATAGTTTCCTTATTTATACTCCAAACAATGGTTGTGGGTGCTTGTTAGAGTTGCCTCGCTGAGACAGTTCATACTTCTTACAAGTACACAAAATCTATGTCTTGAAACAGAAATAAGAAAAATATGTATATCCATGTAAACCCCATTTTCTCTATATATGAAGTGGGGTTACAGGGCTGTTCGTTACATGAGGTTTAAGAATCTGGCTCTTTTAAAACCTAGAAAACATATAGGAAAGCAAACTTCAATCCAAGTTGTCTCCCTTGTAAAAATGGCAGAAAATAACGCCAGGGGCCAGTTGTTCAAAACTAACGATGTCGTTAGTTAACATATCCTTAAAACTTTGATCATTTATTATGGCAAATATGCCGCTAGTTTTGCTGAAAAAAATGTGAGCAGCTTTTGCTGCATCACATTTTTTTTTAGCAAAAATAGCAACATTTTTAATATTAAACTTGCTAGAACAGTTAACAATATGACCACTAACGAGCTTGTTAAGCTAACAATGCTTTGAATAACTGGCCCTTGGTGTATCATTTCTGCTCCAGTAGAAAATAGTGAAAAACTTACCTCATTGCCGGTAGACATTACACCTATTACTGGCTTTCCATGGCACACAACCTCTGTGACTCCAACCGTTGCTAAAATACCTAGTTCTGATGGTCCTAGTTTTTGAATTTTGGCCAGCACCTTCTGTCCTTTCTGTACATCAGAACCAGTGGGTCTGAAAATTAAGTTAGAATAATTATCAGACAGAAACTTCGCATGCAATTTAGGTTGATTCTTTGTCAATCGACCCAAAGTTACTAAGCACAGTAGCTTTACCTTGCTGATGTCCATGTGACTATCACTGATTTGTACGAAGTCCAGCTAAGTTATCCATTGCTACCCTATTCTTGTTGTTTGGCCATCAGGGCCCAGTTGTTCAAAGCATTGTTAGCTTAACAAGCACATTAGTGGTCAAATTGTTAACTGATCTGGCAAGTATAATATTGAGAATTCTGTATTTTGCAAAAGCTACTCACATTTTTTCAGCATTTGCCAAACCTACTCATTTTTTTCTGCAATTCCAAGATAAATGATCAGAGTTTTAAAGATATGTTAACTAACGACTTCTTTATTTTGAATAACTGGCCCCAGAGTGCTATGAAAAGAAAGCTGTCTGTAAAACACTGGGTTGGCTCATGGCAAACTGTATAGGCCAAAATCAGATGCTGCAGAACACAGAGTCTGATCAGTGACTGTAGATTTTGCATAAAATACAGTGATTAAGGGTTGAATGATCTGAAACAGCCCGATTTTCTGTTCAGGACAAATTTACCAGCTTACAGACAATCGACCAATCTGTGTTGTTAGTGCTTTGATTAAATTTTGCTTTAATATGCAATATGAAAATTGTTGTTACAAACTGTAAAAACTTTGCATTAGAACTGAGGGCCCCTGACTTCAACTGCAAAAGTTGATTGAATGTTGTATAACCTCAGTGAGATAAGACTGGGTAGCCGAATATCATTTTTCTTACTGCTGCTTCTTCTTCTTATGTCTGTATTAACACCCAGGATTGGGACACCAAGAAGTCTGCACGAAAACATATATGATCTGTAGTCATTAGAAGCACCTGGCTGAGGCGCTTCAAATGAGAACCACAACACGAATTTTCATGCAAAATTTAGAACCATTTCAGTACTTTTAGAATGGATAAAGCACCTTATCTGGAGTTAAGATGATGAGCAAATACTGATAGACAAAACATTAGGATGGTTTATTAATCAGGACCCATCAGTTCAAAACAAACACTGTCATTATTAAACATTTGTTAAAATTTTCATCACTTAACATTACGATAACACAACCATGTGACATACTGCATTTTTCACATCTCCAAAATGGCTACTTTTCTGCTGAAAATCTGTCATATTTTTGTTATTTTTACTTCAAATATAGGTTGTGTGTGCTCGTTAGAACCGCATCGTTGATGCGGTTCTAACGAGTACCCACAACCTATGTCTTGGAGCAGAATAATAAAAAAGGTATACCCCTGTAAACCCCAGTTTTCTCTATATAAAGTGGGGTTTAAGGGTGTTCATTTCATGGACTTGTTCACGTTATGATATGGCAAAATATCAGTGAACTAGATATTGTACTTATATACTATAGCAGTTGAGATTTTGACTACTAACAAGCTTGTTGAGCTAACAATGCTTAGAACAACTGGGCCCAGAAATTTCAGCGAACAACATATAGGGACGTCATACCTGCATAATATGCAGGCAATGCGTATGGCCAGTCCCTTGATGCATATATGCAGTGCATATATGCATCAAGGGACTGGCCATACGCATTTTCTGATTTTTGTTTGCTCTAGGCAGCAAAAAGTATGATATTTTTATAAATACACATATTTAAATTTGAGCTCACAAAAGAGAATAACTTATAATAAAACCTGTGTGACCAGTGAAGACTCAGATCAGTATGTCCACACACAATGTCTTATCAGAGTCTTAGCTGTATGCATGAGCCTCCTATAGCCTAAGGTTTCCAAAAATCAATAAGCGATGTTTGGTAATAACCTGGATTGATACAAAATAGAAGTGGAGGCAATGATCAGGAATCTATACAATCAACCAAAGGCTGATCAGTCTCAATGGACCCACAGATCTATAGCACTTGCTCATGGGAAAATAACATGACGCAGAGCCTTCTATACTCTAAATTATAACTCTATATTATAATCAAAACTGACAGTATGTAATTTTTTCCTTATAGCACCAAAAATAGTTGTTGTTTTTTTATCCCAAACTTCCACAGTCAATTCTAGAGCAGAAGGCAATCTATGTTTTTAGTACTTTTCTGAGATAATAAGACTTGACCTTTCACATAACTTGTACGAATATGCACTCCTAAGCCATATTTTCCCTGAATAATAAAAAAGATACCAGAAAATGGCACCTGAAATTGCCTGATTGGTTCTTTAAGTTTAAAGCACTGTAATTTTTTTCCATCAGTTTTCCAGTTTAAGCAAGCATCAATAGCGATATTATTATTAGCATAGTATGGATACATTATACAAACTTTCCATGGTGCTTTAAAGATTAGGCTAACACCTGATATCTTGCCCCAGAGTCGGTGTCTTCATTATTTTGATTTCAACCTCTCTTCTCCCTTCATCAGCAGAACGCAGCAGTAGCGTGTCCTCCACCTGTACTACGGCATTAGCACCCTCAGGGACAGGAGCACCTGTGTTGATACGTACACAGTAACCCTGCACCACTTTACCACCTGGCTGAAACATACATAGGACAATACAAACATAAAAGTTCTATTTTTCATCAGCACCCTGGGGGACAGGAGCTAGCACCTGTGTTGATACCTACACAGTAACCCTGCACTACTTTACCACCTGGCTGAAATATACATAGGAAAATAAAATAAAAACATGATAGTGCTATTATTCATGCCATTGTGACTGATATGTCAGATGAAAATTTAAAACATTTTTCTTTTCCTCCTATTGTAAGACTACCTGCAATCCCTGATCTGGGAGAGAAATGATGAATCAAAGCACTGACAGCACTTGTGGGTCAATTGCATTAGACTGAAGTCTGGGAAGATGATCCTAAATTGAGACTATTAACTGTTTCGTTTAACCCTTAACTTCCAGTGTGTTAAGCAAACAGTGTAGACCCTGATCAGACACCACGTTATATAGTAACTTTGAGTCCATCCCAAAAATATATACCTTTGTAAACCCCAGTCTTTTATATTTGGGCCCTTTCAAGCGATTTTGGTACTTATCGCCTATGTGAGCAGCGAAGGTTCAGGCGAGCCTGCGCATCCGCGCAGTCTCGCCAGAACCTTCGCTGCTCGCTCATACAAGCAGTGAATCAAGAGGAACCTTCAGACAGAAAGCCATATCCCTGGCCCCTCTGAATGGCTGGGCATGCGCAGTTAAATTTGTCATGACGGAATGCTCGAAGACACAAATTCGCTTGGCGGGGCTCATATACTCCCTTTACCCTACTTGCCTTTTCTGATTTTGTATCACCATCCTTATTATCTAGCTTACCTGTGACCTATTTCAAAATGGCTACCATGGCCATCTTGGATATCAGAACAAAACATGTGAGAGAATGTGGACTCCATTAAATACCTTGGAGTGACAATCTTACACAACTTGAGATGGAATACTCATATTAGCAACATGTGTACTAAGGCAAATAGAACGCTTGGTTTCCTGAGGAGAAATCTTCATTAGTGCCCTCAGGATGTAAAAGAGCAGCATATAAAGGTCTTGTTGGCCCAATCTTGGAATATGGTAGTTGTATCTGGGACCCCAGTGGAGTGGTCCTTAACAATGAAATTGAGAAAGTTCAAAATAGAGCTGCTAGATTTGTAACAGGCAATTACTGCTTTGAAACTGGAAGCATGACTGGAATACTTGGAAAATTAAAATGGGAGTCTCTCAAGAAAAGGAGAAAAGACAGTAGGCTAATCCTTTTATACAAAGGTCAAAAGGGTGCTGCCAGCATTCCAACAGATGACCTTGTTCCCCCAGCTAGACACTGTAGAAATCACCATTCGTTGGCGTTTCAGACCCTTAGCGCAAGGACTGATATTTATAAAGAGTCGTTCTTCCCCATAACCATTAGAGATTGGAATGCCCTTCCCGATTTGATTATTTCGACAGCTGAAGGTGCTGATGATTGTGTAGCTAAATTTACCTCTTTGGTTAGAGCTAGGGACTAACTTCCCACATCACAGGTCCTGGTGTATGAATGTCATTTGACGTGTCACCAGTAACAATTCTGAATCTGATTCTGAACAATTTTAGCCATTCTGAATCCCCATCTCACGCCGATGCCTCCGTCAAGTTACAGCTCATTCAGACTTTTGGTTTGGGAGAAGTTATTGTTTAAATAGTTTTAGATATATCCACCATGGCGAATGTTGGAACATAATAATTTTATCAATTCTGAATCTCCATCTCACCCCTATGCCTCCCTTAAAGTTTCAGCTCATTCCGAATCTAGGTTTGGAAGGAGATGTCATTTGAAGAATTTTAAGATGGCCACCATGGCAGCCATCTTGGATATTGGAAAGAAACAATTTTGGCAATTCAGAATCTCCATGTCACCTGGACGCCTCCCATCAAGTTTCAGTTCATTCTTTCTTTTGGTTCGCCAGGAGATGTTGTTTGAACAATTTCAAAATGGCAATCTCAGATATCAGAACATAACAATTTTATCAATTTTGAATCTCCATGTCACCCCAATGACTCTCATCAAGTTTCAGCTCATTCTGACTTTTAGTTCAGGATGAGATGTTGTTTGAAGAATTTCAAGTTGGTAGTCATAGTGGCCATCTTGGATATTGGAACGGAACAATGTTAACAAAACTGACTCTCCATGTCGCCTCCCATCAAGTTTCACCTCATGCTGACTTTTAGTTTGGAAGGAGATTTCAAGATGACCTCAATGGTGGACATTTTGGATGAGGGTATGGTACAATATTAGCAACTCTGAATCTCCATGACTCCCATCACCTTAAGAGCTTATTCTGTCTTTCTGTTCAGGAGGAGATATCGTCTTAAGAATTTCGAGATGACCACATGCTGGCCATCTTTGATCCCGTCTCTAAAAAAAGATGCCATGCCATTTCTTGATTTTCCATGGAAAGCCCAGATTTCTATAGAATTTGCCGTGGAATTTTCAATAACAGGCTGATTTTCAATCGAATTCCACGGAATAAGGAGACAGCAAATTTTCTATCTTTTTCTTAGCCATGGATGTCTGTGGAAATCCAATAATTTTCTACAAAACAAGGAAATAAATGCAATTTTCCACGGATTTATGAAGTATGTGCCGTGCAAAGTTGAACTAAGTCAATTCTGAAGACAGAAAAATGATGGACAATTTCAGGGATGGAAAGCGGCTGCACTTGGAAATTTTAAGACCAGATGAGAACATCGATTATATAATCAACTCCCAGCAGAACTTGCTGTCATGGATACAAGATGGTATCCAGTATAACAGAAGCCTCTTTATTGCTTTGGAACCACAAATTTCAGTTCTTTATTCTTAGCATCTGTAAGGAACAGTCAGCCAGTATAAGACATGTGTGAATCTAAATTGTGGAATAGACATATGTGTGCTAATTTTTTGTGTTTTACATGTAAATGAAATATTCTAAAAGACAAACATGTAGTGCATGGAAATGTCATGACAGATCTTAGAGGTTTGAACATAGGTTTAGCGGTCACTTTTACTATTTCAGTAGATTATAAGCAAATTGTAAAGCTGAATAACATATACTACATGTATTGTAAAGGTTCTTAGTTTTTGGAGAGACATACCTTGATCTATTTTAGGTCAATGTCAAATTCGGTTACATGGGCCTTTGAGTCTGCTATTTTCGTTTATTTGGTGTATTCCTTGCTTCCATAGGATCTAACTTCAGAACTTATTTATTTTCACTGTAGCTGGTGCTGTGCCGTGTGGCGGCCGTAAAACGTCTCCCCGTACATCAGCATAGTGCGGATTATATTTTCTGGTCCTTTGGGATCATCGAGTTCATTTGGTATCATTTTGAAAATAGAGTTCTGCTTAAGCCGGTGCTAGAGGGCGTGGCCGGTGTTGGACATTTCAGTACTGGTCATGAACAGACTCGTTTTCGTTTATTTGGTGGATTCCTTGCTTCCAAAGGATCTAACTTATCAGAACTTATTTGAAGTCAAAACTATGTGTTTTTAGACACTGTTGCAGCCTGTGATCTGTAAATTGGTAGATACAGATAGCTAAATGAGTAGATGCAACATGTACATGAGTATTTAAGGTCATTGTCATTCCTTGACCTTAGCACAAGATCATTCAGATGTGAAAACAAACTTTTTTCCTCAGAAACTTCTGGGTCATTTGTAACCCAATTTCATAAATGAAAACTTTAAGGAACATGGAAATGCAAATGAATTAATATGGGTTTGGTCACATAACCAATGTTGCCACAATGTTCATATAAGGTAAAAACTTTAAAGAACCGGTTGGCAGATTATTATAAAACTTGGTATGTAGCATTGGGACTCGATACAATCATAGTTTGTTCAAATGATGACGCCAGGTTGAAATTTACCAGCACCGAAACAAATTGCATGGTCAACAAGAGAACATTTAACATGGGCTTAAGGACTATGAGGCATTTTCAATGGAAATCTGCAGTTTTCTCTGGAAAACCATGTTTTTTGTGGCATGTTTCTTTCTTTCTATTGATACTGCATCCGTCACATTTGATCATTACCGCAGGTTTGCAGGAAGAAAGCCTACAAAGTAATCATGTAATTACGATAGTGATCTTTAACCTGTATAGGGCGCCTCCAGTTAACATCCCGATCCAAAAGGACGGTTCGCTTTATCACATTCATCCCTGCAAATGATGCCGATGGAGCGTGTTCAGACACCAATATTTTATCGCCACTGCAGGGGATCGAACCTGGGCCCTCTAGCATCAGAGCCAAGTACACTAACCATTGAGCTATCATGCCCATGCTTTCTATGGATTCCGTCCGAATACTCCATTGAATCTATTGAAATGCCATGAGATTCTATAAAATCCTTATAAATCTGTAAAATTCTATCAGTTCCATGGAATCCATGGATTCCACTGAAGTTAATGGATTTTGGTGGCACATTTCCATAGAATGCCGGATTTTATTTTCATTATTTTATCTCCATTGATTTACTAAATAATTTCATCTGAATATTCTGTGGAACAAATTCCACAGAATTCTGCCAATATCCATGACATATCTAGAGATAGGATGCCGGAATAGGATGTCGGAATGGAACAATTTTAGCAAGGCTGAATTCCCAAATGCCTTCAACCAAATATAAGCTCACTCAACTTATGGCTTTGGAATAGATGTCAAAAGCTGTGAAATGAAAGTGAAGGCAATGATCAGGAATTGATACAATTACCCCACACCTCCCATCCAAGTCACCAAAGGGAAAGAAACATGAACATAAAATAACTATAATAAAAATGTCACAAGCAGAAAGCCAAAAGGACGGTTACTTTCCCGCAAAATGGCCAAATGGCTATCCAAAATAAAAAGAAACATGTATTAGCAATACAAACATGAAAAGATGAACTATAAAAATAATAAACCACAACAGAAGAACCTCCTTGGAACAGTCAGTAAAAAGTTTTTTTTATAGGGCCAAAAGCTAACAGATGACAGACGAGGGACAACAGGCCACAGCTTAAGCTGACTTCAAGCTCGCATCAGGTGCATGAGCTAATAATGGTACTCTTTCCCTTTTGTGGTAGGATCATATTTGATTTATATCTATGTTTACCAATTGCCTTTTTAGCTTTTTGCACTCAAGAGCTATTGCACTCAAAGCATAGGCGTTTGTTTTGCATGGTTTCCACAATAAAGTTTACATATGGTAAAAGTTTTTAAGACTCATTTTTCAAGCAATATATGATAGCTTTGGTTCATATTAAATATGATGACAGGCATATGTCCATAGTTTTATTCAGCAATACCAGCAAAACATGCCTTGGCCTCAAGGTCAAGGTCAAAGATGAAGAAATTCTATACTAAATTTTTTAAGAGCTAATATTTTCCAAACATATGATGCATTTAATCCATATCTGGTATGATGATAGATATTGGTGCAATGTTTCATTCAACAACACTCGCACCCATGGCCTCAAGACCAAGGTCAAGCACTAAGGGAAATTCTATGCTAATGTTTTAGCACCTCATATTTGCCAAACCATGTGATAGTTATATGTGGCTCATTTTTGTTATTGCCTCAAAGTCTAGGTCATCAAAGTAACAGACTAAGAAATTCAATGCTAAAGTTTTAAAGCTTTTTATGAGCTCAAATTTTCCAACCGCTCACATTTCATATGATGATAAAATAGGTGCAAAGTATTATTCAGCAATACCCCAAACTATGCCCATAGCCTCAAGTTCGGTAACAGATGTAGAAATTCTATGCAAAAGTTTTATGTAAAAGTTTTTTTTTTTTTTGGAGAGTTTATATTTTCTAACCCATATGATGGATGTTGCCCATATTTGTTACGATAATAAAGATCCCCAGTTTTATTCAGCAATTACCCCACCCATGTTTGCTGTGGCCTCAAGGTAAATGTCATAGGTTATAGTTTTAACAACATATATTTTCCAAACCCTAGTCTGGATTTTGTTTATACTTAGTGTGATGTCATGAATATGATTCCAAAGTCTTTATCCAGCAATACTCCCACTTGTGCCCAGTACCTCAAGGCCATGCACAGAATAAACTCTTGTTCTATTAGCAATTTATTATCTGCAGTTCTATGTTTGGCTAGTGTTATACAGACTTTTAATGACAAGTCTATACAATATAATTTTCTGGTATAAATTAGGTTGCAGTTATTCTTTAATTAATAGATTTTGAACCATTGAGAAACTGATTTCCTTCCATCCTGCTTAAACATTTTCTGCAAAAACTTAACAGTAAACATCAAAACTTCAAGCTGTACTAATTATCATGTGACTTTGAAAGATTTTATACATAGGTCCAAGACACATGTCTCTGTCTTATTCCAAAGAAGGGAATTTATTACTGTGTGGGTGATAAGCTGCATCCTAAGAAAAATGGACTTATTCCACATGCAAACAATTGCAATGAAGGTCATAGCAACAGAAAAAGGTGGATACATGTATTTAGTGATAATTGAAGGATAATTTTCCTTATTTCTCCATAGAAACCTATGTAGTGGGTATTCAGTAGAACTGCCTTAATGAATACCCATATTCTAATGAATACCCACAACATAGGTTTTTATGGAGAACTGACAAAAACTATCCCTCAATTTTCACTAACTCTTATCATGCTGTTCATGACAACCCCTACGAGTATCTTTGGAAACATTGTAGATCCAGATCAGATGGCTTCTGAAGAAGCCATCTGATCAGGATCTACACTGTTTGACATTCAATTTATGAATTTGTAGGAATAAATTACATCAAGTTATCTGATTGGTTCAAAGTCAAAAATGGGTGTGGCTAAACTGAATATTCAGCAAGAGAAGGGTTAAATACTAGCCTTATCTGTTGTTAAGGAAGGTGCATATCCACTTGCTCGTATAGGTCAGCACCTTTGTTCTTTGATGCTATAATAGCATGATTACAAGGCCTCTCTGTTATACAAGCCCAAGACTGGGGGCTTCTTAGCCTAATCACCCCAGTTTAACCCTTAGCTTGCTGTTCACAACAACCCCTATCTTTGCAAACAGTGTAGATCCAGATCAGATGGCTTCTGAAGAAGCCATCTGATCAGGATCTACACTGTTTGGCATTCAATTTATGAATTTGTAGCAATAAATTACATCAAGTAATTTGATTGGTTGATAGACAGAAATGGGTAGGGCTCAAATGAATATTCAGCATGAGAAGGGTTAAGTTTTACTTGGTCACACTCTGAAAAGAAGCTTTCTTGCAACACATCACGAAAACAGGCCTTGACCCCCTTGAAACTCACTTTTATATAGTAAAACTGGGGTTTACAGGGGTATACAATATTTTTCTTATTTCTGCTCTAAAATATAGATTGTGGGTACTTGTTAGAACCGCCTCGATGAGGCAATACTAACGAGTACCACAATCAATATTTTTAGCAGAAATAAGAAAAATATCACAATTTTTCATCTTAACATGTTCATTTTTCGGCGATAATGGTTGCAATGTATTTGTATAGGCATGTTTTCGCAATGACAAAATGACAAGGCCTCCCTATTATACAAGCCCAAGACTGGAGGCTTCTTAGCCTAATCACCAGAGTTAAAGTTTTACTTGGTCACACTCTGAACATAAGCTTTCTTGCAACATATATCAGGTATACTGTCAATCCTTGATATTTCATCCTTCTTCTGTTTCATTTCTCTTTCATTCAATAATAAAATACCTTAGAAACAAAATAGTACAACCTACACATGAATAAGAATCCTTAATCTTATAATCAACATAATAAAACTTTAGTATATTATTATGACCTGGGCTCAGTTGTATAAAACTAATGATGTCACTAGTTAACTCATTGTTAAAAAAAATTAATCTTTTACTTGGAGATTTTTTTTCCATAAGGGAATAATAATAACCAACCACTTGTTTTACTTCAACACTTAACAAATTTTCGAGGGTCTCCCCTCTTCGTATTTTAATATGACAAAATATGCTCATGGTTTTGTTTTGAATTTTGTGTGTGTGTGTGTGTGTGTGTGTGTGTGTGTGTGTGTGTGTGTGTGTGTGTGTGTGTGTGTGTGTGTGTGTGTGTGTGTGTGTGTGATTTTTTGCAGAAATTAGATGTGAGAAATTTTTGCAAATATATTTTTGTCATTCATGGAATGTCTAACAAAAGACACAGATAAAGACTATCCTGCTAACTTATGCAAACTGACAGTAAGTCCTCATTCATCACCTAATACCAAGTACGGTGCAATTCCGCTATTAAGACCACCTAAAATTAAGACTAATTCTGCTTTTAAAAGCTTATTTTGAAGGCTTCACTAAATATTTCTTTGTGATTTCTGCCCTTAGTGTCATCTGGTCATGGACCACCTTTGGAGCTGTTCAAAAGTGGTCTTAAAGACCACTTTTGAACAGTACCAAAGTGGTCTTAATATAGAAATTTTACTGTATATGGAATTATGACCCTCATTAACCCCACCTTATAAAGAGAAAGTGGGGTTTGCATGGATATACATTCTTTTCCTTATTCTTCCCAAAAAGATAGACTGTGGGTATTCAGGAGTCCCCCCTCACAAGCTATGTTTAACTCTTATCCTGCTGTTCACGACACCCCCTATCTTGGCAAACAGTGTAGATCCAGATCAGATGGCTTCTGAAGAAGCCATCTGATCAGGAGAGTGAGTGAGTCTTTGAGTTTTATGTCCCACCAACAGCTATGGTCATACGGAGACAGGACCTCGGTTTAAAGACTCATCCGAAAGTCTGGAGAAGCCTGGGATCGATCCTGCGATCCCTGGTTTACAAGGTGAGTAGCGTAACCACTACACCATGGAGGCTTCTCCATCTGATCAGGATCTACACTGTTTGACATTCAGTGTATGAATTTGTAGGAATAAATTACATCAAGTAGTCTGATTGGTTCAAAGTCAGAGATTGGTGTGGCTAAAATGAATATTCAGCAAGAGGAGGGTTAAAGCAGAAATAAAAAAATAAGACAATATTTCGAAAGAAAAAAAATGTCATTTTCACAAGTATGAAGGAAAGCATTATAACACATGAAAGTGCTTTCCATTTACACGATGAACAACATCCATGATAGACGGTTATTATGAAATGTGAAGACCATGATGAGGTTATTGGAGAAGCAAATTGACCATGAAAATCTTGTTGTCACATTTATTTCCATGAACGGGCCCGATAAAAGGCTAACATATTCAGTTTTGAGCAACCAAGTAATTGAGAGTATACCTTACTTGCTGGAGACATGCAGGCTTATGTTTACATGTATACTTTCAGTAATGAATTTCCCACCAGGCCTGGTTTTTATGACAAATCTGAGTATACCAAGATGAAACATAGAACAAGAGGGTCCAGAGGGCCCTGATTCGCTCACCTGAATGTCACTGTCTCTAGTACATTCTATTTTTAGCTCCCATGGCCATCTTGTTCGTCAGAGCGGACCGATCTTGGCTATTTTGGTATAGTGTCACCTAGCCAAAATTCTTGTTAAGTTTAAATCAAATTGGTCCAAGGGTTTAAGAGGAGTTCACGTTTGAAGCAAATTTAAAATGTTTTTTTCTATTTTTAGCTCTGGTGGCCATATTGTTCATCAGAGCAGGAACGTTTTAGCTATTTTGATAGAGGGTCATCTGAGCAACATTCCTATGACGTTTGAATGAAATTGGTCCAAGGGTACAGGAGGAGTTGTTGTTTGAAGATTTTTTTCTATTTTTAGCTCCGGCAGCCATCTTGTTCGTTAGAGTGGAAAATCTTTAGCTATTTTGGTAGGGAGTCACCTTAATAGCATTCCTGTGAAGTTTGAACCAAATTGGCCCAAGGGTTAAGGAGGAGTTCGCATTTGACGCAAATTTATGATTTTTTCTATTTTTAGCTATGGCGGCCATTTTTCTCAGCAGAGCAGGATCATTTTAGCTATTTTGGTAGAGGGTCATCTAAGCAACATTCCTATGAAGTTTGAATAAAATTGGTCCAAGGGTACAGGAGGAGTTGCGTTTGAAGATTTTTTCTATTTTTAGCTCTGGCGCCATCTTGTTTATCAGGGCAAAGAATGATTTTAGCTATTTTTGTAGGGAGTCACCTAGGCAACATTCCTGTGTATAAGTATGAATCAAATTGGCCTAAGGGTTAGGAGACGTTAGCGTTTGAAGCAAATTTACGATGTTTTTTTTTTTTTTCATTTTTCTCAGCAGAGCAGGATCGTTTTACTATTTTGGTAGAGGGTCATCTGAGCAACATTCCTATGAAGTTTGAATGAAACTTGCCCAAGGGTACAGGAGGAGTTTTCGTTTGAAGATTTTTCTATTTTTAGCTCTGATGGCCATCTTGTTAATCAGAGTGGAATGATTCCAGTTATTTTTTTAGGGAGTCACCTAGGCAACATTCCTGTGAAGTATGAATCCAGTTGGCCTAAGGGTTAGGAGAAGTTGGTGTTTGAAGCAAACTTTCAATGTTTTTTCCATTTTTAGACATGGCGGCCATTTTGCTCATCAGAGCAGAACCGTTTTAGCTATTTTGGTAGAGGGTCACCTGAGCATGAAGTTTGAATAAAATTGGCCCAAGGGTACAGGAGAACATGTTGTTTAAAGTTTTTTTTTCTATTTTTAGCTCTGGTTGCCATCTTGTTTGTCGGAGCAAAACAATTATAGCTATTTTTGTAGGGAGTTACCTAGGCAACATTGCTGTGAAGTTTGAATCAAATTGGCCCTAGGGATCAGGAGTACGCGTTTGAAGCAAATTTTCGACATTTTTTTTCTATTTTTAGGTCTGGCGGCCATTTCGCTCATGTGATAAGAACAGTTTTAGCTATTTTAGAAGAGGGTCACTTAAGCAACATTCCTATGAAGTTTGAATTAAATTGTCCTAAGAGTACAGGAGGAGTTGTTGTTTAAAGATTTTTCTTATTTTAGCTCTGGGGGCCATCTTGTTTATCGAAGCGAAAAGATTTTAGCTATTTTGGTAGGGAGCCACCTCGGCAACATTCCTGTCAAGTTTGAATCAAATTGGCCCAGAGGTAAAGGAGGAGTTTTTGTTTAAAGATTTTCTATTTTTAGCTTTGGTGGCCATCTTGTTCATTGGAGCAGAATGATTTTAGCTATTTTGATTGAAATTGGCCAAAGGGTTTAGGAGGAGTTAGCATTTAAAGCAAATTGTTGACGCCGCACGACACACGACGCACGACGGACATCATCAGTGACCGATCACAATAGCTCACCTTAAGCACTTCATGCTCAGGTGAGTTAAAAAAAAAGGCTCAACATTACAATGTTGTGAACCCTTTGCCCAGCAGACAACTAATTCACATGTAATGTAAAGTCCTATTTTCTCTCTCTCCCAAAGAAAATAAGGCTTGATAAACCGCAACCTCATTATAACACTGTTCATCATAACACAGTTTAGGATATAATCTCCCTGCCCTACATCATAGTGTAGTTTATATTTTCTTGTCCTTTGGGATCATTGATTCCATTGTGGAATTTTGAAAATGTTTGAGGGTCCCTGAACAGGCCTAATTAATTGGCTGAGAAACCATGTACACTTCATATTTTACAGTTCTGTGGTGTATTCCTTGCTTCCAAAGGATAACTCTTTTATAGAACATATTTCAAGACGGATCCCAATAATGTATAGATCAAATATCGAAAAATGGTCATAAACGGTCATTTTTCAATATAAGCTATACCTTTTCGTTTGGATATATATAACAAGGTTGTTTAACTAACACCGTTTCTGCTTTGGACCAGACCAATAGTGTTATAAAGAGGTTGAAGTGTACTTTAAGAAAATCATGTGTTCACCTGATGCTTTGATATGATATGTGAAGCCTGATCTTCTCTGAAAAATATACATCACCTGAACAAGTCCATGAAATTAAAACCCCCTTACACCCCACTTTGTTTAGAGAAAACTGGGGTTTATGGGGTATACCTTATTTTCCTTATTTTTACTCCAAGACATAGGTTATGGGTACTTGTTAGAACTGCCTCAATGAGGTGGTTCTAACGAGCACCCACAACCTATGTTTGCAAAATATCACGGACTTTCATCAGAAAAAATAGTAATATTGGAGATGTGAAAAATGCACCATGTTGCACGGGTGTGTTATCATAATGAGTTCTTTAAATGTCATCTTAAAAGTTGTGATTGGTGCTTAAGGGTTATTTTTTTTTTTTTTTTCAAATCCTATTCAAAGATAGTACCTCATCACCAGCTGTTGAGTCTCCACTCACAAACCTGTTCCCTGCACCATCTGTAGCTGAAAGAGTAAGCAGGGTGATTATTTACCCTTTTTGTACCAAATGGAATACTCCTCCTTATACGAGGGGTGATAAGGAAATACGCGGAAAAGTGCTCTAAATTCTTTACCGTATTATTGATTTTGCTGAAATTGTGTGTGAATATACATTCAACCAATTCTCATTATGTAATAATTTTTTACATCAGTAGCTTGCACATGCACAATGTTATTGTTACTATGGTAACGGCCACTAGCCAACACCGGCCCAACATTATATAACGCCAATGTTAACATAGCTGTTCATGATACACGTTTCACTAAAAATGCTCAGTCTTTTTCAAAATACTCCCCATTAAATGAGATACACTTCCTGCAACGTTCTAGCCATGACTGGATAAAACACGGTCTAAATGAAGATGTTGTATGTTGGAATAGCCTTCTGTATTGCCGCTGAAAGTTCATGCGTGTCATCAAAGTGTGTTCCTCTAAGGTAGGTCTTCATTACCGGGCAGAGAAAGAAGTCACAGGGGGACAAATCCGGACTGTATGGTGGATGACTCAAAAGCTCAAACCCTAGTTGGTGTACAGCGGTCTGAGTTGTTGCTGCTCGATTCAAAGCCTGAAAATGTAAGCAAGTTGTAAATATTCTAAATCGCGGCTCTTGGGTAGCTGGTGTATTTTATCTATATATCTAAACCTTTTCTACTAACTGCGTGTATAACAGGTAAAATGTTCCAACTCATCTTCGTATAATATGCGGCATCCACCGTCTGTCCCTGGGGAACTGCATGGGCTAATATCACACCCCTCTCGCATCGAAGAATACCATGAACATCTGTTTCTTGGTGGACTGGCTTATTTTGAATTTCTTTGGGGATGGCAATCCTGGGGTTTTCCACATCGTCGACTGAGCTTTGGTCTCTGGCATGTACAGGCTGATCCACGCTTCATCAACGGTGACAATTCTGTCCATTAACTTTTCCCCTGCTCGTTCGAATCTCTTCAGAAGCTGTTCACAACATTCCACATGAAGTCTTTTCTGATCAGTATTGAGCATTTTGGGAATCCACCTAGCACAAATTTGACGCATATTTAATTGGTTATGAATAATACCCGACACCGTACCGTAACTCTAGTAAGTTTTTGCAACAATATCCCTGATCGTGTTGCGCCGATCATTATCCAGTAGCTGCTTGACGGCGGCGACGTGAGATGACATAACGACGCTTGGACGACCACTGCGCTGATCATCCTTGATGTTTTCTCTGCCCTCTTCTAAGCGTTTATTCCACATGTAAACTGCTGTTTTTTTTCATGGACATTTCCCCATATGCGTTCAGTAGCATGTCAATAGTTTTTGATTTTGAAAATCCATTTCGCACGCAAAATTTGACAGCCGATCTCTGTTCATCACTCATTTTCACACGATAAGCACTCAAAACAGATGTTGTTTACATGTCCAGCGTCAGAAACCAACATTAAGTCATGACGAAAGTTCGCGCGTTTAGTACCTCTCGTTTGGTGAAGTTATCTTAAAAACTCTACGAACGCGACGCGATGTTTCGTTACCGCTTAGTGTTCAAAATTCGTAAATTTGGGCCGAGATGACGTTGTTGACGTTACTACAGAAACCAAGTTTACTTCTATGCAGCTTCTACATTCCTAAAATTTGCGACTTGGATTTAGATTTCTTATACCTTTGTTTTTGTGAAATACAGTGAATGTCAGGCGAAAAATAAAAAAATAAGAGCACTTTTCTGCGTATTTTCTGATCACCCCTCGTATCTAGCAGGAGTCCATTTCAAAATTTAGGGTTATAAGGTTGTATTTTCTTCAAAATTTATTAGGAATTGATAGAATGTTTTGCAAACAGTGTAGACCCTGACCAGACGCTGCATTCTGCAGCGTCTGATCTGGGCCTGCACTGTTTGCCAAGGTACCCGTTTTGGGGTTTCTGGTGTCAAATGGGTTAACTCTAAAAAAAAAACAAAAAAAAAACATGTGATGACAATATTTATATTATACCTAAACCTCTTTGTAACACTGTTTTAAATATAATTCAGGTTAAAAAATGTGAAAATAGTATTTTTTCTATTTAATACATACTTTTTTGTTAAGGTACATGTATTACACTTTAAAGAACCTAAATATCAGGGCAGATAGACCTAAACAAACAGTGCTGACCCAGATCAGACTGCTCCTGATCAGCATCTACAGTGTTTGCCATTACATCCATACCTTTTAGATCCTTGTTGGAGCATGAAACAAATTAAACGAACCTTAAATGGTTTTCTACAACTTGCTCTAGAACAATTCTAGAATTTGTTCTTGATTTTTATGAAGGTCTGAACTTCTAGTTCTAGTACAGCCATATAAAGTTCAAGAACCAAATTATGAACAGTTCCAATAATTATGCTTAACATTTCATGATAATAAAGACCACAGACACCAAAGAATTATTGTTCTTCAATATATAACTAATAAACGACAAAGAGTTACAGTCAAAGGACATATACTGGTATATACATGTACTATTTTTCGCAACTTTGAAAATGGCGACGTCATGCTGGAAAAGGACTGTAAAATTCAAAACTGCACAGTACTTTGAGATTTTCATTTATTCTTTCCTATTTATGTCAGCTAAATTCAAATTCAAAATTGTGTTAGCTGCCTCTTATTCATCACAACCCATTGCATTTACAAGCACCTTGAAATTCTTATAGGCATTGTAAAATAATAAAATCTCTAGTCCCACGCATCTTTCATCATAACAAAGAAAGGGAAGGAAATTTCTCTCTGCCACTGTATCTTCAGTCTTGATTGGTATGCTTGTGCTTCTGGTAAGCAAAAAAAAAAAAAGATGTCAACAGCATTTCAGAGTCAGTTATGTGTGACTGTAGTGCTAAAATTTGCTACAAATCAATAGAAAAGTAGCATCTTTTTATATCCAAAAGAAACAATGCAAAGATTGTGTTATTTTCCACAACTGAGAGTAATTTTAAATAAAATTTTCAAATACCCCTGCTTTGGAAGCCATTTTTAAATCCCATAATGAACTGCATTAGACTAATACGACATCACAGCTTGTGGGTCATCATGACATGTTGAGGCTAGATCAAATTTCCAGATATTTACTCTGAGTCTATAAATAGCTTTAATGTCTTGTTGTGAAGTTTTACAAATTTTGAACTGTTCAAGAACTAGTACAATTCTAGAACTAGAGCTTTCAGAGCTTCCATGCACTAAGGTCATTAATCACCTCAGATGTTGAGGATTGAATTATTTTTTCTGGAACCCACAAGTCAGTTCAAGAACTGTGTTGTTCTAGAATTTTTATTTTTTCATTTTAATGTGTTTTGTGACAACAGTTACTGTTCAAGAACCAGTTAAATGTGGGCTAACAGTTCTAGAACTTGCAAATCAGTTCAAGAATTTTTTAAATGAGTTGACAGTTCTAGAACTCACAAATAAATTCAAGAACAGTGGTAGTTCTAGAATTTTTATTGTTTCACTTTAGTGTGATTTTGTGACAACTATTCAAAACCATTTGATTGTTTGGCAACAGTTCTAGAACTTACAGATCAGTTCAAGAACTTGTTTAGTTCTGGAATAAATCTTCCTTAGATCCCATAGTTTTAGAACCAGAGTTCGAGAACAATTCAGGTTCCAGAACCACAGTTCAAGGACCCAAATTGATGACTCAAAGTCAGTACAGAGCTATGGTATATCTGCCTTACCACATCATTACTGCAGGGTAAACAGTACAATATTTCTTCAATTACCATTGAATGTCAAATCATTTTCTATTAATTTCTACATTCAATTAGAATTTTCTAATTAAATAGCAAAATTTAAATGAATTTTAAAGCAATGGTGGTTTGTCATTCAATATACTGTATTTATCCTAATATAGTGAAATTCCGCTATTAAGACCACCTAAAATTAAGACTAATTCTGCTTTAAAAAGATTATTAGGAGGTTGCAGTTATTCTTTCTTTGTGTTTTCTGCATGTAGTGTCCTCTAGTCATGGACCACCTTTGGGACTGTTCAAAAGTGGTCTTAAAGACCACTTTTGAACTGTTCCAAAGGTGGTCTTAATATAGGAATTTTACTGTATTTGGACACCTCAACTCTTGACCATATGTGTTCTAAATTTTGAACAAGTTCGATTTATTACCTAGTGTTGTGTCTAAAAGCAGCTAGATGTGTAGCAAGTAGTGTAGACCCTGATCAGATGTCAAATGCTGCATCTCATCTGGGTCTATGCTACATGCTCAGGCTTATCCATCTGAATACATGTGGAAAATATGATAAAAACTAGAAAAAGTGTCCATAGGACACGGATGCCCCCGCCAAATGCCATTCATAAAAAATATTACAAATGTACTTTAAATCAATCATAAAAGATATGCATCAAGGGCAGATAATCCAAAAACCAAAAATGCAAGAGTTGTCTTCCTTGTTCATGACACATTGTCTCAATGTAATGAATGCACCTGTGAAGTTTCATGAATTTATTCCGTACGGTTTAGGAGTTATGTCCCGGACACGGTTTACTATATGGTACTAAGTCAAGGGCAGATAATTCAAAAACCAAAAATGCAAGAGTTGTCTTCCTTGTTCATGACATATCATCTAAGTGTGAAGAATGCACCTGTGAAGTTTCATGAATATATTCCATACGGTTTAGGATTTATGGTCCGGACACGACATACCATTTGACTATATATGGATGTAAGTCAAGAGCAGATAATTCAAAAACTAAACAAGCAGGAGTTGTCTTCCTTGTTCATGACACATCGTCCAAGTATGATGGATGCACCTGTGAAGTTTCATGATTATATTCCATACGGTTTAGGAGTTATGGCCCGGACACAGTTTACTATATGGTATTAAGTCAAGGGCAGATAATCCAAAAACCAAAAATGCAAGAGTTGTCTTCCTTGTTCATGACACATCGTCTAAGTGTGATGAATGCACCTGTGAAGTTTCATGAATATATTCCATATGGTTTAGGAGTTATGGCCCGGACACGACATACCATTTGACTATATATGGATGTAAGTCAAGGGCAGATAATTAAAAAAACTAAACAAGCAGGAGTTGTCTTCCTTGTTCATGACACATCGTCCGAGTATGATGGATGCACCTGTGAAGTTTCATGAGTATATTCCATACGGTTTAGGAGTTATGGCCCGGACACGGTTTACTATATGGTACTAAGTCAAGGGCAGATAATTCAAACTAGAACTGTCAGAGGATCTGACTATAGCCCCGCTATAGCCCTGTCAGAGGAGAAAGACTCATGAATTAAAGGTAAAGACTTGTGAGAGGGTTAAATCCCTAACAAGGTACCTATGCCTTATAGACTTTTCGCGTTATTAGATCTGAAAAACAGTCTAAGTCAAAAAATAGGTTTTGGATAATGAAAAAAGCACATGCACATCTTCAGACCTATATGAAAACACCTGTTAAATTTCAAAAGGATTGACTAGAACTGTAAGAGGAGTTGCGATCACAAGGTAGCAACTCCCTATACATTTTAACATTAGTAGATCTCAAAAATTGTCTAAGTTAAAAAAGGTGAAATAAGTGAAAAAAATTATTTAAGGATAATGAAAAAAATAAATGCACATCTTCAGACCTATATGAAAACACCTGTAAAGTTTCAAAAGGATTGACCTAGAACTGTAAGAGGAGTTGTGGTCACAAGGTAGCTACTCCCTATACATTTTAACATTAGTAGATCTCAAAAATTGTCTAAGTTAAAAAAGGTGAAATAAGTGAAAAAAATTATTTAAGGATAATGAAAAAAATAAATGCACATCTTCAGACCTATATGAAAACACCTGTAAAGTTTCAAAAGGATTGACCTAGAACTGTAAGAGGAGTTGTGGTCACAAGGTAGCTACTCATATACATTTTAACATTAGTAGATCTCAAAAATTGTCTAAGTTAAAAAAGGTGAAATAAGTGAAAAAAATTATTTAAGGATGATGAAAAAAGAATATGCACATCTTCAGACCTATATGAAAACACCTGTAAAGTTTCAAAAGGATTGACCTAGAACTGTAAGAGGAGTTGTGGTCACAAGGTAGCTACTCCCTATACATTTTAACATTAGTAGATCTCAAAAATTGTCTAAGTTAAAAAAGGTGAAATAAGTGAAAAAAATTATTTAAGGATAATGAAAAAAGAATATGCACATCTTCAGACCTATATGAAAACATCTGTAAAGTTTCAAAAGGATTGACCTAGAAATGTAAGAGGAGTTGCGGTAACAAGGTACCCACTAAGTAGTAGATCTCAAAAATTGTCTAAGTTAAAAAAGGTGAAATAAGTGAAAAGAATTATTTAGGGATAATGAAAAAAGAATATGCATATCTTCAGACATATATGAAAACATCTGTAAAGTTTCAAAAGGATTGACCAAGAACTGTAAGAGGAGTTGCGGTAACAAGGTAGCTACTCCCTATACATTTTAACATTAGTATATCTCAAAAATAGTCTAAGTTAAAAAAGGTGAAATAAGTGAAAAAAATTATTTAAGGATAATGAAAAAAGAATATGCACATCTTCAGACCTATATGAAAACACCTGTAAAGTTTCAAAAGGATTAACCTAGAACTGTAAGAGGAGTTGCGGTAACAAGGTACCCACTATCAAATATTACAGACAGACAGACAGACGGAATTCCGGACAAATTACAGACAGACAGACAGACAGACAGACGGAATTCCGGACAAGCCAAATCCAATATAGCCCCCACTTTTTCAAAGCGGGGCTATAAAAACAAAAATGCAAGAGTTGTCTTCCTTGTTCATGACACATTGTCTCAGTGTGATGGATGCACCTGTGAAGTTTCATGAATATATTCCATACAGTTTAGGAGTTATGGCCCGGACAGTTTACTATATGGTATTAAGTCAAGGGCAGATAATCCAAAAACCAAAAATGCACGAGTTGTTGTCCTTGTTCATGACACATCGTCTAAGTGTGATGAATGCACCTGTGAAGTTTCATGAATATATTCCATATGGTTTAGGAGTTATGGCCCGGACACGACACACCATTTGACTATATATGGATGTAAGTCAAGGGCAGATAATTAAAAAACTAAACAAGCAGGAGTTGTCTTCCTTGTTCATGACACATCGTCCAAGTATGATGGATGCAACTTGTGAAGTTTCATGAATATATTCCATAAGGTTTAGGAGTTATGGCCCGGACACGTTGTCATCGGACGAACGAACGAACGGACGGACAGGGGTAAAACTTAGTGCCCTTCCGCTATTCTTCGAATAGGCGGGGGCATGACTAATAAACATTTAAGTACTTAATTGTGTATCACATTTAATTCCTATGACATTTTCACAATTTAATTAATCTGCTGGATTCTGAATTTTAATTAGTCATCTCCAGTCAGGCTATGAATTTTAATATTTACCACGTAATTACTAATTACGTAAGGTTCTGTGCCTCCATTGGACCCCAGAAAAAGTCCTTTTAAACAAGAGGCCCATGGGACACTATGCTCACCAGCGCTCAGGTGGGCACTGCCCAATGGCAGCCAATTATTTTAACATGATACAATTTTAATCTATCGATTATAAAGTCTCCCAAACAAACCACCATACCCAAATGAGCACCCATGTGGACTCTGTATCTGAATATTAGGCATTTTATGAAGTGGTGGTGTGAGGCATGGACCCACTAGATCTCTGGTGGGTATCACTGAATTAGCCATATCATAAGGAATAAGAATATATATGGTTAAGGGATGCAGATCTGTACAGTTCCTGAGATATAAGACTATCCTATAAGCTCCCCCGGAGCCTTCAACTCTGGTGAGCTAAAAATCAACTCTTGAATTTTAAAGGCCACATACTACACTGATTTCTTGTGCTTGGTCAGTTATTCTCTTCTTCTGACAAAACTGCCTCTCAGTATATTTTAGAAGCCTCTGTGGTGCAGTGGTTACGCTACTCGCCTTGTAAACCAGGGGTCACAGGATTAATCCCAGGCTTCTCCAGACTTTCGGATGAGTCATTAAACCGAGAACCCATCTCTGTATGACCTTAGCTGTTGTTGGAACGTAAAACTCAAAACACTCCCTCACTCAGAATATTTTGTCAACTCAAATGAGCTAGCTAAACCTCCATGTGGACTACCATATTGATCCTAAGTATTGGGACAGATAGGCCGAAGCAAACAGTGCAGTCCTGAAGCAGTCTGATCAGGGTCTACACTGATTGCTATTCCATCTGCACCTTTTGGACTCTAGCTACTTACTGGATCATGAAACAAATTTATTAAAATTTTAGGAGAATTACAGCAAGTCCTCATGGTGTCCCATTTTTTTAAGGATTTTTATGGTACCTGTTGGAGACCTGTTTTTTTTAACTGTTGGAGACCCACCTACCAACAAGGTGGCTAAGTCTGGGAGGATGAAAACCATAACCAAGGCTTTAAACTGCTCACAGCATTACGAAAACACGCCAATAAAAGTACACTGTAAACTAACCGCCAAAATATCATAATTTTTTTAGGCGGTTCTAACAAGTACCCACAACCTATATTTTAGAGCAGAAATAAGAAAATTATTGTCTACCCCTGCAAACCCACAGTTTTACTATATAAAAGTGGGGTTGAAGGGGGGTCAAAATTATATATGCATGTTTTCGTGATGGTGGGAAACTGAGAGGGTCAACCTACTGAGTGAGATGGATACCCTTCAGTTGGGATGTTTTTGCTTATTTCGGTGTGTGATAATGGTCTTGCAACTCAAGGGACAACTTGTTATTGGGCAGTACAAAATTACATGTCTTAAACTATGATCTATAGGAAAACTTTCTGTGGTAATACACTAGGTAATATTTGGTGAAAAATGATAAATACTGGTTTTCTAACATCATAGCAGTCTCTTTGAAGATTCCATTGCAACTGTAATATAACACACAAGCAGTGAGAATGGTGCTGTTTTAGCCCTATAAAACTGGTGGACCACGGGGCAGGGCCATTTTTGGCCCCAGGGCTATAATTTAAGCAGTCTTGGTAGAGGTCCTCTAGATGAAGCATCATACCAAATATCAAACACCAGGGCCTTATGATTCAGAGAAGAAGATTTTTGAAGTTTTAAGTAAAAAAAAATAAATCGGCTCCTGTGACCTAGATGTGCAACGAACTGGAACCATTTGAAAAATTTCGAAAGGGGACCACCTAAGGATCATTCCTGTGCAGTTTTATCAAAATCCGATCATAGGTTTAGGAGATGTCGTTTGAAGAAATTGTTTACCCATGGATGGATGGACTGACGGGTGGACGGATACACAACAGACAAAATGTGATCACAAAAGCTCACTACGTAACATGTGAGCTAAAAAGCAGTCACCTTCCTGTAGCACAAAAGATACTTACATAGCATAATAGAACCTGCTCTAAGAGTAGTCTATCTTACTTTATATAAGCTCTTAAGATGCTAGTCACAACAATTGTCATCTCCTTTGTCATCTGCTGGTTACTTTTAAAGTCAATATAGCAAACAGTGTAGACCCAGATCAGCAGTCTGATCAAGGTCCATACTGTTTGCCTGTATGCAAAAATATTTTTAAAAGGTAGCAGGCGACATAAACAGACGTTTTCAGATGCAGGCTTTCTTGGCATCTTAAGGGTAAGAGAATCTTTTCTGCCAAAGCATAAGAGAAGTGACTAGCAAAGTCTAAGAGAGGCTTAAAAACTTCTGGTGAATAACACTCAGATACTTCACCCTTAAACAACCAAATTATAACCAAATAGATCATATATAAGAATTACCATTTTTATACCATAATCTATTTATTTTTGGGATCCATCTTCAAACCTTGTTGCATCCAAAACTGTATTATAATGAACAGTGTTATAAGGCGGTTTAAGTGTACCAACATCATGAGGTTATTACTTACCTATCACAGCATATCCATCCTTGATCGAAGCTGGAAAAGGGGGTAGGGGTTCTTCAGCATATACATCCTGTGACAGGTAGCAGTTCAAACAATCTGAAACATATATATATACAGTAAAATTATGCTATTAAGACCGCCTAAAATGAAGAATAAATCTGCTTTTAAAAGATTATTGAGAAGGTTTCAAGTTATACAATCTTTGTTGTTTTTACATCCCGTCTCTCCTTATTAGGGACCACATTTGGGACTGTTCAAAAGTGGTCTTAAGACCACTTTTAAACAGTCCCAAAGATGGTCTTAATATAGGAATTTTACTGTACAAGTATTTAAGACCATAATGTAGAGTTCTCTAGCAGTGACTGTGGAGTGTACAGTTTTTTTTTTCTGGGCCAGTTTTGCCTAATTAGGCCTCATCAGTGACGCTCAGTGATTGGTGATCAAATTTGACCTTGTTGTAAAATAGGTTAAGGTCAACCAAGAGTCATCATTTGAACAAACTTGGAATACCCCAAATCCCCAATGCTGCATACAATGTTTTAAGGTCATCAGCCCTTTGGTTCTTAAGAAGGAGATTTTAAAAGGTTTTAACCATACAATGGCATGGCAGCCATCTTGATCATGTGACCAAGATCCCATGAACAATCTTTCTTTCCTTCCATCCCATGAGGTTGACTCCAGTTTGGCAGACTGACAAAAAGACAGACAGAAAACCAGACTCATGTCTTGCCCCATGCTTAACACTCTGGATGCTGGGTATTTTTTTAACAATAAATGACATTTTGAAATCTTTTTCTTTAGTTTTCCCCAGGAAAGAGGATTTGACATTCCATGCAAACTGTCTCCTATGGAACAGGATTTGACATCTCATGCAAACTGTATCCTATGGAACAGGATTTGACATCTCATGCAAACTGTATCCTATGGAACAGGATTTGACATCTCATGCAAACTGTATCCTATGGAACAGGATTTGACATCTCATGCAAACTGTATCCTATGGAACAGGATTTGACATCTCATGCAAACTGTCTCCTATGGAACAGGATTTGACATCTCTAGCAAATTGTCTATTTTCTGGGGAAGTAAGAAAAATATCAATAATTTATCAGAGTGTGCCATAAAGGTTTAATTTTAAACTCAATGGCAATTTAACCAGGTAAGCTTTTTTCTTGTACTGATAATGGAATGGAGTTGAGTATAATAGTACTTGAAAAATATATTTGTTACCACATAACTTTCATGGCTGCTGTATTTTTTTCCCTTCCCGGATAAAAGATAATGTTTTTTTTCTAATTTCTGCTCTTAAAGTATATTGAATAGATACACATTAGAATAACCTTCTTCATTAAAGCTATTAGAGCTGCTTTAACTCTTAAGGTGCCAATCAAACAATTCTCGTCTGCTTTGTCTTCTGTTGGTTACAGACTTTCGGATGAGTCTTTAAACCAAGGTCCCATCTATGTATGACCTTAGCTGTTGGTGGGCACGTAAAACTGAAACACTCACTCACTCACTCTTCTGTTGGTTACTTTAAAAGTCATTGTTGCAAACAATGTGGACCCAGATCAGACTGCTCCTTATTTGCCTGTATGCAAAATATGTTTGAAAGGTTTGCAAGAAGATTCAGCAGACGACATGAACTAACATCATTTTAAGATACAATTTTTCTCCGCAGCTTAATTTTGATTTTGATTGAATTGAGGTTTAAAGTCCCCGTCAACACTGTAAAGGTCATTTTGGAGACGCTGCTTCCAATTTTGTGAGACTTTTACCCGACATTGAGATGAAATCTCCGCAGCTTAAAGGTTCAGTGAGGTGGTTCTATAAAGTACCCCAAATTAACCTATAAGAAAACAATGCCTACCTTGGGTTCAATTAGAGGGGTATCTTTTTTTTTTTTTTTTTTTTGTTTGTTGTTTTTTTTTCACAAAGAATTGTAGCTCTTTTTGTTTGCAGAAAAAACAATATCATTTTTTTTTTTTTTGAGAAAAAAAATAAAGCTTGACTGTTCATGTGAATCATCTGACGATCAGAAACATGAAATGGGCCCCGTCAAGCGATTTTGGTACTTATCGCCTATGCGAGCAGCGAAGGTTCAGGCGAGCCTGCGCATCCGCGCAGTCTTGCCAGAACCTTCGCTGCTCACTCATACAAGCAGTGAATCAAGAGGAACCTTCAGATAGAAAGCCATATCCCTGGCCCCTCTGAATGACTGGGCATGCGCAGTTAAAATTTGTCATGACGGAATGCTCGTTTGGCGGGGCTCAAATGTAAAGGCTAATTTTATTCTATAGAGAAAAAAAATCAGGAAACAAATGCCTGCAATAGCCGCGGGTTAAGATTAATTTTTACCACACAATGATTTTCAACATTTTTGTTGGCAAATTATTTAAGTGGTTACTGACTTTATCAGCCCAGACATAATAATGCACAATAAAAATAAGTACATAACAATATATTTTCTACAGTTAAATGCCAGAAAATCTCATGCTTGCAATTTTATATTCCAGAATCTTTTAACAAGATCATAAAGATCTGTTTGAAGTAGTAGTATTTCTTCAATTCATTATTCTTCTTCTCATTAATACATCTTTACGGCCACAAAAATACTGATTTTCTCATTTAACCTCAACTTTTAGACATAATACCTGTGATACATTGAAGTTTTATTTCCTCAGAGGGAGTCCCTCCCTTGGCTGAGTTTGACTAGTTGTCTGACCTATTTAACCCTTTTTGTACCAAATGGAATCTCCCTCCTTATATCACACTGGTAAAGGCAAGCGCGCAGGGTAAGGAACAAACACACCGGATAAGGAAATTTTTCCGATCAGGATAAAAAAGAAAATGGCGGAATGGGTATCACATGTGCAGGTTTGTTGTTGTTCTAGATCTCGTGTTATGGTTACTAATCAATACGGCTGCTCACAGTAGCTTCACGGAAGACACATATTATTCACAAATTTATATTCGATGGTCCGAATTCGACAGTTACATCCAGTCAAACGGAGAACCGGACACAGTGGAGCTACTCCACCGCGAAATCTCATTATTTTACATGAAACGCTCTTCTGGGAAGATGGCATGCACTTTTTTGTTGCTTGTAGACATACACATGATAAATCGGATTGTTGCAAATACGATTTAAGGAAAATTTGATATCAGAAGGTACACAGTGAGAAATCCTAGTTCAATTTTCAATACAACGCCCTTGGGCAAGGAAATGGGTACAACGCATATGATAAGACATAAAATTTTCCGGGGAAAATGGTTGTTGTATGGTCTTAGCACTAGTAAATTTCTATCTCAGATTAGGTTTTCCGATATTAATAATTAGTCCTACATAGTTTAAAGCACAAATTGTGACCTTTAGGAAACGTCCAAAGTTTGTGTGCATTGTCTTGGCATGCGCATTGCTGTGGTTCTAGCAATATAATCATCCCCTATGGGGGATAGATGGATTGGGTTCATCGCGATCATGAATTAGAGGAATTCATGATGTATTTGTCCATGCAGTATTTCTGGTAGAAAATTGTATGCTTGTTCTTTTGGCCGAAAATAAGGTAGATAACTTCGCCAAATTCGTGAGACATACCTATTACATGGTCATTAAAGGGCCTGATATGATTTGGCTTCTATTTGACCCTCACTCAAATCCTCTTCAGTGTGCGACGTTTCACTTGCTAACAGGCTTCTTAATGGAAACATACACAGAAACGAGTTGTTTTGTCTTCAAGTATTTTCAGAATAACTTGACGTTTGATGTGTCTGTATTGAGTTAATAAATTATGACGAAAAAAGTAAGAAAAGTGTGATAAAAGTATACCCCTTCGAAAGAAAAAGACAATAGAAAGTGCCCTTAGAAACCCGGTTTCAACTGGCGCATTAATATATCAGGTAGCACTGTTCATCGTTTGTACACTAAGTGTGTCGTATCTTGTTACACCACCCACTTGCGTTATCATGGAGATATACGAAAAATGAAACAGGTATCAAATTATTCCTTGGGTTCTAACTAAGAAAATGAGTAATAACAACATATATTTAGCTTTACTATGAACGGAGTTATGGCAATTTTATGTTGGCATTTCTGATAATGACCAAAAATTAATTAATGAAAAATAAAAAATAAAATAAACACAGAGTTCACCTTTCATTTTTTATATATTTTCACCACATGTTAACATATCAAAACTTTATCTGTATACAAAATATGTACAGGCAAGGCTAGGCTGTTATATTTTGAAAGCCATAAGGGTGACAAATTTTGCAATTTTGGTCAAAATCAGCTGGGGTAGGGGTAAAGTCATGGTAAAAACAATACCTTATTTGTGAATGACCAAACATTTTATTGATTTGTTTTTCTTTGAAGCTGTATCTTTTCATATAACTTCCTTTGGCTATCAATCACCATACAACATTTATGAAACAAATATTCCAGGGGTGGGGGAGGGAGGGGGGAGGAGGGGGCAGATATAATTGGAGATCTTAACAGGCCCTTTGTACGCAGTTCGTCGTCAGTTATAAGGCAAATATTGTTTGTTTGATTTGAGGTTTAACGTCCCCGTCAAACCTGTAAAGGTCATTTTGGAGACGTTGCTTCCAATTTTGTGGGACTTTTACCCGACACTGAGATGAAACGACATCGCAAGCCCTGCCGCCCAATGAAACCAATAGGGTTTATAAGCATGGGCGGGTCGACTCGCACCGCTTTGCCTGTGCAGGCTTAGATCCTCTAAGCAGTTTACCAGTACCCGTGTGTGGGTCGGTTTCAGCTCTGCGTGGAAGCATCATGCAGTCCATCTATTTCTTAAGCCCTGATGGGCAAGGCAAATATTGAAGTATGTGCATGTATTGGTAACTGAATGATTATGCCGGCCTCGGTAGCTCAGTCGGATTCGCGTCTGCTGGTGATCAGGAGGGCACGGGTTCGACACCTGCCGGGGTCGGCCACATTCTTTCGTGGAGATTAATCATGAAACCTTTTCTACGGCCATTCTCTACCTTCCACTGATTCAAGAAGGGTAGTTGTCAATCTATGGCGGAAGAATGTGCACAGTACTGGTTAACCGCTTACGTATAAGCTTGCCCAGGAGATGGCCACTGCACAAGCCTTGGGCTTAATGTCAAATCCTGGATAATATTTATTTGTCTGTTACATATACATGTCATTGAAGCAATTAAAATAAAGTTTAAAGCAAGCTTGCCCAGGAAAAGTGTGGATAGGTAAACTGACCGGCTCAAAAATGACCGAAAATAGTATTGACAGTGCCATTAACCTCTAAAACAAACAAACAAACCAAGAGGCATTACTGAAAACAAACCCAAAACATTTATATGTCAATTTGCACAGGACATTATATTAGCCTTGCCAAGTTGTCCTACCCAATATTTTTTACGGACCACATTCTCCTTGGCAGAATTCTCCTAGGTCAAATCGTCCGGGCCAAATTGTCCTAGATTCATAGTGTATGTGTATGTGAGTGGGGGTGGGGGGAGTACATTGCTAGAACCAGAGCAATGCACATGCAAAGACAATGCAAAAATCTCTGAACGTTTCCTAAATATCACAACTGGTGCTTTAAACTATGTAGGACTAATTATTAATATCGGAAAACCTAATCTGAGATGGAAATTTACTAGTGCTACGACCATACAACAACCATTTTTCCCGGAACATTTTGTGTCTTATCATATGCGTTGTACCCATTCCCTTGCCCGTGGGCGTTGTATTGAAAATTGAACTAGGATTTCTCACTGTGTACCTTCTGATATCAAATTTTCCTTAAATCGTATTTGTAACAGTCCGATTTATCATGTGTATGTCTACAACCAACAAAAAAAGGCATACCATCTTCCCAGAAGAGCGTTTCATGTAAAATAATGAGATTTCGCGGTGGAGTAGCTCCACTGTGTCCGGTTCTCCGTTTGACTGGCTGTAACTGTCGAATTCGGACCATCGAATATAAATTTGTGAATAATATGTGTCTTCCGTGAAGCTAATGTGAGCAGCCGTATTGATTAGTAACCATAACACGAGATCTAGAACAACAACAAACCTGCACATGTGATACCCATTCCGCCATTTTCTTTTTTATCCTGATCGGAAAAAATTCCTTATCCGGTGTGTTTGTTCCTTACCCTGCGCGCTTGCCTTTACCAGTGTGTATATATAGCAGGAGTTCATTTCAAAATTTAGGAGTGTCAGGTTGTGTTTTCTTCAAAATTGATTTGGAAAATGACTGAACTTTGCCCTGATCAGACGCTGCGTTCTGCGGCGTCTGATCTGGCCACGCACTGTTTGCCAGGGTACTTGTTTTGGGGTTTCCGGTACCAAATGGGTTAAAGCTCTGTATGCTGGGTAATTTTTTTAGCAGACGACATTTTGAAATATTTTTCTTATTCTTCCTAGAAAACAGGATTTGACAATTCTGTTTTCTCAGGGAAAAATGAGAAAAAAATCAACAATTTGTAGCATTTGCTGTATCAGACAAGAGTTAGCTCTAATTAAGTACTGTACTATATTATAGACTGAGCTTAACTTTATCCCGCAGATCAGGGTAGCCCCTACCTTTGCAAACAGTGTAGATCCAAATCCGATGGCTTCTAAAAGCCATCCGATCTGGATCTACACTGTTTGTCATTCAGTTTGTGAATTTGTAGGAATGAATTTCATCAAGTCATCTGATTGGATCAAAGTGGGAAATGGGTGTGGCTAACTTCAGCGGGATAAGGGTTAATCCTAATCCAGCTGATCAGGATAACCCCTACTTTTGCCAAGGGCATAGATCTAGATCAGATGAAGCCATCTGATCAGGATCTACAGTGTTTGACATTCAAAATGTGAATTTCTTGGAATAAATTACATCAATTTTAAGTAATCTGATTGGTTTAAAGACAGAAATGGGTGTGGCTAAATTAATTAGGGTTAAAGTAAGAAATTGAATATTTGTGAAACCAGCAACAAATGAAATAAACCGGTTGATACTTTAAGGGTAAACTATCCAATGATGTGTTTCAAAAAAATACAGTACATGTCTGGTCAGCCGCGTTCTTTTTTGGAGTTCGAGCATGAAATTCTTTTTATGGCCAGATTGTCTCAGAGTCTTCAACAAGAGCTGTCGCATGACAGCATAGCTTGCCTGTTTCGCCCCTTCAAGATATAAGGTAAAATTACTGAACCATGAAATATAGGTCACACACACCTAGATACATTTTGAGGTTAATGATCAGGTCACATGGAACATATATGCCAGATATTACATTTCAGAATCAGATTGTGTATGAATTATAAGGCATAATCAATGAACCATGAAAATAGGTCACACTGACCTAGATATATTTCTATGTCAATAATCTGGTCACATGGAACTTATAATTCAGGATTGAAGTTTCTAAAAAAAAAAAAAAAAAGCTTTCAAAATATTTGGCAGAGTCACTGAATCATGAAATTTAGGTCACACTGACTAAGATATAATTTCGAGGTCAATCATGGGGTCACATGGAATAAATAATCCAGGTATGACGTTTCTTCATGAAAAAGTATTCAGGATAGTAGGCAAAATCACTGATCTATGAAATATAGGTCACACTGACCTGGATCTATTGTGAGGTAAATCATGGGGTCACATGGAACTAATACCCCATGTATGACATGTCTCCATCAAATAGTATTCAAGATAATAAGGAAAATCACTGAACCAAGAAATATAGGTCACAATGACCTGGATTGATTTTGTGGTCAATAATCTGGTCACATGGAATAAATAATCAAGGTGAAACATTTCTTCATCAAATAGTATTCAAGATAATAGACAAATTCACTGAACCATGAAATATAGGTCACAGTGACCTAGACATATTTTGAGGTCAAGCATGGGGTCACATGGGACTAATAACCCAGGTATGACATTTCTCCATCAAATGATATTCAAGATAATAGGCAAAATCACTGAACCGTGAAATATAGGTCACACTGACCTAGCTATATTTTGAGGTCAATCATGGGGTCACATGGAACTAATAACCCACGTATGACATTTCTCCATCAAATAGTATTCAAGATAATAGGCAAAATCACTGAACCATGACATATAGGTCACACAGGTCACACTGACCTAGATATATTTTGCAGTCAATTATCGGGTCACATGGAACAATCCCACAATCCAGGTATGACATTTCTCGATCAAAAATTATTCAAGATAAAAGGCAAAATCACTGAACCATGATATATAGGTCACAATGACCTAGATATATTTTGCGGTCAATTATCTGGCCACATGGAACTAATAATCCAGGTATGACATTTCTCCATCAAATAGTATTCGAGATAATAGGCAAAATCACTGAAACATGAAATATAGGTCACACTGACCTAGATATATTTTGAGGTCAATCATGGGGTCACATGGAACTAATATCTCGGGTATGACATTTGTCCAACAAATAGTCTTCAAGATATAAGGCAAAATCACTGGACCATGAAATGTAGGTCACCATGACCTTCACCCTTTTACACTTGGACCAATGTCACTTTGTTGGCTGATGTATAACCAATTGTGTCTATAACTTGTTAGCATAAGGGAAAGGTATACAACAAAATGCACAGTTGTCTTAGATTTTGACCCCTAGCCCCTCCCCATCCCCACTCCCAGGCATGAACCCAGGGGTGTGTTGTCTTAGAATCCCACAAGACACTCCCAGGTATCCAAGTTGTAAATATGAATGCTTTGTGAAGAGTGACTGCTGAGATATAAGCATTTCAAAAACTTTAACACAGTATTACATAGGTGTTCTAGATTTTGACCCCTAGCCCAACCCCGGGGCATGACCCCAGGGGTCTGCTCTCTTTGAACATCAGAAGACCCTCCCAGGTACTAAAGTTCCAAATATGAGTGCTCTGTGATCAGTGACTGTTGAGATATAAGCATTTGAAAAACTTTAACGCAGTGTGACGGGAAAGCAGATGCAAACGCAAACGCACATGCGCACGCCAACCGAGGTGACAACAATAGCTCTCCATGTACTTCGTATGGGCCAGCTAAAAAGGGCAGCTGTCAGTTTCTGGAGAAAGAACCCTTATCTTGCTGAATATCCATTTAAGCTACACCCATTTCTGTCTATCAACCAATCAAATAACTTGATGTAATTTATTGCTACAAATTCATAAACTGAATGCCAATCAGTGTAGATCCTGATCAGATGGCTTCTGAACATCTGATCTGGATCTACACAGTTTGCAAAGATATGGGTTGTCGTGAACAGCAAGATAAGGGTTAATTGCCTATGTATAGCTTGCCCTGCCCAGGAAATCTGTGGATAGGTAAACTGACTAACTTGATATTCAAAATAGTGTTGACTTGTCCTTCAAACTACAAACAAAAACCTACAGTATTCTACTCATAAAATTTTTGTGCAAGCCAAATATATAAGGAAGACTTTCTGACACTATAAGGCTAATCAAACATCTGCTTGGCAGGGCATGGTAGTTTAGGTGTTATCAATATATATGTCAAATATATGTCACAAGAAGATTTGGTAGAGACTGTCTTCCGCGTATTTTTTGTAAGCGGATCAAAGCTACACCATAGCTAATTCACATAATCCAATGACTTGGTTTACCTTTTTGTTAAGGTAGGAGCAAACGAGAGCTCTAGCTGTCCTAGGAAAACACGCCTATATAATTTTGACCCCCTTTAACCCCACTTTTATGTAGTAAACCTGGGGTTAACAGGGGTATACCTTATTTTTTCTTATTTCTGCTCTAATGTATAGATTGCGGGTACTCGTTAGAACCGCCTCAATTAGGTGGTTCTGACGTGTACCCACAGTCTATATCGTGAGCAGAAATAAGAAAAATACCACAATTTTTCATCTTAAAATCTTTTTTCGTAATTAAGTTTACAATAAATTAGTATAGGCGTGTTTTCGTAATGCTGCCAATCTTATCTGCAACTCCTTTTTCTGCCAACTTCTCAAACATGTTATACTCGGCCCGTAATACTCAGTTGAGTGTTTCCTCAGGAAAAATTCTAATAATTTAAGAAAAAATGCAAAAGTCAAATTTTCTTCACAGCTAAAGATGGTGATATTTACATGTGGTTTCATAATGGCCCCCGCCCATCGGGGCTTGAAGAAATATATGGGCTGCATGATGCTTCCACGCAGAGCTGAAACCAACCCACACACGAGTACTGGTAAACAGCTTAGAGGATCTAAGCCTGCCTAGGCAAAGCGTGCGCTTCGGCCCATCCATGCTTATTAACGCTATTGGTTTCATTGGGTGGCAGGGCTTGAGATGTCATATCATCTCAATGTCGGGTAAAAGTCCCACAAAATTGGAAGCAACGTCTCTAAAATGACCTTTACAGTGTTGACGGGGACGTTAAACCTCAAACAAACAAACAAACATGTGGTTTCATGGAAAGGTCACCTGAATTGATGATGCCTCAGATTTTCCCTAACCCATTTTGTACGCAAAACCCCAAAACGGGTACCCTGGTAAATAGTGCAGGCCCAGATCAGACACCACAGAATGCGGCATCTGATCAGGGCCTACACTGTTTGCAAAAAGTTCAGCCATTTTCCAAGTAGATTTTGAAGAAAACCTACCTGACACCCCTAAATTTTGAAATGGACTCCTGCTATATATAAGTAGGAAGATTCCATTTGGTACAAAAAGGACTAATGTGACAATGCTGCACAATCACCTGCTGCCTACATTACTAATAAAAGTATCAGTCATTGATAAAGGAAACCAGTTTTATAACAAATTAATTAACCCTCTTAGACTTGCAACCATCAGCCTACTAGACATACTAAAATTCAGCAATGTTTGGCTGCTGCCAATAACACCAACAAAATGGTATGTACAGAAATAGTGACATAGGTCAGCATGATATATTGTAAAGTTTGAAAAATTCACTAACAGTAAAATTCCTATATTAAGACCACCTTTGGGACTGTGTCTTTAAGACCACTTTTGAACAGTCCCAAAGGTGGTCTCTGACCAGAGGACACTGTATGCAGACAACACAAAGAAAGACTAAATAAGCTTCTTAAAGCAGAATTAGTCTTAATTTTAGGTGGTCTTAAAAGCAGAATTTCATTGTACTTTGTTAGCTTTGCACAGATGTATTTTTTTAATCAGTCTGGCTATACGTATATTAACACTTAGATGACAACCACAACAATTATCATCTGCTTTGTTGTCTGCAGGTCACTTAGAAAGTTATTGCAGCAGTGTGGACCCAGATCAGACTATACCTCTAGGAGCATCCGCCCCCGCCCATAGGGGCTTGAAGAAATATATGGGCTGCACGATGCTTCCATGCAGAGCTGAATCCAGCCCACACACTAGTACTGGTAAACAGCGTAGAGGATCTAAGCCTGTCCAGGAAACGCGGTGCGAGGCAGACCGTCCTATTGGTTTCATTGGGCGACAGGGCTTGAGATGTTATTTCATCTCAATGTCGGGTAAAAGTCCCACAAAATTGGAAGCAACGTCTCCAAAATGACCTTTACAGTGTTGACGGGGACGTTAAACCTCAAATCAAACAAAATCAAACAAAACCTCTAGGAGCAGTCTGATTAGTGTCCACAATATTTGCCTGTGAACAAAAATTCATTGCAAGAATACACAGCAGATGATATAATAAACAGATGGCATTTTCAGATGCAGTCTTTCTAAAGGCATCTGATCAGGGCCTTCACAGTTTTCGCAAAAAGTTAAGCCATTTCTAAATCTACATGTATTTCTAAAATCAAGCAAACGGATACCCCTAAATTTCAAAATGGACTCCTGCTATATACATGTATACAGTGGAAGATTCCATTCAGTACAAAATAGGTTAAACTGCTTATTTTACCATGACTTTAGCAGGTGACATTAATTTTTCAAATATCTTTTCTATAATTTTCTGAGAAAATAAGACAATTCATGTGAATCCTAAAATGAAATCTCCAGCCTTGTTTTCTCTGGAATAAAATCAGAATGCTGTGTGTTCTGGCAATTTGCTAGGTGATTCAAGGATTAATTAAAGCCCAGGTCTATATTTGTATGCAGTGGGTGTAAAAGATAAGCAATATTGCTGCCAGTCAGCAAACTTTCAGCAGCATATAGTTCTTTATGGCCACATTCTTGTTTAGCTTCTACCATAAAACATTGGAGAAGTAAAAAAAAAAAAAATCACTCGACATACCATTAGTTAAGCCACTGATCAACCTGCCGGTCAGAAGAGGGTTTGTTGTTCCCCTTGAACCTTTAACTCTTATCATCCTATTCACGACAACCCCTATCTTTGGAAACATTGAAGATCCAGATCAGATGGCTTCTGATCAGGATCTACACTGTTTGACAAAAAGTTTATGGATTTGTAAGAACAAATTACATGAAGTAATCTGATTGGTTCAAAGTCAGAAATGGGTGTGGCTAAACTGAATATTCAGCAAGAGAAGGGTTAAAAGGTCCTAATACATGAAATCAAGTACAGAAGGATGAAGACCAAATGCACTGTACATCATTCCCTAGTGGATGAAATTAATTTCTAGTGTGTGTGTGTGTGTGTGTGTGTGTGTGTGTGTGTGAATTCAGGTTTAACGTCGCTTTCAACAATTTTTCAGTCATATCACAACGGTGTCTGGTTGCGACAGGGAGTTCAATGCTCACTTTTATAGTCCTGCCTCACTGAAGTATCATGTCCCAGACACATTACATGATACCACACCCAGTCACATTATCCTGACACTGGGTCGACCAGTCCTAGCTCTACCCCGTAAATCTGAGTGTCAAGCGAGGAGCAGCTAGTACCATTTTTAACGACTTTGGTATGTCGCGGCCCGGGATCGAACCTGTGACCTCCCATTCCCCGGAGAATTTCTAGTGTAAGAGCTTACTTCAAAGTAAATGCCAGCCTCTTTTTAATGCAATTCAATTTTGTACTGCGCGTAATTGACCGCCCTATGTGCCGTATTGATCCTAAGTATTGGGACAGCTAGGCCTAAGCAGTTAGTGCATACCTTTTGAGTCTGATCAGGGTCTACACTGTTTGCCATTCAGTCTGCACCTTTTGGACTCCTTGCTGGATCAGGAAACAAAGGAGCAGTCTCTATAAGGCTATTTTCATGGCCACAACCGATTTCCTTTAAACTTTGTAGCTTCAAATTGGTACAAATTGGCTGTATAATGGTGAATTTTTAGACTCTTTGGTCCACTGGTTTTTGCTGCATACACTATTAAAGTGGGTGGGGTAATGTCACCCCATCAAGGGTATACCAACAAAAATGCTATTATTTTTGTTCAGAGTGCATGACTGGAGGCGATGTTTGCCGTATGCTTACTACCCTTTTAGGCATAATAGCCGATGATAACAGTCTTATAAATATCAAACAAGAGAAGAGTTTATAGGCGCTTGTAAGTTGTACCCAAATATTAGTAATTTTTCATTCCCCAACTTTACGAAAAACCACAACACCTTTACAGTTTTCAACTTATTTCATAAATATAATGTTGATGTAATAGTCATTCTAAGTATATGTCAGAATTATTGTAAGTTCATAAAACTTAAGAGTTACCTGCCCCTGAAATTGGATTTTACCCATTTTTTTTAAATCGGAGTGCATTTATCCGTTTGTAGTACTCACAACTTCATTTTTTCCTTTTTTTTTTTTTTGGTTATATATGAACTCTTAATTTCCAGGTGCAAATGGAATATTTGTCAACTGTCAAACATGTTTGACCACCAAAGCAGGCTTTGCTCATGTTGTGGAACCTCATTTTAGACTAATACTGTGCTTAAATATAAACCTGTATGGTCTCACGACATGTTTAAGAATTTGTTAATTTACTGATCTTCCTCTGAATCGCTAGATGTACTCCATGTGTCTACAGCAGCATAATAAACAAAATCAATATGTTCCAGGCTTGGTTTTGCTTCACTATTTTCTGTTATATTCCGGTAATATCCCAAATACCAGAGAACAGAAGCCACATGTGCGCAACATCCCACGGTACGAGCTCCACTTCTGCACCCACAATACCACCCAGTGATTGGGTTCAGTCCTTGTGTATATTCAACCCACATGTTATATGTTTTATTAGACGTGTGGCAAGAACGTATCTGTGCTTTGAGAACACCATCTTCTTCTTTGTGTGCCATTATCTGATATGATCCATTGTCGTCAAAATGTTCATCTGTGTAGGATTTGGCTTGTTTCAGCTGGTAAATACCCAGTTTCAAATCCCTGAGTTCATCCTCAGTCATCTCTGGGAAATTCTCAAGTTTCTCATAATCGATCTTTATCCAAATAACCCGTTTTTTATCCCAGCCATTTTTTTTCGCGCCTGCTATTAGCATGGCGCGATATAGGCGCCCGGTTTTCCGTCCGTTCGTTCGTCCGTTCGTCAAGGCTTCAACATTTGCGACGACCCTAGCGTTCACCCTAATGGTCAAGTTTATTTCCCAAGAACTATAAGAGCTTCATTAATGATACTTGGTACAAACTTGTATCTGGGGATGACAACTTACATGCAAGCATCCATATTTAACCTTGACCTACATTTCATGGTTCACTGACTTTGTAAAATATTGCGACCACCCTAGCGTTCACCCTAATGGTCAAGTTTATTTCTCAAGAACTATAAGAGCTTTATTAATGATATGTGGTACAAACTTGTATCTGTGGATGGCAACTTGAATGCAAGCATCCATATTTGACCTTGACCTACATTTCATGGTTCACTGACTTTGTAAAATATTGCGACCATCCTAGCCGTGCACCCTAATGGTCAAGTTTATTTCTCAAGAACTATAAGAGCTTTATTTATGATACTTGGTACAAACTTGTATCTGTGGATTGTAACTTAAATGCAAGCATCCATATTTAACCTTGACCTATATATCATGGTTCACTGACTTTGTAAAATATTGCGACCACCCTAGCGTTCACCCTAATGGTCAAGTTTATTTCTAAAGATTTATGAGAGCTTCATTAATGATATTTGGTGCAAACTTGAATCTGGGGATGGCAACTTAAATGCAAGCATCCATATTTGACCCTGACCTAAATTTCATGGTTCACTGACTTTGTAAAATATTGTGACCATCCTAGCGTTCACCCTAATGGTTAAGTTAATTTCTCAAGAATTATTAGAGCTTCATTAATGATACTTAGTACAAGCTTGCATTTGAGAATGGGATCTTTTGAGTAAGCATCTATGTTTGACCTTGACCTACATATCATGGTTCGATGACTTTGCGCGCCACATGCGCGACATAGCCTTCGGCGGAATTCTTGTTACGACCTTATCCGGCAGCTTATTTGGAGCTTTTGCTAGGGCAATCATTCTTCTAGCAATTACTTTGCCTGAATCTTTGCTTGTTACCAAAGGTAGTCTAAATGCATTGCACAATGAGCAAAAAATCCTTACATAGTCGCCAACATATGGTATTTGACTATTGGGCATTGTGTTGCTAAGGGCTTTCCACTTTTTAATTCTCCCATTAGCTGATTCGACAACCCATCTCACCTTTGAAACTAGCCTTGACTCATTCGCCTCTTCAGTCGTATGTTGCTTTTGAGATTTGTTTAGGAAGTAAGGCATATGAGAATTGATTCCAAAATCCTTTAGTATATCTATAGCATCCCTGAAGCCGCGGTCTACAACGAGAACATCATCTTTTTCAAACCAGTCAGTAATATTTTCTGCATTAGTCTTTAACATGTGTTCGGTAATCTTAGCATCTGTGTTTTTCCCGTCTGCAAGATACGGTCCCATCACAGTCAAAATGTAACCATCAGTGGCCACAAGCATCATAGGTTTCAGCAAAGGCTGTCCTTTACGTACGGAATAAGATCTTCTCTGAAATGAGTAGTTTCCACTCTTCTCAATATATATGTATGTTCCATCAGCCACTGCGATTGCAACATCAGAATTTGAATCCCCAAATAGGACATTTGCAAAAGTTGATGTATGATTCAGGAATGTTAGAGAAATACTAAAGGGTTATGAAATCAATTCTCATATGCTTCACTTCATAATCAAATCTCAGAAGCAATATACGACTGAAGAGGCGAATGATTCAAGGCTAGGTACAAAGTGAGATAGGTTGTCGAATCAGCTAATGGGAGAATTACAAAGTGGAAGGCTTAGCAACAAAATATTCTATAGTAAAATACCATATGTTGGCGACTATGTAAGAATTGTTTGCTCGTTTTGCAATGTGTTTAGACCACAAGGACTGAACCCAATCACTGGATGGTACTGTTGGTGAAGAAGTGGCGCTCGTACCGTGGGATGTTGTGCTCATGTGCTTGCTAGCATGCACTATTAAATCAAATGACTTCTTTGTCCACATCTATTTAATTATATTTGCATGGAATCGGTTTATTCACTCCCAAATGAAGTTGTGAGTACTACAAACGGATAAATGCACTCTGATTTAAAACAAGAGGACCATGATGGCCCTGGATCGCTCACCTGATCCATAGAGTAACAAGTGGGCCCCGGGGAGGGCCATTATTGACCCCAGGGTTATATTGTGCATAATGTTGAGGGAGGTCTAAAAAGGTGAAGCTTCATACCAAATATCAACAAAAGGCTATAATTTGAAAAATCTTGGGTAAGTCCACTAGATGAAGTTACACACCAAATATCAAAGACCTTGTCCTTGCGGTTTCAGAGAAGAAGATTTTTTTAAAGATATTCCTTACATAAGCCTATGTAAAACCAAATGGCCCCGGGGCAGGGGCATTTTTGGCCTCAGGGCTATAATTTAAACAATCTTGATAGAGGTCCACTAGATGAAGCTTCACACCAAATATCAAAGACCTGGGCCTTGTTGTTTCAGAGAAGAAGATTTTCAAAGATTATCTCTATTATAAGTCTATGTAAAACCAAAGGGCCCTTGGGCGGGGGCATTGTGGCCCCAGGGCTATAATTTGAACAATCTTGGTAGAGGTCCAATAGCTGAAGCTTCATACCAAATGTCAAAGACCTAGGCCTTGTGGTTTCAGAGTAGACGATTTTTCAAGATTTTCCCTATATAAGTCTATGAAAAACCAAAGGGCCCAGGAGCGGGGGCAATTTTGGCCTCAGGGCTATAATTTGAACAATCTTGATAGAGGTCCACAAGATGAAGCTTCATACCAATATCAAAGACCTGGCCTTGCAGTTTCAGAAAAGAAGATTTTTAAAGATTTTCCCTATATAAGCCTATGTAAAACCAAAGGGCCCTGGGGCCGGGGCATTTTTGGCCCCAGCACTATAATTTGAAAAGTCTTGGTAGGGGTCCACAAGATGAAGCTTCATACCAAATAGCAAAGACCTGGGCCCTGCAGTTTCAGAGAAGAAGATTTTTTAAAGATTTTCCCAATAGAAGCCCAAGTAAAACCAAAGGGCCCTGGGCCGGGGGCATTTTTGGCCCCAGCACTATAATTTGAACAATCTTGGTAGGGGTCCACTAGATGAAGCCTCATACCAAATATCAAAGACCTGGGCCTTGCGGTTTCATAGTAGAAGATTTTTAAAGGTTTTCCCTATATAAGCCTATGTAAAACCAAAGGGCCCCGGGGCGGGGGCATTTTTGGCCTCAGCACTATAATTTGAACAATCTAGGTAGGGGTCCACGAGATGAAGATTCATACCAAATATCAAAGACCTGGGCCTTGCAGTTTCAGAGAAGAAGATTTTTAAAGATTTTCCCTATATAAGCCCATGTAAAACCAAAGGGCCCCGGGGCGGGGGCATTTTTGGCCCCAGCACTATAATTTGAACAATCTTGGTAGGGGTCCACTAGATGAAGCTTCATACAAAATATCAAAGACCTGGGCCTTGGGGTTTCAGAGAAGAAGATTTTTAAAGATTTTCCCTATATAAGCCTATGTAAAACCAAAGGGCCCCGGGGCGGGGGCATCTTTGGCCCCAGCACTATAATTTGAACAATCTTGGTAGGGGTCCATCAGATGAAGATTCATACCAAATATCAAAGACCTGAGCCTTGCAGTTTCAGAGAAGAAGATTTTTAAAGATTTTCCCTATATTATATAAGCCCATGTAAAACCAAAGGGCCCCGGGGCGGGGGCACTTTTGGCCCCAGCACTATAATTTGAACAATCTTGGTAGGGGTCCACTAGATGAAGCTTCATACAAAATATCAAAGACCTGGGCCTTATGGTTTCAGAGAAGAAGATTTTTAAAGATTTTCCCTATATAAGCCTATGTAAAACCAAAGGGCCCCGGGGCTGGGGCATCTTTGGCCCCAGCACTATAATTTGAACAATCTTGGTAGGAGTCCACCAGATGAAGATTCATACCAAATATCAAAGACCTGGGCCTTGCAGTTTCAGAGTAGAAGATTTTTAAAGATTTTCCCTATATAAGCCCATGTAAAACCAAAGGGCCCCGGGGCGGGGGCATTTTTGTACCAAGCACTATAATTTGAACAATCTTGGTAGAGGTCCACTAGATGAAGCTTCATACCAAATAGCAAAGACCTGGGCCTTGCAGTTTCAGAGAAGAAGATTTTTTTAAGATTTTGGTGAAAAAAATCTATTTTTGGCTCCTGTGACCTATATGTGCAACGGACCGGAACCATTTGAACAACTTTGAAAGGGGACTACCTAAGGATCATTCCTGTGAAGTTTGGTCAAAATCTGCTCAGTGGTTTAGGAGGAGATGTCGTTTGAAGAAATTGTTTATGCACGGACGGACGGACGGACGGACGGACGCACGCACGACGGACGACGGACAAAAAGTGATCCCAAAAGCTCACTTCGTCACTACGTGACGGTGAGCTAAAAATGGGTAAAATTCAATTTCAGGGGCAGGTAACTCTTTAAGTTTTATGAACTAACAATAATTCTGACATATACCTGGAATGACAATTACATCAACATTATATTTATGAAAGATCTTTGAAATAAGTTGAAAACTGTAAAGGTGTTGTGGTTTTTCGTAAAGTTGGGGAATAAAAATTACTAATATTTGGGTACAACTTACAAGCGCGTATAAACTCTTCTCTTGTTTGATATTTATAAGACTGTTATCACCGGCTGTTATGCCTAAAAGGGTAGTAAGCATACGGCAAACATCACCTCCAGTCATGCACTCTGAACAAAAATAATAGCATTTTTGTTGGTATACCCTTGATGGGGTGACACTACCCCACCCACTTTAATAGTGTATACAGCAAAAACCAGTGAACCAAAGCGTCTAAAAATTCACCATTAGACAGTCAATATGTACCAATTTGAAGCTTTAAAGTTTAAAGGAAATCGGTTGTGGCCATGAAAACCGCCTTATAGAGACTGCTCCTTTGTTAGAATTTTAGGAGAATTACAGCAAGTTCCTCAAGGTGTTGAATTTTTAGGATTTTGACAGTATAGCCAGAGTCCATTTTAAAGTTTCGGAATGTCAGGTTCAGTAAATTTTATTTCTTTTAGAAATTTAACCCTTATCCTGCTGAATGATTTAGGTTTGTCACACCCATTTCTGATTATCAGCCTAACAAATTACTTGATATAATATATTCATTCAAATTTGCAAACTGAATGACAAACAGTGTAGAATCAGTTCAGATGGCTTCTTCTGATCTGGCTAGCATTGTTTGCAAAAGTGTAGTGATCAGCAGGATAAAGATTTACGGTAATTAGAAACAATAGGGCCATGATGGCCCTGGATCGCTCACCTGATCCACACTGTAGCAATGAAATGGTGGTAATTCAGTAAGGTGCCTTGTCAGAAGGAAAATACAGGTCAAATATGAAGGCACTATCTCAAATGGTTCAAAAGTTATGATAAAGTAGGTCAAAGGTTAAGGTCACAGATCAAACTTTTTGTATGGATGTGAAGCCATTTTCACAAGGAATTACATGCCAAATATGAAGGCTCTATCTCAAATGGTTCCAAAGTTATGATTAAGAAGGTCACAGAGCAAGATCAAGGTCACAACTCAATTTTTTTGCATGGGTGGGAAGACCTTTTCACAAGAAAATTACATGCCAAATATGAAGGCTCTACCTTAAATGATACAAACATTATGACAAAAACGATCATGGTCAAGGTCAAAATTTTGCATGGTTGAGAAGCCCTTGTCACAAGAACCCTCAGGCCAAATATGAAGGCTCTATCTTAAATGGTTCAAAAGTTTTGAGAAAGAAGGTCAAAGGTCAAGGCCACATGTCAAAATTTTTGTGTGGGTGAAAGTTGTTGCCACAAGGAACATACATGACAAAGATGAAGGCTCTACCTCAAATGGTTCAAAAGTTATGATAAAGTAGGTCACATGTCAAGGTCAAGGTCACAAGTCAATTCTGTATGACACAAGGAAACTACATGCCAAATATGGTCTCAAATGGTAAAGCAGATCAAAGGTTAAGGTCATAAGACAAATTTTTTGTATTGGTGGAAAGACCTTTTCACAAAGGAACATACATGCCAAATATGAAGGCACAATCTCAAATGGTTAAAAAATTATGATAAAGTTGGTCAAATGTCAAGGTAAAGGTCACATTTTATGTATTAATAGGAAACCCTTGTCGCAAGGAACTTACATGCCAATTATGAACGCTGTATCTCAAATGCTTCAAAAGTTATGTCAAGTAGGTCCAAGGTCTAGGTGATGGGTCAAAATTTTTGAATGGCTGGGAAAGCCTTGTCACTACGAAAATACATGCCAAATATGAAGGCTCTATCTCATATCGTTCAAAAGTTATGATAAAGTAGGTCACAGGTCAAGGTCACAGGTCAAATATTTATATGAGTGGGAAGGCCTTGTCACAAGGAACCTACATGCCATATATGAAGGCTCTATCTCAAACGGTTAAAAAGTTATGACAAAATAACATAGTGATCTACTTTTTTGATTTGACATGACCCATATTTGAACTTAACTGAGATATTGTCCAGATGATCATTCTGAGCAAGTTTTATGATGATTGGACTAAAACTTTGGCCTCTTGGAGTGTTCACAATGTTTTTCTATGATTAGACCTGCTGACCTACTTTTTGAACCAACATGATCCATATTCAAACTTGATTCAGATATTGTCAAGCTGATCATTCTGAGCAAGTTTGATGATGATCAGACCAAAACTGGGGCCTCTAGTGTGTTCACAAGGTTTTTCTACGATCTGACCTACTGACCTACGTATTGACTGGACATGACCCATATTCGAAATCAACCGATATATTGTCAAATTATCATTCTAAGCAAGTTTGATTACGAACAGACCAAAACTGTGGCCTCTAGAGTGTTCACAACGTTTTTCTATGATTTGACCTACTGACCTACTTTTTGACCCAACATGACCTGTATTCAAACTTGACCGAGATATTGCCAAGATGATCATTCTGAGCAAGTCTGATGATGATCAGACGAAAACTGTGGTCTCTAGTGTGTTCACAAGGTTTTCTACGATTTGACCTACTTTCCGACCCGACATGACCCATTTTCGAACTTGACCTACAAATTGTCAAGCTGACCATTCTGAGCAAGTTTGATGATAATTAGACTAAAATTGCATGCTCTAGAGTGTAAACAAGGTTTTTCTATGATTTGACCTACTTTTGACCCCACATGACCCATATTCGAGCTTGACCTAGATATTGCAGAGATGATCATTCTGAGCAAGTTTGATGATGATTCGACCAAAACTGTGGCCTGTAGAGTGTTAACAAGGTTTTTCTACGGTTTGACCTACTGACCTACTTTTTGACCCCACATGACTTATATTCGAACTTTACCGAGATATTGTTAGGATGATCATTCTGAGCAAGTTTGAGGAAGATTGGACCAAGACTTGGGCCTCTAGAGTGTTAACAAGGTTTTTCTATGATTGGACCTACTGCCCTACTTTTTGACCCGACATGACCCATATTCAAAACTTGTCTGAGATATTGTCAGGATAATCATTCTGAATAAGTTTGAGGATGATTGGACCAAATCTGTGGCATCCAGAGTGTTAACAAGATTTTTCTATGATTTGCCCTACTGACCTACTTTTTGACCCGACATGACCCATATTTGGATTCAACCGAGATATTGTCAGGATGATCATTCTGAGCAAGTTTGAAGATGATTGGACCCAAACTGTAGCCTCCAGAGTGTTAACAAGGTTTTTCTATGGTTTGACCTGGTGACCTACTTTTTGACCCGACATGACCCATATTCAAACGTGACTGAGATACTGTCAGGATGATCATTCTGAGCAAGTTTGAGGATGATTGGATCAAAACTGTGGCCTCTAGAGTGTTAACAAGGTTTTCCTTTGATTTGACCTGGTGACCTACTTTTTCACCCGACATGACCCATATTCGAACTTGGCCGAGATATTGTCAGGATGATCATTCTGAGCAAGTTTGAGGATGATTGGACCAAAACTGTGGCCTCTAGAGTGTTAACAAGGTTTTCCTTTGATTTGACCTGGTGACCTACTTTTTGATCCGACATGACCCATATTCGAACTTGACTGATATATTGTCAGGATGATCATTCTAACCAAGTTTGAGGATGATTGGACCAAATCTGTGGCATCCAGAGTGTTAACAAGATTTTTCTATGATTTGCCCTACTGACCTACTTTTTGACCCGACGTGACCCATATTTGGACTCAACCGAGATATTGTCAGGATGATCATTCTGAGCAAGTTTGAAGATGATTTGACCCAAACTGTAGCCTCCAGAGTGTTAACAAGGTTTTTCTATGGTTTGACCTGGTGACCTACTTTTTGACCCGACATGACCCATATTCAAACGTGACTGAGATACTGTCAGGATGATCATTCTGAGCAAGTTTGAGGATGATTGGACCAAAACTGTGGCCTCTAGAGTGTTAACAAGGTTTTCCTTTGATTTGACCTGGTGACCTACTTTTTCACCCGACATGACCCATATTCGAACTTGGCCGAGATATTGTCAGGATGATCATTCTGAGCAAGTTTGAGTATGATTGGACCAAAACTGTGGCCTCTAGAGTGTTAACAAGGTTTTCCTTTGATTTGACCTGGTGACCTACTTTTTGATCCGACATGACCCATATTCGAACTTGACCGATATATTGTCAGGATGATCATTCTAACCAAGTTTGATGATGATTGGATCAAAACTGTGGCCTCTAGAGTGTTAACAAGAAAAGTTTACGCACGCACGACGAACGATGACCCCGGACATCTTACAGTCACAAAAGCTCACCATGACCTTCGGTCAGGTGAGCTAAATAGGCTAAACTGTTTTCAAATAGTGCAGGCCCTAATCATGGCCCAGACAGTGGCTGACAATGTCCCCATTTCTATTTTGGGTTTCTTGTTTGAAATGGGTTAAACAATCATGCTGAATTCAAACACAATGTATATTTATAAACTGACAGGCAAAATGACCTAAAAAATACCATTTCTGTTTTCTCTTTAAAATATACATTATTGGTTGGATACAAAATTTTGGGGGATCCATCATTAACCCTTAAGATGCCGAGGAAAACAACATCTGAAAATGTCGTCTGCTTATGTCATCTGCTGAATGTTTTTGTTGTTGTTTTTTTTTTCATTTTTATTTATTATCAATTTCTTGACAACATATATACATACAAAGTACATACATATGTATCAAAGGATTGGATGTAGGCTCAGCCTATACGTATCCTCTCCTTGATGACCGGTACATATATGATATACATTCATAATCAAAATATTTACATATATATAAATATCAGAACAGCTTTGAAGCTGTTGAGACAAATATGAATGCCATTTTACATGTACGTTGTCATGACTAAACATGATCAGACTTTTATGAGCAGACAATTACTGTTGAGAGAGAGAGAGAGAGGGGGGTGGGGGCGGGGCACTTGCACTAGGTCAGAATTAAAACTGCTGGATTACCTTGGAAGTAGTTTAGGCGTAGGACTACCCTAGCAGTGAGTGAGTGAGTTTTAGTTTTACGTCCCACCAACAGCTAAGGTCATACGGAGACGGGACCTTGGTTTAAAGACTCATCCGAAAGTCTGGAGAAGCCCGGGATCGATCCTGCGATCCCTGGTTTACAAGGCGAGTAGCGTAACCACTGCACCACGGAGGCTTCTAACTACTACCCTAGCAGATATCGTTTGATAAAAGTTTATTATTATTATTACTGCCGAATGTTTTTGCAAACTTTTTAGAAATATTTTTGCATTTTGCATATTATTTTACTATTTTTGCAAATAGTGTGACCCAGATCAGACTGCTCCTGTAGGAGCAGTCTGATCTGGGTCCACATTGTTTTTAAGGTAACAGACCGATGGCAAAGCAGACGACAATTGTGGTGATTGGCATTTTATGACTTAAACTGTATTATCCTACATCATGTATGCCCCCGCCCATCGGGGCTTGTAGAAATAGATGTACAGCATGATGCTTCCATGCAGAGCTGAAACCGACCGCACATGAGTACTGGTAAACCGCTTAGAGGATCTAAGCCTGCCCAGGCAAAGCCATGCGAGTCAGACCGTCCATGCTTATAAACCCTATTCGTTTCATTGGGCGACAGGGCTTGAGATGTCATTTCATCTCTATATTGGGTTAAAGTCCCACAAAATAGGAAGCAACATCTCCAAAATGACCTATACAATGTTGACGGGGACGTTAAACCTCAAATCAGACATATATACATACATCCTACATCATGCAATAATGAACATTGTTGTAAAGAGATGACTGTCATTCAGATCAGTAAAGTTTCAGATAAGCATCCCACCGCAACTCCATCGTGAAAATAATAATAAAAACTAGAAATTGTGTTTGTAAAACACTATGCCCCCAATCATGTGCTTGCCCCTTAATGCCCATATTTTCAAAGGGCTTAATAAAAACTGAAGAATTTTTTCAAAAGCTAATAATCAGGTCATTTAGTCTCATTCCCTATCAGCCTGTTAAGTTTCACTGCAACAACTTAAACAGTTTTCTAATTTCTTGCTACAAGAAAAAAGCACAATTAAATGGCCAGAAATTGCAAAGGGACATAGCTCCAACACAATACCATTAAATTGGTAGAAAATTTAATCAGGTGTTTTCCTCTTATGTCCTAATCAGTATACCAAATATCAAGGCTCTAGCTCAAATACATTTTCAGATATCTTGCTAGCAAGATTTCAATATTACATCAGTAATTCGAAAATGGGAGATAATTCAGATAAGAAAACAAAATATAGGTCACCTATTTCAAAATACTAGCATACATGGTTCTAAAGTTATGTTATGCAAAAGAAAGCAACATAATTAAATGGCCAGAAATTGCAAAGGTCTAAGGACCATAACTCCATCAAAATTGCATCAAAATGGTTTAAAATTTAATCAGGCTAACTCCTACTCAGTCCCAATCAGTATACAAAATATCAAGACTCGATATAGCCCAAATACTTTTTCTGATATCTTGCAAAAGAGATTTCAATGCTATTTAATTATAAGGGTGGGAGATTCAAAGAAGAAAAAAAATATGGGTCAACTATTTTTTCATGAGAAATTCATACCTGTATATGAAATTTCAAAACTTCAATTAAAAGGGAAATAACTCAAAAATGGGAGATTCAGAGAAGAAGAAAAATATGAGTCATCTATTTTTTCATGAGAAATCCATATATGAAATTCCAAAACGTTAGCATACATAGGTCTCAAATTATGCTATGCAAAAGAAAGTGATATAATAAAATGGCCAGAAATTGCAAAGCTTAAGGCAAATAAATTTCATTAAATTGGTTGAAAATTTAATCAGGTGACCTCCTCCTCAGTCCCAATCAGTATATCAAATACATTTTCAGATAACTTGCTAACGGGATTTCTAAATTATTCAATTAAAAGGAAAACAACTCGAAAAGGAGATATAATTTGGATAAGACTAGAAAAAGTGTCCATAGGAGACGGATGCCCCGCCAAATGCCATTCATAAAAAATATTACAAAAAAATCATAAAATATATGCATCAAGGGCAGATAATCCAAAAACCAAAAATGCAAGAGTTGTCTTTCTTGTTCATGACACATCGTCTCAGTGTGATGAATGCACCTGTGAAGCTTCATGAATATATTCCATATTGTTTAGGAGTTATGGCCCGGACACAGTTTACGATATGGTACTAAGTCAAGGGCAGATAATTCAAAAACCAAAAATGCAAAAGTTGTCTTCCTTTTTCATGACAAATTGTCTAAGTGTGATGAATGCACCTGTGAAGTTTCATGAAATTATTCCATACGGTTTAGGAGTTATGGCCCGGACACGACAGACCATTTGACTATATATGGATGTAAGTCAAGGGCAGATAATTCAAAAACTAAACAAGCAGGAGTTGTCTTCCTTGTTCATGACACATCGTCAAGTATGATGGATGCCCCTGCAAAGTTTCATGATTATATTCCATACTGTTTAGGAGTTATGGCCCTGACACTGTTTACTATATGGTACTAAGTCAAGGGCAGATAATTCAAAAACAAAAAATTCAAGAGTTGTCTTCCTTGTTCATGACACATTGTCTCAGTGTGATGAATGCACCTGTGAAGTTTCATGAATATATTCCATACGGTTTAGGAGTTATGGCCCGGACACGGTTTACTATATGGTACTAAGTCAAGGGCAGATAATTCAAAAACAAAAAATGCAAAAGTTGTCTTCCTTGTTCATGACACATCGTCTAAGTGTGATGAATGCACCTGTGAAGTTTCATGAATATATTCCATACGGTTTAGGAGTTATGACCCAGACACGACATACCATTTGACTATATATGGATGTAAGTCAAGGGCAGATTATTCAAAAACTAAACTAGCAGGAGTTGTCTTCCTTGTTCATGACACATCGTCCAAGTATGATGGATGCACCTGTGAAGATTCATGAATATATTTCATATGGTTTAGGAGTTATGGCCTGGACACAGTTTACTATATGGTACTAAGTCAAGGGCAGATAATTCAAAAACCAAAAATGCAAGAGTTGTCTTCCTTGTTCAAGACACATCGTCTAAGTGTGATGAATGCACCTGTGAAGTTTCATGAATTATTCCATACGGTTTAGGAGTTATGGCCCGGACACGGTTTACTATATGGTACTTAGTCAAGGGCAGATAATTCAAAAACCAAAAATGCAAGAGTTGTCTTCTTTATTCATGACACATCGTTTCAGTGTGATGAATGCACCTGTGAAGTTTCATGAATATATTCCATACGGTTTAGGAGTTATGGCCTGGACACGGTTTACTATATGGACCTAAGTCAAGGGCAGATAATTCAAAAACCATAAATGCAAGAGTTGTCTTCCTTGTTCATGACACATCGTCTCTGTGTGAAGTTTCATGAATATATTCCATACGGTTTAGGAGTTATGGCCCAGACACAACATACCATTTGACTATATATTGATGTAAGTCAAGGGCAGATAATTCAAAAACTAAACAAGCAGGAGTGTCTTCCTTGTTCATGACACATCATCCAAGTATGATGGATGCACCTGTGAAGTTTCATGAATATATTTAGTACGGTTTAGGAGTTATGGCCCGGACACGGTTTACTATATGGTACTAAGTCAAGGGCAGATAATTCAAAAACCAAAAATGCAAGAGTTGTCTTCCTTGTTCATGACACATCATCTAAGTGTGATGAATGCACCTGTGAAGTTTCATAAATATATTCCATACGGTTTAGGAGTTATGGCCCGGACACGGTTTACTATATGGTACTAAGTCAAGGGCAGATAATTCAAAAACCAAAAATGCAAGAGTTGTCTTCTTTATTCATGACACATCGTTTCAGTGTGATGAATGCACCTGTGAAGTTTCATGAATATATTCCATACGATTTAGGAGTTATGGCCCGGACACGGTTTACTATATGGACCTAAGTCAAGGGCAGATAATTCAAAAACCAAAAAATGCAAAAGTTGTCTTCCTTGTTCATGACACATCGTCTCAGTGTGATGAATGCATCGTGAAGTTTCATGAATATATTCCATACGGTTTAGGAGTTATGGCCCGGACATGGTTTACTATATGGTACTAAGTCAAGGGCAGATAATTCAAAAACCAAAAATGCAAGATTTGTCTTCCTTGTTCATGACACATCGTTTTAGTGTGATGAATGCACCTGTGAAGTTTCATGAATATATTCTGTACGGTTTAGGAGTTATGGCCCGGACACGATGTCGGGACTGACGAACAAGGGTAAAACTTAATGCCCTTCCGCTATTCTTCGAATAGGCGGGGGCATAACAAATATATGGGTCAACTATTTTGTCATGAAATTTCAAAACACTAGCATACATGGTTCTAAAGTTATGCTATGTATAAGAAAGCAACACAATTAAATGGCCAGAAATTGAAAAGGGTCAAAATTTCATTAAACTGGTTGAAAATTTAATCAGGTGTTCTATCCTCAGTCTCAAACAGTATACATGCACCACATATCAAGGCTCTTGATATCTACTTTTTCAGATATCTTGCTAATGAGATTTCTATGTTATTTAATTAAAAGGAATATAACTCCAAAAAGGTGAGATAATTTGGATAAGAAAAAACATATGGGCCATGTCTATTTTCATGAGGAATCCATAAATGTATATGAAATTTCAAACACTATAGCATACATGGTTCTAAATTTATGCTACAAGAAAGCGTGACATACGGACAAGCCAGAAGCAATATGCTCCTAACTTTTTTAAAGTATGGGAAACTCTTTGAAAATGGGACATGGCAAAAGCGTGACAGCCAGATCAGATGCCACTGAAAAACCAGCTGTTCTGGATCTATACTGTTTTCAAAAAGCAATATATTGAGTTCGAGCAGCATGGTGAGGGAATACTGAAGAGTTCTCTGCAATGATCTGAAAATGTATATGTGATCTGGATTGTTACAATCTTCTTGCCCATCAAGAAAAAGTATGGTGCTAGTTTTCTACAGAATCATCACAGCAAGGAAACTTTTAGCAATTTCCCAAAGAATTTTTTATGAAGAAGCAAGAAATTGCCATCAAATACTCCCACTGACTATGCTCCTTGAAGCCCTATTTGCAAATAACTTTGTCTCACTAATGATGTAATTTCCAGACAGCTTCTGAGGCCAATGTTTCATTCTGTGCAGGGTTTCAGCTTCCAGTTGTTGCTAAATTGCACTTCACACCTCTGGAGGTGTGCTGAGAGGTGTGATGAGATACAACTCAGTTTTTTGTCTGAGAATTCTATCCTTATCCATCAGTGCTTAAACAATCTGCTTCTGAAGAAAACATGCTTTATTCTTGTGTGTCATGTATGGTCTGACACTTGCAAAAAGGAATAGAAATTCATATTATACTCCTTTTATCTCAACTGTCTTATCCTACCCTGCTACACACACTATTAACCCATCTCTTGCTGAATATTCAGTTTAGCCACACCCATTTCTGCCTCTGAACCAATCAGATTACTTGATGTAATTTATTCCTACAAATTCATGAATTGAATGTCAAACAGTGTAGATCCTGATCAGATGGCTTCTGAAGAAGCCATCTGATCTGGATCTACACTGTTTGCAAATATAGGGGCTGTCGTGAACAGCAGGATAAGGATTAATACAGAAAAAGCACTGAAGACTCAGTGCATTTTTTGTCTTTTACTTCTCAGTTCATCTCAACTTTTGCAGTTCATTGTGTTTTTTATGGAGCATCATTTATAGCGCATAATATTATGCCTAACTTTGTAATACAGCCTTGGTAACACAATAAGTCGCATATATGAACTGCCATCTCGCTTAGTGAAAGAAATAAACATACAAATAATAAATATATCAATGGAACAAGAGCTCCAAAAGCGGGGCATAATATGCCCATGGTACTCAGATGTAGCACATATACTGACAAATAGTATGACTAGCCCAAAAATGAAAGTTTAAGCATGGACAGTTCGCACATAATTTTGTTAATACTTTCTGGCCATTTAATTATGTTGCTTTCTTATGCACAGCATAACTTTAGAATCATGTATTTATTAATTATATGGGAAATTAACTCTTTGAAAATGGGACACAGCAAAAGAGGGAAGGCCAGATCAGATGACACTGAGAAACCAGCTGATCTGGATCTATACTGTTTTCAAAAATAGAAATGAAGGCAATGATTAGGAATATATACAATTAACCCACACCTCCCATCAGAGACACCAATGGGAAAGAAACACAAACATTAAATTGTGGACCATAATCTTGATTAAGTTTCAGCTTGATCTAATGTTAATGGAAATGTTGATGGGATGTAACTAATGGTATGTGCTGCTCCACCACCCAAAAACAATATGTGTAACTATAAATCAAGAAATCAGAATTCAGCTTGATCAGATGTAAATTGTAGGAGCAGTCAGCCAGAAAGGAAAAGTTTAAAGAAATTTTCAAAAAGCATAACTCTGTTAATATTTGGTGAACTGTACACTTGAAACAATATGCACTACTTCCCATCATGGTCTAACTATAAATCAAGTTTCAGCTGGATGGGATGTAAACTGTAGGGGGTGGGGTTTTAGGTTTGCCTGAAACAAAAAGTTAACATCATTTTTCAAATGGACATAACTGCACTGCTCCACATCATGGAGGTGTGATGAGAGGTGTGATGAGATACAACTCAGTTTTTTGTCTGAGAATTCTCTCCTTATCCATCAGTGCTTAAACAATCTGCTTCTGAAGAAAACATGCTTTATTCGCTAAAACATGACATTATTGGTGTCACTATTTATAAAGTCTTATACCCTTGTCCTGCTGAATATTTGAATATGCTACACCCACTACTGATTATCAACCAATCAGATTACTTGATGCAAGTTATTGCAATCGATTCATGAACTGAATGGCAAACAATGAAGATCCTGATCAGATGGCTTCTTCTACATTGTTGAACTGAAAACCATTGTGTGCACAAGATTTTTCTGGGCAACACTAGTTCGTTTTGGCCAATCAGGCCTCATCAGTGATGCTCAAATATTTTCTTAATTCTGCAGTGAAATCTATGATCCCAAAGGACTAGAAAAAAACAACTTACACTATCATCACGTGAACAAGTCCGTGAAATGAAGACCCCCTAAACCCCACTTTATATAGAGAAAACTGGGGTTTACGGGGTAAACATTATTTTTCTTATTTCTGTTCCAAGACATAGGTTGTGGGTACTCGTTAAAACCGCCTCATTGAGCATTTATAAGAAACATATCACGGTTTTTCATCAGACAAGTAGCCATTTTGGAGATGTGAAAAATGCACTATGTCGCATGGGTGTGTTTTCGTAATGATGACGAAGGGCAAGGAGACTTATTACAGCCACCACACATTCCCTTAACACCTGGGCTGTGGTGAAGTTAAATGTTTTGAAAGAAGGGATATCCTTTGGAAGCAAGGACTATAATACAGAGCTGAAAACCGTGGAGTATACGAGATTTTTCTGGGCCGGACTAGCTCGTTTCGGTTAATTAGGTCTCATCAGTGACCCGCAAATATTTTCTTTATTCCACAGTGAAATCAAGCAGCTCAGTCAAAGTTCAGCTTATTATAATGTAATCTGTAGGAGGAGTTAGCCGGAAAAAAAATTACTTACAGAAATTTTCAAAAGGGGCATAACTCTGCTAATATTTGGTGGACTGCAGCATGATGAAGTGGCATTGATGTTGACATGATGTTGCCTACACTTAATCTGCACATTGGGTTAAATCTCCTTCCTGTGCCAGATAGCAAGTTTGCTTCTGATAGTGAAACTGAAGTTTGGTCATTTTGACTGCTCCATAGGTGTCTTAGATATAATGTCATTGTTCTGTGCCCTGGCCATTCCATCCCATTTTAATGAACTCATTATTTTTCTGAGAAATTCAGGCTTTTCTCAAAAAAATATCAATATTTTAAAATGTCATCTGTTACTTTAAAGATTGGCACTTCAAGGTTTAAACTCTGCCTTGGTAGCTGCACTTTTCATTGAGCAGATTTTCTCATAAACAGCTTTGATAATCCTTCCACAACAATTACAAAACTCTGGCAGTAAATGCAAGATCTGTTAACAACTATGGTCTAATAAATTTTCACAATATGCCATGCCTCGAATATGGGTAAAACAGGTTTTGCTGCATAATGCTACAGATATGTATCACAGATCACCCACTTTGCTGTAATATTATTATACCTTAGCCCATGTTGTACCGGAAACATGTTTGCCATGGTACTAATTTAGAGGTTTCCTGTCTGAAAATTGGGTAACAGTGGGGTCCTCTTGATTAGATAGACAAAACATTTTTGAAAGAACTGTCTGGTCTAAAGGTGTATCCATTCCCCTTAACTCTGATCCTGCTGTTCACGACAACCCCTATCTTTTGGAAACAGTGTAGATCTAGATCAGATGGCTTCTGAAGAAGCCATCTGATCAGGATCTACACTGTTTGACATTAGATTTAGGAAAGAAGCCATCGGATCAGGATCTACACAGTTTGACATTAAATTTATGAATTTGTAGGAATAAAGTTCAAAGTCAGAAATGGGTGCGGCTAAACTGAATATTCAGCAAGAGAAGGGTTAAGAAAAAGGAAGGGGATATCAAAGACAGTGGAGACCCCGGAAAAATAAGAACATGACAGCTAGCCTACAGCCATGCTGATATGTACCTATATATTCAGTATTTAAATTCTCGTATTTTAGAAAAAAAAAATTGCAAACCATTTCATGGCAATTTTAGTTTGGCTCTCCTTATAACAAAGGTTGAATTCAAGAAACAACAAAAATAGAAAGAAATATCTCTTTGCCAGTATTTAACTTTTAATGTCGAAACTCACTTGGTGTCTTTGCTTTTTTAAAAATATTTTAAAATCTGGCATAAAACATCAATAGCATTGAGCCATGCCAAGCAACCAGGTCTTTATGAAAGCACACATATACAAATACACTAAAATTTTAAGAGGAAAATTTGTGACATTTTTCTTATTTCTGCTCAAAATATATAATATGGGTACTCCTTAGAACCGCCTCATCGGGTACTCATCGAGGCGATTCTAAAGAGTAACCCATAAACAATATTTTAGGGCAGAAATTAGAAAAAAATAAGGTTTACCCCTGTCAACCCCTGTTTTACTATATAAAAGTGGGGTTCAAGGGGGTTAAAATTATATAGGTATGATTTTGTTATGTGTTTTCATACATCACTTTATATTGAGACTACTGGGGTATAGATATTTTTTCTTTATGTTTGCTCAAAAACATACACTGTGAGTACTCATTGAGGCAAGTGCACTCAGCAAAGACTATATGAGCCCCGCCAAGCGAATGTGTGTCTTCGAGCATTCCGTCATGACAAATTTTAACTGCGCATGCCCAGCCATTCAGAGGTGCCAGGGATATGGCTTTCTGTCTGAAGGTTCCTCTTGATTCACTGCTTGTATGAGCGAGCAGCAAAGGTTCTGGCGAGACTGCGCGGATACGCAGGCTCGCCTGAACCTTCGCTGCTCACATAGGCGATAAGTACCAAAATCGCTTGACGGTGCATATTATGCAAGTAGCTACTTCTCACTCAAGATGCTTGAGTACAGGTTTTACATCCATGTCAACACTATTTAGGTCATTCTGGCTTCCAATTAAGTGGACTTTTTACCTGACATTAAGATGAAATGACATCTCAAGCCCTCACCACCGAAGAAACTGCTAGAGTTTAAGGGAAGGTCAGACTCACATCAGGCAGGCTTAGACCTTCTAAATTCTAAGTGGCTTACCAGTGTTCTAATGTTAGATTGGTTTCAGTGGAAGCACTATGCAGCCAAACTATTTCTTCAAGCCCCAATGGGCAAGGGTGCTATTCAGGATGTAGCCTTCCTGGTTATGCATGGAGAAGCTTTGTGACATGAAGCAGCCATTAAATAGAAAGCAAATACTCTGATCAGACTGCACAGATGTGCAGGCTGATCTGAACCTTCAATGGGTGCACATGCTTAAATTCACCTCTTTGGTTGTGGCTGCACACATTTTATTAATTTCCAGGTGGGCCCTTATGAGAGAAAGTGTGTCTGTTGACATGCATATGGCATAGTCTCAGACTAGCCTGTGCATCCATGCAATCTGATCAGAGTCCTGCTTTGTGTAATATGCATGTTGAATGACCCAAAGTCTAAGCATGCAAGTAAAGATGTATTCTTTCTCAGTGGGCAAGCAGGCTAATCCAGGTTTTAGTGAGTACAGGTTCCAGTTGTGCAAACTAACAATGTTGTTAGTTAACATAATCATAAAAAATTTCAACATTTATCATTTAATATGGAAAATACACTAATATTTTTGCTGAAAAAAATGTGAGCAGCTTTTGCAAATGCTAAAGCTACACACATAAATTTTGTTTTGAGCAAAAATACAGAAATACAATGTAGAAGATATATACTTGCCACACCAGTTAACTTTTTGACCGCTAATGAGCTCATAAAGCCAAAAATGCTTTAAACAACTGGGCCCTGATGTCTAAAGACACCTCTTCACTAGTTGTTCAAAACTAAAGATGTTGGGAGTTACCATATCATAAAAACTTTATCATTAAATATGGAAAATATGCTAATATTTTGCTGAAAAAAGTGAGCATATTTTGCAAAGGCAAAAGCTACCCATATTTTTTCATCAAAAATACAAAAGTATAAGATATATACTGTAAAACACTTAAATTTGGTGGCAGCAAATTTTGGTAGTTTTTATGAAAGGACCTTTGGGCGGATTTATATTTTGGCATATTTTCGATTTCCCCCCCCCCCCCCCCCCCCCAAAAAAAAATTCCTGGACCTGTTTGTCTTATGCATGATGTGAGTTTAACATGGCAACTTGCAATGTATACACAGTGATTTTCAACTGTTTTCCACATTGAATTTTTCTTGGTGTGTGTGAAAACAAATCAGTTCTTTTGTTATTTAATTACTAGGTTTATTCCAAGGCATATTAAATTTTGGCTTTGTTGAACATGCTAAATGGCTGTTATGCAAAGAGAAAGACTTGATAAAATGTTGTATTGCCCCTTTTGTTTGTTTGATTTGAGATTTAACATCCCCGTCAACACTGTAAAGGTCATTTCGGAGACGTTGCTTCCAATTTTGTGGGACTTTAACCCGACATTGAGATGAAATGACATCTCAAGCCCTGTCGCCCAATGAAACCAATAGGGTTTATTAGCATGAATGGTCCGCCTTGCACCGCGGTTCCTGGACAGGCTTAGATCCTCTAAGCGGTTTACCAGTACTAGTGTGCGGGCTGGATTCAGCTCTGCGTGGAAGCATCATGCAGCCCATATATTTCTTCAAGCCCCTATGGGCAGGGGCTTTTGTATTGCCCCTATATCATACTTGCGATGTGTATGAATTGGAAATAAATTTCTGCCAGTTTGTTATTCTTTTTAATCTTTTTTGGCGGTTTTGAATTTTGGCATTTTTTCCTTGACAGCAAAAAGCGCCGAAATTAAATGACCGCAAAATATAACTGTTTTACAGTATTTACCAAACGAGGTAACCTTTTGACCGTTAAAGAGCTCAATGCAATGCTTTGAACAACTGGGCCTGACGTTTAATGAAAACATCCTTTACACTTGTTACGGCCCATAATTTAAAATTTTAGTTAACCCAGCAAGATCCAAAGAAAAGGTGGATCAGAAGATGCCAATCAAGGCAGTCTGTTAAGGGTATTTACAGGTGGGATTTTAAAAAAACAAACAAAAACATTCAGAGCCCAGATGTTCAAAACTAGTTTTTTGTTTGTTTGTTTGATTTTAGGTTTAATGTCCCCGTCAACACTGTAAAGGTCATTTTGGAGACGTTGCTTCCAATTTTGTGGGACTTTTACCCAACATTGAGATGAAATGACATCTCAAGCCCTGTCGCCCAATGAAACCAACAGGGTTTATTAGCATGGACGGTCCGCTTCGCACTCAAAACTAGTTAAGTTGTTAGTTAACATAATGTTGATGTCACTGACAATTTGAAAGAAAAATCTCATTTTTTGCCCGAAAAAAATATGTGAGTGGCTTATGCAAAACTATTCTCACATTTTTTGGTAAAAATATCTCTAAATTTGATACTGAACTGGCTAGAATTCACTATCTGACAAGTTTGTTAAGCTAAAGAGGCTTTGTATAGAACATATTTGAACACTGGGCCCAGAGTGCCATAGGCATTTAGCATATCGTAAAAAATCCTAAAAATTGGGACACCTTGAGGACCTGAAATTTTAAGAAATTTATTTTGCAATCCAGCAAAGAGTCCAAAAAGTGCAGACGGAATGACAGTGTAGACCCGTCTGATCTGGGTCTGCACTGTTTGCTTAGGCATGTCTGTCCCAATAATTATGATAAACATATACAGTTTCATGCTGTCACCTCTTAATATGTGCATTTGCAGCAACATGTATATGTACCTAAGATACATGCGAGGGCAAATGAATATCAAGATTTCTGCTAAAGGTTGTGATTGCTTAATTTTGTGGCAAAGCCAACCACACCATGGGCACCGCTAAAAGAGCTGGCTCCTACAGCAAGGCTGTAGAAGTAGAATTCAACTGTAACACAGACAAAGGATGGCCACTTAGATGGCTTGCAAAAGCATGTGAAAGACACTCTACCAAATCTTCTGTGGAGTTGGCAAATTTGCTGACATTAGAACTGCCAAATCTTAGCGGCAACTACTATACTTTACTAAGCACTCTTATGATCCTGTTACTAAACAAGCTGCTTTTTGGTTTGGGTCTAAACTATTTGCTGAGACATGTGTACTTACATTTTCAATGCAAATCATAACTTCAGCATACAACATTATAAAATATTTTTTCTTACTTAAAGACTCCTATTTAAAGGGAATGGCATAAATTTCAAGCCTTATTTTCTCTGAATAATAAGAAAATCTAATCTGTTCCAGTTGTGACTTTTGCTATGAGGGTTAGCCCTTAGGACACCAAGAAAAAAATGCATCTATCTGTTTATTGTTTGATTTGAGGTTTGACGTCCCCATCAACACTGCATAGGTCATTTTGGAGACATTGCTTCCAATTTTGTGGGACTTTTACCTGACACTGAGATGAAATGACATCTCAAGCCCTGTCACCCGATGAAACCAATAGGGTATATAAGCATGGACGGTTCGACTCGCACAACTTTGACAGGGCAGGCTTAGATCCTCTTAGCGGTTTAGCAGTATACCTGTGTGCGGTCGGTTTCAGCTCTGCATGGAAGCATCATGCAGCCCATCTATTTCTTCAAGCCCCGAAAAAGAGGGGGCGCTTATTAGAGACAAAAAATCTTACCAGAACGGAGAGTTTAAAACTCATGACACACGGTTTTCTATTACAATATGGTGGAATCATGACTTGGAAAGTACCAAGTGGTCAACACAGACACTTTGCCATAGCAGTGGGACTTAGAAATACCTTGCATGATTCACTTTACAGCAGATACAGAAATGATTGAAAGGCTTATCTTTACTTTAGGTCAGCCAAAATAGTTTTTCCTCCGACAACAGAAGGGGCGCTTATTATTTTGTTCTTGGAAAAATAGTGAGGGGGCGCTTATAGGAGCAGGGGCGCTAAATGGGAGGAATACGGTATGTCCTCTGCATGCTGCTTATTCTTGCAAACATTTCAAACCTATTTTTGGACATTGGCAAACAATGTGGACCCTGATCAGACTGCTCCTGCTGATCTGTGGCCATACTGTTTGCAACAATGATTTTAGAAGTACAGAAATTGTTGTGACTAGCATCCTAAGGGATTTTAGACAGAATACAGTGTTAGACTGGTAACAGTGGTTTCCTCCATCTATTTCACCCTTTCACACCTCTGTTCCTGAAGTGGACTCTTCCATCTTTGAATTTGGACACATCCATTCCAATAAATAAGGGGTTTAGTCAAAATCATTGAGATGGTATACGTAGCAAACAGTGTAGATCCTGATGAGACCGTTCATTATAAGCCATCTCATCTGGATCTACAGTAATAATCCTACATATTGGGATAGATAGATCTAAGCAAATAGTGCAGACCCTGATCAGACTGCTCCTAAGTCTGATCAGGGTCTACACTATTTGCCATTACATCTGCAAGTTTTGAACTCCTTGCTGGGTCATGAAACAAATTTTAGTAGAATTACAGCAAGTCCTCAATGTGTACGAATTTTAGGATTTTTGAATGGTACACTGTTTACATCCACATATGTACCAGTCTACAGACTGATGGGGTTAATTGGTTACCAGTTCAATGGAAATACAGTCATTCATCATGCAATAACAAAGCTATTTTGACTACCAAAATATAAACAATCGGGTTCCAGGAAAAAACCTGTCCATCATATTGTATCATAATTGCTTCTGAACTGGCATGAAAGAAACAATGATTCACTTCAAACCTTATTTTAGCACCTCAAGACACAAAAGAAAACTATAGTTTCATTGTCTGAAAGTAATGATCCTAAGTACTGGGACAGATAGGCCTAAGCGAACAGTGCAGATCCAGATCAGACTGCTCCTGAAGGAGCAGTCTGATCAGGGTCTACACTGTTTGCCATTCTGTCTGCACCTGTTGGACGCATTGCTGGATCAGGAAACGTTAAAATTTTAGGAGAATTATAGCAAGTACTCGTGTCCCAACTTTTAGGAGTTTTACCCCTAGGGATATAGATACTCCTTCAGGGAAGAGAACTAGCTCTTTCAAAAATATTTTTGTCTCCCTTGTCAATAAGGGAGATCAGTTTACGGGAAAGCAAAAAGGAATTTACAAAAGTTGTCTCCCTTGCAATAATGGTAACAATCAATTCCTGCAAAGTCACTAAAGTGCGGGTTGCGGGCCGCGGGCTGTGGGCTGCGGGCCACAGACTGCGGGCTACGAGACATGAATAGAAAAGACTTAATATATAATATGATATAATATCTCATAGCTCATATGCAAAACATGAGCTGCCCCATTCAGATAGTTTAAAGGGCACTTAAATGAAGCCAGATAGTAAAACTTACAAGATTCATTCATTTTTTTCTTCTTTTTTTGTGCACATCAAACCTTGTTTTTAATCTGTCAGCACGCTTGCAATTAAATATAATTAACCTGGGCATCTGGTATTTCACATATCAAAGCGCTGACAGCACTGGTGGGTGCATTATATATAAGGCTGAGAATAGACATAAATCGTTAAATTGCTGAACTTTAAGGGGAATGCATACAACTTTATGGGAGCATATTTTTTCTTTCCTTTAAGAGTTGGCCCCACTTTTTATGTCCCCGGTAGCGATAGCGGGGACATATTGTTTTTGCCCTGTCTGTTTGTTTGTTGGTTTGTACGTTGACAACTTTAACGTTGGCCATAACTTTTGAACCGTTTGAGATAGAGCTTTCATATTTGGCCTGAAGGTTCCTTGTAACAAGACCTTCACATTCATGCAAAAAAATTTGACCTGTGACCTTGACCTTCGACCTACTTAAAAGAAAAAAATAACATTGGTCATAACTTTTGAACCACTTGAGATACAGCCTTTATATTTAGCATGTATGTTCCTTGTAACAAAAGCTTTACATTCATGCAAAAAATTTTGACCTGTGACCTTGACCTTTGACCTACTTAAAATAAAAAAATAACATTTTGGTCATAACTTTTGAACGGTTTGAGATAGAGCCTTCATATTTTTCATGTAGGTTCCTTTTGACAAGAGCTTTACATCACACAAAAAATTTTGCCCTGTGACCTTGACCTTTGACCTACATAAAAGAAAAAGTTAACATTGGTCATAACTTTTGAACCGTTTGAGATACAGCCTTCATATTAAACATGTAGGTTCCTTGTGACAAACGTTTTACATTCATGCAAAAATTTTGACCCTCAACCTTGACCTTTGACCTACTTACAAAAATAAGCATTTTTGGTCATAACTTTCGAACCTTTTGGGATAGAGCTTTCCTATTTGGCATTTAGGTTCCCTGTGATTAGAGCTTTTCATTCATGCAAAATGTTTGGACCATGACCTTGACCTTTGACCTACGTAAAAGAAAAAATAAAATTGTTCATAACTTTTGAACCGTTTAAGATAGAGCCTTAATATTTGGCATGTAGGTTCCTTGTGACAAGAGCTTTACATTCAAGCAAACTTTTTTGACCTATGACCTTGACCTACTTTGAAGAAAAAAAATATTATTGTTCATAACATTGAACCGTTTAAGATGAGCTTTCATATTTGGCATGTAAGTTTCTTGTGTCAAGGGCTTCCCACACAAGCAAAAATCTTGAACTGGGAGCAACTTTGAATAAAAAATGACCATGCCCGGGGACATGTTCGTGTTTCACAAACACATCTTGTTTTTCATGAGACAGAGTTTATAGAAAAGTGAACTGGAAGTCCTGAAAGTTGTTTCCCATTGAAAAATTGTGTCTGCTAGGTGTTCCAATTCCCCTTAAGCCAGTATTGTAGAATGTAGAGTACCATTTTTGGCAATAACAGGTCACCATTTGTTTGTATACATTCAGTAGTTTGAAGGAGCCAATAATAATAATAATAATAATAATAATAATAAACTTTATTTATAGAGGGTACAACATTTAGTAAACTAGTACTAATCTCCATGTGGTCCTCCTGGTAAAACACTACTAAAAAGCAATGTGGATGAAGTCTCTTGCTCAAGGAAACAATATTTGGCGCTTGTGGAGATCGAACCTGTTACCTCTCGATCTGAAATCCGATGCTAGCGCTCCCATTGCTTGACGACAAGGTATTGTATCTGTCAAATAAAGTCACTCCGATTTGAGTGTTGAAATGGCCAGCCTTGTTTTCTCAAAAGGGCTCATTATGTATCTTAAACTGGCACTTGTGGTAGGTTACCTGTAAAACCTGGGCTGGGCTTGAGTTCGAATTTTTAGGCTGGAATGTGGAAACAGGTTTATCTGAGGTGAAAGACATTATAAGGTCAGTTTTAACTCTCTAGTGTAGGTAATATCAGGTTAGTCTGCACTCAGAACATTTACCTGTGAGGTGAAGGTTAATACATCCTGGCCAGTTGTCCCTTGAGATGCTGTGTCAGAATCATTTGGCGATTTAATTGCACTGCAGCAAAATTCTACAAAATGTGGGGTAAGGGTGAGTTAAAAAGGTAAAGCAGAATATCAGATTGTGTTTCTTCACCTTCTGACCATTTACCAGGGATAAGATCATCATCATCATCATCATCATCATCATCATTTCTCCAAAGGCAGAGCTATGCAGCCCCAACTCAGTGCATCACTCAAGGCAGAACTATGCAGCCCCTGCTCAGTGCATCACTCAAGGCAGAACTATGCAGCCCCTGCTCAGTGCATCACACAACACTGTAACTGTTCCAAACATACTCACTACCAATATTTAATTAATGCAGCAATGTGCAGAAACAAATTTATTTATTATTCAGCTATAAGATATTTTGCATATACCGTTTATTATGAAATGAAAAAATCATGGCCCGCGGCCTGCAGCCCGCAACCTGTGGCCCGCAGCCCGCAACCTGTGGCCCGCAGCCCACAGGCCCGCAAAATAGCAACTCTGTCAATTCCTGTAAGATGATTTTCAAAGGTTTTGGGCATATGTGGACATGAAGGCCATTTTGTCATATACTCACTCACAAAAGTCCCGATACATGAACTGCTTTTGTTAACATGGTTTTTGTTGGTTTGATTTGTGGTTTAACGTCCCAGTCAACACTGTAAAGGTCATTTTGGAGACATTGCTTCCAATTTTGTGGAACTTATACCCGACATTGAGATGAAATGGCATCTCAAGTCCTGCAGCCCAATGAAACCAATAGGGTTTATAAGCATGGACGGGCCGGCTCGCACCGCTTTGCATGGGCAGGCTTAGATCCTCTAAGCAGTTTACCTGTACTCGTGTGCGGGTCGGTTTCAGCTCTGTGTGGATGCATTATGCAGCCCATATATTTCTTCAAGCCCCGATGGGCGGGGGCCGTTGTTAACATGGTAACCCCAGAGGTAAAAAATTCAATTTTTCCTTACTTTTGGAAAAATTACCCTATTTGCTGTTGGTTTATCAAATTTTCTAGCCTTCTTAGCAATTATCATGGTGCAGGATTGCCTTCAATAGCCAATGGGTCATGTTGTCATTTTTGCTTAGAAAGTTTCTTTTGTTCCAGAGTATACGACTCAGTCCTTTAATGGACAAGCTTTTAATCCCCACCCAATAGAAGCGCTACATGTAATTTCATTTCAATTGGCCCAATGGTTTCACTAAAACAGCTGACACAGATAACCCAGATGACACTACAAATAAGACGACGGACTACTCCCTATCCTATTAGTTCTCTCACAGCCTTTGGCTCTGAAGAACTAAAAAAAATATTTGAAAAATTCATCTGTGGCACTTTATGGGTTAAAGATCACTAAGCTCCTGTGTCATTTTACCTGTGAAACGATATGTTTTCTCTGGTAATGGCTGGGCATGTTCCATCACTATAGCAACAGCCTGGTCCACAGTGATCATAGGGTAAGGGGATTCTCTGGGCCGGTAAGCCACACGACTTGCATCAACCTGGCCTGCAAATGAAAGTCATAGTAACTTTAAATCAAAAGGCTGACTCATATTTAGATCAGAGTGGAAATGGCTATGCCATCTGTGGAGTAAACAACAACCAACCCCTTGTCCCACATACAAGTCTTCACTCTTACTCTTCCTCAAAAATCCAGTAATCACTGGTGGGTCGATTGTCTCTGAGTGCAGGATGGAAAAATGGTCATGAACAAGGACTTAGACTGCTTCATGCCCTTAAATTCCTGTACTGTAAGTAAACAGTGTAGACCCTGATCAGGCACCGCTTTCTGCAGCATCTGATCTGTGTCTACACTGTTTGGCAAACCAAACACATGATCTTTAATTCCTCTTACGTAACCCTGACTTCACATACAATTAGAACAGGCACCGATGTTATAAAACTTTTTTCATGCTCAACTCAGCTGAATATGAAACTTGTGGTGCTCATAAAAAATAAAATACTAAGGGACAGACCATTTGATTTTCTGGGGGGGGGGGGGGGGGGGGGGGGGGGCCAGGTTTTTTTTTTTTTTAAATATTATGGGTTTACTTTCATCAGAAAAAAATAATATGGCTTAAGGTTAGTAAAAAAAAAAAAATGCTTTTCAGCATTGGTGAAAAAAAAAATATGTGTTTGCTAAAACAAATGGGAAAAAATAATATGTGTTTGCGAAAAATGAGAAAAAAACAACTTCCTTTGACTAATAAATATTCAAAAATTATTGTCTTTTTGTACTTTCTTGGAAAAAGGAACTGCTTTTCTTTCCTTCTCCTTGATCTGATCTGACTTGTTTCTGAACAAAGACGTGTTGAACTCTATTTTTAATAGGTAGTCATATCCAAGTGTATTGGTATGAATTGCAACACTTTAAATAGACATATAGTGAATCTGAACTGACAGCAAAAGTATGATTGGATATTGGCTATTATTGCTTATTATTAAAGCGCATGTTACTGTATTGGCTCTGTGGAGGCCGCACTTTCTCCTAGTGCCTTGAGTGGCCTGCGTCTGATGATTGTGGCACTCCCTGGATCTGTATTTTATAATTTGTCTTTTATAAGTTTGGGATATAAATTCCAAAAATTAATAAATTATATGGAAAAATGACCATCAGTGGCATTTTTTATATTATTTATACAGTTTCATTTGGATATATTGTGGTTGTTTAAATGGCACTATTTATATTTTGGACCAAACCAAGCGTAGTGGTGTTCAATGCAAAATTCTCATTAATTCTGAATACTTTTGGGTGGCTGAATGATATGCATGAATCAAAGACATTTTCCACATATCACATAAGAAAAAAATGAGTTTAAATATGAGCCAGAAATGATACAATCAGATCCCAGCATTGGTATCAACAAAAAAAAGGCAAAAAATAAACACATGGTAGGCAAGTCAGCAGCTCTTTGCAGACAATTGGTGACTCATTTATAAAAACCTACATGCAACAGACAATTAAGGTCCAGAGGTACATTATGGGTGAGAGGAAATAATACTACAAATGCTACTGTTATACAGACACTTTTTTATATGTGAGTTTTGTTTTTGGAACAGCACAGATTTGATCCTAAGATCTCACACAGTCATGTTAAATGCAAACAGTGTAGACGAAGATCAGACTGTTCTTATAAGAACAGTCTGATCAGTGACTTTACTATTTGGGCCCCACCTGCATCTTTTGGACACATTGTGAAATTAATAGGTTCAAATTTTAGGATAATTACAGCAACTGTTTTGGGTTTCTTTGGTTTCACAGCAGTTTTTCGTTGGCACATTCATGAATGTCATATTGGCACATCAAGAATTGACTAGTGGTACAAACTGACTAGATGCATTTCTAATAAGTAAACTTCAGTATTGTTTAGCACACTACAGCATTATTATAGGTGCAGAAATTACTCTAAGTGTGGATATTTTGCAATAATCAACTTTGAAAGTTTCTCAACATTCATAATTTTTGGTTGTTTTTCTATTAAATCATGATCTTCCAACTCAGGATATTTTCTTTTTATCAAAGTTGAAAGTTTTTCTGGGCTTGCTTGAAAGAAATCTAGTATTGAAGTTTTTGGTTTCTTTTTCTGTGGTTCTTCATTCTTTAGTTTCTTAGCAGCCCTGCTTTGGACCTTCCTTTTGTTCTTTTGCTTTCTTCTTTCTTCACCCTTTTGGCTATATGTGAACTTGGTGCCAAATATTTCGACGTATTTGTCTGATAATCTTGATATATTCTGATGAATCTGGGTAAGATTATCACACACACCATTAGCTGTTGAATGGAGTTTCCTCCAAAAGTCATTCTCTTCCTTAAATCCGGGCTTCAAGTTTGACAGACGTATTTTCTTCTCAATGGTTGTCATACCTTCCTGGCTCCATTCCTTCAATGTTTTCATTTCTGCGAGACATTCCTGAACTCTTTCATATTTTTTATCCACTGGTGTATGATTTTGCAATGATGCGATTGAAAAAATATCTTTAAAGGTTCCTTCCAACTGACTAAGTCGAAAGTTCAGATTTTGAGTTTTAAAGTAGTTTTGATTCTTGGGCAACAGCATTCATGGTGGCAAAACTCAACATGGTGTTCCATCTTAAATCTCTTTCTTTCCTGGCACAGATGTTACTGTAAATAAACATCACTTTTAGAATTAAAGCGATGTTCGGCTGCAGCACACATCTTTAGTACAAAACCATTAATTGCTTTCTGCTTGAAGTTCTGTGGTTCTTCATAATACACATCAGGAAACTTGTCCTTTAAGGCCTTTTCAGAAATGTCTATTGCAGATCGTCCAAACGCTGCTGATGGCAGTGGAACATTTATTTTTGCTACCAAAACATTGCTAGCAGAAGAATCAACTTGTGTCTTGGTAATGGTATCTGATCAATATGTGTCATCAATTTTCTTGAAAAATCTCTTGATTTCTAGTTCAAGCATTCCTATCATTTTCAAATTCTGTTCGCTGCAATCTACGAGGTGTTGGCAGTGACGTATGGAAATGGTGGCCACTTCAACTGTAATGTACTCATACAGGGTGTGTGGTATCTTTATGATGGCCTTAGAGAGTACCATAATCCAGGATCAGGACTTCAAAAGCAACAGAGACCTTGTCCCCTACCAGGCTACAGACAGAATCATGTGCTATATGTGAAAAACACAGTTTGAATAAGCACTGTAGAGGGAAATAGCAGTGGAAACTGATCCAAAAATGCCTTAAACCATAATAAAAAAGCTTCTCGAATGTGTTATTTAGACTAGAAGACAGTCATACAGGCCAGACAACACAAGTTTTAAAAAAGTCATACAAACTTAAAAAAAAAATAATATGGTTCTGAGTAATGGAGAAAAAAATAATTCGGCCCTCTGACCATGTAAAAAAAAAAAAAGTTTTATTGGGGAGTGAAAAAAATATTTTGGTTTAACTAAAAAACCTGGGCCCCCCCTAGAAAATCAAATGGTCCATCCCTAAGAAGTTGAGCGATTGTTCTTTCTCAGATAGCAATATTGTTATTTGCCCACGTTCTGAAAGCGGAGCCTGATAAACTTGATATCAAATGACACGAATCTGGTATTCTATTTATCAGTTTATCCCCTTGCACCCTCTTAAATATGTAATTTACTATCAGTTATCGATTGTCCTTAGTGTATCCCCAACATACAGTGTGCACTAATTGGTCGATATACTCAGTATCAGCTGACCACAATTTTTCCTATGATACATGTATATTTTTTAAGTATTTTTTTTATTTTTATTTTTTCAGAAATAATAACATTTTTGTCTTTTTTTCAGCCATCCTGTTCATTAATAAAAGTGCACTGTCACATTGACCTGATAAAGCTCACTTGTCGTGTGATAGCATATCTTTATCAGGTCAATGTATTTCAATGCAATTAATATAGGGGATGACTGATAAATCACTTCATTCAGCAGGACAGGGTTAAGGTGCCTTCTACATACACGTGAGCAGCAAAGGCTCAGGCAAACCTACACATATGTACCAGCTCTCCTGAGCCTTTGCTGGTCGCCTGTGAGATAATTACCCTTTTTTTTCGTGAGCTTGCTTTTTATGTTCAGCACCAGAGCCTTAACTATATTGCACAAGATCAAAACTTTTGAATTATCAAGCTTTTTTCCCCATTATTTATTTCAGATGCAAAAAAAAAACTTGTTTGTTTTTGTACTTCTCCTTAGGGGAAGGGCTACACTTTCAGAAAAGGCATCTCTCTTGAAATCATTTTCTTTTCTATAAAGGCCTTTTCTTATCCCAACTTGCATGTGGGATATTCCTAAAGGGGTACCTTGGCAAACAGTGCATCTTCCCATTTCTGACTATCAACCAATCACATTACTTGACAAGTTGACATAAAGCATTTGTTCAAATTCACAAACTGAATAACAAACAGTGTAGATCCTGATCAGATGGCTTAGCAAAAGTAGGGGTTGTCATGTTCAGTGGGATAAGGGTTAAATTTAAGGCAGTCACAAATGATGCGCAGTGTTTTTACAGTTTTTTTAATGTATAGTCTAACTTTTAATGTCTGGCTCATTTTCTTTCTAAATTTCAAAGGTTTCCATTCATCAAAAGCATTAGACACTTAGTGAAAAGCTTTTCTTTAGAATGTCTGCCGAATTTTGAAAGTTGCTAATTGTTTGACAGACTTTCATTTAACCTTAAATTAACCTATACTGATGCTTGAATTACTTTTGACTGGCATACAGAGTTCACATGAAATGTCAAGCCTTATATTTAACCCATTCAGTTTCAGAAACCTCAAAATGGGTAGTTGGCAAACAGTGCAGGCCCTGATCAGAAGCCGCGTTTGCTAAAAGTTCAGCCATTTTCCAAAATAAATTTTGATGAAAACGCAACCTTACACCCCTAAATTTTGAAATGAACTCCTGCTATATATAAGGAGGAAGATTCCATTTGGTATAAAACGGGTTAAAAATAAAGTTGTCTGCAATGATTTTGCTTAACACTTGCTGAGCATCGAGACTTCTAAAAAAATTCTTTGAGACAGGGGTAGTTTGAGTCAACGAGGCCAATGATAAAGTCACCATCAGGTCCAGTGAGCTACTTGCGGGGCTTGGCATTGAGGATCTGGACCTTATCCTGAAGGAGAGAAGGCTCACTCCCCTGGTATGGACATGTGAAGCGTTTCATGGGTGCAGTCAAGACAGCCTTTGACATACAAATAGATGGAAAACGTGGGCCTGGGAGGCCCAAGATGACTTGGAAGCAGCTGACAGAGTGAGATCGCAGAGAGTGGAAGCTATTGGCTATCGACACTCATGATAGACATACTTGGAGATCTGGTGTGAGATCTGCCATGCAAGCCAGCTACCTGGAAGGGGCCCGCTTATGTGGATCTGCACGTTAATCGAAACTCTGATGATGATGATGATGATGATAATGATGATGATGATGATGACTGAGGGTCAATCATAGCACCAAGAAGTCAGGAGGCATAAAAGAAATATCTTCTTGATTTTCTATAAAATAAAGGTACATGTATGTCTTATGTACTCATTAGAATTGCCTCATCAAGGTGATTCTTATGAGTATCTCATACATGCAAACAACATACATTTTCAAGATAAACTAAGAAAATTATCAAAAAATGATACCAAACAACAGCAGATTAGACCTGTGTTATGTAGTGCTACTTGTCGAAAATATATTTATATCGGCAGTTATACATGTCGTATTAAGGGAAAATTGGAATGCAAGATGGGACTATTCAAAACTGGTCTTCAAGACCACTTTTGAACAGTCCCACAGGTGGTCCAAGACCAGATGACATTGTTTTCAGAAAGCACAGAGAAAGAATAACTGTATCTCCTTTAAAATAAACTTTTTCAAACAGAACAAATTTTAATTTTAGGTGGTCTTAATAGTTATGTTTGTTTGTTTGATTTGAGGTTTAACGTCCCCGTCAACACAGTATAGGTCATTTTGGAGACGCTGCTTCCAATTTTGTGGGACTTTTACCCGACATTGAGATGAAATGACCTCCAAGCCCTGTCGCCCAATGAAACCAATAGGGTTTATAAGCATTGCACCGCGGTTCCTGGACAGGCTTAGATCCTCTAAGCGGTTTACCAGTACTAGTGTGCAGACAGTTTCAGCTCTGCCTGGAAGCATCATGCAGCCCATCCATTTCTTCCTAAATGTCACTGTATACATAACACATACATAAACTAAAGGAAGGGTTAGATCAAAAGCATGAGTGCTTAACCCATTTAGTACCAAAAACCCCAAAACAGGTACCCTGGCAAAGTGCCTCGACTGTTTGCAAAAAGTTCAGTCATTTTCCAAATCAATTTTTGAAGAAAACACAACCTGACACCCCTAAATTTTGTAATGGACCCCTGCCATATATAAGGAGGAAGATTCCATTTGGTACAAAAAGGGTTAATATACAGAGTTCTTCCATACAAGTTCAGGGTTTAGACTGAGCATGAAGCCAAAGTTCTTTTATATGTCACAGCTCAGTTGATGATCTATTTTGTCTGCGGTAACTTGCTCATGCAGTGCAGCGAATGTTGTGGTTTTTAAATTAGCCAGCAATTCACTAAAGATCTGTTACACCCCTGATACAAATAGAACAAACAAATAATTTTCCAGATGAAATAACACCTATGCCTCTAAGTAGGTGGCCTGGCAGTTAGTGGGGCTTTATTCCCTTAGAACTCCTAATTGTTGCTATATGCGTTCAGAGGAACTCAAAGCACTGATGATTGTCTCTGAGTGAACGCTGGAAAAATGACTTAACATTTCCTTTAACCACAATACATGTCTGGGGCCAGTTGTTCAAAACTAACAATATTGTTATTGTTAAAACTTTGATCATTTAATATGGCAAATATGCTAAATTTTTGCCCAAATGCAAAAGCTGCTCTCATTTTTTTTTTCAGCAAAAATAACACTATATTAGATATTTTGGTTATGAGGCCGGCTATGCTTATAAACCCCATTGGTTTCTTGGACGACAGGGCTTGAGATGTCATTTCATCTCAATGTCGAGTAAAAATCCCACAAAATTGGAAGCAACATCTCCAAAATGACCTATAGTGTTGACGGGTACGTTAAACTTCAAATCAAACAAACAAAACCTGACATTGAGATGAAATGACATCTCAAGCCCTGTCATCCAATGAAACCAATAGGGTTTATAAGCATGGACGGGCTCATAACCCATATATGGCAATGGAATATTCCACCTAATGAGTTTTGAGTGGACCATTTCCAATTATAGGGGTGTCAGATTTGTTTTTTGTGTGGTAAGATTTACAAAAATCTACATACTTTAAGCAAACAGTGTTATGGTGATCACAAGGTTGAGGCTCCCACGGACTGGCAGATGGATGGACTAACGATTGCCAGGCTGATCACTTTATCCTGTTAGAGGATACAAAAGCAGATTGCCATATGCTTTAGAATTTTCTGAAGACTTGTGGTTTAAGTGACAGTCTGTATTTGATCATGAGAGTGATGGAACAATGTTCAACAAATTCTGCAAAATATGGTCAAATATGTCATAGTGGCCATCTTTATTAAGCAAGCAACCTGTTTTAACCCTTTTTGTACCAAATGGAATCTTACACCTTATATATAGCAGCTAGGGGTCCATTTCAAAATTTAGGGATGTCAGGTTGTGTTTTCTTCAAAAACTATTTGGAAATTGGCTGACAATTTTGCAAACAGTGTAGGCCCTGATCAGATGCCGCGTTCTGTGGCATCTGATCTGGGCCTGCACTGTTTGCCAACTACCCGTTTTGGGGTTTCCGGTACAAAATGGGTTAATCAGACAGGCACTGAGTCTCCAAAAACGTCAGTGGAGTATTTCTAATGAGTATCCACAAAAAAGGTTTTGAAGAGAAATAAGAAACATTGTCTCAAACTACTTTCACAATGCTCCCACTTTTAGTAAAAACACTGCAGAAAAACGTACTGCCTGTTGTTTTTTTCTGTAACTTAACAAAAACAATTTCTCTGTTACTATTGCCAGAACTCAGAGGTGGTGATGTATTTAAGAGATATTTGCTCTGGTCTATATTGCAGAAGATATGCTAAGACTTAAGATGCTGAGAAAATCTTCATCTGAAAATGTCGTCTGCTTATGTCATCTGCTGAATTTTTTTGCAAATGTTTTAAAAAATATTTTTGCTTACAGTCAAACAGTGTGGACCCAAATCAGACTGGTCCTAGAGGAGCAGTCTGATTTGGGTCCACACTGTTTGCAAAAATGACTTTTAAAGTAACCAGCAGATGACAAAGCAGACGACAATTGTCCTGATTGGCATTTTATGGGTTAATCTGCCGACAGGCAAGGTTAAACCCACCATGGGTGCCAGTTGTTAATTGCACTATTTTCCGGCAGGAACTCAACATGAGACCAACAAATGATCTGTTACTTTTAGAGCTACAGTAAAACCTGTCATAGTGGCCACTTCCACCTGTCTTAAGCAACCATGCCTTCAGTTTCCGAAAAACGAAAATGTATAAAAATTCACCTGTATTAAGCAAGAACCTGTCTTAAGCAAGCACATTTGGATCGTCCCTAAGGTGGTTGCTTAATACAGGTTTGATTGTATATGGCCCAGTCAACACTATTAAGGTCATATCAATAAGCTAACTACACATCATAATGTCTATCCTAAGAGTTGGGACAGATTGCACTGTTTCCCAGAGAGAGGCAGAAAGAGATAATAGAGTCACTGAAAGAGAGGGACCCTGATGCTGAAAGATACGCACCACCTTCATCTTACCCTGAAACCACCCACTACATTACCCAAACACGCCTATACAAATACATTGCCACCTTTATCGCCGAAAAATGAACATTTTAAGATGAAAAATTGTGATATTTTTCTTATTTCTGCTCAAAATATAGATTGTGGGCACTCGTTAGAACTGCCTCATTGAGGCGGTTCTAACGAGTACCCACAATCTATATTTTAGAGCAGAAATAAGAAAAAAAAAGGTTTCCCCCCTGCAAACCCAAGTTTTACTATATAAAAGTGGGGTTCAAGGAGGTCAAAATTATATAGGCATGTTTTCGTGATGATGCTTCTTCAATAAGTGGAAGAGAAAAAATGACCATAGAAAAGATTCCATTCTGAAAATCCATGGAGTTTGATTATGGAATATTTTCTTCAACCTCAAGATCACATAACCTGAACCCAAATATTCGTGACCTCCTTGCACTTCTGTCACTTCACCATATAGTCTGGTTGAATTAATATTGAGACACCCTTGGACTTCTTTTGAAATGGGTGGAAAATATGCTCTATAAATGTATTATCCTTTGGAAGCAAAAAATATACACCACAGAAGTGAAAAGTACTGGGCCCAGTTGTTCAAAGCATCGTTAGCTTAACGAGCTCATTAGTGGTCATATTGTAAAGTGTTCTAGCAAGTTTAATATTTAAAATTTTGGTATTTTTGCTGAAAAAATGTGAGCAGCTTTACATTTTTCAGCAAAAATTTCAACATATTTGCCATATTTAATGATCAAAGTTTTAACGATACGTTAACTAATGACGTCGTTAGTTTTGAACAACTGGCCCCAGATATACAAGTACAACTATTTCTCGGCCAGACTAACTAGTTTTGGCCAATTAGGCCTCATCAGTGACCCTCAAATATTTTAATAACTCCACAATGGAATCAATGTTGTTGTTTATCTATAAAGCATTTTATGGCTGCTTATAAACTCAATGTGCTTCACACTTCTTGCACTCTGCACTTTATTGCTGCTTATAAACTCAATGTATCAATCAATGATCCCAAAGGTCAAGAACATACAAACTACACTATAATGAAGGGCAGGGAGACTTTTTACGGCCACCACACATTGCCTTAACATGTTGGATACACAAAGGCAGCACCAGCATACAGTGAAACTTCAATGGTTTGAACACTGATGACTGGTTTACTATGGTTCATTCAAAGTTGCTCTTGAGTGCTCAGATATCCATACACCAGGACCTTGTTATAACATGGTTCATTATAATACGGTTTTGGATATAACACGGTTTCAAGATGGATCCCAAAAATGCATAGATTATATAGAAAAATGACCATGAATGGTCATTTTTCTATATAATCTATACATTTTTGTTTGGATATAACACGGTTGTTCAACCAACACAGTTTCTGTTTTGGACCCAATTAATAGTGTTAAAGTGTGGAGTGCTGTGGTGCAGTGGTAAAGCATGTGATTTGAGATCGAGAGGTAACAGGTTCGAGCCTCGCAAGCGCCACGTGTTGTTTCCTTGAGCAAGAAACTTTATCCACATTGCTTAGTACTGGTTCCTACCCAGGAAAAGAGGGCCACATGGAAGATTAGTACTAGTACTTAATGTGTTACCCTCTATAAATAAGGTTGATTATTATTTATTATTATCCCCACGTTTTTAAAAAAAAGTGGGGATATTGTTATCGCCTCCTTCCGTCTGTCTGTCTGTCTGTCCGTCTGTCTGTCCGGCTATCTCCTCCTAAACCGTTAGCCGGAATTCAACCAAATTTGGTATGCGAGTTGCTTACATGAATGGCTTGCGCAAGAGCACATTTTTTTTTGTCCCCGCCCCCAGGGGCCCTGGGGAGGGGTCAAAAGGTCAAATATCAATAAAATTCAATTACAAAGTCAATTTTGAAGATTTTGATGCCAAACTTTGCACATGTACTGAGTTATGAAAAAAGTAAAACATATTGAACGGGATTTTGGCTGTGACCCCTAGGTCACGCCCTGGGGGTCGGACTTGGGGGGGTCTGGGGTCAAAATTAAAGTTTTTCAGAACATAGTAATGTTGCATATCTATGCAAAGGGAATAATGGGTAGAATAAACTACAAGTAAAATTTTGACCCTGGGGTCAGATTGGGGCCCTGGGAGAGGGGTCAAAGGGTCAAAATTTAAGTTTTTTGGAACATAGTCATGTGGCATATGAAATTGAAGGGCATGATTAGTAGAATATAATACAGGTAATATTTTGACCATGGAGTCAAATTAGGGCCCAGGGTGAGGGGTTTTCGGTACTTGGCCCCTCTGTAGAAAACGTGGGGATTTGCGATGGCGCGCCATCGACAGTATTCTAGTTATTATTATTATTATTTTAATAGGTTGTGGTGTACTTTTTTTTCATAATTAAAGAAAGTTTTTCTTGTTTTATCTTGAAAAGGTATGTTATGTGTTCTCATCAGAATCACCTCAACAAGGTGATTCTAATGAGTACACACAACATTACTTTTGAAGTTTATAATTGACCACCATAATTATCCTAAGTATTGGGACAGATAGGCCAAAGCAAACAGTGCAAACCCAGATCATCATGATTATCCTGTAGGAGCATTCTTATCAGGATCTACACTGTTTGTCATTTGGTCTGCATCTTTTGGACTCCTTGCTGAATCGTGAAACAAGTTTGTCTAAATTTTAGGAGAGTTACAGCAAGTCCTTAATCCTTATCTTGCTTTTCATGACAACCCCAATCTTTGCAAACAGTGCAGATCCAGATCAGATGGCTTCTGAAGAAGCCTTATCTTGCTGTTCACGACAACACCTATCTTTGCAAACAGTGCAGATCCAGATCAGATGGCTTCTGATCAGGATCTACACTGTTTGGCATTCAGTTTATGAATTTGTAGCAATAAATTATATCAAGTAATTTGATTGGTTGATAGACAGAAATGGGTGTGGCTTAAATGAATATTCAGCAAGATAAGGGTTAATATGTCCATTTTTTTTTACGGGCCTCCGTGGCCTAATGGATAAGAGCGCTGACTCTTAGTCATTAGGTCTCTCACCGCCGTGGGTTCGAGCCTCGCTCGGGTCACGTGTGAGACGCCAAGTTCTGCAACGGAAGGTCAGGTGGTTTTTCTCCGGGTACTCCGGTTTTCGCCCACCTATGATTAACGATCGGCTCGATATGAGTGAAATAATCTTGAAAGGGCCGTAAAACCCAAACCAAAAAAAAAAAAAAAAAAATGTCCATTTTTTAGGATTTTTACTGTATATTTCTTCCATTACTTGATGTTAGGCAACATTTTCAGTCCTGATGCATAATGCACATGAAGACTCTTTCCAGCTTCAAAAATAAATCAATAGGAATCCTGCATTTTCACTTCAACCCTTAAGGCTCCAATCACAAACGGAGCAGATGAGTTTCAAATGTTTGTTTTAGTTGTTTTTTTTTTTCTTCAGAAAATAAGGCCTGACATTTCATGTACATTACGATAACACATCTGTGCAACATAGTGCATTTTCACATCTACAAAATGACTACTTTTCTGATCAAAATCGGTGATATTTTTCTTATTTATGCTGCAAACATGGGTTGTGGATACCGGTACTCGTTAAAACCGGCTCGATGAGGCGGTTCTAACGAGTACCCACAACCTATGTCTTGGAGCAAAAATAAGAAAAATATTGTTTACCCCCGTAAACCCCAGTTTTCCCTATATAAAGTGGGGTTTAGGGGGGTCTTCTTTTCACGGACTTGTTCACGTGATGTAGATTGTAAGCCTAGTAAAATGTCTATCCTCATTTGCAGATGATTCACATGAAAATGTCAAGCCTTATTTTCTTTGAGAAATACTTACAATACTAAAGCAGAATGGCATCTGCTTCAGGTATGCTTAGTGCCTTAAGGTTAAAAGTTTCTTTTGTGAAGGTTTTTTGTAAGAAGCATTCTTTGCACCCTGTTCAATTTTTTTTTCTGCATGTGAACTATTTTATTACAAGATAATGAGTCTTTGCAATTTATTTTCAGTATTTAAAAGATTGTTTTATTTTTTTGCTGCCATTATTGTAGGTGTTGATTTCAATACCAGCTTGCTGCCCCTAACTTCAGTGCATTCTGAAACTGTTCTGGAATTTAATCTTCAAACACAATGGAAAATTTTAGTTCAAATGGCAATGTTTCTTGTTCAGAGAAAAAGAGCTAGGCATTACATGTGAAACATCTGCCAAAGGGGAGCCGGCCTCAGTGGCTCAGCCGGATGCGCGTCTGACTGGTGATCAGGAGGGCTGGGTTCGATTCCCGCCGGGGTTGGCAACATTCTTTCGTGGAGATTGATCATGAAATCTTTTCTACGGTCATTCTCTCCCTTCCGCTGATTCAAGAAGGGCAGTTGTCAGTTTCTGGTGAAAGAATGTACACTGTACTGGTTAACCGCTTACGTATGAGCCTGCCCAGGAAAAGTGTGGATAGGTAAACTGGGCGGCTAAAAAATGACCTAAGATAGTGTTGACTGGGCCGTTAAACTCCGAAACAAACAAATCTGCCAAAGGGCTTGGCATTTCATGTGAATCATCTACCAGGCAGATTCACATACCGTATTCGACCTATTTACCGCACCGTGCGCTTAGTTTTTTCAAAATTGTATGAAAATATTGTGATGAAAAATCTACCTAATAAGCGCACACTCAATACGAAAAAATTACGAAAAAAAAAGCTTCCAATAAGATTATTTTATAGAGTTGAATTTCAGCATAGGGGTTCACCACATATACATATGATTGTCCAGGTCAAAGATGCAGCAAAACTCAATATGAATTTGTTGGGAGGTTACTGTAGAGTGTGCGCTTGTGTATTTTTTCCAGAAAAAGCTTGGGTGTGCGCTTATAGGAGCATGTGCGGTAAATAGGTCGAATACGGTATATCAAAATAGAAGTGAAGGCAATGATCAGGAATCAATACAATTAACCCACAGCTCCCATCAGAGACACCAAAGGGAGAGAAACACAAACATTAACCCTTATCTTGCTGAATATTCATTTAAGCCACACCCATTTCTGTCTATCAACCAATCAAATTACTTGATGTAATTTATTGCTACAAATTCATAAACTGAATGCCAAACAGTGTAGATCCTGATCAGATGGCTTCTTCAGAAGCCATCTGATCTGGATCTACACTGTTTGCAAAGATAGGGGTTGTCGTGAACAGCAAGAGAAGGGTTAAATAACTGAACCCTAATGGAAACACCAACAGCGGAAAGCCAAAAGAACAGTCACTTTCCAACAAAATGACCAATTGGCTATCCAAAACAAAATAATATAAGCGATAAACACACTCAAAGACAAACCATAACAAAAACAAACCATGACAAAAGAACCGCCTTGGAATGGACAAAGGATAGAATTCCACTGGGGAGGGGGCTTAAATCGATTTTACGTGGCCAAAATCCTCATCCTTATTTTTATCGTGATTTAGACAAATAATCCGCTCAGTCTGCATGAAGGCTTCCTAACTCATCAGCGCAACATTTCCGTGAACACAAAAATCAAACAACCACAGAGATGAAACAATGGTGAGGATTCAACAGCAAGAAACCACTGAAATGCTGGAGCATGCATTACCAACAATTAGACTCCAATGGGCCCGACCAGAGACAGAGCATCAGGCACCAACCAACATTACATAAAATTAGATTCTCTCTAATTCTCAGCATGCCTTTATGCTGGAATCGTCATAGAATCTGAGGCCATATTTGCTCTGAAAAACTAGAAACAAGAGAATCAGTGAAACTGAAGGATGCCCCCTTTAGATGTGCAGTTAGAAGGGTTATGTTAGTGTACAATATGGTGGTCCTATACACTTTGAAGTGTGGTATAAAATCTGGGGTTCCACTGCACACTAAGGCTGACACGATTAATCGTATAATCGATTAATTGATCGATAAATTCCACAAAAATGATTATCAGTACTGATTTGCTTGTAATTATTTGATAAGTGCAATTTACTACCCAAACTTGTGCCTAAAATATCTGGATCAGTGGCAAACATGGCAGACCCTGATGAGATGCCGCATTTTGCGGTGTCTCATCTGGGTCTACACTGTTTCCTCAGACCTGCTTGTTCAAATATACATATGGTAAAGTGCAACATATGGTAAGAGTTCTGCTCAGACAGAAAACCAGACAGGTAATATTATGACAAAAAACCTTAGCTATTACTAATCGATTATCGATCGCAATGACAGGACTGATAATCGATTATCTTTTCAGCTCTGATTAGCCAGCCCTACTGCACACAGTGTTTCATTATTAGCCTACAACAATTTTGATATGCCTGAAATACTGTTCAAAGGGGTGTAAAATGTAAAAGCATCCAACCACTCTATGTGTTCTAATTAATCAATGAACTAAGTGCCAGATGTGAAAATAGCTGCTTGCAAGGTCTGTAACTCTTAAACAATAAGTTTTGTGTTCCCTAGTAAGTGATTTTTAACAAAGAATATGATGGTCATCTACCAATGTATCAAGTTTTATTTGAGGCCCTTCTATAATTTCAGAGATATGCTCCCGAGAAGCTTTTTATGGCAAAAAAATAAGAAGGGAAGTAACTTTTTAATACTATTGATAGTGTTATGGTTCTTACATTCTGCAATTCCCTTCATGGCCCTCTATCAGTGTATCAGGTTTCATTTATTTACCTTCTATACTTTCAGAGATTACTGTTGCAAAAACTAGGAAAGGACATAACTCTGTAATTACATGATATAGAGTTATGGTTCGTGCACTCTGCATGTCTTCTGATGCCTGTCTATCAATGTGTCAAGTTTCATTTAATTCCCTTCTATACTTTTAGAGATAGGCTCTCAAGCATTTTATTTGCAAAAATTAACAAGGGAAGTAACTCCATAGATACTGTAGACAGGGTTTTGGTTCTTGCATTCTGCAATTCACAGTATTAAGTTTCATTTATTTATCTTCAATACTTTTACAGATATGCCAGCAAGCTAAATATTGCAAAATTAGAAAGGGAAATATTACTGGTGACAAAGTTATGGTTCTTGCACTCTGCACTTCCTTTGATGGCTATCTATTAATACATCAAGTTACATTTAATTCCCAACGATACTTTCACAGATATGCTCAGGACAAGCTTTTCACTGCAAAAAATTAAGAAGGGAAGTAACTCTGTAAATACTCATACCCTTCTATCAGTGTACCAGTATCAAGTTCACTAAATTTCCTTGAATAATTTTAGAGATATAAATGTTCCAGACAAAAGTGTGATGGATGGATGGATGGACAAACAAAGCAGGGACTATAATATGTTCTCCCTTTGGGGAGCATAAAAATACTTTAAACCTTATCTTGCTGTTCACGACAACCCCTATCTTTGCAAACAGTGTAGATCCAGATCAGATGGCTTCTGAAGAAGCCATCTGATCAGGATCTACACTGTTTGGCATTTAATTCATGAATTTGTAGGAATAAATTACATCAAGTAATTTGATTGGTTGATAGACAGAAATGGGTATGGCTTAAATGAATATTCAGCAAGATAAGGGTTAAAAATGCCATCTGCTTGTTGTTTAGCACAGGAGGGTTAAATTGGCAGTTTGGATTTATTCAGACATTACGAAAACACGCCTATACAAATACATTGTAAACTTTACCTCCAAAAAATTGTAATTTTTTAGATGAAAAAATGTGATATTTTTCTTATTTCTGCTCAAAATATAGATTGTCGGTACTCGTTAGAACTGCCTCATCGAGGCAGTTCTAACAAGTACCCACAATCTATATTTTAGAGCAGAAATAAGAAAAATATGCCCTCAACTGATGGCTGCTTAGTTTGCTTTTTACAGTCCACTCAACACCTTTTAGGTCACACTGTGCCAGTCACTTTACCGAAACATCCAAGGCAGGCTTCTTGCTAAGCAGTTGGCCTGTACAGTGCACATTCCTTTGCCAGAAACTGATAGCTGTCCATTTTGGATGTTATTCTGTGTGACAGTTCACCTTCATCTAAGGCTTTATTATTCTTTTTTCTTTTCTAGGACCAGAAGTTCTAACATAATGGCAACAGTTACTGTATTGTTAAATTTTTAACCCTGAAAACGCAACAAGAACAAGTCTAAAGAAACGACAAGCTTTGTTTTTACAATTATTACTATTTGTCAGAGACAATAAGGTTTGAAAGACATTTCACATGTAATGTTAACCCATGTTTTCTCTGAAAAATAGCAAAAATATACTTTGAAAAAGTTGTCTTTTAGTCCTGCTTAGCACTTTAATGTTCAATGCAAATAAAATGCACTAGAATTTTTGTTGAAAAAAAAAGTGTGAATAGTTCTTTACAATTTTTTTTAAATCTAACTTCATTTTTAAAACAGCATATTTAACACTTGTCCTGCTGAATGAATTAATTTTGCCATACCCATTACTGACTATCAGCCAATCAAATTACGTTTTTAATGTATTCATTCAAATACACAGTGTAGATCCTGATCAGATGGCTTTTTCTGAAGTCATTTGATGTGGATCCACATTGTTTGCAAAGGTGGGGATTATTGTTGTTCAGCAGGTTAAAGGAAAAACATGCAACTCCCCCTCCCCCACCACCCCCAACTCCTACCCATTATAAGGCTATGTTAAGTTCAAGTTACTGGACAGCAACCAAACACAGTCACCATCTTTAACAAAAAATTTCAGTCCCTCAGTAGCCTATGTGACTTCAAGTTACCATAGAACAAAAGATTCATGTATCAAGTTTCTTGATACATGTCAAGTACCTTCTAGGACATACAGATATCCGTCATGATTCATGGACCAAGGGAAACAAACCATTTAAACTTATGTAACTATTTCAGCTACAGTTGTCTTGCCAAAAATCAGCACATCTATTTGCTGTTTTATGTGTTATGTGTGTTGTTTTACTGCCCAGTCAACAGCTGAGGCCATGTTGGGCTGGTCATTTACCTTCACTTTTCCTGGCAACTTACCCTTATCCTGCTGTTCACAACAACCCCTGTCTTTGCAAACAGTGTAGATCCAGATCAGATGTCAAACATGATTTACACTGTTTGAGATTCTGTTTATGAATTTGTAGGAATATGGCCTCCGTACTTAGGATCTAAGTCTGTCCAGGAACAGCGGTGCGAGGTGGACCGTCCATGCTAATAAACCCTATTGGTTTCATTGGGCGACAGGGCTTGAGATGTCATTTCATCTCAATGTCGGGTAAAAGTCCCACAAAATTGGAAGCAACGTCTCCAAAACATCTTTACAGTGTTGACGGGGACGTTAAACCTCAAATCAAACAAAATTTGTAGGAATAAATTACAAAAGGTAATCTGATTGGTTCAAAGTCAGTAATGGGTGTGCCTAAACTGAATATTCAGCAAGATAAGGGTTTAATTTACATAGTTGCTATGTTAAATAGAGGCTCATACTTAGCATATATGTAACCCTATTTCTTTGCTTAATTTATAGTTTAATTTCTTGAATTGTCTGTCATTTGGATTTCTTGCCTTGATTATGTTAGCCCTTATCTTGCTGTTCACGACAACCCCTATCTTTGCAAACAGTGTAGATCCAGATCAGATGGCTTCTTCAGAAGCCATCTGATCAGGATCTACACTGTTTGGCATTCAGTTTATGAATTTGTAGCAATAAATTACATCAAGTAATTTGATTGGTTGATAGACAGAAATGGGTGTGCCTTAAATGAATATTCAGCAAGATAAGGGTTAAGTTTCTTCTTTATTATAAATGTGTTCTGTATGCTCCTGTGAGCACAGGTCCATAAGTAGTTCATAAGGTTCAAAATCAAAAGTGACACTAAGCCATTTCGTAAGAAAATTCTTTGAAATTGCATCAGAGTCTTTATTTTTGGACATTTTCAATCCGTTTTGATGGCCTAAACTTCAAGCGCCTGTGCTGTGAGGTCCAAATGTTTGAAATAAAGATTCTTGCGTCATAAAAGGGACATTGGCAAAGTCACTCACTGCAAAAGTGTTCGCTTAACCCTTTACCACTCAGATACGTGATTTTACGTGTCTGCACCCCCCCCCCATTTTAAGCCCCAGAAGCACCTTAAATCTGCATATTTACCCCTGGATAGTTATGTTTGCTTTAGGATTTGTTGGGCAAAAAAGTGACCTGTTTTTTCGCGCGCCTCCCCACAAAAAATATTCTTGGGGGGATTGAAGGGGGGCTACGCCCCCCCTCACATCCCGAAAAATTTTGGGTGTATGGCCCAACCGGCTGCTAAAATTTATATCTGAGGGTGTCTGGGGTCCAAAATGCCTGAAAATTGATGCTGATATAACATGCTGCTAACAGTGAAAATGGCCAGTGCCAAACACCTTAGTTGTTGCCTTGACAGCTGTGTGAAGATTAAAATGTGGTCAAAAATTCATGTGAAAACACACTTTTTGCCAACTTTGAGATGCCCCCTCTTTACCATGACAACAATGATCAAGTCATGAAAGGTTGCATTTGAAAGGCTACTGCCCAATGAACATTCATACCGAGTTTGGTGTAAAACAGACCATCCATTATGAAACAATGGTTGGTTGAAGTTGATGTCAGGTGCAACACTGTGAAAATTAGTGAAATTCACAAAATCCCTGAGTGGAAAAGGGTTAAGGAAGAAAATCCCAACTGACCAAAATAATGTTTTTTCATCATTTTATTGCAAGAAACAATATTTCAGATATAATTAATGCATTTTAGACTAAAATTCAGTATGTTCCCAGATTTCAGTTAACCCTTTACCACTCAGATACGTGATTTTACGTGTCTGCACCCCCCCCCCCCCCCCATTTTAAGCCCCAGAAGCACCTTAAATCTGCATATCTACCCCTGGATAGTTATGTTTGCTTTAGGATTTGTTGGGCAAAAAAGTGACCTGTTTTTTCGCGCACCTCCCCACTAAAAATATTCTTGGGGGGATTGAAGGGGGGCAATGCCCCCCTCACATCCCGAAAAATTTTGGGTGTAAGGCCCAACCGGCTGCTAAAATTTATATCTGAGGGTGTCTGGGGTCCAAAATGCCTGAAAAATGATGCTGATATAACATGCTGCTGACAGTGAAAATGGCCAGTGCCAAACACCTTAGTTGTTGCCTTGACAGCTGTGTGAAGATTAAAATGTGGTCAAATATTCATGTGAAAACACACTTTTTGCTAACTTTGAGATGCCCCTTCTTTACCATGACAACAATGATCAAGTCATGAAAGGTTGCATTTGAAAGGCTACTGCCCAATGAACATTCATACAGAGTTTGGTGTAAAACAGACCATCCATTATGAAACAATGGTTGGTTGAAGTTGATGTCAGGTGCAACACTGTGAAAATTAGTGAAATTCACAAAATCCCTGAGTGGTAAAGGGTTAAAGTATTGAGACTTTTGCAATATATACAAACCAGACACCCCTTAGTTGGAAATGCATTCTGTACAAAGTTAATAGTTAGGTTTTATTTAGCATTAATTGGCTGCTTCCACTGGTACACTAAAATCAAAATCAAAGCTCTGACAGGACTGGTGGGTGGAATTGTCTGAATGTAGGCTGGAAAAATGGTGCAGAATATGGAGTTAGACCCATATATTCCCATATTCCAAGCAGCCTGTGGCATTCTGTGGCATCTGATCTGGGTCTACACTGTCTGCCACTGTCCCTGCATATTAGTCCCATCCAGGTTTTACAGATAACCCTTTTTACACAACACACGTGACAGTAAATTGACAAAGATAGCATGGCTCAGGATAAACATGACATGAATTTTGTACAAATTATATTTGAGTGGTCAGTGACAGTCACATGGATATTATCAATATAACTTAGCTTCATTTGATTGACAAACAATACACCCTAATTATCCTAAGTATTTGGACACCTACACTCGTTACCATATTTGTTCTACAATTTGAACAAGTACAGTTTACTACACAATGTTGTGTCTGGAGGTGGCTGGATGAGTGTCAAACAGTGTAGACTCTGATGAGATGCCACATTCTCTGATGTCTCATCAGGGTCTACACTGTTTGCTCAGGCCAGTCTGTCTAAATGCATACAGTAAATATGGCACATGTACCTAAATGTGTGGAATATTAAGAACTTGCTACACCACAACCTCTTTTTAACACTATTAATGGGGTCCAAAGCAGAAACCGTGTTAGTTAAACAGCCGTGTTATATCCAAACAAAATTGTATAGATTATATAGAAAAATGACCATTTATGGTCATTTTTCTATATAATCTATAAATTTTGGGGATCCATCTTGAAACTGTTTGTTGGATTGATTTGAGGTTTTGAAACTGTGTTAAATCCTTAACCCTGTTATAACGAACAGTGTTATAATGAGGTTGTGGTGTAATTACATGTATAGTACAACATTAAAGCCTTTAACATTGATGGCTCACTTACCATGGTTAGACTTTCGGATGAGTCTTTAAACCGAGGTCCCGTCTCCATATGACCTTAGCTGTTGGTGGGACGTAAAACTACAACTCGCTGATTCAAACTTGTACTCAAGTCCCTACAGAATTTTCCCATAATTCCTGGATTTCCAGATAACAGATATTTAGGGCTTATTTGGGGAGATTTTTTTTTATTTTATCTTGGAATGATTGTTGTGTTTGCTCATTAGAATCTCCTCATCAAAAAGATTCTGATGAGAAACACACAATCCATCGTAGCTTAACAGCTGAGCCTTTATCATGATGACCATGACAGCCCCTACCTTTGCAAACCTTTGCAAAATCTGGGGAAGCCATCTGATCAGAATCTACACTGTCTGACATTCAGTCTGCAAATTTCAATGAATGCATTGTATCTTGGAATCATTGTGTTTGCTTATTAGAATCTCCTCATCAAAGAGGTTCTAATTAGAAACACAACATAGCTTAGCCCTTATCTCTCTGAACACGACAGTCCCTACCTTTGCAAACAGTGTAGATCCAGATCAGATGGCTTCGGTAGAAGCCATCTGATTAGGATCTACTGTTTGACATACAGTTTGAAAAAATTTCAATGAATGCATCATATTAAGTAATTTGATTTGCTGATAGTCAGTAGTAGTAGTAGTAGTAGTAGTAGTAGTAATGTTCTGGTGTTTTACGTCTCCATGGTCCCACGGACTTGCTCCATAGTGGCACAGCAAGACGAATTTGCTGATAGTTAGAAATGGGTGCTGTTAAATAAATTTATTCAGTAGGATTAACCCTTATCTTGCTGAATATTCATTTAAGCCACACCCATTTCTGTCTATCATCCAATCAAATTACTTGATGTAATTTATTGCTACAAATTCATAAACTGTATGTCAAACAGTGCAGATCCTGATCAGATGGCTTCTTCAGAAGCCATCTGATCTGGATCTACACTGTTTGCAAAAATAGGGGTTGTCGTGAACAGCAAGATAAAGGTTAAGGGTTAAAAAGATACCTCTTATTTATCCCCATTATGCTCCAGGCACTGGTTTACACCAGTTGTTGGAACTAGCCCTGTCCCATTGCAAGCTGAGTGATGTGAGCCCCGCCAAGCGAATTTGTGTCTTCGAGCATTCTGTCATGACAAATTTTAACTGCGCATGCCCAGTCATTCAGAGGGGCCAGGGAAATGGCTTTCTGTCTGAAGGTTCCTCTTGATTCACTGCTTGTATGAGCGAGCAGCAAAGGTTCTGGCGAGACTGCGCGGATGCGCAGGCTCGCCTGAACCTTCGCTGCTCGCATAGGCGATAAGTACCAAAATCGCTTGACGTGGCCCATGTAATATTGACACCCTGGCCCTGAGGTTATAAAGCTTTTCAGTGCTCAGCTCACTTGAGCATGAAATTTGAAATGCTCATAACTATTAAAATACAAAGAAATGAGACAATTTGTCTGCTCACATCAGAAGAAAATGTTGTTTGGCCTGCTTATAAATTTTAAAATGCCAACATTTAAAAATTTATAGCTGGAGAAATTTCATAACCTCCGACCCAGAACATTGCATTTTAAAATTTTATGATGACCTTGGAACATCATTGAGGAACTGGTCATTGTTAACAACATTCTGAACAAGCCACCATGCTGGTTTTACAGTCAAATTTTAAATATGGAGTTTTGGGGTGTTTTCATGATCACCATTTGCTATTGGAATCATAAGTTATACAAGAATAACGATCAACCATGGTTATTATTTCATTGCAATTACATCTGCCAGGTCCCTTGGAAGATATCTAAACACACAGCCTAGCAGCCTCATGTTCAAACACCTTCCTTGGAACCCGGCGAATGTTAAAGCATGAAAAGGCATGGGTGATCCCTATGTTACAGAACTGGATACATCCACAAAGATCCATTACAAAAACACGCCTATATAATTTTGACCCTTGAACCCCAATTTTATATAGTAAAACTGGGGTTTCCAGGGGTATACCTTATATTTCTTATTTCTACTCTAAAATATAGATTGTGGGTACTCATTAGAACCACCTCGATGAGGCGGATCTAACGAGTGCCCACAATCTATATTTTGAGCAGAAATAAGAAAAATATCACAATTTTTCATCATAAAATTTTCATTTTTACGGCGATAAATGTGGCAATGTTTTTGAATAGGCGTGTTTGCCTAATGAACAAGAGGTATTTCACTTACTTCCATGGTGATGATGATGACACCCATGTTGATCAAAATGTCCAGGAGGATGTTCGCTGTTCCCATGGTGATGAGAAGAAACAGGTGACCTTGGACTCAAACCAGACAGATTCAACTGAAAACATCAGTCATATAGCAGATCTTGTAATTTTAAATTTGTAACCCAAGATAATCACCCCCTGGTGAATGATGACAATGAGCTTTTCCATTGTCTAGCTGCAGTATATTGGAAGAGAACAGTTACCGGTAAGTATCTGGCTATAATTCTGGGCCCAGATAATCAAAGCAAAGTATTTAGTTAACATGTCGTTAAAATTTTGATCATTTATCATGATTGATTTACACCTGGACCTCGTTATAACACGGTTCATTATAACACGGTTTTTGATATAACACGGTTTCAAGATGGATCCCAAAAATGCATAGATTGTATAGAAAAATGACCATAAATGGTCATTTTTCTATATAATCTATACATTTTTGTTTGGATATAACATGGTTGTTTAACTAACACGGTTTCTGTTTTGGACCCCATTAATAGTGTTATAAAGAGGTTGTGGTGTACTAATATTTTTGCTACTCATTTTTTTCAGCACAAAAGACGACTGTTTTAGATATGGTACATGCTAGAACAGAAAATATTTTGACCACTAACAAGTTGATATTATGTTAAGCTAACCAGCGTGTAAACAACTAAGCCCTGATATATATAGAGGATCTTACATGAGTGCTCATGTATTATTGAATTTATTAAACGAGTTGAGGAAAAGGGATAAAATGCGAGGCTTTGCCGAGCATTTTATCCCTTTTCTTCAACGAGTTTAATAAATTCAATAATACATGAGCACGACTGCAAGATTCTATTTATCATATGACATTTAAAACGCATTTTATTCACGATTATTTACAAAAATGTCAATATTCCGCCATTAGTAAACGCGAAGTCGTTAAGGACGTCATACATGTAACGTATCTAGCTAATTTGCATATTTAATCCACTAGTGGATTATCGAAAATATTTCATGGCGTTATTACACTCTCAGACGGGACGTCATATGATAAATATTTTTCTACAATTTTTTACAACTTCGGAAACTGGCTTGGTTCCAAAATGAAATATGGGTCATGAAAACAAACTGGGAAAATCTCAGAAACAAGAAAATTTGAGCAGAAATGGTAATAATCTATTATTGCACAATATATTGTGATAATACAATACAAGTCATTATAATAATATACCCTTGTGACATAGTGCATTTTTTCACATCTCCAGAATGGCTACTTTTCTGATGAAAATCTGTGATACTTTTTCTTGTTTATACTTCAAACATAGGTTGTGGGTGATTGTTAAAACCACCTCATTGAGGTGGTTCTTACGTGTACCCACACACCTCATTGAGGTTGTTTTTACATGTACCCACAACCTATGTATTGGAGCAGTAATAAGAAAAATAATGTATACCCCTGTAAAACCACATTTGCTCTATGTAAAGTGGGGTTTAGGGGTGTTCATTTAATTGACTTGTTCATGTGATGGAGTACTGTATGCTCAAGAAGTCATGTTGTGTCTCCTAATAAAAGACCACAATTGGGTCTGTTCAAAAGTGGTCTTTAAGACCACTTTTGAACAGTCCCAAAGGTGGTCTTAATATAGGAATTTTACTGTATTTGGAAAACTGTTGGACTTTTTGCAAACCGTGCAGGCCCTGATCAAATGCCACATTCTGTGGTGTCTGATCTGGGCCTGCACTGTTTGCCAATGGCTCATAGAAAAGGGTTAAGCCTTTTACAAACAGTGTAGGTCCTGAACAGATGTCTGATCTGGGCCTACCCTGTTTGCCAGTATCTTGTTTTAGGGTTTCAAGTACAAAATGAGTAAAAACCAGCATTTGAAATGTCCATTAGTGCAAGATGATGAGTCAATTTTCTGATGTGTTTTCTCCATAAAAAAAAATGGTAATTATTGCACATAGCAACCGACAAAGTGGGTATTTGGTGAAAACTGAAGGATAATTTTCATTATTTCTCCACATTACGCAAACAGGCCTATACAAATACATTGCCACCTTTATCGCGGAAAAAATGAAAATTTTATGATGAAAAATTGTGATATTTTTTCTTATTTCTGCTCAAAATATAGATTGTGGGCACTCGTTAGAACCGCCTCATCGAGGCGGTTCAAACGAGTACCCACAATCTATATTTTAGAGCAGAAATAAGAAAAATAAGGTATACCCCCAGAAACCCCAGTTTTACTACATAAAAGTGGGGTTCAAGGGGATCAAAATTATATAGGCGTGTTTTCGTGGTGATATAAACCTGTGATGTCAGTATTCATTAGAACCACCTCTTCATAAACCTATGTTGTTGGTATTCAATAGAACTGGTTAAGCAGACTCTTCCATTGCTATATGTTGGACAAGTAAATATGTCATATAAGGGGTGGCAGGGCTACTTATTCATTTTTATTCTATTTTTGACGGAAAATTCTGTTAGCAAATAGTGCAGGCCCGGATCAGACACTGCATTCTGCGGCATCTGATCTGGGGCCTGCACTGTTTCCCAAGGTACCCCTTTAGGGGTTTCCCGCATACAATGGGTTAAACCTATGTTGTTGGAATTCAATAGAACTGCCTTTTCAACGCATTTCTAATGAATACAGGTATCATAGGATTTTACAGAGAATTGTCAAAAATTATCATTCAATTATAACCTAATATCCCCCTTATCTGTTTTGTAATAAGTCTGCTTTATAGAAAACATTACACTGTCATGGATCATGGATTCACAACACTGCTGCACTGAACAACATGATACACATAGCGGATCTTACATGAGTCATGTATTATTGAATTTATTAAACGAGTTGAGGAAAAGGGATAAAATGTGAGGCTTTGCCGAGCATTAGGCAAAAGCAACTTAGTTAAGGATGTCGTACATGTAACGTTACGGGACATATCTAGCTAATTTGCATATTTAATCCCTAGTGGATTATCGAAAATATTACATGGCGTTATTACACTCTCAGACGCGACGTCATATGATAAATGGATTTGATTTATGAAATGACAATATGTTCTGTAAAAAGGAAATTCTTTGGAAGCAAAGACAACAATAAAGAATTGAAAACGGTCAAGTGTACAAGTTTTTTCCGGGCCAGACTAGCTAGTTTCAGCCAAATAGGCGTCATCAGTGACACTCAAATCATCACGATAACAAGTCCGTGAAACGAAGACCCCTCTAAACCCCTCTTTATTTAGAGAAAAGTGGGGTTTACGGGTTACACATTATCTTCCTTATATTTGCTCAAAAACATAGATTGTGGGTACTCGTTAGAACCGCCTCATTGAGGCGGTTCTAACGAGCACTCACAATCTATGTTGAAAGCAGAAATAACAAAGATGTTATCATTTTTACCCAAAATGTCTAACTTCTGACACCATGTTGGACGCCATTATTTCACGTGGACATGTTTTCCTAATGATTTTCAAAATTCTGCATTGGAATAAATGATTCCAAAGGATTAGAAGATATAATCCACACTATGATGAAGGGAAGAGAGACTTTTTACGGCCACCACACATTCCCTTAGCCAACAGTTACTGTGGTGAAGCTGTATCATCACCAGCTGTATCACAGTGACCTCTTATGGACCAAGAGAACCCCTGGGGCCAGTTGTTCAAAACTAACGATGTCGTTAGTTAACGTATCGTTAAAATTTTGATCATTAAATATGGCAAATATGCTGACATTTTTGCTGAAAAAATGTGAGCAGCTTTTGCGGACGCAAAATCTGCTGACATTTTTTCAGCAAAAAATAACAAAATTTTACCTATTGAACTTGCTAGAACAGTTAACAATATGACCACTAACGAGCTCGTTAAGCTGACGATGCTTTGAACAACTGGCCCCTGTTGTTTTTTAGCCATTTGCAAACAACATAGGTGTGCAGACTGGATAGTACAATACTTCTTGCTTCTATACATCACGAAAACACGCCTATATAATTTTGACCCCCTTGTACCCCACTTTTATATAGTAAAACTGTGGTTTCCGGGGGTATACCTTATTTTTCTTATTTCTGCTCTAAAATATAGATTGTGGGTACTCGTTAGAACTGCCTCGGTGAGGCAGTTCTAACGAGAGCCCACAATCTATATTTTGAGCAGAAATAAGAAAAATATCACAATTTTTCATCATAAATTTTTCATTTTTATGGCGATAAAGGTGGCAACATATTTGTATAGGCGTGTTTGCGTAATGTATAAAATGCACCAAAACAACTATGTGATCTTGAAAATGAGGTCAAAGTCACCAAAGTAGAATCATGTCTTTGTTATACCACCATTATTTACTGTACCCAAGTTCCTCAGAATTCTTCCATCAGTTCAAGAGATACAGTATACACAAGCGAAAATCAAACAATATTTGGACCTGTGTGAATTTGAAAAGTTCACACAGGGTAACCAGGGTCTAAAAAAGCCTTTTGTATGTTGAACTGATATAAACCCATTTTTGTCTGGTACTAATCAATTGGTTCAGGAGATATAAGGCAGACAGAACAAAATTTGGCAACATTTGCACTTGTTCAGACATGGTCATCATGATATAATGAAATCTTTGGTAGCTTACAATGATATTATGTATCTCTGACCACAATTCATAAATAAGTTTAGGAGACCGGATGCAGACAAGCTCTTTTTAGCATAGATACATTTATCATGTTTGACCACAAATCATAAATAGTGTAAGGGACATGGTGAAGACAAGTGTTTTTGGCCCAGTTTTTTGGGAGCTGTAATGCTGAAAAGGGAGTCATGGTCACCACACTCTAACTGAGTCTTCAATAGCTTGCACTGATTTAATATACCAAGCCTGACCACAATTCAGAAATCTATTCAGGAGACAGGTTGCAGACAAGCTATGTTTAGGAGAGTATTTTACAATCTTTGCACCCATGTGACCTTGAATATCAGTTAAGGTCCCCAAAATCTAATGAAGTCTTAAGTAGGTGACAGTGATATTCTGTGTCAAGACAATCTATTTTTAGGCAAATATTTTACAATCTTTCAACCAATGTGACCTTGAAAATCAGTTAAGGTCACCAAACTCTAACCAAGTCTTAAGAAGTGACATTGATATACTGTTTCAAGACCAGCTATTTTTAGGCAAATATTTTACAATCTTTGCACCCATGTGACCTTGAAAATCAAGTAAGGTCACCAAAATTTAGCCAAGTCTTAACTAGGTGGCAGTAGGTGGAATATACTGTGCCAAGTTTGACCACGATCCACAAATTTGTTTAAAAGATACAGTGCAGACAAGCTATTTTTGGCCCAAATTTGACAGCTTTTGGGAGTCTGTGACCTTAAAAAAATATCAAGGTCACAAAAATCTACCGTATTCATCTCTTTTGTATATTGCTCCAAGTTTGACAAAAATCATACATTCTTTCAGGTGACAAGATGCTAACAAGCTATTTTCTGGGCTTTAGGTAGTTTTGGTGGGACCAGGTTGTCAAAAATAAGGTCATGTATGTCCTATAAAAGACAATTGGAAGCAAGGAATATAATACAGAAATGAAAACTGTGATTGTACGTTGTTGTTTTTTCCTGGTCCAGACTAGATAGTTTTGGCCAATAAGGCCGCATCAGTGACCCTCAGATATTTTCAAAACTCTGAAGTGGAAAGCAGAATCAATGATCCCAAAGGAATAGAAAGCGTAGCCCTAACTATGCTGAAGGGCAGCGAGGCTTATAAAGCCACCACATATTCCATCAAAACCGTATCACTGTTTTTCCCCATCCCAGCAATGTAACCATACAAGTTTGGTAAGAATCCATCTATCAGCTCACAAGAAGCAGTGCTTCAAAGCCAGTCTGAAAGGGATCTGCACCAAAAACAATATGCCCCCTTGCAGCATCAGAACATTAGGTGGTCACACCATAATGGCCTTTGGTGCCATTTTGATCTCTTGCACCACATTTGCAGACTACAGTAATGATCCTACGTATTGGAAAAGACAGGCCTAAGCAAACAGTGTAGACCCAGATCTGAGAAGTAAGAATCAGTGTAGACCCTGATCAGCGATCACTCCTGAAGGAGCAGTCTGATCACTGATCAGGGTCTACACTGATTGCCAGTCCATCTACCATTTTTGGACTCCTTGCTGGATCATGAAACAAATTTGTTAAAATTTTAGGAGAACTACAGCACTTCTCAAAGTGTCTGAATTTTTAACTGATTGGTTTGTGTGATCTTTTAGCACTGTTGTTATTCAGCAGACTGCAAAATCTGGCAGGGGTCTTTATTTTAGTCAAAAATACTTCTTGAAATTCCGCTATTAAGACCACCTAAAATTACACCTGTGGACACAAAAGCAATCAAACTTTGATGAGCTTTATGTCATTCTGACTTGAAAAATCATTCAATATATCCTAACATCATATCAGTCAATTGTCAGACAGAAATAAATTCAAAACACAAGGTGGTGTACATTTCATTGCTGTCCAATCAAAATACATCTCAAATGTCAATCAGAAAGTGTTTTCCAAAATGAGACAATCAATTGTTTGATCTAGTTTTAGAATTCTTTAATGAATGACATTTGCTTGTCAAACTAACTTGATCCAAAGAGATTCATTGAAAGTTGTTTCATAGGAGTTTGAACGCCTTTGTGTCCACGGGTGTAAGACTAATTCTGCTTTAGAAAGTTTATTTAGTAGGTTTCAATTATTCTTTCCTTGCAGTGTCTGCATACAGTTTCCTTTGGTCAGAGACCACCTTTGGGACTGTTCAAAAGTGGTCTTAAAGACCACTTTTGAACAGTCCCAAAGGTGGTCTTAATATAGGAATTTTACTGCACTTGTTAGCCATTATCCTACTGAACCAGGATATCCCTACCTTTGCAAACAGTGTAGATCCAGATCAGGAGGCCCCTGAACAGGATCTACATTGTTTTTATGCAATTTGCAAATTAAAATGAATACCTTATATCAAGTTATACAATTGGATGAAAGTCAGAAGTGGAGCAGCTAAATTAATTTATTCAGCAGGATAAGGGTAAGAGCATGTGCAACAGTTATGCCGAGTTGACAACATTCTTTTGTGGAGACTGATCATGAAATCTTTTCTAGTCATTCTCTCCCTTCTCCTGATTCAAGAAGGGCAGTTATCAGTTTTTCCTGAATGTGCACTGCACTAGTTAACTGCCTTTGAGTAAGCCTGCCCAGGAAAAGGGTGGTTAGGTAGACTGACAGGCTCGACATGACTTAAATAGTTTTGACTGGGCCATTAAACTCCTAACAAGTACATTATGGCTGAAGACATTGAGAAATAAAGTTTCTGTGAAAGGACATTTGATCTTGAGACATGTCACCGGCCTCAGAAGCTTAGTTGGATGCACATCTGACTGGTGATCAGGAGGTCCCAAGTTCAATAACTGATGAATCAACATTCTTTCATTACAATAACACACCCGTGCGACATAGTGCATTTTTTCACACCTCCAAAATGGCTGTTTTTCGGATGAAATTCTGCGATATTTTTCATATTTGTATTGCCAACATAGTTTGTGGGTGCTCGTTAGAACCGCCTCATTGAGGGGGATTAAACGACTACCCACAACCTATGTCTCACAGCGGAAATAAGCAAAATAATGTAGTAAACCCCAGTTTTCTCTATATGAAGTGGGGTTTAAGTGGGGGGGGGGGGGGGGTTGTTCATTTCATGGACTTTATCATGTGATGTTTGTGGAGATTGATCATGAAATATATTTAACAGTCATTATCTCCCTTCCTCTGGTTCAAGAAGGGCAGTTATCAGTTTCTGGCTTTCCTTGAATGTGCACTGTACTGGCTAACAGCTTATGAATAAGCTTGCCTGGGAAAAGTGTGGTTAGGTAAACTGACTGGCTTGGTATAACCTAGTGTTGACGGGCCATTATGATCAAATGCCTAACAAACAAACATGCTATGTATGAACATCTTGATTGATCAAAGTAATGTTGCTTTGACCCTATGTCATGGTGACATCTATGAAATAAATTATGGCTAAAGACATTAAAAAATAATGTTTTCTGTGAAAGAATCTATCATGTTTTAATATACATGTATATGCCCCTAAGGTCAACTTTGGACATGTTTGGCCAAACATGTTCAATGGCCAAACATGTTCAAAGACGGCATTTGGAGCATACAGTTGCACATAACTGTGCACTAAGGGGAATGGATACACCTGGCAGATTTTTGCACCATTTTTCAAAGGGAGACAATTTTTGGGACTTCCCATTTGCTTTTTTATAAACTCTGTCCCTCTGAAAAAAGGTCACTCTTAAAGGAAACAATTTGCTCCTAAAAATTCCTTCCCTCAAATTCTTTCCCTTAAGAGTTGTCCCCATTTGACATGGGCGACAAAAAATTTTTTGCAGGAGTTGCCTCCCCTGAAAGTGAATCCATTCCCCTAGATGAAAGGACTTTTTAAGTCTTTCATGATTCTTTCTTTCTAATTGTTTTCATGATTAAAAACAAAAACAAAAAAAAACATCTATATTATAAGCAGCCTGTGTGTTGAGGCAAATAAGGTATGCTAAGGTTTCATTCAAAATGCAGAATTTCGGAGTTATACTCCAAGGCTTGAAAAACACATAAATTATAAAACTCTTCTGATAAAATGTACTCAAACTGATTACTCTCGTAAGATCTCCTATTGTATTTACCATTTACATCAAGCACAAGCATACCCTGCAGGCACGCAATGGTGACTCAACATTCAGACACATTAGTAAAACAACATTGCCTCAACATTAAACAAGAGCAAGTAGATGGCACCCCATTGCATATCCCCGCACTTTGAAAATCATGCCACAATAAAAGCACCCAAAATCATACTTTTTGACCTTTGAAGTGACCCCCTGACTTGCCACTGTGACAAAATTTTTGCACCACTGTATTTGGCTCTTCTTTATCTTTGATTTGATATGTGACTATGACTATGTTTGTACAAAATGGATTTTTGAACCCCTGGGTGCAGTCAGATCAAAATTATGAATACATTCCTCACATCCTCAGCCATAGGGCTATTACTTGTGACAAGAGTTAGATTCTAGCCCAAATGCCTAGGAGTTGTGTGAAAATGAAAAAAAGGGCACAAGATCCAACTTTTTGACCTCTTGTGACCCCAGCCATGCCGCCAGGGCAAAATTTTTGCACCACTGTATTCTACTTTTCACTACTCTTCAATTTGATATCCAACATGACTTTGTTTTTAAATACTGAATTTCACCCCTCAGGCAGTGTCGGGCCCAATCCGGTGCCATGGGATCACATTAAAATTCTGAATACATAGCTGCAGTCCTGAGCCATAGGGCTATAGCCTGTGAATGTTTAGAGGTTCTAGCTTAACTGGTCGAGGAGCAATAGTTTAACATTGTAGATGGCTGGACAGATGGAGAGTATGACATGATCCCCACTTTTTCTTTGAAAAGTGCAGGGATAATGAAAGTTGAAACAACATTTTTTATGCTGTTTCAATACTTGAGTGCCTGCCGGGTAGTTCCAGATAAGAAGGCGTAATCAGGATAACAAAGGGATAATTTACCTTATTTTTTGTTAGAAACATATGATTTTGGTACTTGTTAGAGTTGCCTTCATATGGCATCCTACAATGTATGTTTTCATGAAGAAAAAAAAACCAATGTATGTTTTCTTTTAGTTCTAGACACACCTAGGATTCTTAACAAAGTACAGTCGAACTTCAATGGCTCGAACTCCTTTGGGACCTCGAAATTCTGTTGGAGACAGGGGTAGTTCGAGCCACTGAGGCTTACTGCCAGGAGGCATAACGAAGTACTTTTGGACATATTTACCATGTTTTGTAATGAAAATGTATGCTGTGTGTACTCATTAGAATCGCCTCATCGAGGCGATTCTAATGAGTACACACAGCATACATTTGCAAGATAAAAAACGAAAATCTAAATTATCTCGCACCATTTCTTATGTAGAGGACTTCCCTAGGGACTCAAGAACGGGTTCGACTCAGCCACGGTAAAGGAGCCATCAGTGTTCGAGCCATCGAAGTTCTACTGTAGAATACAAAAAAAAATCCCCAAATTATTTATAACTCTTCCTTTTCTGGAGCTATGTAACAACTACTGTGGCTGTTGTTGCTGCTGACAAGCAGCTAAAAGTAGAGCAATATCTCCAAAGTCAGTGGGCACCATCTGCACCGCTTGTGGGACAATAGGCATATGATCACTATGAAACACCTGTGGAATTGGTCCTGCTATAATAGCTCCAGGTTGGGAACCAGGTATCTGGTTTCCTGGTGTCAAGTGGCTGCCAGTTATATCTGTCATTATAGCTGGGGCACCAGCAAAGTTGGGTTCTTCTGGATTTAACAATTGCTGCTGTGGTAAATGTTGGTCTTGCTGATTTGTACCAGAGGGTATCAAATCCTCAGCAGGTACATATATATTTCTCCCTGAATCATTATGATGAATTCTGATATGTGGAACTGATACAGGAGGAAGCACAGGGACACTCACTGATTGTTCACTAACTACCTGGGGAAACACACTCATATTTTGTTGACAGCTAGCAGTTAGAGGTACAGCTTCATAGTATGCAATGCCAGAAGTCACAACTTCACTATCAATTCTATCATTAACAACTTCATTGTCTACTGTTGGTGTAGGAATCTCCTTCGGATCAGTGACAGGATCAGGTTCATCCAGATTATCAGCAACTGTTTCTGTTTGACTTTCAGCACTTTCTACATTTACTGTCTGCTTTGCTTTGATCAACTGATACTTTTTCTTGTTTTGCATAAATCTTTTTATTTTAGCTGAAGAAGGTACCACCTGGCCATAGGGCATATTTTTCTTTGAGGCTAACAACTGCTCAATACTAGCAGTGTCCTTTTTATCTTTATACTTTAAAATCAGATCTCTGGTGTCCTCATCCAATCTCTGGTAAATGGGCGTCGGTAATGCCCACTTCACTGTAGAATCTACTGGAATATGGGAGCCTGTGATGTGAATCTGCCACTTCTCAAGATCACTGAGATACAACTTCCAGTTGAGCATAAGAGAACAATTGTGTCTGTCTTGTTTATGCCTTAGCCCTGGACAATCTGAAATGGAATATACCGATTTGGCTGTAATTTGCACACAAGTGCTAATAATATGTTCTACATAAGGGTTATCCTTTGGAAGCAAGGTATACACCACAGAACTGAAAAACATGAAGTGTGCATGTTTTCTGCGCCAGACTAGCTAGTTTCGGCCAATTAGGCCTCATAAGCCCACATCAATACCTTTTCAACAAGTATATAAGACAAAAATTTACAGAGCTAGATTTTGCTGTCTGCTGAAGTTAATTGTTACAGTGCTAAAATCTTGTATCTTATGACCGTAGCTGTTGGTGAGATGTAAAACTTAAATACACACACACATACAGTGCTAAATGATCACTCTTAATATCAATTTATTACAATAATATTACTGCAAAGACAAGCCATTAAAATCCCATGAAATTACCATGAATGGCACATTAAAAACACTAAATCCATTAAAGCTGGCCATTATTCCTTGTTTTAAAACTATTCATGGTTTTGCAATCAATTTTCTTTCATTTAATGGTAAGAATTTGTTGATCTACCATGAAAATCACATTAAAACTGCTTTAAAGGAATGGCTAGAAATAAATGTAATGGCATCTAATATTTCATGGCACCATTACTTCTTGTTTCTGCCTTTTTTCATGCCTCTTTATTACTGAACAGTTTCATATTTGATGGCCATTACAGACTGAACAGTTGAAGGAAATTTATTTATCAAGAAAGGTACATAAATAGTTATGAACTGGTATAGCAATGCTACAAAAGTAAGATTTTTAATTTCTCTGGCATGTATTTGAGGGGAAAAAGTTACTGTTTGCTTTTTAAATGGCCAAGATGCAGATTTTGTAAATGTCATCAGTTTTCGTGGGTGTAAGTTTTTTTTTCAAAAATGGATAATTTATATGCCAAAAATAGACAATTTTTGGAGACAGTCTAGTATTTAAACAGACTATATATCCATATTTATAACAAAAAAGAACATATCTAGAATTTGTTTAAATCGTTGCATCGGGAGATAATTCATTTTGGACAAAAATAAACAAATAAAAAAAAGTCTCCACCTACTAAACTTATTGCTTTTTTCAAGGGTGACTTGAAACACAGGTATATTCTCTGACCTTAGAATGCATGTTTCTTCCACTGAGCATTGAAACCGACCAAACTCAAGTACTGGTAAATAGCTTATGGGATCCAGCCTGCTCTGGAAAAGTGGTTTGAGTTGGACCGCCCTGTCAACTGCGATTTAATGGCCATAAAATATGATGGTCAATGAATTTGTAAATAAGCGGGAATGATTTTTTCCAATGCTTTAATTTTTATGGCCATTAGTTCTTTATAAATAATGGCCTTCAATTTTTTACATTTGTGTATTTTTGCATGGCCATTATTTTAATATGATGGGCATTGATCCCCCTTAATTTATCAAAAACATTAATGGTAATTATATAATTTTCTGTCTACCATGAATTTACAGACAAGAAATGTAATGAATGGGCATGACTTGTCAATGAATTTTTGTGAAACTATGAAATGATGGGCATGAACAATTAATGGGCCCTTAATTTTGTCGCATTTCATAAGCATCTACCCATTAATGATGGCCATTCAAATGAGTAATGGGTATATCACTTGCCATTAATAAAAAAAATCCTGTAATTATTAATTGCCATTGAATTTTCTTTTCCAATGGTCATAATAAAGGTATCATGTTTAAACTTCCACAAAAATTCATGGCACATAATGGGCAAGTAATGGCTATTGCTATTAATTTTGTCACTTTTCATGGGTTGACATTTCATCGGTAATTCATGGTATATTCATGGCCAGTTCTGCAGTAGTGTATGTTTTCCTCACAAAACATTCTGCACTTACTATAGCAAATAAGGACAATCCTGAAGGATATTTAGAAATAATGAAACAGGGACAAGCTAAAATGTTTTGTCCTCAGCCATAGTTTCAACAGAATGGAAACTTCCTCTCTGTGTTATGCATGATAGCAGTCTATTTCAAAATTGGTGGGTGTCAGCTTTGAGTTAGGCTTTGAAATTCAATTTGAAAATATTGATCCTTTTCAAATAGTGAAGACCCTGATCAGATGCTACATCCTGTGGCATCTGATCTGGGCCTGCACTGTTTTGGATTTCCTCTAATAAATTAGTCAAGTAGTTCATGAAAGTGGTGTGATATCCTAAAAGTACTTGAGTAAGTACCTCAACATCAAAACAAATGTTTTATAACAGCCTGTACATCTTGGCAGTCAGACCAGAGCCTTTGCTTGAAGCTTCCAGATGACCAAGAAGACCTGTTGAGCAATGCTTACTATAGGATTCTACAGACAAAAACTTACCAGTGTTACCTCTTAAATATCACAAGACCAAGAAGACATGTTGATCAATGACTACCATAGGGTTCTACAGACAAATAGGCAGTTCAGTGTCACCTCTTATTAGATGCCAAGATGATATGTTCAGCAATGACTAACATATGATACTTCAGAAAAATAGGCTGTTCAGTGTCATCACTTATCAGATGCCAAGAAGATAATGTTCAGCAATGACTACTATAGGATTCTAAAACAAACCAATCAGTGTCACACTTCTTATCAGATGACCAAGAAGACATGTTCAGCAATGACTATTGTAGGATTTTATAGACAAACTGATCAGTATCACCTCTTATCACCAAGAAGACATGTTCAGCAATGACTACCATATGATTCTTCAGACAAACAGGCTGTTCAGTGTCACCTCTTGTCAGATAACCAAGAATACATGTTCAGCAATGACTACTACAGGATTCAGTAGAGAAACTGATCAGTGTCTCCTCATCAGATAACCAGGAAGACGTGTTTAGCATTGACTACTACAGGATTCTACGAACTGATCAGTATCCCCTCTTATCAGATAACCAAGAAGACATGTTCAATATTGACTACGACACGATTCTAAAATAAACTCCTCTTATCAGATAATCATGAAGATCTGTTCAGCATTCACTACTATAGCATGCACTAGACAAATGACTAGACTAGACAACAACAAGAAAAGAATGGCTATAAATAACCATTACCTGATTTCCTTTCAATGTTATTAGCACTGTTTAACTTGATTGGTCAGCAAGAGTCACATGAACAATAGCAAATATTTACATTTCCAGTGTAAAGACTAATGTAAACATATAGAAAACAATGTAGTTCATACTTCCATGAACGCAAACAGTCACATGATTTTCAGTGACGTCAAGTGACATCAGTCTAAATAATGGTTCTCTACAGGCATTGGTCATGTCACTGCTGTTCCGCTCTTTGTAGAAAAACATGTTTTTCAGCTTCAAAAAATTTCCCTATAAGCATTTTTCGCCAAGTGAAGGGGCAAAGAATGTAAATATAAATATAAACTTAACTTTTCTGCTTTTCATGAAAGAATGAACGACAGCAGGTTGGCAAAGTTTACAAGAATGCCTTCAGGGTTCATTTACTTTGCATGTGACCACTGAGTTCATACTTTCATGAACAGTAGAAAAATACAATTCATTTCTTAATACAACTTGGATTCATTAGTAACTCTGGGTCACTAAACCATAAGAAGGCTACTGTAACCCTGAACAACTTCAAAAGTAAACTTTATGAACATTTAAACAAAAGGGATAAAGACACTAACCAAATTAAATGAACCATGAAAACTAGGTCATGGTGAAGTTGTACTACTTTGAAGTCATAAGCAACACCCCAGCACCGAATTGTTGAAAGCATAGTAAGTTTGTTTGTTTGTTTGTTTGTATTGGAGTTTAACAGCCCAGTCAACACTATTTAGGTCATTTTTGAGCCTGTCAGTTTACCTTTCCACAATTTTCCTGGGCAGGCTTATATGTAGGCAGTTAACCATTTCCCACTCAGATACTTGTTTTTACGTGTCTGCACACCCCCCCACCCCGGCCCGCATTTTAAGCCCCAGAAGCACCTAAAATCTGCATTTCTACCCCTGGATAGTTATTTTTGCTGTAGGATTTGTTGGGCAAAAAAGTGACCTGTTTTTTTGCGCGCCTCCCCACTAAAAATATTCTGGGGGGGTGGGGGGATTGAAGGGGGGCAAAGTCCCCCTCACATCCCGAAAAATTTTGGGTGTATGGCCCAACCGGCCGCTAAAATTTATATCTGAGGGTGTCTGGGGTCAAAAATGCCTGAAAATTGATGCTGATAAAACATGCTGCAAACGGTGAAAATAGCTAATGCCAAACACCTTAATTGTTGCCTTGACAGCTGTGTGAAGATTAAAATGTGGTCAAAAATTCATGTGAAAACACACTTTTGCCAACTTTGAGATGCCCCCTCTTTACCATGACAACAATGATCAAGTCATGAAAGGTTGCATTTGAAAGGCTACTGCCGAATGAACACTCATACATAGTTTGGTGTAAAACAGACCAGCCATTATGAAACAATGGCTAGTTGAAGTTGCTGTCAGGTGCAACACTGTGAAAATAAGCGAAATTCACAAAATCCCTGAGTGGTAAAGGGTTAATGAAGAAAATCCCAACTGACCAAAATAATGTTTTTTTCATCATTTTATTGCAAGAAACAATATTTCAGAAATAATAAATGCATTTTAGACTAAAATTCAGTATGTTCCCAGATTTCAGTTAACCCTTTCCCACTCAGATACGTGTTTTACGTGTCTGCACCCCCACCCCCCCATTTTAAGCCACAGAAGCACCTAAAATCTGCATTTCTAACCCTGGATAGTTATGTTTGCTTAAGGATTTGTTGGGCAAAAAAGTGACCTGTTTTTTGCGCGCCTCCCCACTGAAAATATTCTTGGGGTGGGGGGATTGAAGGGGGCAACGTCCCCCTCACATCCCGAAAAATTTTGGGTGTATGGCCCAACTGGCCCCTAAAATTTATATATCTGAGGGTGTCTGGGGTCAAAAATGCCTGAAAATTGATGCTGATAAAACATGCTGCAAACGGTGAAAATGGCCAGTGCCAAATATCTTAATTGTTGCCTTGACAGCTGTGTGAAGATTAAAATGTCAACTTTGAGATGCCCCTCTTTACCATGACAACAATGATCAAGTCATGAAAGGTTGCATTTGAAAGGGTACTGCCGAATGAACATTCATACAGAGTTTGGTGTAAAACAGACCATCCATTATGAAACAATGGCTAGTTGAAGTTGCTGTCAGGTACAACATTGTGAAAATCAGCGAAATTCACAAAATCCCCGAGTGCTAAAGTATTAACCAGTACAGTGAAAATTCTTTTTCCCGAAATGACCATAGAATTGGTCTCATGATCAATTTTCACGAAGGAATGTTGCTTACCCCAGCAGGTATTGAACCCGTGTCTTCCTGATCATCAATCAGACATGCTTTCGACTGATCTGCCGAGGCCAGCTAAAGTATGGTAAGACTTTGCGGTACAAATCTAAGTCTACAATAAAATAGTGATACTTTGACACCGGCCTACTTCAAGGTCATTTGCAACAATCAATGGGACCTTATATTATGAAAGCCACACCAACAGTGATGGAGATATTAACCAAAATCACTGGACTGTATTAGTTTGTAAATAGTAGAGATAGAGTGTTTGCGTTTAATGTCTCACCAACAGCTAAGGTCATACGGAGACGGGACCTCGGTTTAAAGACTCATCAGAAAGTCTGGAGAAACCCGGGATCGATCCTGCGACGACTGTAAATAGTAGGACCATGGCCTATTTTAAGGTAATAAGTTATTTAAGTCATAACTACTGATCATTCAAGTATGCAGTATATCCATAAAGTATTGTTTGGGATTAAGCAGGGCCTGACAAATCCAATTTTCAGCCACTTACCTGGCAGTCCACAGCATATTGAAATGGGCTTGAAATTACAATATTCCCTGTATATTCTATGCATTTTTCTGAGCAAGTGAATTGAAAACTCACTTGCCCAACCAAAATTTGGACTTGTCCCAGGCAGCTGGGCCATGGATTTGTCAGGACCTGCATTAAGCAAAACCAATGATTGTGTAATGATCTTATCATATACATTATGACTTATGAGTTACGAAAATAAAGCCAATGCATGTAAATAAAGTGAAACCGAACATAAGCAATGGACCATGAAATGTAGGTCAATGAAACCTTGACTCATTAATAGGTCATTTTTCATCATAACAATTAATTTGCATAATGAAAACCCAACATATCGTATTTGAGAAAATCATCTTAACCTTGCCAAAACAGCCTCTAACTGAAGTCAGTGGACCATGAAATAGAGATCAGAAAGTCATGTCTGAATGCAGAATAAATCTCTGGACAACTCTATATCCACCAAATCTATTAAAGGGTCTTGAAAATATAGCCTCCTAAAAAACTTTCATATAAAACTGGCTGAGACAAATTCAAAGTGAGGTCAAAGACAAGCATGTTGGGGATGCCAAATGTGTTAGACCTGTATTAACCATTATACCAAATATAAACTAAATCTGTCACAGGGTCTTGCTCATGTAAGCTCCAGAAACCTTGCCTGCTAACCTTTTATATATCAATGAATGGAGTCAAGGATAAACGAATGGGCAAACATAACTAAAAAGACATCTATTGTATGCCAGGGATATAACTAGTTCTTACCTTTGACACAATGTCCATATCCTCCACAATTCCTCAGACAGTTTCCATGCCCAGGACACCACATGTACCAGTTAACAACATACTCATCTCTAGCATTATTCTCATCTATTGCATCTTTTCTATTCTTTCCCTCCGCGGTGTATTCAAACATATCATCAATTCTATTTTTGTCATTGACATGTCCTTTTCTAAGATAACTTCCCTTATCTATTGCACTTGTGTGTCTTTTTAATTTTATCAAGTTCCGCTTTACATCTCGCTTTCCTTTGTTCAAGTATATTCCACGCAATAAAGGATGCTTTTGAAGAAATATTTTTGCTGATTCGCCAACCTGAGCAAAACTTACTTCTGATTCAGGATTTTTATGTCTGACAGCCTTGGTGCTCTTTATCTTCTTTTTCCTTTTTGTAGTTGTGTTGTCATTAGAATCTGGCTTATTCTTGTCTCTTTTAGTATTTACTTCAGCTTCATTTTCTTCCATACGTTGTAAGTTATTTTTGCTTTCTTTCCTTGTTAGTGATCCCTGACTCAATTCATATAATATCTGAGCACCACCTGTTTCCATTTCTGATGTTATTAGACTTACTGAATTATTTTGACTAGTACTAAGATTTTCCATCTCAGCTCCATCATTATTAGATGTATTACTAGAAATGTTTTCATTATCTCTCTCTTTAACAATTGCACACTCCTGAACAGTAAAGGTTTTCTCAGAGGCACTTTCAGGACAGGACAATGTGTAAACATACACATTATTTGAATTACAGTGAGGGCTACGAGCATCTGAATCCTCTGACTCATGGGCTAAATTGTTTTCATCACCATTTTCACTTGCATATCGACCACTTAAAGGAAGTTTATTCAAAGGAGGTCGATCATTTTGTGCTAACTTCTTTTTTCCCTTGCTTTCATTATCTTTTAAACTGTCATAAGGATAACGTATTGCCTGCTTTGGATGATTTTGCATCCCAGAAACCATATCTTCATGAACAGTGTGTTCCAAAGGAATTCTAATATCTCCTATATCATGATCAGAATACATATCTGTTGTAAAACTAATCACATCATCATCAATGTCACCCTGGATAAAAACTTCATCTTGATAATTTTGTTCACTACTACTTTTGCTTTCAATTACTTTCTGTTCCTCAGCCACAACTGATACTATTTCATTTAGTTTCTGCTGATTACCTGAAATTCTCTGATCAATGTTTGGTTTGCTTAAATTATGAACTCTTTGTTGTACATAAGATTTCCTCTGAGCTCTTGTTCTTGGCATTTGATTGAAGGATTTTCCTGGCTGCGTCTTAGTTCTAGGACTTACTCTTGACTTTTTCAAAGAATCTGTTTCAAATCTTTGATTTACATTTGTATCTTGTATTGATTTATCTGTGCTTTCACTCTCAGTTTCTTGGCAAATCCTTGCTGTGGTTGCATTAACTTGTCTCTGATATGACTGCCCTGACTTCCTTTTTCTTTTCAGTAGTTCACTTACAGTCATCCCTGAGGCATGCATTTGCATACTTTGTGTGCTTGTTTCAGGAGACTTGTTCTGACTTGTAACAATCCTTCCTAAACATGCTGGATTGTATGCAGTATGAACAGGTTTACTAGGTGACATAGTGTGATGTTTTTCCTGTTGTACTTGTTTGCTTTCCTTGTCTGAAGAGGTTTTGAAGGTCAATGAAGATATCTGAGCAAGGGGTGAACATAGTTTTTCTTGACTTCTGTTGGCAGGTTTCATCTTCTTGGACATTGAAGCAGAACTTGCTGGCTTTCCAGGTGTCTGCAAAATTTGTTGCAGAGAATAAATTGAAAGTTGGATTTTATCTATTCCATTGACCAAATTTTGGTACATGCAACAAGTTCTGAATCATTCATTCCTATACCATAGATAGAAGAACAGCACAAAGATACAGCCAGAAACACTTTCATCCAGGTATCATCTCACAGAAAATATACGCTTTCGTTTACTGTTTCACTTCTGCTCAAATGTCTTCATTATCTTTTTTTGTTTCTTATCATTTTTATTACTGCTCTATTATGGATTACAGAAAACTTTGAACCTTAACAAGTAAAATTCTACAGTCATTTTTGTTTTCTAAAAAGCTCAAAATGGCCAACTATCCAATCTCCAATCACGCATGTTGGGATATTTGCTGTTAGGATTTAAGGCAAAATAGTCTTATGAGATAAAATCATGTATTGTTTTTCCAAACTACACAGCATAGTTTTACAGCTCTGAGGACTTTTTTTTCTATTAAAATTATCATAATTAACCTAAATATTTAGCCCAAATACCTGGGACAATAAAGGAGACTTGTTTCTGAGTGATTCTTAAGGGGAATGGCTACTCTATCAGGGGTGGAGCACAATAGAGCTATTATGGCTGCATTTAGAAACAAGGAACATTGTATTGCAAACAGAACATTTTTGTATCCTTTATAAACTGGCATGTAGTCTGAAAGGAAAAACAAATTGCTCCTCAAAGCCAATTCTTATAATACATATTCAGAGCAGGGTGTAAAGGGGAATAAACAGGAAGTCACATAATTGTATTTCTACCAAAAATAGCAAAAAAAAAAGACGCTTCACGGTATATCTATATCCATCACTCATTCCAAATAAAAGGCTCTCAATAATTCAAAGTCCAAGGGAATGGCTATTTTTTTGTAAGAATTACCATATTTAAGCAAAGTATTTGGACACCTCAACTCCTTACCAAACCTTTTCTAAAATTTAAACAAGTACAATTAACTATCCGATGTTGTGTCTAAAAATAGCTGAATGAGAAGCAAACAGTGCTGACCCTGGTGAGACACCTTGTTCTACGGTGTCTCATCTAGGTCTGCACTGTTTGCTCAGGCCTATCTGTCCTAATACATAAAATACAGTATTGAGACTTTGAACCGTTCCAAGGCAGTTCTTCTGTGGCAGTTTATTTTTGTTATGGTTTGTCTTTGGGTGTTTTTGTTGCTTATATTATATTATTTTGGATAGCCTATTGGCCATTTTGTGGGAAAGTAACTGTCCTTTTGGCTTTACGCTATTGATGTTTCCATTAGGTCTGTTGTTTCATGTTTGTGCTTTTGTTTCGATTCCTGATCATTGCCTACGCTTCACTGAGGGTTCAGATAGGTGTACAAGATATGATCTAGGCTCACAAACTGAGTTGATGTCTTCAAAGAACTTCCTTCATATATCAGATTTACATTTTATATCTTGTCCTGTACATTTGTATTTTCGCTCTTACTTTAATGGCATACTCCAGTAGTGATTGCATTTGCTGTCAAAATATATAGTAAAATTCCACAAAAATAATCTCAGCTATATATAAGACTAATTCTTCTTTTTAAAATGTATTTAATACAAGGTTTCAGTCCAGATGTTCTCCTTACTTTGTTTTTCTAGACTCAGTGCCCTCCAGTAACAGAACACCTTTAGGACTGTTCAAAAGTGGTCTTAAAGAACACTTTTGAACAGTCCTAAAAGTGGTCTTAAAATAGGAATTTTACCCTTTATAATTATACCATACGACCAATTAAAGTGTCTGAATAGGGCAAATATGGATATATGGCAAGGGGTCAGTTTGAATAGATAAATGAAAGTGTCTGAATAGTTAGGATAAATATGGTAATTTGGCAAGGAGTCACGCTTGGTATTTGAAAGAAAACTGGGTATTTGTAGAAAACTATCTCACATCCTACTCAGCTATGCGTTTGTTCAGATGTTCTCATATACAGACTTTCTGAAGATGCAGGGATACTAGTGAAACTCTTGGGTCCACTTGTTTAAAGCATCATTACCTTAAGGAACTTGACAGTGGTCAAAACATTAACTGTTCTAGTGCAAATGCAAAATCTACTCAATTTTTTGTTAATTAACATCATTAGCTTTGAAAACAAAAATGACTTTTATTCATCTCTAAAAACAGGTACCCACAAGATATGTTTCTTTTAAGGAACAAAAATGCCCATACATCACAACAAGAAGGCCATGATGGCCCTGGATCGCTCACGTGGTCCATAGTGTAACATGTGGACCCCGGGGAGGGCCATTATTACATAATCTTGGAAGAGGTCTAAAAGTCAAAGCTTCATACCAAATATCAAAGATGAGAGCCTTCTGGTTTCAGACAAGAAGATTTTTAAAGTTTTCCTTATATAAGTCTATATAAAACCTGTGGGCCCTGAGGCTGGGCCATTTTTGGCCCCAGGGCTATAATTTGAGCAATCTTTGTAAATCCACAAGACAAAGGTTCATACCAAATATCAAAGACCTAGGCCTTCTGGTTTCAGTCAAGAAAATTTTCAAAGGTTTTCCTAATATACGTCTATGTAAAACTAGTGGGCCCCGGGGTGGGCCCATTTTTGACCCCAGGGCTATAATTTGATCAATTTTGTTAGAGGTCCACAAGACGAAGCTTCATAACAAATATCAAAGACCATGACCTTCTGGTATCCGACTAGAACATTTTCAAAGGTTTTCCATTTTCATTTTTAAGTCTATGTTAAACCAGTAGGCACCGGGGTGGGCCCATTTTTGGCCCCAGGGCTATAATTTGAACAGTCTCGGTTTAGGTCCACTAGACAAAGCTTCATAACAAAATATAGGCCTTGTGATTTCAGAGAAGATTTTTTATAAGTTTATGTAAAACCAGTTGGCCATGGGGAGGGGCCATTATTGGCCCCAGGGCTATAATTTGAACAATCATGTTATAAGTCCAAAAGATGAAGCTTCATACCAAATACATGTATCAAAGACCTGGCCTTCTGGTTTCATACAAGAAGATTTTTAAAGGTTTTCCCTATATAAGTCTATGTAAAACCAGTGGGCCCCGAGGCGGAGCCATTTTTGGCCCCAGGGCTATAATTTGAACAATCTTGGTCAAGGTCCACTAGACAAAGCTTCAAAGAACTGAGTCTTTTGGTTTCAGAGAAGATTTATAAAGATTTTCCCTATATAAGTCTATGTAAAACCAAAGGGCCCTGGAGTGGGGGGGCATTTTGGGCCCCAGGGCTATAATTTGAACAATCTTGGTAGAGGTCCACTAGATGAAGCTTCATACCAAATATCAGAAACAGACCTAGGCCTTGCAGTTTCAGAGAAGAAGATTTTTTTTAAAATTCAGTAAAAACAAGATGTGTTTGTTAAACACGAACATGTCCCCGGGCATGGTCATTTTTTTTCAAAGTTGGTCACAGTTCAAAGTCAAGGTCACAGGTCAAGATTTTTGGTTTGAGTGGGAAGCCCTTGGCACAAGGAACTTATATGCCAAATATGAAGGCTCTATCTTAAACGGTTCGAAAGTTATGAACAATATTTTTTTTCTTTAAAGTAGGTCAAGGTCATAGGAAAACAATTTTTGCATGAATGTAAAGCTCTTGTCACAAGGAACCTACATGCCAAATATGAAGGCTCTATCTTAAACGATTCAAAAGTTATGATCAATTTTATTTATTCTTTTAAGTAGGTCACGGTCATGGTAAAAAAAGTGCATGGATGTAAAGTTCTTATCACAAGGAACCTACATGCCAAATATGAAGGCTCTATCCCAAACGGTGCAAAAGTTATGACCAAAATGTTAATTTTTTCTTTTAAGTAGGTCAAAGGTCAAGGTCACAGGTCAAAAAGTTTTCATGAATGTAAAACTCTTGTTACAAGGAACCTATGTGCCAAATATGAAGGCTGAATCTCGAATGGTTCAAAAGTTATGACCAATGTTAACTTTTCCTTTTATGTAGGTCAAAGGTCAAGCTCACAGGTCAAAATGTTTTGGGTGAATGTAAAGCTCTTGTCACAAGAAACCTACATGCAAAATATTAAGGCTGTATCTCAAATGGTTCAAAAGTTATGACCAAAATGTTATTTTTTTTTATTTTAAGTAGGTCAAAGGTCACAGGTCAAAAATTTTTGCATGAATGTAAAGCTTTTGTCACAAGGAACATACATGCCAAATATGAAGGCTGTATCTCAAGCGGTTCAAAAGTTATGACCAATGTTATTTTTTTCTTTTAAGTAGGTCAAAGGTCAAGGTCAAGGTCACAGGTCAAAAATTTTTGCATGAATGAAAAGCTTTTGTCACAAGGAAATACATGCCAAATATGAAGGCTGTATCTCAAGCGGTTCAAAAGTTATGACCAATGTTTTGTTTTTTAAGTAGGTCAAAGGTCAAGGCCACAGGTCAAATTTTTTTGCATGAATGTGAAGCTCTTATCACAAGGAACATTCATGCCAAATATGAATACTCTATCTCCAACGGTTCAAAAGTTATGACCAACGTTAAAGTTGTCCACGTACAAACCAACAAACCAACCAACAAACAAACCAACAAACAAACAAACAGACAGGGCAAAAACAATATGTCCCCTCTATTGCTACCGGGGACATAAAAATCTATTTTTGGCTCATATGACAAAGATTATTATGCAACAGACTGGAACCATTTGAACAACTTTGAAAGGGGACCACCTAAGGATAATTCCTGTGAAGTTTGGTCAAAATCTGATCAGTGGTTTAGGAGATGTCGTTTGAAGAAATTGTTTACGGACTCATGCACCGACGGACGCACAAAATATAGATTGTGGGTACTCATTAGAACCATCTCGATGAGGCCGTTCTAATGAGTACCTACAATCTATATTTTGAGCAGAAATAAGAAAAATATTTCAATTTTTGAAAATCTGAAAATTGTTGTTTTTTTCAGCAGTAAAATTTAAAATGTATTTGTAGAGACATGTTTTCGTAATGTTTATCCTGATCACTCTAACTTATCTGAAGCTATTAAGGGGAATGGGAACACTTGGCTGATTTTTCCGCCATTTTTCAAAGGGGGACAACTTTCGGGTTTTCCTGTTTTCGCCATTCTATAAGCCCTGTCCCAGGGAAAAAGGTGTCTACTCTTAAAGGAAAGAATTTGCTCCTCAGCAGCAAATTCTTTCCTTTAAGAGTTGACCCCTATTGAAATGGGAGACAAAAATACTTTTGCAGGATTTGCCTCCCCTGAAGGTGTTCCCATTCCCCTGAATTCCCTGTGATCCTTCAGTGATTTCAACACCACTTCTGGAAGCCATCTAACCATACAACTACCATAATTGGTGTCATAAAGAACTTCATATATATAATAAGCTTTTTCAGAAATACAAATGTTATCAGAAAAGCAAATGTTAAATGGCAAAGAAAAGGTAACATCACACTGCTACTTTCACCCGCCTCGGTAGCTCAGACAGATGGGCATCTGACTGGTGATCAGGAGGACGTAGGTTTGATACCTGCCGGGTTGACATCATTCTTTCGTGGAGACTGATAACGAAATCTTTTCTACAGTCATTCTCTCCCTTCTGCTGATTCAAGAAGGGCAGTTGTCAGTTTCTGGCAAAATAATGTGCACTATACTAGGTAACCACTTAAAGCTTGCCTAGGAATAGTGAGGATAGGTAAACAGACCAGCTCAAAAAATGACCTAAATAGTGTTGATTGGGCCATTAGACTCCAATACAAACAAACAAACAAACACACTGCTAATTTCACTTCAAAGCACAACAACAAACAGGCAAAATGCAATCTGACTTTCCAGAGCTGGTCATATTAGCAGAGAATAAATAGCATTTGTCCTACTTATTAATACTGAAGGTCATTTGATCAAGAAATTGCAAATATTCTTGGGGTTAGTCCTGGTGGAAGAAGACATACAGAACATTTTTGCAGTGATGATTATGGCTGCTGAGGAGAGGTGTCTGCTTGACAGAGACGACCTTTAGTGGAAGTTTTACTGTAATATGATACTGTTTTTGGCTTTCACTTTCTTAACCCATTGCATACCCCTAAAGGGGCATCCTGGTAGAAAGTGCAGGCCCAGATCAGACGCCGCAGAACGCAGGGCCTGCACTATTTGCTAACAGAGTTTTCTGCAAAAATAGAATAAAAACAAAGAAATAGGCCTGACACCCCTTATATGACAAATAGACGTGTCCAACATACAGCAATGGAAGAGTCCACTAGTATACAAAAGGTTTAAAGTAGTGCCCTTTTTCGAGACCTTAAAACGCAAACAATTATATACAGGAAAATTCCCACAATTATTGACACTTTAATTAAGTAGGACAAATTTTATCCTCAACTGAGCTGAGCATGTGTGTGTGTGTGAATTCGGGTTAAACGTCGCTTTCAACAATTTTTCAGTCATATCACGACGGTGTCTGGTTGTGACAGGGAGCTCAATGCTCACTTTTATAGTGGTGCCTCACTGAAGTATCATGTCCCAGACACATTACATCATACCACACCCAGTCACATTATCCTGACACTGGGTCGACCAGTCCTCGCTCTACCCCGTAAATCTGAGTGCAAAGCGAGGAGCAGCTAGTACCATTTTTAACCACTTTGGTATTTCGCGGCCCGGGATCGAACCCATGACCTCCCGCTCCCCAGAGCGGACACTCTACCAACTGAGCTGTCGGGGCCGGTAGAGCTGAGCATGAAATAACTTTGGTAATCTTAGGGCAAGACTCAGTAGCACAGCTGGAAAAGCAGCTCAATGTCAACAGCAGTTGTGCCCTAAGGTAACAAACTTAATTTCATGCTCAGCTCAGCTCAAACAAATCTGAATCCTAGCCGATCTCAACACTTTTCCAGGATACTGACTGTATTTTCCATAACATTTGCCCTTATGAATGGTACTGGTGAGAGTATGTTCACAAAATACTGGTCAACATTTACCTTAGCTAATTTGAACTGGCACATTCACCCCATACTTTTTCTAATTTATCTTTGGCATGTTGTGAGCATTCATTAAAATTGCCTTAATTAGGCAATTCTAATGAGGATATACATCACACCTGTGTTGTAAAGAAGATCAAAAAGAGACCATTAAGGGAAATGGGAAGAACTGGCAGATTTTTCCCCATTTTTCAAAGGGAGACAACTTTTGGGACTTCCTGTTTGCTTTTCTTTAATCCCTGTCCCGCTGAAAAAGGGGTCTACTCTTAAAGGAAAGACTTTGCTCCTGAGAGCCAAATTCTTTCCTTTAAAAGTTGACCCCTATTGATATGGGAAACAAAAAACTTTTTCATGTGCTGCCTTCCATGAATGTTCCAACTCGCCTTAAGCCATTGCCATTAGCAACTTGACCCAGCTGGCAGCAATATGATTAATCTTCAGTGGCTTGTACTGCCCCTATCTCAAACAAATCTTCATGGTCCAAAAGGGTTTTGAGCCACTGAATTTAAGACTGTAGTGCTGAATGGGCCATAAGATGCCTATCACAACAACTGTCATCTGCTTTGTCATCTGCTGGTAACTTTAAAACCCTTTTTACAGTGTGGATCCAGATCAGACTGCTCCTCTTGACGGAGTCTGATCAGGGTCCACACTGTTTGCCTGTATGCAAAAATATGTTTGAAAAATTTGCAATAAGATGCAGCAGATAACATAAACAGAAACATTTTTTTTTCTAGACATCTTAGGGTTAATAAATTTTCTGTTTATCTGACAACTACCCAGCAAGAAAAGCTATGAACTCTCTTACCTTAGATAAGCTTTCTTCAGCCTGGACCACCTTGTGGGTGTCAGCAACTTGCTTTTTATGACCTTTCAACAAGTCTACTGCATGAGGAATTGCTGGCAGCACAAAACGAAAGCATTCCTGCAAAGACATCAATTTCATAGTTCCATAATTTTTTTGAGCTCTGTCATGAGTAGAAAATCTGACTTTAGGATTTGTGAACAGGCAAGAGAACAAACTGACCTGCTGAGTCACACAGACAATTGTCTTTCAGATATGGAAACAGAAGGTACCTTAATTAATGATCCTAAGTATTGGGACAGATAGGCCTAAGCAAACAATGAAGACCCAGATCAGACTGCTCCTGAAGGAGCAGTCTGATCAGGGTCTACACTGTTTGCCAAACCATCTGCACCTTTTTTACTACTTGCTGGATCATGAAACAAATTTGTTAAAAATTTTTTGAGAATTAGTTCTCAAAGTGTCCGATTTTTAGGATTGTTATGGTATTGTACCATCAAAAAAAGGGCCTCTGTGGCCCAGTGGTTAAGAGCACTGACTCTTGATCATTAGGACTCTCACCACTGTGGTTCGAACCTCGCTCGGGTCACATGTGAGACGCCAAGTTCTGCAACGGAAGGTCATGTGGTTTTTCTCCAGGTACTCCGGTTTTCACCCACCTCTGATTAACGATTGGCTCGATATGAGTGAAATAATCTTGAAAGGGCAGTAAAACCAAAACCAAAAAAAAAAAAAAATGTACCATCCAAAGAGCGAACACTAAGCAGCTGATCCGACTGCACAGATGCACAATGTGCTGGGCAGATGAGTCACATATCTTACTTTCTCTGTAAAGTATTTTAAAAAACAAATTCTGCAACCCTCATTCAGAGTGATCAGTATTATTAATTTGATATTATGTACTTCATTTACAGATAGTATAACACACCTGGTATCTGGTACAATGCTTTCTTTCAAACCCCACTAAAGAGGGATGAGTATTGTTAATTTGATATTATGCATTTCATTTACAGATAGTATAACACACCCATCTGGTTTTGTTTGTTTGATTTGAGGTTTACCATCCCTGTCAACACTGTACAGGTCATTTTGGAGACTTGTACCCGACATTGAGATAAAATTACATCTCAAGCCCTGTGGCCCAATGAAACCAATAGGTTTTTTAAGCATGGATGGTCAGACTGGCATAGCTTTGCCTGGGCATGTTTAGATCCTCTAAGCAGTTTACCAGTATTTGTGTGTGGTTGGTTTCAGCTCTGCTTGGAAGCAACATGCAGCCCATATATTTCTTCAAGCCCCAATTGTTGGGGCCAACACCCATCTGGTACAATGCTTTCTTTCAAATGGTAAAACCTCACTAAAAATGACATTATGGGAACTTTTTATATATTTCTACTTTTTTTTTAAAAGCCTGACTTGATATCTCATGCAAATTGTCTCCTATTTTTCCCAGAAAACAGGATGACATTTCATGCCCCTTATATCACTATCACTATGGAGACAATTTGCATCATATGCCAAGTCCTGTTTTCTGAGAAGACATTTGCATGAGATATCAAGTCCTGAAATGTCAATTCCTGTTCTCTGAAAAAGATGCTGTCCTGTTTTCTGGAAAAAAGTTAAAAAAAATGCCAACAATACCAATAATTTGTCTTCTGCTAAATTAGCCCAGAGTGTGGTTAAGGTTAAGAAACTAAAATATCATTAATCAAAAAAAAATCATGTTGGCCAAGTTACAAGATAGAGGTCCAATGCCAGTTAACAAATCTCTTGATTAACCCTTGTCCTGCTGAATATTCAAATATGCCACATCAACTACTGATTATCAACCAATCAGATTATTTGATGCAAATTATTGCAACACGTTCATAATCTAAATGACAAACAATGTAGATCCTGATCAGATGGCTTCTTCAGAAGCCATCTGATCTGGATTTACATTGTTTGAAAGGTAAGGCATATCCAGGCTCAACAGGACAAGGGTTAATAACATAACTATTATTGCCCAAATGAAAATGGCACTTTATTTAACCCTTAAAGTGTCAATCATTACCTAAATGATGCCTGTATGTTGTTTGACACCCATAAGGAAACATTTTCCCTGACAGGTCAGAAGAACAGATAAGCTTTTGTTTGGAATTGGGTAATACCCACTATGTTCAACTTCAATTGGGTATTTGAATAGATGACTGGGTATCTATGTTTCGTTACCCACTTTATTGCAACTAACTGGCGATAATAGGGATTTGAAATAATTATTTAAGCTTAACCTTACGACTTGACAAAGGCTTAAATTGCATCTTCACAATGTTTTGTTCTTAAATAGTTCTCTTCATCCCTTGTACATTTGAAAAACAGCAAGTACCTCGAAGGCAACGGACATTAAATAATGAATGACAACCCTGTACAGGTTATTGTGTACAGAAAGTTTAAAACCTATAAAAAATATACACAAATATTTCAATATGATTTGAGTATCTTGGATTTTTATTTGGGTTTTGATACCCATCAATTTATTTTTTAATTGGGTTTTCTTTAAATTTTATTGGGTATTTACGCAAATACCCAGCTTATCTGTTCCTCTGCAGGTCAAATACATTTTATAAGTAATTGAAAAAAAAATCATTACATTAGCTCTTGCTTCACTGTTCAATTAACAACCAGTGTTAGTGATATAAGGAGCAAATTTCCATATTTGTAAATTATGAAACACGTAATTATGAGTCCATGATGGAATTACCTCAGTGGTCTTAGACCACAAGGAAAACATACCTTCAATATTTAGAATTTGAATGTGCACTGTACTGGTTAACCGCTTATGTATAAGCCTGCCCAGGAAAAGTGTGGATAGGTAAACTGACTGGCTCAAAAATGACCTAAATAGTGTTGACTGGGCCATTAAACCCCACCCCCCCCCCCCTCAAAAAACAAACAAACAAAGCTTCCAACTTTGAGGGACTTTTACCCGACATTGAGAGGAAATGACATCTCAAACCCTGCCATCCAAAGAAATGGCTAGGGTTTAAGGAAAGGTCCAACTCACACAACTTTCCTGGGCAGGCTTAGACCTTTTAAGCTGTTTACAGATACTCAAATTTGCCAGGTTTTAGCTCTGTGTGGAAACACTTTGCATCCCAGTCTACCAATCTATTTCTCCCATCCCCAATGGGTGGAAGCACAAATTATACTCAACAAAATACAAAAATGCACTGAGTTATTTGTTGGAATCCATGTGTTATACATGTATCTAAAATAAAGTTAACCCTTATCTTACTGTTCACGACAACCCCTATCTTTGCAAACGGTGTAGTTCCAGATCAGATGGCTTCTGAAGAAGCCATCTGATCAGGATCTACACTGTTTGGCATTCAGTTTATGAATTTGTAGCATAAATTACATTAAGTAATTTGATTGGATGACAGAGAGAAATGGGTGTGGCTTAAATGAATATTCAGCAAGATAAGGGTTAAAATGAACAGTGTCATAAAGAGGGTTCTGTGTAATTTTCTTGTCTATGCTTCAAACATTGATTAGTGGGTCTGATAGAAAATATTCATTGATGCTGTTCTAATGAGTACCAACAATGGTGCATATTTTAGGTTATATATTTTAGAATTCGGTTTAAACGATTCTCAAGACTACTTTTTGGTGACAAATATAAATGTACTAAGGAAGTTGAGTCAACTTATCACAAAGCATCAAATAAAGGTGGTACTCACATAGCATTGTTTGAAAGAATGTCAATGATACGGACTTGTTAACCCTTCTCTTGCTGAATATTCAGCTTAGCCACACCCATCTCTGACTTTGAACCATTCAGATTCAGAAGCCATCTGATCTGGATCTACACTGTTTGCAAAGATGGGGGTTGTCGTGAACAGCAAGATAAATAAAAGCCATAAATGGTCATTTTTCTATATAATTTATCATTTTAGATATAACATGGTTATTGAACTAACATGGTTTCTGCTTTGGACTCAAACAACAGTGTTCTAAAGAAAACATGATCTACTACTGGCAGACAATCTAAGGTACCATAACTCCTACCTCTGATCCTTTCTTGCTGCCGGGCAAGTTGATGAGGACAGTGTTTCCTCTTATACCACATGTCAATCTGAAGGACAGATGCAACAAAGAACTAGGCTGTAATGTCATATACATGTACATGAACATGGTAACCCATTCGGTACTGGATGGAATTTCCCACCTATATACAGCAGGGGTCCTCTTGGAAATTTTGCAAGTCTGGTTGAGTAAGCTTTAGAAAATTATTTAGAAAATGGCCAATCATTTAAACAGTGAAGGTCCTGATCAGATGCAGCATTCTGTGCATCTGATTCTGGCCTGCACTGTGCCACTGCTTTGGGTTATAAAATGAGTTAATAAGCAAACAGTTAGCAATATTTCATGTTTTACTGGGTTATAAAAGTATATACTGTGGATACTCCTTACATTTGTCTAAGCAGCATTTATACAATACATTTTTTTGGAAAACTATGTACATGTAGTTATCTGAGATTTGTATCATACATTACTATTATCTGTTCTACTATTACTCAGAACCAACAGACAAACAATCTGCATACTAAGACCAGCCTGTGAGGGCCACAGGCTGAGCCTAAGTGGCCTAGAAAGCTTGATTCTTGATTTTCACTCTACACAACATTTACAGTTTCATTTCATACTGTCAGAAGATCATGTCCCAGCTTGTTAGCTCAACAAGCTCATCAGTGGCCAAACTGTTACTGTTCTAGCAAGTACAATATCTAATACACAGGAGGTTTTGCTGAAAAATGTGAAAGCTTTTACATGTGGAAAAGCTCACATTTTTTCAGGAAAAATATTAGTATATTTGCCATTATTAAATAATCAAGGTTTTAAACATATGTTTACTAACAACATTTATTTTGAAAAACTGGCCAAAAACTGCCCAGTTTCAATATGTTCAGCTGATGATTCCTGGCTTTTATCTTGAGCATGCGCATGTTATACATGTAAAAACACTCAGTAATTCTGTTCATTTTTTCACTAACCTGGACAGCATAGCCATAGGTGTGACATCCAGAGAAGACTTCAGCATAGCGATAGTAAGTCCTGTTGCTTCTTTCTCTATCACTGATTTTGTTACCTGTAATTTAACAAAAGTACTCTAACAACTGTATCATAGCTCCAGATAACGAGGAGTAAAGAGGATAATTAAGGCGAATGGGAACACCTGGCAGATTTTTCTGCCATTTTTCAAAGGGAGACAACTTTTGGGACTTTCTGTTTGATTTTTATAAGCCCTGCCCCACTGAAAAAGGGGTCTACTCTTAAAGGAAAGAATTTGCTCCTCAGGAGCAAATTCTTTCTTTTAAGAGTTGACCCCTATTGACATGGAGACAAAAATATTTTCGCAGGAGTTGCCTCCCCTGAGGGTGTACCCATTCCCCTTTAGGGTTAATTTTCTATATTTCTTGTTAGACACATATGTTGTGGTTATTACTTGTTAGAATCACCTAATTGAGGTGATTCTAACAAGTACCCACAACATGAAGTTAAATACAGAAATAAATATATTTATCAAAATTATCATATTTATCCCAAAATCTGAGCTGGATCAAGCAAACATTTGTTCTCGGATATGTGCTTCTTATTGGCCAAATATGTTTATTTATTTATTCAAAATTTCATGACATGAATACATACATCTGTACAACAAATATACATACAAATGTCAAAGGATTGGATGTAGGCTCAGCCTATATTTATCCTCTCCTTTAAGATGTTGTAAGCATAAACATATCTGTTGCCTATGTACATTTACCATCTTTATCAGTTGTCAAATTATGTAGCATATATATAACACTAAGTATTGAAGAAGAAGAAGATGATGAAGAAGAGAGAGAGGTAGAAGCCTGTTACTCCGACGTACACCAGTATTCACTGTGATGGTTTTGATGCGATACATGTGAAGGCTACAAATACAGCAAACAAAAGGCCAAAAATGTTAAGTGTTCTAGTTAAGTAAAATATCTAATACAGTGGTATTTTTGCTGTCCAAAAAAAAATATGTGATTAGTTTTTGCATTTGTATTTATTCAGCAAATAGATTAGCATATTTGCCAGATTAAATAATCAAAGTTTAAACCAAATGTTTAACAAACATCGTCAGTTTTTAACAACTGGGCCTTAATTGGCTCATGTGGTAAGCAAGTGATACTGTAAACATTCTAAAAATCAGACACCTTGAGGACTTGCTGTAATACTCCTAGAATTTCAGCAATTTGTTTCACAATTCAGTAAGGAGACCAAAAAGTGCCAAAGGAATTGCAAACAGTGTAGAACCTGATCAGACTGCTCCTTCAGGAGCAGTCTGATCTGGGTCCGCACTGTTTGCTTAGGCATGTCTGTCCCAATACTTAGGATAATTTCAGTACTGCAAAATTTACTTACAGCTTTAGATTGTGGGTAAGACTATAAAGCAGGCATGCAGAAAATCTGGGTCATGCAATCAAATGAAATGAACTGATCAACTATGATATATTAGTACCTCAGGAGTGATGTCTCGTGGGGCAAAACCAGTGCCTCCTGTTGTGAAGATCACATTCAGATGCTCTCTGTCACACCATTCTATCAGTTTACTCTGAAAATATCATACATGTATTCCCAAATGATGATAAATACTTCTAATAAAACAAAGCATAAAATAACAAGAAGAAAAGCTGACTCATCATGTTAACAAGTCCCTGGAATGAACACCGATGTAAATCAAAATTAATCCATTGTATACTAGACCACTGCTATATGTTGGACAAGTCGATTTGTCATATTAGGGTTGTCATGCCTATTTCTTCATTTTTATTTTATTTTCGACGAAAATTTCTGTCAGCAAATAGTGCTTTCTGCTGCATCTGATCTGGGTCTGCACTGTTTGCCAAGGTACCCCTTTAGGGTTTTCCCCGCATGCAATGGGTTAATATAAAGAACAGTTAGGTCTGGTAAAAATCATTTCACTTACATTGTGAGTTTGTCTATTTGGAGTTTAACACTATTTTGGACATGTGGAGCCAGTCAGTTTACTTAACCACACTTTGTCTGGGCAGGCTTATACTTAAGTGGTTGTTAACCAGTACAGTGTACATTCTTTCAACAGAAACTGACAGAGGCAGTTCTAACAAGCATCCACAATCAATGCTTGAAGCAAGATCAAATAAGAATCCATTGTTCACACAGGTGTGATAATAATGCTGTTCCATGTGGTAATCGGAAAGAAAGTATCCGGAAAAAAAGTATCGGAAAAAAAGTATCAGTTTTGGGTAGGAAAAAAAGTATCCGGAAAAAAAGTATCAGTTTTAACAAGATGCGCTTCTGATGTTACAATGATATAATGATTTGGATACTTTTGTATGTTTTACTTTGTTTTTCAGTTTAATAATCAAGTTTGCAACCTATCTCTGTAATCCTTACCTTATAAAAGGGCATGAGATGTCATTTCATCTCAATGTCGGGTAAAATTCCTCCTCACCTCCAGAATGACCTATTGTGTAGATGGGGATGTTAAACCTCCAATTAAAGAAATTACAAGTCAGACCTCCATGCTCATGGACCCTATTTGGTTTCATTGGGTGGCAAGGGCTTGAGATGTCATTTCATCTCAATGTCGGGTAAAAGTCCCACAAGTTGGAAGCAACGTCTCTAAAATGACCTATATAGTGTAGACAGGGATGTTAAACCTCCAATTAAACAAGGTAAAGTGTGAATCTCTATGCTGATGAACCCTATTTGGTTTCATTGGGCAGCAGGGCTTGAGATGTCATTTCATCTCAGTGTAGGGTAAAAGTCCCACAAGTCGGAAGCAATGTCTCCAAAATGACCTATATAGTGTAGACAGGGAGGTTAAACCTCCAATTAAACGAACTAAAGTGTGCAAGTCAGGCCTCCATGCCCATGAACCATATTTGGTTTCATTGAGCGGCAGGGCTTGAGATGTCATTTCATCTCAATTTTGGGTAAAAGTCCCACCAATTGTTAGCAACGTCTCCAAAATGACCTATATATTTTTTTCCTGATACTTTTTTTCCGGATTCTTTTTTTCCGATACTTTTTTCCGGATACTTTTTTTCCTGATACTTTCTTTCCTACATTCGTTACATGTATCTTGAAGAACAGAATTAAGTCTATGAAGGCTTTCGTAGCTTGACTTATCCTTTAAACCGAAAGATGTCATAAAAAGCTGCATCTGAAAATGTTGTCTGCTTATGTCGTCTGTTATATCTTCTTGCAAACTTTACAAATATAATTTTGCATACAGGCAAACAGTGTGGATCCTGATCAGACTGCTCCTCTAGGAGCAGTCTGATCTGGGTTCACACTGTTTGCAAAACTGACATTTAAAGTAACCAGCAGACGATGTTGTAATCACCATCTTATGGGTTAAGTTCTAAGCATGACTAACAAATGGCATTTCCAAAGTATTCTCCCTATTTTTCAAAGAAAATAATGCTGAAAATTTCATGAGAATCAGCTGCCTGTCTTGACATTACAAGTCATGTAATTGGATGCACAGCAGACAATTCACAAGAAATGCCAAGCCTTATTTCCTCTGAAAAATAATTTTGCAAATTAGTTTGTCATCTGCTCTGCAATTTCTCATGGTAGGTTTAAGAGCACTGACACTTAATATCTATGTTAAACACCACTGTGTGGGTTTATTTCACATGGTGGCACAATCCAGCCTAAGCTTGCAAATACTTCCAACACAAAGAATGATTATGTCAAACTTGCCAGTTCATCAAAGCCTATGCCATGCCATGTCTGTGAATGTGTGAAGACAGAACCTGACATGAAAGTATGGATTGACATTATGATGAATACTCAGCTGCTAGCATTTACAGCTGAATGAACAAATGCAAAAATGGACCAAGGGATAGATCCCTAAATTGTGCAAAGTTAAAAGCAGCCACAACTGAACTGCTTCTTGAATGACTGTTTAACATACGACCAAATATACTCTAAATATTCAGAAATCAAAAAGCCAACAAGAATTCCACCTAATGCTACATGTATGTCACGCCTGTGGGGGTGCAGTCACAGAACCATGAACTGTAGGTTAAGGTCAAATATGGATGTTTGTATAAAAGTTGCCATTCCTAAATGCAAGCTTTACCAGGTATAATTAATGAAGCTCTAATAGTTCTTAAGAAATGGACTTGAACATATGCATTAGGATGAATGCTGGGGTTGAGCTCTAACAGCTGTGAAATGTAGGTCAAGGTCAAATATGTATGCTTACATTATAGTTACCATCAGCAGATGCAGGTTTGTACCATGCATCATTAATGAAGCTCTTCTAGTTCTTAAGAAATGGACTTGACCAATAGGGTGAAGATTAGGGTGGTTGCAATAGTTTACAAAGTCAGTGACACATGAAATGTAGGTCAGGGTCAAACATGGATGCTTACATATAGCTGCTATCCCTAGATGCAAGTTTGTAACACATATCATTAACAGAGCTCATAATTCTTGAGAAATAGACATGAACATTACATTGAAAAGCTTGACACAATAGATCACAAAGTCAATGAACCATGCAATGTAGGTCAATTGATTGTTTGATTGATTTGAGATATAACATCCCCGTCAACACTGTATAGGTCATTTTGGAGACGTTGCTGCCAATTTTGTGGGACTTTTACCCAACAATGAGATGAAATGACATCTCAAGCCGTGTCACCCAATGAAACCAATAGGGTTTATAAGCATAGACGCTCCGACTCCCACCGCTTTGCCTGGGCATGCATAGATCCTCTAAGCGGTTTACCAGCACTCGTGTGCGGTCGGTTTCAGCTCTGCGTGGAAGCATCATGCAGCCCATCTATTTCTTCAAGCCCTGGTGGGCAGGGGCCGGCAATGTACGTCAAGGTCAAATACAGATGATTGCATTATAGTTGCCATCCCTAGATGCAAGCTTGTACTAAGTATCATTAATGAAGTTTTTTACAGTTCTTGAGAAATAAACTTGACTATTATGATGAATGCTAGATTTGATGCACATGTTAACGAAGTCAGTGAAACATGAAATGTAGCTTAAGGTCAAAGTCTCATTACAAAACTACAGAAGTCTCGAACTGAAGATAAAACCCCTGGTTTACAAGAAAAATATCTTGAACTATACTTATACCTTAATATCAGCCTCTTCATCTGGTACCAGTGCTGACAATGCCACTATTCCATTGTTGCTGAAAAATAGAAATTACCATAAAAATCCTACTTGAGGACTTGCTGTAATTCTCCCAAAATTTTAACAAATTTGTTTCATGATCCAGCAAGGGTCCAAAAAGCACAGGCAGGATGACAAACAGTGTAGCCCCAGATCAGACTGCTCCTTCATGAGGAGCAGTCTGATCTGGGTCTGCACTGTTTGCCCAGGCATGTCTGTCCCAATACTTAGGATAATTATTGAAGCCATACAGATCAGTATGTTATATATAGGAAACTCAAAGGTGCGTAGAAGATGATCCATGTCAATAATTGCCACATGGCATGGGGACACATGTATCCGGACGTTTGGGGCTTTATTTTTTTATATAAAAGTAATGACATATGACATGGACTAGTAACATAAATAAAACACTTACAGAATATGTTTTGTGTTTTGTTCCTCTGATTTAACTGCAACGCAATAAATAAAGACTAAGTTTACATTTACTTCTTTCCATCTTGATGGTGCCCTGGTGCAAGATGGCTTTCGCGGTCAACAGCGGTACCCAAAACAAAGTCCAGCATCATATTGTTCTTGTGAGCAGCACAGTTTTGTAAAGGCTTTTGACTTTAATTCACTCAAAATTAATATACCTCAAATTAATATACATGTACTGGCAGATGAAACTGATGCTCTGAAAAATGACTTTGTTAACATTGCATTGTGCATGCATAAATAATTTGTTTGTTTAGTTTGAGCTGAGGTTTTATGTCCCTGCCAACACTATTTAGGCCATTTTGAAGATGCTGCTTCCGATTTTGTGGGACTTTTACCCGACACTGAGATGAAATGACATCTTAAGTCCTACCACCCAAAGAAACCTCTAGGGTTTAAGGAGGCGTCAGACTAGCACCACTTTTCCTGGGCTGGCTTAGACCTAAGCAGTTCACCAGTACTCAAGTTCAGTTTCAGCTTTATGGGGAAGCACCGTGCAACCCAATCTGTTTCTCCAAGCCCTGATGGGCAGGGGCACGCATAAAATATTTCTCCTTAAAGATAGTAAAGGGATTTTTTTTGTTTTATGGCCCTTACACCGATCATTAATCAGAGGTGTGTGAAACCTGGAGTACCCGAAGCAAAACCTCCTGACCTTCCTTTGCAGAATTTGGTGTCTCACATGTGACATTTACATCTCTTTGTGGTTGGCAAAAAGCATGTGGTTACATATAAATGCATTACAAGCTAGGGTTTCATTACTGGCTTATTGTAACTAATTGGTATAGAAAACCTATTTGATTACTTTAAAGGTCATTGTAGAAAAATGTTCCAGTACCATTTATAACTCATTTAAACAGAGGAATGCAACTCTTTCTGTGGACAGTGTGGCCTCCCTTACTGGTGTTCTGTGTCACTTGAACTAATCAGAAAACCTTTGAACAAGTGAATGTAGACTCTGCTAATACACACTTACATGAGTGTTTCTGTTAAGTGACAGAGATTTGGTCCACTGGTATCACTGGCCTGTCCAGCATGGCAACTGTCACTCACTGCAAGAAAACAACAGAATTTACAGATTATGATATCATGTCCACTTGATCCATTTAACATGATTCTTAGAACTAGCATTTTAGCCCTTAATTTGTCCTGCTGAATAAATTAATTTTGCCACATTACTTGATATAAGGTATTCATTCAAATTCAAAGTGCATGACAAACAGTGTTGATCCTGATCAAATAAATCTACACTGTGTGCAAAGGTACAGTTATTGTGGTTCAGCAGGACAAAGGTTAAAGAAATTATCAATAGAACAACTAATTTTGAGAGTGACAGGCAGTGTTAGTCTAGCCCTACCTAGTCCATGAGAAAGAAATTGGAGAATATAAGAATCTTACGTGGGTGTGAGGGTGGACAGAAAAATCTGTACCCAGACTTGCCGAGTCATGCCTGACAGTGATCTCGAGGGACAGATTTTTATATCTACCCCTCACATCCATGTTAAGATTCTTTTTCTTGCATACCTTTCATTTCCGAGAATGGATTTTTTTATAAGGCAGCTAGTCACTTTTATTGTCGACATATTTTGATGACAATAATGTGGCGATTTTGATGTCGCTGTACATGCAGTTTGGTTTATTGGTTGAACATTCTTAGCAGGGAATGAAATATGACAAATGGTAATGAAATACATAACAAACCATGTTTTAAAATTGAACAGTTTTATTTCAAAATTCATTAATTCATTGTAATGATGTTATATAACTCTCTCTTTCTCTCGCTCTCTCTCTAAAAACAACATAAGTATATAAAAACACAATGTATATTCAAAAATCAAATAGCAGTCAGATATGTGCCAAGCCATTGGAAAACATGTCTACAAACGTATGTTGTTGCCAGCAAAGGTATAGATCAGACTGCGGAGTCTGATTGAGGTTTTCCCTGTCTGCTAACAGACTCATGTTATGGTAACACATAATGTTCACTAAGGCACCTTTCATTACTCTTGCTATAATATTGTTCGTCTTTTTCTAGTTCAGGTATAGGTTGCAGGTGATTGTTAGAGACGCCCCATTGTGGCAATTTTAACTTGCATCCCCAACCTATGTATTGGTGCAGAAATAAGAAAAATACGAAAAAAAATATATCCCATGAAGTATGAAAGATGGAAGTTTTAATAATTGTTACCATAACTTGTGCCTGTTAGCAGATAGTGAAGACCCCAATCAGACTGCACAGTCCCATTTGGCTATTTTCTGCATGTTCAAAATGCATTTTCATTTGACACCTATTTCATAACATATGTAATACAACATGAAGGCAATGAGCGGAAGGGAAATGAGCCGGGACACAGTATTTCCAACAACTTACATGTGCGACCAGCGAAGAATCAGATCACTCTGCGCATCCATATAGTCTAACCAGAGACTTCTCTTGTTGCATGAAGGAGCATTGGGCCCTTAGCTATCCTTAGAGCACACAACAAAGACTCTGATGCACAGGCTGATCCGAGTCTTCGTTGGGTGCACATGTGTTATTGTAGGTTTTGTCGTGCGCTGGCTCAAATAAACACCAATTACAGAATGAAATAATTATTGCATTTTTAATTACATAAAATCTGCATATGTATTTCTATATATAAAGATGTTAAAACTTTAAAAGTGTAAATGAAAATTGTAAACTTGATATATTTTCAGATGTAAAATTGTGATATTTTTCTTATTTCTGTTCCAAACATAGATTCTAGACACTCGTTAGAACCGCCTCGGAGCCTCGCTCGGGTCACAGGTACGACGCCAATTCTGCAACGGAAGGTCAGGTGGTTTTTCTCCGGATACTCCAGTTTTCGCCCACCTCTGATTAATGATCGGCTCAATACCAGTGAAATAGTCTTGAAAGGGCCGTAAAACCAAAATCGAAACAAACCACCGCGGCGGTGTGAGTCCTTGCACATAAACACTTCGGTTTCATTGGCCGGTAGGGCTTGAGAATTCATTTCATATGAATGTAGGTAAAAAGCACCCAAAATTGAAAGAAACGTCTCCAAAATGACACATTAAGTGTCACTTTTGTGCAGAATCAGAGTTGATGCCCATGGGATGTTAATCCTCCCATTAAAATGAAATACTATATAACTTAATTAAATTACTACCATAACCGTTATTCTAGGTTTAAATAACATTTTTAGAAGTTTAATGTATTTCTTATTACTTAGCCTTTCCCCCAGGATTCAAAAAGGGCATGGTAAAGATCCTGAAAAAAGGGCACTTTTAACGCGTGTATACCAATAAAAAGGGCACTTTTACGTGCAAACTCCAATAAAAAATGGGCACTTTTTAAGATGCACTCCAAAAAATGCTTTTGATAAAAGGCCTTTTTTAAACCAGTAAAATATTATACTTTGTTTGGGTTAGATAGTTATTGGTATAAAGCAGTAGTCTTTTGAAATGCTAATTAGAACAGGGACAAAATAGACTGATACAATAATGCCCTATCCACAATCAAGTTCAGCCTACATGTAGTTGGTGCATGATCAGGAGGAGACATTTTTTTTCATCTTCTGAATTTTCCTTAGTTCCTTCCACTATCATTGAAATTGATTCATTGTTTTTGCATCCATTGTGTTCTTTTTCACCTATCTGGACACACAGAAAGTATTTTTTCCTCTACCATTGTTTTTGCATCCATTGTTTTTCACCTACCTGGACACACAGCAAGTATTTTTCACGCCTTCATGAATGATTAGTTGTACGTGGTTATTGTGAAGAATGAGCTGTAGTGTCAATAAACCAAAGGATTAGACAGTGTTTGATTTAAAAGATACATTTTGTAAACTCTAGGCATGGAAATGAAATTGTGTAACTTTGTTATTTCTGGTCCAATTTTCATGAAATTTTCACCAAAATAAAGGGCTTTTAATGTACTGTTTAAAAAGGGCATGGCGCCATGGAAAAAGGGCATGGCGCTATGAAAAAGGGGCATGGCACGGCGCCATGCTAAAATGGGCTGGGGGAAACACTATTACTTTCTTATGCCTAACGCATCATGACAAAAATATACCAGATCACATTGCCATAAAATATTCGATGATTAACTGGGCTAGGGTTTATAAAGTATGTTTTTGTGTTACATTTGGCCAATAGAAGGCATATCAAATGTATATTATTGTATATTCCCCCAATAGACACATCCAAACACTACGTCATCACTCAATAATACTATTTGCCGGGACTTACCGGTGGTGGGCAAAAAACGCCTTTGGCTGTTTGTCGCCATTGTAAATGCGATGTTATTTTCTGTAAAATTGTATTTTGTTTGGAATCGAAACTACAAAATTGACCTTTAAACTTTTAAAATAGACATGTCTTAGCTAGTAATTATTGGTTTCTAGAATATTTGAGAATGTTTTGATGATAATTACCTTTTAAACTTAGGCAGGTAACGAGACGGGATGGTCTTAATTATTTGTAATAAAAATGCGCAAAACGAATGACTAAAATGCGGAAGATGCAGGAATAAAGTTAAGAATATCTACTCATTTAAAGTGTAATTCGATCAATTTTCTGCAACAGTCAACTAAAATATGCCCATAATATTAAACTTATTTACAATGTGTTTATATGGAACCAGCGGCTTTTTGCCAACCACTTAAAATCGTTATCAAAAGGAAAAGTAGTTTTGCGCATGCGCAGAGACAAGTAAACAAGGTCACGTGTCAAAACATTGGATCCGTCTATATTCCAGTAATTACCACTGTGTTCCGGTGTTTTGGTGTGTTCCGGTATTTCTACGAACCGCTATTTTCCAGGTAGCAAACACAGTCGTCTGCGAACAGTCTTATTTCTGAGTCAATGTCATTGGAAATATCATAGATGTACAGGGAGAACAACAGTGGACCAAGAACAGTCCCTTGTGGGACTCCAGGCAAAACTGGAGCCCACCCTCAGATTAGCCATTGCTGTATTTAGTACGACCCCTTTAGATCTTTCTTTTCGGATGCTCTACCACTGAGCTACAGAATCCTGTTTGGTCAAAAGACATTCATTCACCACACTGTACCGGCCACGATAGCTCAGTGGTAGAGCTTCCGCTCCGGGAATGGGAAGTCGCGGGTTCGATCCTCGGCCGCGCCATACCAAATGGTACTAGGAGCTCCCTTGGCTGACGCTCGCATTATCAAGGGCAGTCCTAGGAAGATAAATGAAGGCAGGTAAGTATTTGTTAAAGGATACTTTGTTTGTCACAATAAAAGCTCTACAGAGCTTATGTTATTTGTTTCGGATATGCGACGTTAAATTAAGCTTCATTATCTTTATCTTTATCTAGATAGAAAGAACCGAATACAAAAGCGGTCACCGGAAAGACCTAAATCACCGAAATCCATCGAAATCACCACCGAAATAGTCACAGAAATCACCCTGGTAGCTCAGAAATTACCATTGTATGATTCGATAGGGTTGAGAAAGACATGGTAGGGTAGGGTTTTGTTGGATTTGGGCAGGTTGTGTTTGGAGGGGATGGGTTTGGTCGGGGAATCGTCATGGAAATCACCGAAATCACCAAAGTTGGGTAGGATACGATATTAAATTTATCATTGTATTAATTAATTAAGGTACATATAAATTAGGAAGATAGTTATAGTTTGTTAAATTGTCTAGTTAACATTTTTTTATTTCTTTAATTATTTAACTCTTGTATAAACAATAATCGTCATATAATTAAGTATGCAAATCAAAGTCGCCGAAATCAGACTAAGCATTGGCAGTATGTATTATTAATCAAATCAGTATTATTATTACTGAAGAATAACTTAAGTATATTGATGTAGTATATAAATTCAGAAAAATTATAATTCAATGACTTCAGCACCCTTTGCTTCCCTCTTTAATTGCACAGGTCTCAGATTCTATGACGGTTCCAGCGTAAAGGCTTATTGAGAATTGAATTAGAATTTAATTTTATGTAATGTTGGTTGGTGCCTGATGCTCTGTCTCTGGTCGGCTCAAAGAATCTCTCCTTACCAGCACTCACAACCTATGTTGCACTCACAACCTATGTTTGGAGTAAAAATAAGAAAAGTGTCAATGGTTTTCACCAGAAAAGTAACCTTTTGTAGATAAGAAAGTATGCCTTATTTCACACGATTTTTTTCCAGAAAATATTCATATTTTGGGTGCAAAAGTTTCATTATATTTGAGTAGGGTATCCACAATGTATACTCTGAGCAGAAATAAGAAATATACACCCTTCAAACCCCACTTTTTCCTGATGAACGAACTTGATGAAATTTTAAAACGCTTAAATATTTTCTATAAAAGGGTTATCCTTTGGAAGCAAGGAATACACCACAGAACGGGAAATTATGAAGTGTACATGTTTTCTGGGCCAGACTAGCTAGTTTCGGCCAATTAGGCCTCATCAGTGACCCTCAACTAAAAACTGTCAGTGGTAAATATGGCACACTCAGTAAACATATATGGATAATCCATTTATCAATAATCACGTTAATTAACGAATAATACCTTAATCACTTTATCTGAGTTTGAGTTGGTTTTTAATAAATGTACAACGGACATACAATGATTGTATCCATGAGTTATGAAAGGCAGAGAGTATAATATTAATAACAATAAAAAATAAAAATAACATGGTGATTTCTGACCATTCAAAGGTAACATATGCGTGAGCATGTTCCAGAGGAACCCAGCCCATTATTGGAAGAGTGGTGATTTCGGTGATTTCCATTGCGATTCCCCCTACCATACCCATCCCTATCAAAGCCAACCAGACCATATCCATCAAAACCCTACCCTACTATGTCTTTCCCAACCCTATCCAGAAGCCTTCGTGGTGTAGTGGTTACGCTACTCGCCTTGTAAACCAGGGATCGCAGGATCGATCCCGGGCTTCTCCAGACTTTCGGATGAGTCTTTAAACCGAGGTCCCGTCTCCGTATGAATCCGGGACGTTTCGCCCCGAAACCGTTTCCTCCCCTAGTCGTTTCGCCCCCAAGACGTTTCCTCCCTGGTCGTTTCCTCCCTAGACGTTTCGCCCCCCTAGTCGATTCGTCCCCCTAGTCGTTTCGTCCCCCTAGTCGTTTCGCCCACTTTACACTCTAAGTCTAATTTTCAATGTTGAACTTTTATTAGAGGTGAGAAGAGGCAAACATTTAAGTAGCATCATCGCCCTGTCGCGTCAGCCTAAGTATCTGTATCTGTTCGTTAAAGGACTTCATTCATACTCGAACAGTATGTCACTGATGGCGCGTGAAAAAGAGAAAGTGGGAAATATTGGAAAGAAAGAGAAATAGTGGAGAGACAAGATAGATAAGAAAGGAAAGATTCCTGCTTGCTTTTTCAAATCATTGGAAACCAGACCTCTCCGGCTACAGAAGCGTCGCCCAACCGGCACAGGTTCAAAAATCCCTCAGACTTTACTTACAGACCGGCCCCTACCTAGCTGTTAAAACGAGAGAGTAGACGGTCCCTGCTTGAAGGATACCAAGTCAGGGACCTCAGAAACAGATGCTGGTAAAGAATTCCAATCGGGTATAGTCCTAGGGAAGAAGCTGTACTTGAATGTATCAAGCTAAACGCGTTGTCTGATCAGGGTCTGCACTATTTGATTACAGTTCAGGAATTACTGGGTCGGACACCGCAAATCTGATCAGAGTATACACAAATTGCTGATGGAACATTGATGAAAGGAATTGACTTGATCATTGCTTCCACTTCTATTTATTGCGTTGCATCGGCGCTGACGCGTCGTTGCGTAGACGACATTTGCGGCAATACTCAACCATGTATTACCTAGTGGGCACACACTGTGTATGCAACGTCGTGTCAACGCCGATGCAACTTTATGACTTTGCATCGGCATTGACACGATGTTGCGTAGACGGCATTTGCGGCAATATTCAACAATGATTTACTGGCCGACTCTGTTAACGAACCAACCGACCAATTTAAAACAAAACTGGTAAAGGTGCTTAAGCGATAGTTAAAGACGTTTAACTTTGCAAAGAGCGCATGTTTTCACACCTTACCATTAAGGGCATTAATTGCGTGATTAATGTGTCAAATCAATTAAACAATGTGATTAACGGTATTGATCAAAACAGGTAATACTTAACATAATACCTAATTAACATTTTCATTCAAAAAACAGGTTCTTCTCTCTCTCATGAATCTTTTATATATAAAATATAGTAAAATAGTTTGGGGGCGAAACGACTAGGGTTTGGGGGCGAAACGACTAGGGTTTGGGGGCGAAACGACTAGGGTTAGGGGGCGAAACAACTAGGGGCCAAAAAAGGAGGCGAAACGACTAGGGGGGAAACGACTAGGGGGGAAACGACTAGGGGGGAAACGAACAGGGGGGAAACGTCTTGGGGGCGAAACGTCTTGTTACCCTCCGTATGACCTTAGCTGTTGGTGGGACGTAAAACTCAAACACTCACTCACTCAACCCTATCCAATCAAACACTGGTGATTTCTGAGCTACCCAGGGTGATTTCTGTTGTGATTTCTGCGATGATTTCGGTGAATTCCATGGTGATTCCCCCTACCAAACCCATCCCTTCCAAACCCAACCTGACCAAATCCAACAAACCCTACCCTACCATGTCTTTCCCAACCCTATCCAATCATACAATGGTGATATCTGATCTTCCCCGGGTGATTTCTGTTGTGATGGTCTCGGGTCGTTTCGCCCGTGAGTCGTTTCGCCCGTGGGTCGTTTCGCCCTGGGTCATTTCGCCCGTGGGTCATTTCGCCCTGATTAGGTGGGTCGTTTCGCCCTTATTTTTTTCTAGCTCTATTGATTGAGGTTATGTTTGTTTTGGTATGTAAAGGGATTGGTGGGGATATTGGGAGTTCCGGAAAACATGTTCTGCCCTCGTGTGGTGCAGCTGGACAACCTACGGCTTCTACGTAAGGTTTGAGCAACTGAGCTACCACCTTTTTGAGATAGATATTTGAGCTCACATAAGGTTAACATGTCTTTGCAATAAAATGGGATATATGGCTGTGTGAAAATGACTGTTTATATTTAAAAATGTGGCATATTTTTCTTTCTGCTCAAAACATAGACTTTGGATTAGAACCGTCTAATTGTCTATGTTCTAGAATTAGAAATAAGAGAAATAAAGTATATGCGAAAACCCATTTTTCACTGAAAATAGTTGGGTTTAGAGGGGACGTTATTGCATAGACTTTTTAACATGATGTTTTATTTACTTATCAGTTGTTCTTTCTGCACAAATAGTGACGTGATATAACTGGTTACATTATTACGTTAATTGTGTCGACAAGGCGTTAACCCACAATTCCAACAAACAAAATGTTTTTAAACAGTGATATTTGGATAAAAGTTTACAAAAATGTCACTTAAAGAGTAATAATCAATATTACACCTTAAGTGCTATGTGTAAAAAGTTGGTTTAACTTTTATACAGACTCTACTGTAGCTCAACCACGGCAGGAATAGAAACAACGTTTTATACTTTCTTTTCTTTTTTTCCCCATAATTTTATGCATAACAAAACACACATTTTACAATATATAACAAAGCATAACATTGAAATCATAGCATCACATGAACATGTCCGTGGAATGAACACCCACTAAACCCCACCTTATATGAAGAAAACTGGGGTTTAGTGGGGTATACATTATTTTTGTTATTTCTGCTACAAGACAAAGGTTGTGGGTGCTCGTTATAACCACCTTAACCTATGTTTACAGTATAGATCTATAAGAAATAATACTACAGATTTTCATAATAAAAATAGTCATTTTAGAGATGTGATAACATGCACTATGTCGCACGGCTGTGTTATCGTACAGGTCTGTTTAATAGTTTGCATTACGAAAACATGCTTATTCAAATGGAAGTGGCTAGCCGTCCGGTACCGGACGACCAGCCTACGAGTCTGCCCGTCCGGTACCGGACGACCAGCCAACGAGTCTGCTCGTCCGGTACCGGACGACTAGCCAGCCCACGTAGGAATGGCTAGCCGTCCGGTAGTAAATTTAAATCTATCATTTTATATAGGATATGCGTTCCAAATAATATTACCCAAATTATGATGCAATGAAAATATTTCTAAATTACTCTAATTGTATTCTTACCACCTGTTTGTCGCCATTTTTTTTTCCAATAAATTTCAGAAATGGACATAATGGTCAATTAGATCCTGATGCAATAGACTGTCCGGGCACTGTGACAGTTATTATCATTATTATTATTATTATTATTATTATTATTATTGTGTCAATGTTATAATTATTATTGTTACTATTAAAATCTGCAAATGTTTGTCCGATGCTGAGCTTGATATTTATCGTGATAGATTAACATTAAATTTTGGGAGCATATTAATTTAACATATCAGTTCAACTTGGTAGGTACAAAGAAATATCAGTTAGGGGTAATTATCTGGTTAGCATGGCACACATAAAGGCAACGATCCAAAACACCATGAGTAGAGCAATTAAGGTAATAATCCTATGTATTGGGACAGATAGGCTCCAGCAAATAATGCAGTCCCAGACCAGAATGCTCCTGAAGCAGGGTCAACACTGTTTGCCATTCCATCTGCACATTTTGGACTCTTTGCTGGATCGTGAACAATTTTTTTTTTAAATTTTAGGAGAATAACTGCAAGTCATCAAGATCCTTATTTTTAAGGATTTCACGGTACTGCTCAATTGCTTTTATTAGTTGTTTTTCGCGACGCTTGAATCAAACGTTTTAATACCTTCATGCCGCATTTACATAAAGAATGGAAAGGTAAAATATATCATCTTTAAGCATTACCGTATCGGTAATGTGTTTAGGCTGTGTTTATTTGCCTTATTTTTAAAATGACGGGCGAGGAAAATCTCAATGACATTTACATATTCTCAAAGTAGGAACTATTTAGCATCCAGTACCCTATATGAAATGGGAGACTAAAATTTACTACCGGACGGCTAGCCATTCCTACGCGGGTTGGCTAGCCGTCCGGTACCGGACAAGCAGACTCGTTGGCTGGTCGTCCGGTACCGGACGGGCAGACTCGTAGTCTGGTCGTCCGGTACCGGACGGCTAGCCACTGCCTATTCAAATACTGGAAAATTGTACCACCAAATAAAAAAATCAAAATTGTTCTGATCAAAGATTCTTATATTTTTCATACTTCTGCTCGGGTGCTCGTTAGAAACGCCTCGGCGAAGCGGTTCTAACGATAACCAACTGTCTGTGTTTTTTGGGGCGGAAATATGAAAAACAATGTGTTGCATGTTCGTTGTGTGTTTTGTGGGTAGTACCCATAGTCTGCAATTTCTGCTGCAGGCATGGAATGTGGGTGGACCTTCTCACGAATGGATACTTAAGTGGCTAGGCGTCGGCATATTGACTACTTAAGCGGCAAATTCTCTTAAGCGGCAAGCCACCTAAGAGACAATTTTTGCCACATAAGTACCAAAATAACGGAAAAAAGTCCATTCGGACTCACGAATATATACTAACGTGTCAAACTGTCCAAATTTTTTGCCCCCCTAAATGTCGTTTCGTTGGTGCGGATCCGTCCATCTACCAACGCACAACTCCATTCACCCATTTATTCATTTATTTATTCATCCATTTGTCCATTTACTCATCCATTCCGTTTGTCACTCCCTTAAAATATATTTGCGGCGAAATGACCCACGGGCGAAACGACTCACGGGCGAAATGACCCACCAGGTAAGGGCGAAACGACCCACCCCCAAAATCAGGGCGAAACGACTCAGGGCGAAACGACCCGGCAAAACGACCCACGGGCGAAACGACCCGAAACCGTGGTGATTTCTGTGGTGATTTCGATGGATTTCGGTCTTTCCGGTGACCCATACAAAAGTACGAAACTGAATAGCTAAAAATGCAAACGGGACGAAACGTTTTCTTCCAGAAAATACATAATGATTTGCGTGTTGTGAAGTAATGCCGAATGTCTTTTTTTAAAGAGAACACAAATGTTTGTCTTGTCGCTTTTGAAAAACGTGCTGAGAGCGTTATTTTACCTGTAAGTATCCCAACACGGATTTTAGTTTGAGTGACCTGTACCGAACTCTGCGCCATTGTTGACTTCCGCGTGCCTAACTTCAGAGCTATGCAAGAGTTACAAGCCTTGGATACTCTTACAATAAATTGGACAACACCATGGTAGTGTCATATTTCCCATTTTATATGCGTTTTATTGTAAATTTTCTGAAAACATACATGCATCCGGTCAAAGTAAAAGATTTATACTGTTTATATGACAGAAAAAGGCTAAATCAACCGGCTTGAATATTAATAAAGAAGATATTGTCATGTGTCATTAGTTTTCGTGGGTTGGAATCCTGTCTTTCTTCTAAAATTTGGCCATCACCTCAGTTGATTAGGTGGCTAAATTTAGAATTTGGCTAAACAAAAAAGGCCAAAAAAGTCACTGGATGACTCCCCAAAACCACGTACAATCTGAATAACAGAAGTTTCCCAAAACGCCAAACTGTGTGCCTCAACCCCACACTGTACAGGCCCCAAAACCCCCACATTCCTGGCACTCACCACAGAAGAGGGAAGACCACAACACCTCACCGTAGAAGAAGGAAGACCACACCGTACAGGCCCAACCCACCCACCACCACCACAATCCTGGCACTCGCTGCAGAAGAGGAAAGACCACTCCACCCACTGACTGAGGAACAGCTCCAGGATTGCAGCAAAGAGAAAGAAAAAGCCCTTAGAGCATCGCTATAGGACTGGTACTTACAATATTGTGTGACTTCCACTTTTGATGCTCGAGCCGAGTACTATCCAAACCAACAGACAGCACTGGCCCTCGCCCATTGAGGTGGGCTGCATGATGCTTCCATGCAGAGCTGAAACTGACCGCACATGAGTGCTGGTAAACCTCTTAGAGGATCTAAGCTAGCCCAGGCAAAGTGCTGCAAGTCCATGCTCATAAACTCTATTGGTTTCATTGGGCGAAAGGGCTTGAGATGTCATTTCATCTCAATGTCAGGTAAATGTCCCACAAAATTGGAAGCAATGTCTCCAAAATGACCTATACAGTGTTGAAGAGGACGTTAAACCTTGAATCAAGCAAACAAACAGACACTGCACTAGAGCAGAAGGTCAAAGAGGACTGCCTACGACGGCCCCCAGGGACGGCCACACCAGCCCACCAAGCATGTCACCGACAGTACCTCAACCTCACCATCCCCGACAGGTCCACAGAGCAGCTGTCCTCCGCACCCTCTCCAACTGCCAAATCCAAGCTCCAACACAGGAATGCATATTCAAGTTGAGGGCGAACCAACGCCCCACATGCACAGCCAACATCCTTTGTCAGCTCAGGTGCAAAGGCCAAACCACGCCCAAGGAATCTTAAAGTCCTATTGCTCTAGATGTTCTCTCTGAGATATGTCAAGTCAGTGGTGGTGATACCAAGATATTTCGCAGTCAGAATGTGCTTCAAAATATCCTGGTGATGTGTATAGTCAAACTTAATCTGCCTGTCAGGAGGGATGATGTGACACCCTCATTGAATGACATTTGGCCACACTGAACCTCATCTGCCAAGTGGCCTCCTACCATGCAAGTTGATCCAGGTCATCTTGTAAAATAAGACAGACAGAAGGAGAATAGATGTTCCAAGAGGACCCTGGCGACGGTGATTTTTTCTGTATCGGAACACCCTCCATTGGCATCATTTGCAGGGATGAATGTCAAAAAATGCACGGTCCTGCTTCCTTTTCTGTTTTGGATTGTGATGTTAACTGGAGGCCTCCTGGCTCTGCCCATTGAGGCTTGAAGAAATAGATGGGCTGCATGATGCCTTCACGCAGAGCTCAAAACAGACGGCACATGAGCACTGGTAAACTGCTTAGAGGATCTAATCCTGCCCAGGCAAAGCGGTGTGAGTCAGACCGTCCATGCTTATAAACCCTATTGGTTTCATTGGGCGACTCTTTCATCACAATGTAGGGTAAAAGTCCCACAAAATTGCAAGCAACATCTCCAAAATGACCTATACAGTGTTGACGGGGATGTTAAACCTCAAATTAAACAAACAAACAAAAATTGGAGGCCCCCAGCCCCTGTGGAGGTTAAAGACGCCTAACATAATTACATGATTACTGTGTAGGCTTTCATGATTACTGTGTGGACTGTGTAGGCTCTGGTCGGGCCCAGAGTCTAACTGTTGGTTTTCTTTTGCTCCAGCATTTCAGTGGTTTCTTGCTGTCGAGTCCTCACCGTTGTCTCACCTCTGTGGTTCTTTGATTATTTGTGTTCACGGAGATGTTGCACTGATGAGTTAGGAGACCTTCATGCGGACTGAACAAATTATTTGTCTAAATCGCGACGAATGAAGGGCGAGGATTGTGGCCACGTAAAATCGATTTAAGCCCCCCAGTGGAAATCTTTCCACTGACCGTACCAAGGCAGTTCTTCTGTGGCGATCTATTTATGTTATTGTTTGTTACTTACTGTGTATATCACTTGTGTCTGTTTATTTTGGATGGCCATATGGCCATTTTGTGGGAAAGTAACTGTCCTTATGGCCTTCCTTTGTTTAGGTTTCCATTTTGGTCTGGTCGCTTAATGTTTGTGTTTCTTTCCCTTTGGTGTCTTTGATGGGTGGAGTAAGTTAATTGTATCGATTCCTGATCTTTGTTTTACTTCTACTTTTCATCCTGCTAACCTGGTGTGTACCTGCGAGTAATGGCTAAATGTGAATGATCGCAGTATAAGTAGTTAGATAGACAGACAGTAACATTCATTCACCTGGACTAGTGGCACAGGCAAATTGTTCATAGCTCTTGAGAGCCAGTCCGTCTGGGTGTAATTACCAGATCGGATCTTTTTTGGTATCAGCATTGTTACTGGTGACACATTAAATGAGATTCATTCACCAGGATCAGTGATATGGGAAGTTTGTCCCTAGCTCTCATTAAAGAGGTAAACTTAGCTTCAATGTCCTCTGCACTTTCAGCCAAGGAAATGATCAAATCGGGAAGGACATTCCAATCTCAACTGGTCAGAATCGGAATAGTTACTTTAGTGTTTCCCCCAGCCCTTTTTAGCATGACATCGGGCCATGCCCCTTTTCTGTAGCGCCATGCCCTTTTTTCAAGTGTCATGCCCTTTTTCAGATAGAGTAAATGTTGCCCTACATTTTGGTGCAAAAATCACTGAAATTGACCAAAAAATAAAAAGTTATGCCTGTTTATAGACACTTTTTAGCAATAAATTGTTTCCTATTTGACAATTTTATAGTTGACTGCTAATGCCCATGTTCATTCTACTTAATTAACTCACTTTTAGAAGTCATAAAGTTCTGTGTTTTGATAACAAGTGAAGGTGACACCAACCAAACAATTGAAGTGTGAAAGTGTGCCTTACCAGTGCCAAGTCAGTTACTGTGTGTATTAAAGAATGGGAGCTGAGGCCCAAACATGTACAACTAAGTTATCTTGTTTGTATGAGTGATCATGAAGCTTCCTTACAAAACATCTTGTCACCAATGGTGAATATGACATATCTCTTCACACAGCATAAAACACAGGCAGTATAATTTAGCATTGAAGACAAAGGGTAAAAGAAGGATCTTTCTACTTCAAATTGGAAGATGTGCCCTTATAGCAAGGTTGTGCTGGTGAATGTGCCCTTTAAACATGGCTGTGTGTATTTAAAATGCCTTTTTTACATACTTTTGTGCATTGAAAGTGCCCTTTTTTCCTGACCAGCACCATGCCCTTTTTAGGAGCTGGGAGAAACACTATACTCATGGCACGTGAGATGACATTCATACACAGGACATGTGACATGGGAAGTTAGTCGAAGAACTATGCAGATAAATAGTTAAAATTCAAAATAAACATATTTTGTGCTCAAACAAATTAAAATTCTGTCAAATATCCAAAGAAAATGATTTGTTTTTTTTTTGGTTTTACGGCCCTTTCAAGATTATTTCACTCATATCGAGCCAATTGTCAATAAGATGTGGGCGAAAACCGGATTACCCGGAGAAAAACCACCACTTCCGTTGCAGAACTTGGCGTCTCACATATGACCCGAGCGAGGCTCGAACCACAGTGGTGAGAGACCTAATGATCAAAAGTCAACGCTCTTAACCACTAGGCCACGGAGGCCCGTTCCAAAGAAAATGATATGAAAACTGGATGACTCCCCAAAACCACGTACAATCTGAATAACAGAAGTTTCCCAAAACGCCCACCTGTGTGCCTCAACCCCACACTGTACAGGCCCCAAACCCCCCACATTCCTGGCACTCACCACAGAAGAGGGAAGACCACAACACCTCACCGTAGAAGAAGGAAGACCACACCGTACAGGCCCAACCCACCCACCACCACCACAATCCTGGCACTCGCTGCAGAAGAGGAAAGACCACTCCACCCACTGACTGAGGAACAGCTCCAGGATTGCAGCAAAGAGAAAGAAAAAGCCCTTAGAGCATCGCTATAGGACTGGTACTTACAATATTGTGTGACTTCCACTTTTGATGCTCGAGCCGAGTACTATCCAAACCAACAGACAGCACTGGCCCTCGCCCATTGAGGTGGGCTGCATGATGCTTCCATGTAAAGCTGAAACTGACCGCACATGAGTGCTGGTAAACCTCTTAGAGGATCTAAGCTAGCCCAGGCAAAGTGCTGCAAGTCCATGCTCATAAACTCTATTGGTTTCATTGGGCGAAAGGGCTTGAGATGTCATTTCATCTCAATGTCAGGTAAATGTCCCACAAAATTGGAAGCAATGTCTCCAAAATGACCTATACAGTGTTGAAGAGGACGTTAAACCTTGAATCAAGCAAACAAACAGACACTGCACTAGAGCAGAAGGTCAAAGAGGACTGCCTACGACGGCCCCCAGGGACGGCCACACCAGCCCACCAAGCATGTCACCGACAGTACCTCAACCTCACCATCCCCGACAGGTCCACAGAGCAGCTGTCCTCCGCACCCTCTCCAACTGCCAAATCCAAGCTCCAACACAGGAATGCATATTCAAGTTGAGGGCGAACCAACGCCCCACATGCACAGCCAACATCCTTTGTCAGCTCAGGTGCAAAGGCCAAACCACGCCCAAGGAATCTTAAAGTCCTATTGCTCTAGATGTTCTCTCTGAGATATGTCAAGTCAGTGGTGGTGATACCAAGATATTTCGCAGTCAGAATGTGCTTCAAAATATCCTGGTGATGTGTATAGTCAAACTTAATCTGCCTGTCAGGAGGGATGATGTGACACCCTCATTGAATGACATTTGGCCACACTGAACCTCATCTGCCAAGTGGCCTCCTACCATGCAAGTTGATCCAGGTCATCTTGTAAAATAAGACAGACAGAAGGAGAATAGATGTTCCAAGAGGACCCTGGCGACGGTGATTTTTTCTGTATCGGAACACCCTCCATTGGCATCATTTGCAGGGATGAATGTCAAAAAATGCACGGTCCTGCTTCCTTTTCTGTTTTGGATTGTGATGTTAACTGGAGGCCTCCTGGCTCTGCCCATTGAGGCTTGAAGAAATAGATGGGCTGCATGATGCCTACACGCAGAGCTCAAAACAGACGGCACATGAGCACTGGTAAACTGCTTAGAGGATCTAATCCTGCCCAGGCAAAGCGGTGCGAGTCAGACCGTCCATGCTTATAAACCCTATTGGTTTCATTGGGCGACTCTTTCATCACAATGTAGGGTAAAAGTCCCACAAAATTGCAAGCAACATCTCCAAAATGACCTATACAGTGTTGACGGGGATGTTAAACCTCAAATTAAACAAACAAACAAAAATTGGAGGCCCCCAGCCCCTGTGGAGGTTAAAGACGCCTAACATAATTACATGATTACTGTGTAGGCTTTCATGATTACTGTGTGGACTGTGTAGGCTCTGGTCGGGCCCAGAGTCTAACTGTTGGTTTTCTTTTGCTCCAGCATTTCAGTGGTTTCTTGCTGTCGAGTCCTCACCGTTGTCTCACCTCTGTGGTTCTTTGATTATTTGTGTTCACGGAGATGTTGCACTGATGAGTTAGGAGACCTTCATGCGGACTGAACAAATTATTTGTCTAAATCGCGACGAATGAAGGGCGAGGATTGTGGCCACGTAAAATCGATTTAAGCCCCCCAGTGGAAATCTTTCCACTGACCGTACCAAGGCAGTTCTTCTGTGGCGATCTATTTATGTTATTGTTTGTTACTTACTGTGTATATCACTTGTGTCTGTTTATTTTGGATGGCCATATGGCCATTTTGTGGGAAAGTAACTGTCCTTATGGCCTTCCTTTGTTTAGGTTTCCATTTTGGTCTGGTCGCTTAATGTTTGTGTTTCTTTCCCTTTGGTGTCTTTGATGGGTGGAGTAAGTTAATTGTATCGATTCCTGATCTTTGTTTTACTTCTACTTTTCATCCTGCTAACCTGGTGTGTACCTGCGAGTAATGGCTAAATGTGAATGATCGCAGTATAAGTAGTTAGATAGACAGACAGTAACATTCATTCACCTGGACTAGTGGCACAGGCAAATTGTTCATAGCTCTTGAGAGCCAGTCCGTCTGGGTGTAATTACCAGATCGGATCTTTTTTGGTATCAGCATTGTTACTGGTGACACATTAAATGAGATTCATTCACCAGGATCAGTGATATGGGAAGTTTGTCCCTAGCTCTCATTAAAGAGGTAAACTTAGCTTCAATGTCCTCTGCACTTTCAGCCAAGGAAATGATCAAATCGGGAAGGACATTCCAATCTCAACTGGTCAGAATCAGAATAGTTACTTTAGTGTTTCCCCCAGCCCTTTTTAGCATGACATCGGGCCATGCCCCTTTTCTGTAGCGCCATGCCCTTTTTTCAAGTGTCATGCCCTTTTTCAGATAGAGTAAATGTTGCCCTACATTTTGGTGCAAAAATCACTGAAATTGACCAAAAAATAAAAAGTTATGCCTGTTTATAGACACTTTTTAGGATTCCAGGACATTTGCCCCCCAGGACATTTGCCTCCCAATGAATTAATCTAAAAATGGACATTTGCCCCCCATTTGAAAATGCGACCTGGACATTTGCCCCCCAGAGCTTATTTTTGGTATGGATATCTGCCCCCCCAGTGCTTATTTCAGAAAGGGACATTTGCCCCCCCCCCCCCCCCCCCCCCCCCCAGATAGACCAGGGCTAACACAAAGGTGGAAAAAAGTATATATACGTTTATTATCATCAGAAATACAAAATGTTAAGCAATAAATTACTCCATCTGTATAAATAACAATGTGCTGTAAACGGCAACCCCTACCTTTACAAGCAATTATAGATCCAGATCAAAACTAAATGTTAGGCAACAAACTACTCCATCTATATAAATATTAATCCCATAATGACCTGCTGTTAAGGACAACCCTACCTTAGAAAGCAGTATAGATCCAGATCAGATGCCATCTGATGAGGATCTATACTGTTTGTCATGCAGTTGTTACGTTAACAAAAACATACCAAGAATGTGATGGTTAATAGTCAACAATTGGAGATGCTTAATTTATTCAGCAGGATAAGGGTTAAGCAAGTCAGATACAGAACCATATATTGAGTTTGTGCCTCACTTAGGGTCCAATGTCAGATGCCTATTTCTGCAATGGAAACTCAAGTGGTTCTTACACGGGATACACTGATGGTTAATTCTTGAAGTAATTGAAATGATCATGAATGGGCTGTAAAACCATAACCAAAACGCTATCATGTAAATTATGTAGCGATATACAAGTCTGTATAATGAATATCCTTGAAAGTTAATGGTAATGCAAGACTCAGAGATAATACAAAAATATGGAATGGTAGATGTGTCAAGCAGCGGGTTGGGGGGGGGGGGGCAAATGTCCCTTTCTGAAATAAGCAGTGGGGGGCAAATGTCCACCTGTAAAATAAGTACTGGGGGGCAGATGTCCATACCAAAAATAAGCTCTGGGGGGCAAATGTCCGGGTCGCATATTCAACTGGGGGGCAAATGTCCATTTTTAGATTAAGTCAGTGGGGGGCAAACGTCCTGGGGGGCTAACGTCCGGAGACCACTTTTTAGCAATAAATTGTTTCCTATTTGACAATTTTATAGTTGACTGCTAATGCCCATGTTCATTCTACTTAATTAACTCACTTTTAGAAGTCATAAAGTTCTGTGTTTTGATAACAAGTGAAGGTGACACCAACCAAACAATTGAAGTGTGAAAGTGTGCCTTACCAGTGCCAAGTCAGTGTCTGTGTGTATTAAAGAATGGGAGCTGAGGCCCAAACATGTACAACTAAGTTATCTTGTTTGTATGAGTGATCATGAAGCTTCCTTACAAAACATCTTGTCACCAATGGTGAATATGACATATCTCTTCACACAGCATAAAACACAGGCAGTATAATTTAGCATTGAAGACAAAGGGTAAAAGAAGGATCTTTCTACTTCAAATTGGAAGATGTGCCCTTATAGCAAGGTTGTGCTGGTGAATGTGCCCTTTAAACACTTCATCTGAAAGTTTTAAGCTTTTTCAATAATTTGTGTAATCAAAGCGATGAAAGCCTGGAAAAGCGGATTTTAAGGAGACAAATAGTTGTTAAATCTGACAAATCATGTTCCTGGGCTATGCAAGTTCCACCTATCCTTGCACGATATGGTTTGGATAATATAACTACGTACGTTGAGAATCCAGTTAAGAAAAGTTCCTGGAAGACTTCGGTGAACAAGATTGTCGAATCCAGTTGGAAGGAGGTTATCGAATCGCAGGCAGAATTGTATTCGTCACTGAGATATATGAATTGTACTTTCCAACCTGGAAAAGTGCACCCAGTATTGAAGGTGCCGTGTAAATCTGTGTTCGAGACATCAAGAATGCCATCCAGATTGAAACTACTTACTGGAACCTACATTCTCCAGACGAATCGTGCAAAGTTTAATCAGAATGCGGTTGACCCAACCTGTCAATCCTGTGGAAGTGCAGAAGAAACCGTGGAACATTTTGTTATGAACTGTCCAACGTTGCGAGACGAAAGAGATCCTATTGTGGAAGTTATTATGAACTGTCTTTGTGAACACGGTCTTCGAGAGTATGCTGCCTCTCAGAGCGATTTAGTGAACATTATCCTTGATTATACCCGTGTGTTGCCATTTCACACACAAAAATCTGAATGTGGCGAAATCATTGAATTTAACTCACGGCGGTTGATATACAAAATACACAAGGCAAGGGAGACAATCTACAGAAGATCAATTTCTGGTTGATTACACGAGGTGCATGCGGTCTAAATTTAGTATTTTAGCCAGCAGTAAAGTTTATACTGTATACGAACATTTTACGAAACGTTTTATCACATGAACATTGACTTACGTATCGTGTATATATCACTGGGACTGTATTATACACAGTAGTTTTAAAATATTGTGGTGCTGGATATTTTACCTGAGAAGATTCAGGGTTCGTCATTGTTGGCGGAGAAGATTAACAGAACAGAACAGAACAGAACATGGCTGTGTGTATTTAAAATGCCTTTTTTACATACTTTTGTGCATTGAAAGTGCCCTTTTTTCCTGACCAGCACCATGCCCTTTTTAGGAGCTGGGAGAAACACTATACTCATGGCACGTGAGATGACATTCATACACAGGACATGTGACATGGGAAGTTAGTCGAAGAACTATGCAGATAAATAGTTAAAATTCAAAATAAACATATTTTGTGCTCAAACAAATTAAAATTCTGTCAAATATCCAAAGAAAATGATTTGTTTTTTTTTTTGTTTTACGGCCCTTTCAAGATTATTTCACTCATATCGAGCCAATTGTCAATAAGATGTGGGCGAAAACCGGACTACCCGGAGAAAAACCACCTGACCTTCAGTTGCAGAACTTGGCGTCTCACATATGACCCGAGCGAGGCTCGAACCACAGTGGTGAGAGACCTAATGATCAAAAGTCAACGCTCTTAACCACTAGGCCACGGAGGCCCGTTCCAAAGAAAATGATTTGAAAATATATGTTTAGTTTGGATAAATACCGAGATAAATGCAGATTTGATTAAAGTTCCTTGTACATACCGATGTTGCATTACATGTACGTTGGATTTGTTTACATACATCACATGCGCATGAAGTTTGGTCCATCAAACATACTGAAAATGTTCAAATACAAAAACTCTGGAAGCAATTTAAAAGAAAAGAAATGGCTAACTGTCACTTTTGTTTTTGGACACTTCTGTGCATACATGTACTTTAACATATCAGTTTCTGAAATATTATTTCAAGAAATTAACTGGATATATAAATTAATAAAAAATCACACTTTGGGGGGAGATTTTGTCTTTTATTCACTGCAAAATTCCAGGTTAGAATTCCAAAACCACCTGTTTTTAGCTCACCTGTCACGTAGTGACAAGGTGAGCTTTTGGGATCACTTTTTGTCCGTCGTGCGTCCGTGCGTCCGTCCGTAAACTTTTCTTCAAACGACATCTCCTCCTAAACCACTGATCGGATTTTGACCTAACTTCACAGGAATGATCCTTAGGAGGTCCCCTTTCAAAGTTGTTCAAATGGTTCCGGTCCGTTGCACATATAGGTCACAGTAGCCAAAAATAGATTTTTTTCACCGAAAACTAAAAAAAATCTTCTTCTCTGAAACCGCAAGGCCCAGGTCTTTGATATTTGGTATGAAGCTTCATTTAGTGGACCCCTACCAAGATTGTTCAAATTATAGTGCTGGGGCCAAAAATGCCCCCGCACGGGGGCCCTTTGGTTTTACATGGGCTTATATAGGGAAAATCTTGAAAAATCTTCTTCTCTGAAACCGCAAGGCCCAGGTCTTTGATATTTGGTATGAAGCTTCATCTAGTGGACCCCTACCAAGATTGTACAAATTATAGTGCTGGAGCTAAAAATGCCCCCGCACGGGGGCCCTTTGGATTTACATGGGCTTATATAGGGAAAATCTTGAAAAATCTTCTTCTCTGAAACCGCAAGGCCCAGGTCTTTGATATTTGGTATGAAGCTTCATCAAGTGGACCCCTACCAAGATTGTTCAAATTTTAGTGCTGGGGCCAAAAATGCCCCCACACGGGGGCCCTTTGGTTTTACATGGGCTTATAAAGGGAAAATCTTTAAAAATCTTCTTCTCTGCAACCGCAAGGCCCAGGTCTTTGATATTTGGTATGAAGCTTCATCTAGTGGACCCCTACCAAGATTGTTCAAATTTTAGTGCTGGGGCCAAAAATGCCCCCACACGGGGGCCCTTTGGTTTTCCATGGGCTTATATAGGGAAAATCTTTAAAAATCCTCTTTTCTGAAACTGCAAGGGATAGGTCTTTGATATTTGGTATGAAGCTTTATCTAGTGGACCCCTACCAAGATTGTTCAAATTATAGTGCTGGAGCTAAAAATGCCCCCGCACGGGGGCCCTTTGGTTTTACATGGGCTTATATAGGGAAAATCTTGAAAAATCTTCTTCTCTGAAACCGCACGGCCCAGGTCTTTGATATTTGGTATGAAGCTTCATCTAGTGGACCCCTACCAAGATTGTTCAAATTTTAGTGCTGGGGCCAAAAATGCCCCCACACGGGGGGCCTTTGGTTTTACATGGGCTTATAAAGGGAAAATCTTTAAAAATCTTCTTCTCTGAAACCGCAAGGCCCAGGTCTTTGATATTTGGTATGTAGCTTTATCTAGTGGACCCCTACCAAAATTGTTCAAATTGTAGTGCTAGAGCTAAAAATGCCCCGACACGAGGGCCCTTTGGTTTTACATGGGCTTATATTGGGAAAATCTTGAAAAATCTACTTCTCTGAAACTGCAAGGCCCAGGTCTTTGATATTTGGTATGAAGCTTCATCTAATGGACCCCTACCAAGATTGTTCAAATTATAGTGCTGGGGCCAAAAATGCCCCCGCACCAGGGCCCTTTTGTTTTACATAGGCTTATATAGGGAAAATCTTTAAAAATCTTCTTCTCTGAAACCCCAAGGCCCAGGTCTTTGATATTTGGTATGAAGCTTCATCTAGTGGACCCCTACCAAGATTGTTCAAATTTTAGTGCTGGGGCCAAAAATGCCCCCACAGGGGGGCCCTTTGGTTTTACATGGGCTTATAAAGGGAAAATCTTTAAAAATCTTCTTCTCTGCAACCGCAAGGCCCAGGTCTTTGATATTTGGTATGAAGCTTCATCTAGTGGACCCCTACCAAGATTGTTCAAATTATAGTGCTGGGGCCAAAAAATGCCCCCGCACCAGGGCCCTTTTGTTTTACATAGGCTTATATAGGGAAAATCTTTAAAAATCTTCTTCTCTGAAACCCCAAGGCCCAGGTCTTTGATATTTGGTTTGAAGCTTCATCAGTGGACCCCTACCAAGATTGTTCAAATTATAGTGCTGTAGCTAAAAATGCCCGCTGCACCAGGGCCCTTTGGTTTTACATTTGCTTATATAGGGAAAATCTTGAAAAATCTTCTTCTCTGAAACCGCAAGGCCCAGGTCTTTGATATTTGGTATGAAGCTTCATCTAGTGGATCCCTACCAAGATTGTTCAAATTATAGTGCTGGGGACAAAAATGCCCCCACACCAGGGCCCTTTTGTTTTACATAGGCTTATATAGGAATAATCTTGAAAAATCTTCTTCTCTGAAACTTCAAGGCCCAGGTCTTTGATATTTGGTATGAAGCTTCATCTTGTGGACCTCTACCAAGATTGTTCAAATTATAACCTTGGGGCCAAAAATGCCCCCGCTCCGGGGCCCTTTGGTTTTAAATAGACTTATATAAGGAAAATCTTGAAAAATCTTCTTCCCTGAAACCACAAGGCTTAGGTCTTCAATATTTGTTATGAAGCTTCAGCTAGTGGACCTCTATAAAGATTGTTCAAATTAAATCCCTGAGACCAAAAATGCCCCCGCCATGTGGCCCTTTGGTTTTACATAGACTTATATAGGGAAAATCTTTAAAATCATCTTGTCTGAAACACAAGGCTTAGGTCTTTGATATTTGTTATTAAGCTTCAGCTAGTGGACCTCTACCAAGATTGTTAAAATTATAGCCCTGGGGCCAAAAATGCCCCGGCTCCGGGGCTCTTTGGTTAAACATAGACTTATATAGGGAAAATCTTGTTTTACATAGACTTCTATATGCAGGGTAAACCTTTAAAATCTTCTTCTCTAAAACCAGAAAGCCCAGGTCTTTCATATTCGATAAGAAGTTTCATCTTGTGGACCTCTACCAAGATTGTTCAAATTATAGCCCTGGGGCCAAAATTGACCCTGCCCGGGGCCCACTTGTTATACATTGGATGAGGTGAGCGAACCAGGGCCCTCTGGGCCCTCTTGTTAGCTCACCGTCACGTAGTGACGAGGTGAGCTTTTGGGATCACTTTTTGTCCGTCGTCCGTCGTGCGTGCGTGCGTCCGTGCGTGCGTGCGTCCGTGCGTAAACAATTTCTTCAAACGGCATCTCCTCCTAAACCACTGAGCGGATTTTGACCAAACTTCACAGGAATGATCCTTAGGTGGTCCCCTTTCAAAGTTGTTCAAATGGTTCCGGTCCGTTGCACATATAGGTCACAGGAGCCAAAAATAGATGTTTTTCACCAAAAACTTAAAAAATCTTCTTCTCTGAAACTGCAAGGCCCAGGTCTTTGATATTTGGTATGAAGCTTCATCTAGTGGACCCCTACCAAGATTGTTCAAATTATAGTGCTGGGGCCAAAAATGCCCCCGCCCGGGGCCCTTTGGTTTTACATGGGCTTATATATGGAAAATCTTTAAAAATCTTCTTCTCTGAAACTGCAAGGCCCAGGCCTTTGATATTTGGTATGAATCTTCATCTGGTGGACCCCTACCAAGATTGTTCAAATTATAGTGCTGGATCTAAAAATGCCCCCGCACAGGGGCCCTTTGGTTTTACATAGGCTTATATAGGGAAAATCTTTAAAAATTTTCTTCTCTGAAACCGCAAGGCCCAGGTCTTTGATATTTGGAATGAAGCTTCATCTAGTAGACCCCTACCAAGATTGTTCAAATTATAGTGCTGGGGCCAAAAATGCCCCCGCCCCGGGGCCCTTTGGTTTTACATGGGCTTATATAGGGAAAATCTTTGAAAATCTTCTTCTCTGAAACTGCAAGGCCCAGGTCTTTGATATTTGGTATGAATCTTCATCTTATGGACCCCTACCAAGATTGTTCAAATTATAGTGCTGGGGCCAAAAATGCCCCCGACCCGGGGCCCTTTGGTTTTACATAGGCTTATATAGGGAAAACCTTTAAAAATCTTCTTCTATGAAACCGCAAGGCCCAGGTCTTTGATATTTGGTATGAAGCTTCATCTAGTGGACCCCTCGCAAGATTGTTCAAATTATAGTGCTGGGGCCAAAAATGCCCCCGCCCCAGGGCCCTTTGGTTTTACATGGGCTTATACTGGGAAAATCTTTAAAAAATCTTCTTCTCTGAAACTGCAGGGCCCAGGTCTTTGCTATTTGGTATGAAGCTTCATCTAGTGGACCCCTACCAAGACTGTTCAAATTATAGTGCTGGGGCCAAACATGCCCCCGCCCTGGGGCCCTTTGGTTTTACATAGGCTTATATAGGGAAAATCTTTAAAAATCTTCTTTTCTGAAACTGCAAGGCCCAGGTCTTTGATATTTGGTATGAAGCTTCATCTTGTGGACCTCTATCAAGATTGTTCAAATTATAGCCCTGAGGCCAAAATTGTCCCCGCTCCTGGGCCCTTTGGTTTTTCATAGACTTATATAGGGAAAATCTTGAAAAATCTTCTACTCTGAAACCACAAGGTCTAGGTCTTTGACATTTGGTATGAAGCTTCAGCTAGTGGACCTCTACCAAGATTGTTCAAATTATAGCCCTGGGACCACAATGCCCCCGCCCCAGGGCCCTTTCGTTTTACATAGACTTATAATAGAGATTATCTTTGAAAATCTTCTTCTCTGAAACAACAAGGCCCAAGTCTTTGATATTTGGTGTGAAGCTTCATCTAGTGGACCTCTATCAAGATTGTTTAAATTATAGCCCTGAGGCCAAAAATGCCCCTGCCCCAGGGCCATTTGGTTTTACATAGGCTTATGTAAGGAATATCTTTAAAAAAATCTTCTTCTCTGAAACCACAAGGCCCAGGTCTTTGATATTTGTTGTGTAGCTTCATCTAGTGGACCTTTGCCAAGATTGTTCAAATTACATGTGTAGCCTTTTGTTGATATTTGGTATGAAGCTTCACCTTTTTAGACCTCCCTCAACATTATGCACATTATAACCCTTGGGTCAATAATGGCCATCCCTGGGGCCCACTTGTTACTCTATGGATCAGGTGAGCGATCCAGGGCCATCATGGTCCTCTTGTGTTTTATATTAGGATCACTTTTTGTCTGTCATCTGTGCGTAAACAATTTCTTCAAATGATATCTCCTCCTAAACCACTGATCGGATTTTGACCAAACTTCACAGGAATGATCCTTAGGTGGTCCCCTTTCAAAGTTGTTCAAATGGTTCCGGTCCCTTGCACATCTAGATCACAGAAGCCAAAAATAGATTTTTTCCACCGAAAACTTAAAAAATCTTCTTCTCTGAAACCACAAGGCCTAGGGCTTTGATATTTGGTATAAGGCTTCATCTAGTGGACCCCTACCAAGATTGTTCAAATTATAGTGCTGGGGCCAAAAATGCCCCCGCCCCGTGGCCCTTTGGTTTTACATGAGCTTATATAGAGAAAATCTTGAAAAATCTTCTTCTCTGAAACCGCAAGGCCCAGGTCTTTGCTATTTGGAATGAAGCTTCATCTAGTGGACCCCTACCAAGATTGTTCAAATTAAAGTGCTGGGGCCAAAAATGCCCCCGCCCCGGGACCCTCTGGTTTTACATAGGCTTATATAGGGAAAAACTTTAAAAATCTTCTTCTCTGAAACCGCAAGGCCCAGGTCTTTGATATTTGATATGAAGCTTCATCTTGTGGACCCCTACCAAGATTGTTCAAATTATAGCCCTGGGGCCAAAAAGCCCCCGCTCTGGGGCCCTTTGGTTTTACATAGACTTCTATAGGGAAAATCTTGAAAAATCTTCTTCTCTGAAACTGCAAGGCCCAGGTCTTTGATATTTGGTATGAAGCTTCATCTAGTGGACCCCAACCAAGATAGTTCAAATTATAGTGCTGGGGCCAAAAATGGCCCCACTACGGGCCCTTAGGATTTACATGGGCTTATATAGGGAAAATCTTTAAAAATCTTCTTCTCTGAAACCACAAGGCCTAGGTCTTTGATATTGGTGTGAAATTTCATCTTGTGGACCTCTATCAAGATTGTTCAAATTATAGCCCTGGGGTCAAAAATGCCCCCGCCCCGAGACCCTTTGGTTTTAGATAGACTTATATATGGAAATCTTTAAAAATCTTCTTCTCTGAAACTGCAAGACCCATGTCTTTGATATTTGGTATGGAGCTTCATCTAGCCCTTGGGCCACAAATGCCCGCCCCAGGGCCCTTTGGGTTTACTTAGACTTATATAGAGATAATCTTTGAAAATCTTCTTCTCTGAAACAGCAAGGCCCAGGTCTTTGATATTTGGTGTGAAGCTTCATCTAGTGGACCTTTATCAAGATTGTTAAATTATAGCCCTGATGCCAAAAATACCCCCGCCCCGGGGCCATTTGGTTTTACATAGGCTTATGTAGGGAATATCTTTAAAAAGTCTTCTTCTCTAAAACCGCAAGGCCCAGGTCTTTGATATTTGGTGTAGCTTCATCTAGTGGACCTTTGCCAAGATTGTTCAAATTATAGCCTTTGTTGATATTTGGTATGAAGCTTCACGTTTTTAGACCTCCCTCAACATTATTTACATTATAGCCCTGGGGTCAATAATGGCCCTCCCCGGGGCCCACTTGTTACTCTGTGGATCAGGTGAGCGATCCAGGGCCATCATGGCCCTCTTGTTTTATATTGATTACACCCCACAATATTCCCGTATTAAAATAACTCTGTTTTGACCAGATGTGTGATGTCACAGGATTTTGCTTTATAAAATGTTTGGACTCGGCTAAATTATGCAGTTGATCATCTGCTTACGCAAATATTAAATTAATGATTGGTTAAGCAAGAAACTGTAGGAAATATCCAGTTGTTGAAAGCATTGTCAGCTTAACCCTTCTCTTGCTGAATATTCAGTTTAGCCACACCCATTTCTGACTTTGAACCAATCAGATTACTTGATGTAATTTATTCTTACAAATCCTTAGACTGAATGTTAAACAGTGTAGATCCTGATCAGATGGCTTCTTCAGAAGCCATCTGATCTGGATCTACACTGTTTCCAAAGATAGGGGTTGTCGTGAACAGCAAGATAAGGGTTAATGAGCTCATTAGTGATCATATTATAAAATGTTCCAGCAAGTACAGTGCAATATCTAAAATTTTGGTATTTTTGCTGAAAAAATGTGAGCAGCTTTTGCATTTTTTTTTCAGCAAAAATATTAACATACTTGTCATATTAAATCATCAATGTTTTAACGATACATGTATGTTAACTAATGACCTTGATAGTCTTTTAACAACTGGCCATCTGTTCTTTATTCCGTGGTTGAATGTTTTTTATGCCCCCGGAATCTAAGAGATTCGGGGGCATATAGTTTTTGGTCTGTCTGTCTGTTTGTCCATTTGTCTGTTTGTCCATTTGTCTGTCTACAAAAACCTTAACATTGGGCATAACTTTTGAATGGTAATAGATAGAGCTTTCATATTTCACATGTGTATACCTTATCACAAGACCTTTCCAGTGGTACCATAATTTTTGATCTCGTGACCTTGAACTTGACCTTTGACCTTTTTATTCAAAATTTTTAAAAACATTAACATTGGCCATAACAACATGCGCTGTCTGGGGGCATCAGTATTTCACAAACACATCTTGTTTGTTATTGTTTTTTTTTTCTATTTTATCTGGTATATTATGTGTAAAAAAACATTATATATACTTTCATTATATAGAAAATAAAATTGATAAATGTACCTACATGTAAATCACTCCCATCATGCCTCCTGGCCTAGTCCTAGCAGTACCCGGTATCACTGTCCATGGCTACAACGGAAGGTCAGGTGTTTTTTCTCCAGTGTTTATTGCCCACCTCTGATTAACGATCGACTCAATATAAGTGAAGTAATCTTGAAAGTGCCGTAAACCCCCCCCCCCCCCGCCCCCATCTCTGTCTAGAACAAACTTTCATGGTTGTTCGGGCCATTGAAGTTCAACTGTAATCTACACAGTAAGTAAGTAAAGTCAGTTTGAATGGGCTTTATCGTATGATGTTGTGTCTGAGAATTAATAACATCATGTATTAAATTCGGTCATACACTAGTGGATTAAATGTGCAAATTAGTTAGACATGCCCTGACAAAGTCCTTAACAATGTCGCATTTACTAATGGGAGAAAACTGGCAAAATTTTGTAAAAAAGAACTTGTAGAATAAAATGTGTTTTAAATGTCATATAAGAAATAGAATCTTGCATTCATGCTCATATATTATTAACTTTGCTAAATTCATTGAGGAAAAGGGACACTATGCGATAAATTCAATAATACATTAACATTCATGTAGGATCCTCTGTATAATTACAGGTTGTGCAATGTACTAAAAAAGTTGTCTTTTTATTTTAACCCATTTCTGAATGGAAACCCCTAAACGGGTACCGTGGCAAACAGTGCAGGCCCAGATCAGACGCCGCAGAACGTGGCGTCTGATCAGGGCCTCCACTGTTTGCTAAAAGTTCAGTCATTTTCCAAGTAAATTTTGATGAAAACACAACCTGATACCCCTAAATTTTGAAATGAACTCCTGCTATATACATGTATAAGGAGGAAGATTCAATTTGGTACAAAAAGGATTAACCAAGCTTCTTCTGTATAAATAGACAAAAGCTACATGCAGTCAGACTGGTTGTGTAGTTTAGGCTCATTTGAGTTCTGTCAAGTATTCTTTGTTTTGCACTTTATCTCACCATAACGAAAACACGACTATACCAATACATTGTAAACTTAACCGCCGAAAAAGTGAAAATTTTGAAAGAAAAAATTATAAGAAAAATAAGGTTTACCCCTGCAAACCCCGGTTTTACTATATAAAGGTGGGGTTCAAGGGGGTCAAAATTATATAGGCGTGTTTTCATGATACATCTACATGTACTTGTATATATTCTCCAATCCACAGGGTAAAATTAAGAAGACAAAGAAATTTGCAGAGGTGAAAAGAAGACTGAATTTAAAAGATTCAAGAATGTAAGTTCTGGGCAAGCTTATACATTAGGGGTTAACCAGGACAGTGTACATTCTTTCAACAGAAACTGACAGCTGCCCTTTTTGAATCTGCTGAAAGGAGAGACTGTCCATAGAAAAGATTTCATCATCAATCTCCACCAAAGAATGTTGCCAACCCAGCAGGTATCAATCCCGCCACCTGATCACCAGTCAGAAACACATCAGATTGAGCTACCAAAGCAGGCATCTGTGTAGCTGAGCAGGCCATTCTGTCTGCTAAATAACAGGATATGCATAACAGCAAGGAACCAACTCTCTTCAAAAGTCATCTAACCCATTGTATACTAATGGACTCTTCCATTGCTATATGTTGGACAAGTCCATTTGTCATATAAGGGGTTTCAGGCCTATTTTTTCATTTTTGTTCTATTTTTGACAGAAAATTCTGTAAGCAAATAGTGCAGGCCCTGATCAGGCGCCGTGTTCTTTGGCATCTGATCTGGGCCTGCACTGTTTGCCAAGGTACCCCTTTAGGGGATTCCCGGTTACAATGGGTTATTCTCCTATTGCTCCATAGAAGCACATTCTTTCCTCTACAGAGGACACCACTTTAGACTGGACTGGATGTTCAGGGGAAGCAAGCAGGGAGAGACAGTTGCTTCTCTTGTCAAATTGTTGAAAAAAATGTGTTTATTACATGCGTTTCAATAATGATAGAGATTTCTGAGTGTAATCGATGCCCCCCCCCCCCCCCCCCCCCCCACACACACACACACATTTTCTTTTTTCTTGTCTGAAACATACCTCGTTTTAACAAGTACCCACAAAGTATGGCATTTCATCTCAATGACAGGTAAAAGTCCCACAGAATTGGAAGCAACATCTCCAAAATAACATATAAAGTGTTGACTTGAATGTTAAACCTCAAATCAAACAAACAACAAAACAAAGTATATTTTAACCCATTTTGTACCTGAAACGCCAAAACGGGTACCCTGGCAAACAGTGGAGGCCTAGATCAGATGCCGCAGAATGCGGCGTCTGATCAGGGCCTACACTGTTTGCAAAAGTTCAGCTATTTTCCAAATATTTTTTGGAGAAAACACAACCTGACACCACTAAATTTTGAAATGGACTCATGCTATATATACGGTGGAAGATTCCATTTAGTACATAAAGTGTTAATGGCAAAATAAGAAAAATTAATGCTTAATTATCCTTGTTACTCCGTCTTACAATGTATCTGGAGCCATGATTTTCTCTTGCAGAAAGAAGAAAGACAGAGAAAAGAAGAAAAGAAAGAAGCCAGATCCTCAGAACATGAAAATACGCCAGTTGTAAGTTTCAAGCATTACTTTGGAACAGATTAAAACCAAAATTATCCCTTAACCCATTTAGTACCAGAAACCCCTAAAAGGGAATCTTGGCAAACAGTGCTGGCCCAGATCAGATGCCACAGAATGTGGTGTCTGATCAGGGCCTACACTGTTTGCAAAAAGTTAAGCCATTTCCCAAATAAAAGTGTCCTTGTTTGTGTCGGTTACATTGAAGAATTCGAAATGAATGTCGGTGTTCCTCAAGACGCTTCCCTCGGTCAAATGCATTCCATTATTGTGCTTTCAGCTCTACATGGAAAAATCATGCAGCACAATCTTTTTCTTCATTCCCAGATTGGCGGGGGCGGCTATCATGTACTGTACAGCTGTACAGACTAACAATGAGAAGTATTTGGGAAGAGGAAGCACACTGATGCAATTCTCCTTCCTTGATTCCACAGTTCGAGCCTCGATTTTGATTCTCTCTCTCTCTCTCTCTCTCTCTCTCTCTCTCTAACCCCCATGCGTACTGACCTGCTGAGTCTAAGATCCTAAATGCGGGTGGCTATTTGTTCACAGAGGTGGGTTAACAGAAATGAAACTGAGACTGCGTCTGATTATTAACAGAGTAATGTGCGCTGCCAGGCATTACAGTTGTGTCTGCTCTTTTAGTTCATACCAATAACTAGGTGGATAAATATGGCAGTGTTTTTTTTTTCTGACTATCTATCTACTGATACTGCGTTAGCCCCCACCTAGAGTGAGTTTTGGTTTTACGTCCCACCAACAACTAAGGTAATACGGAGACGGGACCTCGGTTTAAAGACTCATCCGAAAGTCTGGAGAAGCCTGGGATCGATTAGCCCCCGCCTAGTGGGTCTTGAAGAAGTAGATGGGTTGCATGATGCTTCCACGCAGAGCTGAAACCGACCCACACACGAGTACTGGTAAACGGCTTAGAGGATCTAAGCCTGCCCAGCTATGCACGTCAGACCGTCCATGCTTATAAACCCTATTGGGCGACAGGGCTTGAGATGTCATTTCATCTCAATGTCGGGTAAAAGTCCCACAGAATTGGAAGCAACGTCTCCAAAATGACCTTTACTGTGTTGACGGGGACGTTAAACTTCAAATCAAACAAAACTGATACTAAGCAGGTCACATTTGACCATTACCGTGGGTGTACATTGCATACACTCCAGGTTTTGCAGGATGAATACCAACCGAGTAATCATGTAAGGATCGTTAACCTGCACAGGGGATGGTTCTCCCTGACCAGGGGGCCTCCAGTTAATGTCCCGATCTGAAGGATGCCACTGTCCCAGAGCGTATTCGGACACAGAAATTTTATCGTCGCTGCCGGGGATCGAACCCGGGACCTCTAGCATCAGAGGCAAGTGCACTAACCACTGAGCTATCACGCTCCTTATTGTTTTTTTATGCCCCCGCATCATGTGATGCTGGGGGCATATAGTTTTTCGGTTTTGCATACGTGCGTACGTGTGTGTGTACGTACGTACGTACGTGATCCTGTAACCTCGGGTTAAAGTTTTTGTAACAGGTAGAGCCTGAACTTTCAGAACTAATATTTTCCTAACCATATGATGGAACTGGTTCATCTTTGGTATGATGATAGATATAGGTCCAAAGTTTTATTAAGCAATACCCTCAACCATGTCTATGACCTCAAGGTCAAGGTCACAGACTTAGAAATTTTCAATGTTCAACTCTCAGGTTAAGGTTTTTGTAACAGGTAGACTTGAACATTTCAGAACTCATATTTTCCAAACCATTTGATGGAATTGGTTCATATTTGGTATGATTATAGATATAGGTCCAAAGTTTTATTCAGCGATACCCCCACCCATGCCCATGGCCTCAAGGCCAAGGTCATGGACTTAGAAATTTTCCATGTTTAAGACTCCAGTTAAGGTATTTGTACCTGGTAGAACCTGAACTTTTATGATGGCTTTGGTTCATATGATGATAGATATAGGTACAATGTTTTATTCAGCAATACCCCCACCCATGCCTATGACCTCAAGGTCAAGGTCACAGACTTAGACAATTTTAATGTGAAAGATTTTAAAGAGCTCAAATTTTCCAAACTATATAATGGATTTGGCTTATGTATGCTATGATGATAGATACAGGTCCAAATGTTTATGTGGCAATACCCCCTTTCATGCCTATGGCTTCAAGGTCAAGGTCACAGACTTAGAAATTTTTAATTAGATATTTAAAGAGTTGATATTTTCCAAATCGTGTGATGGATTGAGTTGATATTTGGTATGATGTTAGATACCTGTCCATTTTATTTAGCGATACCCTCACCTATGCCCATGAGCTCAAGGTCAAGGTCACAGACTTAAAAATTTTTAATTATCCCCTCGCACAACATAGCTCTAGCGTCTATATTTCTTCACTGATTTCAATATAACTTCACACAAATATTCCTTATGACAATACCTCGAGCGAGTTAGACTTTCAAGGTCAAGGTCACTGTGGCTATTTTTAGAAAAACTTTGTCATTGCTCTAGCGCTTACATTTTCTCACCAATTTCAATATAACATCTCACAAATGTTCCTGATGACAAGGTCACACACTTAGAAAATTTTGTTGCAACATGGATTTTGCGGGGTTTGTCGGGGCCCTTGGCGGGGGCATCTGTGTCGTCTGGACACATTTCTAGTTGAAATTATTTTGCGGAGAAAATAATGTTTGATATTTCAAGTGCAGTATTCTGTTTCTCCAATCTCATTTTCTTTTTTCCTTGATCTCCCTTTTCCTTCTTTTTCCGGCTCAAAAATGACCTAAATAGTGTTGACTGAGCCGTTAAACACCAATACAAACAAACAAAACTTTTCCTTCTTTTTAACCTTCTTGACTGTCTCTTTTCTCTGATTCTCTGGTTGATGGCACAAAATCATTGAAAATTGAAGTCTGTTAGCATGATCTGTCTTGTCAGCATGAGGAAGCTTTGGTTCAATGACCATTTATATATGTAGCACACAGTAAAGACACTAATAAGACTGTGTAGATGGGCAGGCTGATCTGAGCATTTGCTGTGTGTACAGGCTTGAGGACCTGTTTTTGTCCAAATATATATTCACCCGAAATGTAGGTGAGTATCCTATTAAGAAGTATTTTGTTTGTTATCAGATCAGCAGTGCGTTAAAAACAAAACAAAACAAACAAACAAAAAAAAAACATTTATATGTAGACAGAGACACCTTCAAACAGTGCATATTTTCCATTGAAGCAAAAAGACTTCATTTTTTAAGTTTTGAAAACATGCCAATAAATCTTTGGCTTTCATTTGTAAAAAAGGTGGAGTTTGTTATTAACCATAAACTTAAACTTAAATTTTAGGCCAAATATCATATGATCCTAAGTATTGGGACAGATAGGCCTAAGCAAACAGTGCAGACCGAGATCAGATGACTCTACACTCTTTACCATTCCATCTGCACTATTTGGACTCCATGTGGTATTAAAAAATAATTGTAAAATATTAGGAGAATAGGGCTTATCCGGAAAATGCCAACTTAAACACTTCGAAATTTGATACATTCTGTAACCTCTGTAGAACTAAGAAATACTGAAAATTTGAAGTTTATATCTTTAATAATTCTGAAGTACATAATTCTGGAGTTACGGGCACGCAAAAATATATTGAATATATAGCAAAATGCATAGTTTGTACCTAGGTAGGTACAAATGAGCAATTTTAATATACTTGAGCCTAATTGGTTCCTGTATTGCAAAATGCATAACATTAACATTTCGTACCTAAATGTGTTGATATTTGCCTGGATAATATACCTATCAAATTGTGCTGTTACACTTACAATTTTGTTGTTGTTTATGAAAATACATTTTTCTCTTAAATGACCATATTTGGAATTATCTAAATTTAAACTGCCGTTCATGTATCTCAAAACCCATGTAGATATTTAATTCTAATTTTCAGGATTTTCTAAATGCATTGAATACTTTAAAGTGATAACAGACAGAAAGCCATATTTGTAATGGTTACAAATTCTGCATTTTCCGAAGTAGGCCTATTACAGCAAGTCCTAAAGGTGTCCAGATTATTTGGATTTATACGGGTACACATAAATATTCTATAGATACACCACAGCCTCATTATAACATGATCCATTATAACATGGTATTGGATATAAGACAGATTCAAGATGGATCCCAAAAATGTATAGATTATATAGAAAAATGACCATAAATAGTCATTTTTCTATATAATCTATACATTTATGTTTGGATATAACACAATTGTTTAACTAAAATCATATCTGTTTTGGACTCAATTAATAGTGTTGTAAAGAGGTTGTGGTGTATATTATATTGTTTTCTTTTTTACATTAGACCCCAAGCATCTTCAGCAATGTTCTTCCGCTACAACACACAGCTAGGACCACCCTACCATGTCCTTGTGGATACCAACTTCATCAATTTCTCCATCAAAAATAAACTGGACATCATACAGTCTATGATGGACTGCTTGTATGCAAAAAGTGAGTACTAGTGAAGCCATGAGATAGAGAGAACTTGTGCATGGGCCATTGTCCAAGTTGGCATGTGTGACCCTGAAGACAAAGGTCAGTCTGTGCAAATGCAGAAAAGCTTGTACCTCCATATTTTTCAGTAATGAGGTGTATACCTTGCTTCCAAAGGATAATTCATCATAGTGTAGTTTCTATTTTCTTGTCCTTTGAGATCATTGATTCCATTGTGGAATTTTGAAAATATTTCGGGGTCACTGATGAGGCCTAATTGGCCAAAACTAGCTAGTCTGGCCCAGAAAAACTTCATGCTTTTATTGGTCAGTTTCTGGCAAAAAAATCTGCGCTGTCCTGGTTAACCGCTTACGTATAAGCCTGCACAGGAAAGTGTGGATGGGTAAATTGACCTGCTCAATATGACCAAAATAGTGTTGACTGGGCCTTAAGACTCCAAAACAAACAAACAAACGCTACTTTTCAGTTAGTTTTGTTAGGTTAAACCCCTGTCACACCAGGGCTTCGTTTTCACAGCGTCCAAGAAAAATGCAGAACGCCGAGCTTCGTGCAGTACGATCGCAAACATCGCCATAGCAATGCAGTTGCATCGCCAGTAGTCGTGTTGGGATCGCATAGAATGCCAAGCGACGGCGCTCATTTTGAGCATGCTCGAAACAATAGCCCCCGCCCAAAGGGGCTTGAAGAAATATATGGGCTGCATGATGCTTCCACGCAGAGCTGAATCCGGCCCGCACACTAGTACTGGTAAACCACTTAGAGGATCTAAGCCTGTCCAGGAACCGCGGTGTGAGGCGGACCGTCCATGCTAATAAACCCTATTGGTTTCATTGGGCAACAGGGCTTGAGATGTCATTTCATCTCAATGTCGGGTAAAAGTCCCACAAAATTGGAAGCAACGTCTCCAAAATGACCTTTACAGTGTTGACGGGGACGTTAAACCTCAAATCAAACAAACAAACAAAACATGCTCGAAACAAACACCGTCAGTTGGCGTTCTGATAAGAGCGCAGTGAGTCGCCTTAAGGTTGCCATAGCAGCGCAGTAAGGTCTCCTACAACGCTACAGGAGCTCAGCAGGGGCGCACAGAGGTCTCCTACAATGCCTTGTAAGCTCCGCTTGTATAATTGATTGATTTGAGGTTTAACGTCCCCGTCAACACTGTATAGGTCATTTTGGAGACGTTGCTTCCAATTTTGTGGGACTTTTACCCACCATTGAGATGAAATGACATCTCAAGCCCTGTCGCCCGATGAAACCAATAGAGTTTATAAGCATTGACGGTCCGTCTAACACTGCTTTGCCTGGGCAGACTTAGATTCTCTAAGCTGTTTACCAGTACTTGTTTGCAGTCGGTTTAAGTTCTCCGTGGAAGCATCATGCAGTCCATCTATTTCTTCGAGTCACGATGGGCAGGGCACCCGCTTGTATAAACAGTGGCTAGAGTAGTAAAGTTTGATTGAGTACTGTCTTCCGTGGTGACTCATCCCGAGGTTGATAAGGTAATGGCTGTGGACTTGCTCTTGCTTGCGATGATGGCGGTGGACTTGCTTTTGACGGCACACATGGACTGGTAAACCGCTTAGGAGATCTAAGCTTGCCCAGGCAAAGGGGCGCGAGTCGGACCATCCATGCCTATTAACCCTATTGGTTTCATTAGGCGACAGAGATTGAGATGTCACATGTTGGGTAAAAGTCCAACAAAATTAGAAGCAAGGTCTCTAAAATGACCTATACTGTGTTGATGGGGACATTCAACCTCAAATCAAACAAAACTGTTTGACTGATGAAGATGTCTGTTTACACTTTGCTTTATAGTGCAAACGAACGTCTTCAACATGTCGTCAGGGCAGTGTGAGCTCCGTAATGGCGCAGTGTTACTGCTGTGTAAGCAAAGTGGATGCGCCGTGAGAGTGCATACAATCGTCACCAAGAACACCGCAGGATCGTGACAGATCGCCATGTTAGCTCCTTAGCAACGTCTTGGTCACTGTAAGGATGCCATGACAGGTCCATGTTCACGAAAAATATTCCATATTTCTTGCAATCTCGCGGCGTTCTGGAAAATTAAACAACGCCGTTCCATCGCAGTGGAAAGGTGGCATAGTGTGACAGGGGTATTAACGAACACATTAGTTGTAAAATGTTAACTCCAGCAAGTACAATTGGTCAATCATTGTTGAATTCCAAGTGTGGATTCCATAGCAACAGTGCTGATAATTGAAGGATGATATTCCATATTTCTCCATATAAACTAGTAAGAAAAGATCACTCAGGAATGCCACAATCTAAGAACGAAGCCATCTCAAGTCACCTATAGAAAGTGACACAGAGGCACACACAAAACCATACGAAACCTGAACCAACGGCACAAAGCCAGATAACTAATAAGACACCTTTTCTTGTGGGTAATCATTAGAACTGGGCCCCTGCCCATCAGGCTGGGAGAAATAGATTGGGCTGTATGATGCTTCCACACAGAGCTGAAACCGACCGCACATGAGTACTGGAAGACCACTTAGAGGATCTAAGCCTGCCAAGGCAAAGTGGTGTGAGTTGGACTGTCCCTACATATAAACCCTTTTGTTTGTTTTTTTGCAGGCAGCAGGGCTTGGGATGTCATTTCATCTCAAGTGTTGAATAAAAGTCACACAAAATTGGAAGCAACGTCTCCAAAATGACCTAAATAGTGTTGACCAGGGCCCAAAAGCTCCATTCAAACAACAGATCATCATCATCATCAACGGATTTTGATTAACGTGCAGGTACAGGGGCAGCATCCACATAAGTGGGCCCCCTTCCAGGTAGCTGGCTGGCTGCACGCATGGCAGATCTAACACCAGATCTCCAGGCTTGTCTATCATGAGGATCGATAGCAGAGAGCTTCCATTCTCTGCAATCTCTTTCTGTTAGCTGCTTCCAGGTCATCTTGGGCCTTCCTGCCCCCCCCCCCCCCTTTCCACCTACCTGTATGTCACAGGCAGAGGAAGTCTTAACTGCACCATTGGAGCGTTCCACATGTCCATACCAGCGAAGTCTTCTCTCTTTCAGGATGAGGTCCAGGTCCTCAATGCCAAAACGCTCAAGTAACTCACTGGACCTGATGGTGACAGTATCCTGTGGCTTGACATTGCAGATCTGTCTGATCATTGCCCTGTCATTTCGCTGTAGACGTTGGAGGTTTGGCTTTGTCAATGGCCATGTCTCACTGGCATGGAGCATTGCACTCCGCACACAAGAGCTATACACATGGCCACGTGTCTTGAACGAGAGGTGGCGGGAAGAGAGAACTGGTAGCAACTCCTTGAATTTCTTCCAGGCTGTTTTCACACGTGATGTAGTTGAAAGGTTGCAACCAACCGCTGCAGAGAGCATATCACCTAGGAAGCAGAAGGAAGCTACAACCTCCAGCTTGTCAGATCCGACTTGGACTTCCCTCTGTGGTCTGCCATCTAAGGGGCGTGCAGTTCCTTGGCATCGTGAACACCTGTGATCAGGGTCCTCTATCAAGCGTTTGAGCCCACTGCATTTCTTGTGCACCCAGAACTTGCAGCCTTTACAAAAGATACTGTTGCTGCCCACTCCAGTGCGACATACAGCGCATTGGAACTGGCTTGTACTCTGCAAGAGGTCCAGACCTGTACCATAGATCATGATCTTTGTCTTTTCTGCATTCACTCTCAGCCCTTTCGCCTCCATTGCGTCTTTCCATATATTCATTCTTTCCAGATATTCAAATGAATACCCACATCATAGGTTTTTGGAGAGTGACAACAATTTTCCTTCAGTTATCAACAAATGCCCACCTTTTTATGCCCCGCCATTCAAAAAAATAGCGGGGTGTTATGTTAAACCCTCTGAAATTTTTAGTGTCCGTCTGTCCGCCAGCGCCCCATAGTTTTTGCTACATAACTCTGATACCGTTTCAGATACTTTCACAAAACTTCACAGGTATGTAGAGCACTATTAGACAACATGAACAATTGGGCCTCCATGGCCTAATGGATAAGAGCACTGACTCTTAGTCATTAGGTCTCTCACCGCCATGGGTTCGAGCCTTGCTCGGGTCACGTGTGAGACGCCAAGTTCTGCAACGGAAGGTCAGGTGGTTTTTCTCCGGGTACTCCGGTTTTGGCTCACCTATGATTAACGATTGGCTTGATATGAGTGAAATAATCTTGAAAGGGCCATAAAACCCAAACCAAAAAAAAAAAAAAAACAACATGAACAACGTATGAACTGTAACTTTGGTTTTCCTTCTTTTGAAGATGTTGCCCTTTGAACATTGTCATTTCTCTCATTGTTTCGTGCCCGCTCCATAACTTCGATACCATTTGAGATATGTCCATGAAACTTCACAGTTATGTAGACCACAATGAGATGACGTGCAGAGCATATGACCCGTAACTCTGATTTTCCTACTTTTGAGTTATTGCCCTTTGAATATAGCAGTTGATATCAGTTTCGTGTCCACTCCATAACTCTGATACCATTTGAGATATTTCCATGCAACTTCACAGATATGTAGAGCACCCACAGACTATGTGCTGAATGTATGAACCATCATCTGATTTCCTTCTTTTGGAATTATAGCCCCTTGTACATTGAACATAGCCATTTCTATCATGTAGTCTGTTTGAAGCACTATATCTCCTGAACCTAATGATAGATTCTGACCAAATTGGCATGGTTACATCACTAAGATGAGGTAAAAATAGCCATAAAGTTTTTATGACCTTGACCTTATTTTCAAGGGCACAGGCCACCAAAAGCAGTCAATTTGGGGCTAAAGATGGCTTGTCTCAACCCAATCTCATGAACACATCAATGAAGTGTGGTCTAACTTGGTACAATATATCATTGCAACTGACAAAGGATTTGTTTATATTTTGAAAACTGAGACTTTATTTTAAAGGGCACAGGCCCCCAAAAACTGAAAATGAGAATTGTAATTCTGGTTTACTTTCTTTTGGAACCATTGCTCTTTGAACATTGAAAATAGTCATCCCAGTCATGTATTCGTGTCAACTTTATTAAGGGATAATTAGATCATGAAACCCTTGACTTTATTTTAAAGGGCACAGGTCCCCAAAGACTGAAAATGAGAATTATAATTCTGGTTTACTTGTTTTTGGAGCCATGGCTCTTTGAACATTGAAAATAGTCATCCTCAGTCATGTATTCCTGTTAACTTTATTAAGGGAAAGAGTAATGCATCCTTACTTTGAATTCCTCTTTGACTCTGCTATGGCACTTGCTTTATGTAATTGAAGTGGCGGGACATCATGCAGTGCTTGCAGTTTTTATCTGTATCTGTGAAATTAGACTAAGTTTGACTGTGCTGACCCAACAAAAGAAAGTGTTGACTTGCTTGTCCATGTGATCAACCATGTCAAATTTGCCAAAGTTGGACCCATTTCTTCAAAGGGTGGTTAGCTTATCAAGCTTGTTTGTGGCCAAAATGTTCTCAAAAGGATAATACCTAACACTCTTGTATGGGGGTATATAGTTTTCGTCCTGCTGTCGATCCACCCATCTGTCCATCCATCCATCTGTGCATCCATCTTTCCGTTTGTCCATCCATCTGTTAACATTTTGGTTAAAGTTTTTTGTCGAAGTCCTAAGAGATTGTATCTTCTGAACCCTTTGATAGATTTAGTTTATACTTACATAGAAGTTGCATGCTGGTCTAAAGATTTCATTGATGCATGAGGTCAAGGTCACAGACTTAGAAATTTTACATTTGGTTAAAGTTTTATGACAAAGTTTATGGATGCCTTATGTTCTAAACTCTAAGACAAATTCATTTGATACTTGCATCAATGTTGCATACCAGTCCAAAGAGTTTGTGATGTCTGCCCCTTCCCCCACCTACGGTGACCTTGACCGCAAGGCTACATACTTAGAAATTTTACTTTTGGTTATTTACAGTTTTATGACAAAGTTTAAAGATGCCTCTTTGTTCTAAACTCGAAGACAAATTCAGTTGGTACTTGCATCGATGTTGCATTCCAGTCCAAAGATTTCACGATGCAAACCTCACCCTGCTGCTTCAGTAACATTGATACCCCCACCCTTTCCGTAACTTTGATGCCCTCACTCCCTTGGTCCATTTAGAAATTTTATGTTTGGTTTAGCTTTTGCAAGCACATTTATAGATTCTTATAGCTTCTTGACTTCTTCATTCATATGGCATACAAGTTCGAAAGATATATCAGAGGATGGCGCTGGGTGGGGGTATACACTGGTCGCTTGCTCTAGTTGTTAAAGCAAAATTTTTTTTTTCCCAGTTACCTGATGGTAACCCATTTATTCTCCCCGTCATTTGATATACAGTGGGTCGGGGAGGACCATCCCACTGTATACCTTACAAACTACATATTTTCAAATGAGCATATATATAGTACTTAAGAATAATAAAAAGTTCTAGATCTGCAGTTGAGTATATATTTCCTATATTGAAAATAAATAGTTCCTCAACTAATGGGAGATTAATATTTTTGGTTTTTAGCCAGTTGTTGAAATCTGCAAGTAATTTCTTAGTTTCCTGGCAGTGCCAGAACATATGTCTTATTGTCTCTTCTTCTTGACAGAAGGTACAACTAGGGCTTGGTGAAATCTTTATTATGTATATATACTTTTTTGTTGGGAGAATTCGATGGCTAATTTTTGTTTGAAACCATTGTAACTTGGTTCCTAAATGTAAATGAAAAGGCAGAGAATAAATAGAATTCCAGGTTTCTTCCTCAATATTATAAATGTTGTTCCATTTAATCTGGGAGGTAGGTTTATCTGTATTTCTGTTAAGGATAGAATAAAAATCTTTGCATCCCTTCCTTGATTTTATTAGGAACAAGATATTTGCAGGACGAAACGGTGAAGCTAGTTTCTTAGTTAAAGCAAAATTTGACATGTGGACATAGCACTGCCCATAATGTTTTGAACTTGCTCAAGTTTAAAGACACTTTTAGAGAGAGATGATTCAGCTGACTTTTATTTTCATCTAATAACCCTGCCTTGCTCAAAATTTTCAGGTATTCCCTATATAACAGACTGTGTTATGGCAGAGTTGGAAAAGCTGGGACAGAAATACAGGGTAGCACTGAGGTAGGAATATACAAAACTTCCTAGATAAGTTGTCAGGTGTTGTCTTTCCCTTAACAAAACATTGCAGTCAGGCTAACTTGGACAATGTCAGTAACCATATTGCTATGAAACATCCAGGGCCAGTTTGTTCAAAGCTTAGAAGGTTATTAGTTCATATACGGTTAAAATCTTTGATCATTTACTATTGCAACTACACTTATGTTTTTGTTGAAAAAAAAAAATATATCTGTGTATTAGATATCGTCGTTGCTAGCCCATCTCTTTCACAGGTTTTTGTCAAAACACCTATTTACAAATGACTTTTTCTGCATTTTTTGCTGTTTTGATATGCAATTTTCACTATATTTGATAAAAGAATCCATTTTTCGTCTTTAGATTTTTCTTATTTTTACATATGTTGTGTAATAATATTAGATACACGAAATAGGCGTGAAATTTGTCACCAAGCATCTGGAAGAAGTAATGCAGAAAAAGTTACCCCACCCCCCAATAAAAATGGCTAAAAAGATATTGTTTAAATGACAAGAACAAGGATTATACCTTTATTATTGCAACTACTCTTGCTTCCTTAATGTGATATGTATCAAAGTATTTCATTTTAAATGAAACACAATTTCATTTATAAGTTTTATGGTGTGAAAAATTGATTTTTTCTGGCAAAAAATCCATGTTATCATATTGCCATATTGTCGATTTAGTCATGTTTAAAAGATATGAAGCAATTAACATTGCCACAGACGTTCAAACAATGTCCTATATATGTTATTAATTTACCTTGGAAACATTATTGTACATTTTTAACTTTCTTTTTTGCCAATTTATTACCCCACCCCCCTAATGAAATGGGTTGAAATTGATAAAAAAAATACCATATGCTGATGCAAAAGAATATACAAATTTCCTTTTTCCCGTTTCAGTTCCTGCATGCCAACGTTATAGGGAAAGTAGAAAAAGTACTAGTTAAATTTTCTCTATAATTTTTACAAGTTTTTTTTTTCATGCCATATTGTCCGGAAGCGCTATTTAATTATCTATTGCCTGTTTATGCAAACTGTGAAAGGGAGGTGCGATAAGTTATCCATTTACTTTCCGGTGAAGGCAATGATCAGGAATCGATACAATTACCCAACACCTCCGATCAGACACACCAAAGGGAAAGAACCACGAACATGAAATAACTAGACCTTAATGGAAACATCACTAGCGGAAAGCCAAAATGGCAGTTACATACCCACATAGTGGCTTTGGTGGACCTTGATAATGCATTTGGTTGAGTGTCTCGGAAAGTCATTTAGGAGTGGAGTGTGATAGCTCAGTGGATAGTGTACTTGCCTCTGATGCTAGAGGTCCCGGGTTCGATCCCCGGCAGCGGCGATAAAATTTCGGTGTCCGAACACGCTCCATTGGCATCATTTGCAGGGATGAATGTCATAAAGCGCACCGTCCTTCGGATCGGGACGTTAATTGGAGGCCCCCTGTGCAGGGAGAACAATCCCCTGTGCAGGTTAAAGATCCCTACCGTAATTACATGATTACTGTGTAGGCTTTCATCCTGCAAAACCTGGAGTGTATGTAATATACACCTGCGGTAATGGTCAAATGTGACCGACGCAGTAACAGAAGATAGATAGAGGCACAGAGAAAATTTGAGGTGGAGTGGAATGTTCGACTGGTCCATTGGATGTCTGCTAATGCGCGAAGACGTGTCCTTGTTTGTGTCGGTTACATTGAAGAATTCGAAATGAATGTCGGTGTTCCTCAAGATGCTTCCCTCGGTCAAATGCATTCCATTATTTGGCTTTCAGCTCTACATGGAAAAATCATGCACCAAAATCTTTTTCTTCATTCCCAGATCGGCGGGGGCGGCTATCATGTACTGTACAGCTGTACAGACTAACAATGAGAAGTATTTGGGACGACGAAGCACACTGATGCAATTCTCCTTCCTTGATTCCACAGTTCGAGCCTCGATTTTGATTCTCTCTCTCTCTCTCTCTAACGCCCATGCGTACTGACCTGCTGAGTCTAAGATCCTAAATGCGGGTGGCTATTTGTTCACTGAGGTGGGTTAACAGAAATTGAAACTGAGACCGCGTCTGATTATTAACAGAGTAATGTGCGCTGCCAGGCATTACAGTTGTGTCTGCTCTTTTAGTTCATACCAATAACTAGGTGGATAAATATCGCAGTGTTTTTTTTTTCTGACTATCTATCTACTGATACTGCGTTAGCCCCCGCCTAGAGTGAGTTTTGGTTTTACGTCCCACCAACAACTAAGGTAATACGGAGACGGGACCTCGGTTTAAAGACTCATCCTAAAGTCTGGAGAAGCCTGGGATCGATTAGCCCCCGCCTAGTGGGTCTTGAAGAAGTAGATGGGTTGCATGATGCTTCCACGCAGAGCTGAAACCGACCCACACACGAGTACTGGTAAACGGCTTAGAGGATCTAAGCCTGCCAAGCTATGCACGTCGGACCGTCCATGCTTATAAACCCTATTGGGCAACAGGGCTTGAGATGTCATTTCATCTCAATGTTGGGTAAAAGTCCCACAGAATTGGAAGCAACGTCTCCAAAATGACCTTTACCGTGTTGACGGGGACGTTAAACTTCAAATCAAACAAAACTGATACTACGCAGGTCACATTTGACCATTACCGTGGGTGTACATTGCATACACTCCAGGTTTTGCAGGATGAATACCAACCGAGTAATCATGTAAGGATCGTTAACCTGCACAGGGGATGGTTCTCCCTGACCAGGGGGCCTCCAGTTAATGTCCCGATCTGAAGGATGCCACTGTCCCAGAGCGTATTCGGACACAGAAATTTTATCGCCGCTGCCGGGGATCGAACCCGGGACCTCTAGCATCAGAGGCAAGTGCACTAACCACTGAGCTATCACGCTCCTTATTGTTTTTTATGCCCCCGCATCATGTGATGCCGGGGGCATATAGTTTTTCGGTTTTGCATACGTGCGTACATGTGTACGTCCGTCTGTACGTGTGTGTGTACGTACGTACGTACGTATGTGATCCTGTAACCTCGGGTTAAAGTTTTTGTAACAGGTAGAGCCTGAACTTTTAGAACTCATATTTTCCTAACCATATGATGGAACTGGTTCATCTTTGGTATGATGATAGATATAGGTCCAAAGTTTTATTAAGCAATACCCCCAACCATGTCTGTGACCTCAAGGTCAAGGTCACAGACTTAGAAATTTTCAATGTTCAACTCTCAGGTTAAGGTTTTTGTAACAGGTAGACTTGAACATTTCAGAACTCATATTTTCCAAACCATTTGATGGAATTGGTTCATATTTGGTATGATTATAGATATAGGTCCAAAGTTTTATTCAGCGATACCCCCACCCATGCCCATGGCCTCAAGGCCAAGGTCATGGACTTAGAAATTTTCCATGTTTAAGACTCCAGTTAAGGTATTTGTACCTGGTAGAACCTGAACTTTTATGATGGCTTTGGTTCATATGATGATAGATATAGGTACAATGTTTTATTCAGCAATACCCCCACCCATGCCTATGACCTCAAGGTCAAGGTCACAGACTTAGACAATTTTAATGTGAAAGATTTTAAAGAGCTCAAATTTTCCAAACTATATAATGGATTTGGCTTATGTATGCTATGATGATAGATACAGGTCCAAATGTTTATGTGGCAATACCCCCTTTCATGCCTATGGCTTCAAGGTCAAGGTCACAGACTTAGAAATTTTTAATTAGATATTTTAAGAGTTGATATTTTCCAAATCGTGTGATGGATTGAGTTGATATTTGGTATGATGTTAGATACCTGTCCATTTTATTCAGCGATACCCTCACCTATGCCCATGAGCTCAAGGTCAAGGTCACAGACTTAAAAATTTTTAATTATCCCCTCGCACAACATAGCTCTAGCGTCTATATTTCTTCACTGATTTCAATATAACTTCACACAAATATTCCTTATGACAATACCTCGAGCGAGTTAGACTTTCAAGGTCAAGGTCACTGTGGCTATTTTTAGAAAAACTTTGTCATTGCTCTAGCGCTTACATTTTCTCACCAATTTCAATATAACTTCTCACAAATGTTCCTGATGACAAGGTCACACATTTAGAAAATTTTGTTGCAACATGGATTTTCGGGGTTTGTCGGGGCCCTTGGCGGGGGCATCTGTGTCGTCTGGACACATTTCTAGTTTTTTTGTTGTTTTTTTTTCAATTTAATGACGTCACGCAAACTAAAGTAAACGTCACTACTGAGTCATTGTTTTGTTTGTAATGACAAAGTATGGCCATGGATTATGTGCAGTGGCAGACTCTTCAAGGCTTATTTTTGACACCAATGGAAAAATAAAGTAAACGTCTTGCGTTAAAAGAGGGTTCAGATTTGCCGTGGAAAGCTGATAGAGCTGCAATCGGAGGAAACAAATCAGTAGCTGGAAAAATACAGGGTTGGTCTGTTTATCACTTAATTTTCATGTGCTTACAGCCATGCGAACTAGACTGGAAAGTAGTCTATGAAGTCGCAAAATATTTTACAACAAAAACACACTGTAATGGTTATTAAATGTTACTAAAACCTCAGAAAACACTTTAAAAGCAAAATACTAACTAAAATTATTTTGAGGTAAAAAATCGAACTTGATTACGGCAGAGACAATTATGCGCGACCCTCCTTAAGTCTTCAGAGTCAAAGAATTCAAGATTTCTGGATGCATAATACATGTATATATAAATAAAAAGGATTAATTAAGATACTGTATTTACCATATGTATTCTGAGTCTGAGAAGTGTAAACCTGGATGAGGCACCACAGAGGGTGGCATCTCACCAAATTCTTCACTGTGTGCCACTCATCTGGCTATTTTTGACACAACATCAGGTAGTAAAGTATACTTGTTTACTTTTTTGAACAAGTATGTTAAAGGCCAAGCCCAATGAGGCTTAGAGAAATAGATTGGACAGCATGATGCTACCACACAGAGTTGATACCGACCAAACTTTTGAATACTGGTGAACCACTTAGAAAGTCTAAGTCTGTAAAAAAAGTGATGTGAGTAAGATCTCTCCAGGTCAGGACCAATCCAATAAAGAACCTATGAAAATGGAAGTCTGTGTAGAAGTTTAATAGAAACTGCTAACTCTGTCTTATATGGCAAGCCATTTTACTATTTATAATGGAATTTAGATATCTTATTTAGTATATAAGATATCTTATTTATTATATAAGATAACTTATATAGCATATATGATATCTCGTATAACAAATAAGATATCTTATATCCTAAAGTAGATATTTTATATCCTATATGTGATATCTTATTTAGTTCTGCAATTCAGATATCTTATATGACATATAAGATATCTTATATCTTAAATAAGATATATAGCATGTAAGATATCTCATATGTTAAATAAGATATCTGATTTGTCAATTAAGATATCTTATATACTAAAACATATAAGATATCTTATATGCTATATAAGATATCTAATATACTAAATCAGATATCTAATATAGCATATAAGATATCTTATATAACATATCAGATATCTTATATATTATATAAGATATCTTATTTATATTGGTATATAAGATATCTTAATTGGTATATCAGATATGTTATTCAACATATAAGATATCTTATTTAATATATAAGATATCTTATATACATTTGACAAATAAGATATCTTAATTAACATATAAGATATCTTATATAAATTCGAAAGCAATGACAAATAATAGTCGCTCCCTCTCTTCCGGTTGATTCCATACCTATATGCACATTAGACTGCTAGACAGACAGAGGACTGGAGAAAATCGATTATAAACTGTATCGCACAAATGCTTTCTTGAAGTGTGTTTATAAATAAAACGGGTTTCCCAAACGGGTGCGATCAGATAATAGTCTACATCGTTTTTAGCTCACCTATCACGTAGTGACGAGGTGATCTTTTGGGATCACTTTTCGTCCGTCGTGCGTGCGTCCATCCGTGCGTAAACAATTTCTTCAAACGACATCTCCTCCTAAACCACTGATCGGATTTTTACCAAACTTCACAGGAATGGTTCTTAGGTGGTCCCCTTTCAAAGTTGTTCAAATGGTTCCGGTCCACTGCACATCAAGGTCACAGGGACCAAAAATAGATTTTTTTAATGAAAACTTGAAAAAATCTACTTTTCTGAAACCACAAGGCCCAGGTCTTTGATATTTGGTATGAAGCTTCATTTTGTGGACCCCTACCAAGATTGTTCAAAATATAGAGCTGGGGCCTAAGATGCCCCCGCCCTGGGTCCCTTTGTTTTTACATTGGCTTATATAGGGAAAATCTTTAAAAGTCATCTTCTCTGAAACCGCAAGGCCCAGGTCTTTGATATTTGGTATGAAGCTTCATCTAGTGGACCCCTACCAAGATTTATCAAATTATAGTGCTGGGGCCAAAAAAGCCCCCGCCCCGGGGCCCTTTGATTTTACATGGGCTTATATAGGGAAAATACATGTATTTAAAAATCTTCTCTGAAACCGCAAGGCCCAGGTCTTTGATATTTGGTATGAAGCTTCATCTAGTGGACCCCTACCAAGATTGTTCAAATTATAGTGCTGGGGCAAAAAATGCCCCTGCCCCGGGGCCCTTTGGTTTTACATGGGCTTATATAGGGAAAATCTTTGAAAATCTTCTTCTCTGAAACTGCAAGGCCCAGGTCTTAGATATTTGGTATGAAGCTTCATCTTGTGGACCTCTACCAAGATTGTTCAAATTATAACCCTGGGGCTATAAATGCCCCCGCTCAGGGGCCCTTTGGTTTTACATGGGCTTATATAGGGAAAAACTTGAAAAATCTTCTCTGAAACCACAAGGCCTTGGTCTTTGATATTTGGTATGAAGCTTCATCTAGTGGACCTCTACCAAGATTGTTCAAATTATGGCCCTGAGACCAAAAATGCTCCCGCCGTGGGGGCCCTTTGGTTTTACATAGACTTATATATAATATAGGGAAAATCTTTAAAAATCTTCTTCTGTGAAACCACAAGGCCTAGGTCTTTGATATTTGGTGTGAAATTTCATCTAGTGGACCTCTATCTATAGCCCTGGGGCCAAAAATGCCCCCACCTCGAGACCCTTTGGTTTTATATAAACTTATATAGGAAAATCTTTAAAAATCTTATTTTCTGAAACTGCAAGGCCCATGTCTTTGATATTTGGTATGGAGCTTCATCTAGTGGACCTCTACCAAGATTGTTCAAATTATAGCTTTCGGGTCACAAATGCCCCCGCCCCGAGGCCCTTTGATTTTACATAGACTTATATTACTATGAGATAATCTTTGAAAATCTTCTTCTCTGAAACAGCAAGGCCCAGGTCTTTAATATTTGGTTTGAAGCTTCATCTAGTGGACCTCTATCAAGATTGTTTAAATTATAGCCCTGAGGCCAAAAATGCCACCACCCCGGGGCCATTTGGTTTTACATCGGCTTATGTAGGGAATATTTTTAAAAAATCTTCTTCACTGAAACTACAAGGCCCAGGTCTTTGATATTTGGTGTGTAGCTTCATCTGGTGGACCTTCGCCAAGATTGTTCAAATTATAGCCTTTGTTGATATTTGGTATGAAGCTTCACCTTTTAAGACCTCCCTCAACATTATGTATATTAAATATATTGGAGTCAATAATGGCCCTCCCCGGGGCCCACTTGTACTCTATGGATCAGGTGAACGATCCAGGGCCATCATGGCATTCTTGTTTTTTAGCTCACCTGTCACGTAGTGTCAAGGTGAGCTTTTGGGATCACTTTTTGTCCGTCGTGCGTGTGTGCGTGCGTCCATCCGTATACTTTTTCTTCAAACGACATCTCCTCCTAGACCACTGATCGGATTTTGACCAAACTTCACAGGTACGATCCTTAGGTGGTCCCCTTTCAAAGTTGTTCAAATGGTTCCGGTCCGTTGCACATATAGGTCACAGGAGCCAAAAATATATTTTTTTCACCGAAAACTTAAAAAATCTTCTTCTCTGAAACCGCAAGGCCCAGGACATTGATATTTGGTATGAAGCTTCATCTAGTAGACCCCTACCAAGATTGTTCAAATTATAGTGCTGGGGCCAAAAATGCCCCCGCACCGGAGCCCTTTGGCTTTACATGGGCTTATATAGGGAGAATCTTTAAAAATCTTCTTCTCTGAAATCGCAAGGCCCAGGTCTTTGATATTTGGTATGAAGGTTCATCTAGTGGACCCCTACCAAGATTGTTCAAATAACAGTGCTGGAGCTAAAAATGCCCCCGCACCGGGGCCCTTTGGTTTTAGATGGGCTTATATAGGGAAAATCTTTAAAAATCTTCGTCTCTGAAACCGCAAGGCCCAGGTCTTTGATAATTGGTATGAAGCTTCATCTAGTGGACCCCTATCAAGATTGTTCAAATTATAGTGCTGGGGCCAAAAATGCCCCCGCCCCAGAGCCCTTTGGTTTTACATAGGCTTATATAGAGAATATCTTTGAAAATCTTCTTCTCTGAAACCGCAAGGCCCAGGTCTTTGATATTTGGTATGAAGCTTCATCTTGTGGACCCCTACCAAGATTGTTCAAATTATAGCCCTGGAGCTAAAAATGCCCCCGCTCAGGGGCCCTTTGGTTTTACATAGACTTATATAGGGAAAATCTTGAAAAATCTTCTTCCCTGAAACCACAAGGCTTAGGTCTTTGATATTTGTTATGAAGCTTCAGCTAGTAGACCTCTAACAAGCTTGTTCAAATTATAGCCCTGAGACAAAAAATGCCCCCGCCATGTGGCCCTTTGGTTTTACATAGACTTATATAGGGAAATCTTTAAAAATCTTCTTCTCTGAAACCACAAGGCTATGGTCTTTGATATTTGTTATGAAGCTTCAGCTAGTGGACCTCTACCAAGATTGTTCAAATTATAGCCCTGGGGCCAAAAATGTCCCCGCTCCGGGGCCCTTTGGTTTTACATAGACTTATATAGGGAAAATCTTGTTTTACATAGACTTCTATATGCATGGTAAACCTTTAAAATCTTCTTCTCTGAAACCACAAAGCCCAGGTCTTTCGTATTTGATATGAAGCTTCATCTTGTGGACCTCTACCAAGATTGTTCAAATTATAGCCCTAGGGCCAAAATTGACCCTGCCCGGGGCCCACTTGTTATACATTGGATCAGGTGAGCGAACCAGGGCCCTCTGGGCCCTCTTGTTTGTTTTTGTTTTTTTTTTTCTTTTTAGAGAGAGAATCCAGCTTGCTTTTGTTTGTATAATTTAATAACCCTCCCTCACAAAAATTCTTCAGATAGTGGAAGTGTTGATCTGCTGCTTGCTGCATGTATTTTGACAAAAAAAGCAAAGACTTCCAACAGACTGTGCATATATTCAGCCATTTTCCGCATAATAAGTTCAATATTTCTTTGCCCCTTATATCCCTTTTTTTTCCAAATGGAATCTTCCTCCTTATATATGGCAGGAGTCCATTTCGAGAATAAGGTATGACAGGTTGTGTAATCTAAAAATAGCTGAACGTTTTGCAAATAGTGTAGGCCCTGATCTGATCTGGGCCTGCACTGTTTGCCAGGGTTTCCGGTACAAAATGGGTTATGGAATGTTAGGCACAAATGGGGGTAGTCATTTCCAGATATATGCTTTTGTTAGAATATCCGTTGACAGTTTGGGGGAGACTTCATTATTTTTTTACCTCATCATCACGTAGTGACGAGGTGAGCTTTTGGGATCACTTTTTGTCTGTCGTCCGTCGTGCGTGTGTTCGTGCGTCCGTAAACAATTTCTCCAAATGACATCTTCTCCTAAACCACTGATTGGATTTTGACCAAAGTTCACAGGAATGATCCTTAGGTGGTCCCCTTTCAAAGTTGTTCAAATGGTTTCGGTCCGTTAAACATATAGGTCACAGGAGCCAAAAATAGATTTTTTCCACAGAAAACTTAAAAAATCTTCTTCTCTGAAACCACAAGGCCCATGTCTTTGATATTTGGTATGAAGCTTCATCTAGTGGACCCCTACCAAGATTGTTCAAATTTTAGTGCTGGGGCCAAAAATGCCCCCGCCCTGGGGCCCTTTGGTTTTACATGGGCTTATATAGGAAAAATCTTTAAAAATCTTCTTCTGTGAAACCGCAAGGCCAAGTTCTTTGATATTTGGTATGAAGCTTCATCTAGTGGACCCCTACCAAGATTGTTCAAATTATACTGCTGGGGCAAAAAATGCCCCCGCCCCGGGGCCCAATGGTTTTACATGGGCTTATATATGGAAAATCTTTAAGATCTTCTTTTCTGAAACCACAAGGCCCAGTTCTTTGATATTTGGTATGAAGCTTAATCTAGTGGACCCCTATCAAGATTGTTCAAATTATAATGCTGGGGCCAAAAATGCCCCCGCCCTGGGGCCCTTTGGTTTTACATTGGCTTATATAGGGAAAATCTTTAAAAATCTTCTACTCTGAAACTGCAAGGCCCAGGTCTTTGCTATTTGGTATGAAGCTTCATCTAGTGGACCCCTACCAAGATTGTTCAAATTATAGTGCTGGGGCCAAAAATGCCCCCCGCCCCGGGGCCCTTTGGTTTTACATGGGCTTATATAGGGAAAATCTTTAAACATCTTCTTCTCTGAAACTGCAAGGCCCAGGTCTTTGATATTGGTATGAAGCTTCATCTTGTGGACCTCTACCAAGACTGTTCAAATTATTGCCCTGGGCCGAAAATGCCCACGCTCTGGGGCCCTTTGGTTTTACATATACTTATAAAGGGAAAATCTTGAAAAATCTTCTTCTCTGAAACCATAAGGCCTTTGATATTTGGTGTGAAGCTTCAGCTAGTGGATCTCTACCAAGATTGTTCAAATTATTAACCTGAGACAAAAAAATGCCCCCGCCCTAGGGCCCTTTGGTTTTTCATAGACTTATGTAGGGACTTATATAAGACTTATCATTCTTTAAAAATCTTCTTCTATGAAACCACAAAGCCTAGGTCTTTGATATTTGGTGTGAAATTTCATCTAGCGTACCTCTATCAAGATTGTTCAAATTATAGCCCTGAGGCCAAAAATGCCCCTGCCCCGAGACCCTGTGGTTTTACATAGACTTATATAGAAATAATCTTTGAAAATCTTCTTCTCTGAAACAGCAAGGCCCAGGTCTTTGATATTTTGTGTGAAGCTTCATCTAGTGGACCTCTATCAAGATTGTTAGGGCCCCGCACTGAAAGTGTGGGTGCCCTATAGTAATCACTCTGTCCGTCCGTCTGTCTGTCTGTCTGTGTGTCTGTCTGTCCGTCCACAAATTTCTTATAGCGCTGCCGGGGCCCTAGTCAGTTTCACTGACAGCTCTAGTTAAAATTTTAGCCCTGAGGCCAAAAATGCCCCGCCCTGGGGCCATTTGGTTTTACATAGGCTTATGTTGGGAATATCTTTAAAAAAATCTTCTTCTCTGAAACCGCAAGGCCCAGGTCTTTGATATTTGGTATGTAGCTTCATCTGGTGGACCTTTGCCAAGATTGTTCAAATTATAGCCTTTGTTGATATTTGGTTTGAAGCTTCACCTTTTTAGACCTCCCTCAACATAATGCACATTATAACCCTGGGGTCAATAATGGCCCTCCCCGCGGCCCACTTGTTACTCTATGGATCAGGTGAGCGATCCAGGGCCATCATGGCCCTCTTGTTTTGTGAAATATATTAGATATCTTATTTGTCAAATAAGATATCTTAAATATTTAGGTAAATAAGATATCTTATATATTATATAAGATATCTTATATGCAATATAAGATATCTAATATATTAAATAAGATATCTGATATAGGATATAAGATATCTTATTTACTGGAATATATAAGATATCTGATATACTAAATAAGATATCTAATATACCAAATAAGATATCTTATTTCCTATATCAGATATCTTATTTAATATATCAGATATCTTATATATCATATAAGATATCTTTACTACTTTAAATAAGATATCTTATATAATAAATAAGATAATATATGAGATATCTGATATGTTATATAAGATATCTTATATGCTTTATTAGATATCTTATTTAGTATATAAGATATCTTATATATTTTGGTAAATAAGATATCTTATGTCCTATATTAGATATCTTATATCCTATATCTAATATAATAAATAAGATATCTAATATAGCATATAAGATATTTTATATAACATATCAGATATCTTATATGCTATATAAGATATCTCATTTATTATATAAGATATCTGATATATATAAGATATCTTATATAACAAATAAGATATCAAATATAATATATAAGAAATCTTATATGTAATAAATAAGATATCTACATTCCATAATAAATAGTAAAATGGCTTGCCATAGTCTTATCATCTTTGTTTTGCTGCTTAACCTTTACCACTCTCTGGGCTAATTCAGCAGGACCCGGTTGTTCAAAGCATCGTTAGCTTAACGAGCCTGTTAGTGGTCATATTGTTAATTGTTCTAGCAGGTTTAATACCTGAAATTTTGTTATTTTTGCTGAAAATAAAGCATTTGCAAAAGATGCTCACATTTTTTTTTCAGCAAAAATATTAGTATTTTCACCATATTGAATGATCAAAGATTTAACTATACGTTAGCTAAAGACATTGTCAGTTTTGAACAACTGGCCCCAGACTGTCAAATCTGTAAACTCATCAAACAGACCTCACTGTGGCGATTCTAATCAGTACCACTTACCATACATTTTAAGCTAAAATAAGAAAGTTCTCCCCATATTATCCAAAATACATGTCCATTAACCCATTTCAGACTGGAAACCCCTAAATTGGTACTGTGGCAAACAGTGCAGGCCCAGATCAGACGCAGCAGAACGCGGCGTCTGATCAGGGCCTACACTGTTTTCAAAAAGTTAAGCCATTTTCCAAATAGATTTTGAAGAAAACATCACCTGACACCCCTAAATTTGGAAATGGACTCCTGCCATCTATAAGGAGCAAGATTCCGGGTTAATAGCTGCAGTTATGAAAAAAAAAATCCTAGGAACTAGAGAACGAGTTCAGAACAGCTATGGTATATGTGCCATCGGTGTTTGAGCGGTCAAAGTCTCACTGTGTATGTCTTTCTCTACAGAATAGCTAAAGACCAGCGATTTGAGAGGTTACCTTGTTTGCATAAAGGAACATATGCTGATGACTGTATTGTACAGAGAGTTACACAGGTATAACATAGTTATTTATATGCTTGATCATACGACTAGACATTCTGATCTGTTGTTACATGTTTTGCTCTATATTATTACCCCATATTTAGGCTAAATAGTCTTTTATTTACTTGGTACTCGCAACATTATGTAAATATAGTCATGTGGTGTTTAACCCTTCTCTTGCTGAATATTCAATTTAGCCACGCCCATTTATGACTTTGAACCAATCAGATTACTTGATGTAATTTATTTCTACAAATTCATAAACAGAATGCCAAACAGTGTAGATCCTGATCAGATGGCTTCTTCAGAAGCCATCTGATCTGGATCTACACTGTTTCCAAAGATAGGGGTTGTCGCGAACAGCAAGATAAGAGTTAACATTAAACCAGTTTTTGCAATTTCCCTTCCACTCTTGTCCTGCTAAATAATTTAGCCACACCCACATTGGACTTTCAGCCAATCAGATCACTTGATGTGATTTATTCTTACCAGCTCACAAACTAAATGTCAGAATCCATCTGATCTGAATCTACAGTGTTTGCAAATGTAGGGGTTGACTTGTTCAGTAAGACAAGAGTTCAATTATTTTGGCTTCTTCTGTTCTTTTCATGTCAATTAGATTATGACTGAAGTACAGTAAAACTTGGATAACTCGATGTTGACGGGGTGTTAAACCTCAAATCAAACAAATCAATAGCTCGAATAAGGATAATTCGTTAACCATGGATAATTTGAACTCATTCTGGGGTCCCTGGAGATTTGTTCCTATAGCTTCTTTGTTTAGGTCAATTTATAGGGGTTTGTTTCATTTTAACTTTAAAATGTCTGTTGTGTGTACTCATTAGAATCGCCTCATTGAGGCGATTCTAATGAGTACACACAGCATACATTTATTTAAAAACAGGCGAGAATATATCCTTCGGTCAACCCCATTATGTCTCAGCTAGCAGTATAAGTAACCCTCAATAACTCGAACTACCCCTATTTCGAACAAACTTTCATGGTCCTGAAGGTGTTTGAGTTATCGAAGTTCAATTGTATTTCAATTGTTGCAGATTACTGTAGTTATAACAAGCTATTATAACTATTCCTCAATCATAGTATTGAAGCTATTATATCTATTCCTTAATCATAGTATTGCACAAAAGACTGTGTATCTGATAAACAGTTTCTCAAGTCCACATATTATGGGCCCTCGCCCATTGGGTCTTGAAGAAATATATGGGCTGCATGATGCTTCCATGTGGAGCTGAAACTGACCCACACATGAGTACTGGTAAACGGCTTAGAGGATCTAGCCTGCCCAGGCAAAGCGGTGCGAGTCGGCCCGTCCATGCTTATAAACCCTATTGGTTTCATTGGGCGGCAGGTCTTGAAATGTCATTTCATCTCAATGTCGGGTAAAAGTCCCACAAAACTGGAAGCAACGTCTCCAAAATGACCTTTACAGTGTTGATGGGGACGTTAAACCTCAAATTAAACAAATCAAGTCCACATGCCCAGCTGCTCCTCAGTCTGTGTTGGAAATTGTCTATAGACCCCTTTTCACTGGGGTGTCCAACTGATGGGCATGTTGTCCTTGTGGCAGATAAGTTTAAGAGGGGAAATGTTATTTCTGAAGTTTCTACTTCTCCATTCATTTTTCTCTTTCTTCCCTGTCCTTCACTTGTATTTCCTCTACTGTCTCTTCTATCTATTTTCTCCCTTTCTCTGGGGGTGGTTGGAAGTGAGGCAAAGGTGATATGTATCTTGCATCACTTGGGCGTCCAACTGGTATTGGCTTGCAGCAGGTTAGGGTAGAGGGGGAGAGTTGTTATTTCTTCTGTTTCTACACTTCCATTCATTTTCCTCTTTCTCCCCTGCCTTGACTTTCATCTCATGCTATTTACTTCCTTCCTCTGGGAGAGGACACAAAATGACCCACAAGGGTTGATGTGTCATTAAACCCCAATCAATCAATCAGTCAATCAGTCTCACTTTCTCAGGGAGACAACACAAAATGGCCCATTAAACCCCAAGACAATCAATCACTCTATATACCCGTGTAGTCTGTGTGCTTAGGTGCTAACATCTTTGACATTCTTTTGTATATTTCCAGAGGGAGTTGTCTGGCATTCCTTTTATTGTCGCACCTGCTTTAATCATGGTGTGAAATAGGAGTCCGTTTTTTAGCTCGGCTGTTTGCAAAGAAAACGACAAGGTATTGTCATAGCTCTGGCGTTGTCTGCGTCGTCATGCAAAAACTTGGACATTTTATCTCTGTCATTTCTGAACATATTTACTTGAAACTCGGACTAGTTCATTATGAAAAGGGGAACTCATACCAAAAGGTGAGGTAACCCTCAAAATATTTTTGGCACAGTTATGTCCCCTTTTCGACTTAGAAGTTTTGTTTTCTAAAAGAAACTGCAGCCGAGCATTGGCTCCCGCATGCGGTGCTCTTGTTCCATCTTTTCATTCATTCTTCCATTTATCAGTCAATCAACATTTGCATCAACCCAAGTATTAACAACTACAATCACAGGTGCAGCACAGCTTATGGAGGAATTCTTGTGTGTTTTTATATACAACAAATTCCTATATTTAGACCACCTATGGGACTGTTTAACACTTTAAGACCACTTGAACATTCCCAAAATTGGTCTCCCACGAGATATAGAAAACACTGGGAAAATGTATCTAAAACCGTCTAAAGTATTCTTTTGAAAGCATAATTTGTGTTAATTTTAGGTGCTCTTAACCCTTGTCCTGCTGAGCCCGGATATGCCTTATCTTTGAAACAATGTAGATCCAGATCAGATGGCTTCTGAAGAAGCCATCTGATCAGGATCTTCATTGTTTGCCATCCAGTTTATGAATTTGTTGCAATAATTTGCATCAAGTAATCTGATTGGCTGATAATCAGTAGTGGGTGTGACATATTTAAATATTCAGCAGGACAAGGGTTAATAGCAGAATTTTACTGTATTGATACAGTTCTGTTGTGATGATTCAAAATCTGATAATTCAAAACGGTTTGGAAGTACCAATCACAGCAAATGCAAACATTTGATTCTTTAGTTATTCAGACTTGATAATTCAGACAAAAATAGTCAGTTCCTTGAATTCGAATTATTGAGATTTTAACCCATTGTATGCGGGAAACCCCTAAAAGGTTACCTTGGCAAACAGTGCAGGCCTGCACTATTTGCTAACAGAATTTTCCATCAAAAATAGAATAAAAAACGAAAAAATGGGCTTGACACCCCTTATTTGGTAAATGGACTTGTCCAACATATAGCAGTGGAAGAGTACACTAGCATACTATGGGTTAAATGTGTTTTTTTTTCTTTCAGCATAAATGTTATATAGTGGCCACCTGTGATAAAGACCTGAAGAGAAGAATAAGAAAAATACCGGGAGTACCTATCATGTATCTTCAACAGCACAAGTAGGTCATCTTCCTGATAAATACATCACTACCACTTTATAACATTGTTGTTATGATCCCAAGCAGAAACAATTATAGCTAAACAACCATGTTATATCCAAACAAAAATGACCATTTATGGGCAAAAATGTATAGATTATATAGAAAAATTACCATATATCTATACATTTTTGGGAACCATCTTTGAACCATGTTATATTCAAAACTATGTTATACTGAACAGTTGTATAAAGAGGTTGTGATATACATGTATATAACATGAACCGTATAATGAGAAAACCTGTCTCTGGGTATTGTCACCAGATCAAACACAAACCAGCCTGCTCAGCTATACTGATGAGCCGCTTACGTATAAGCCTGCCCACGTATAAAACTGACCGGCTCAAAAATGACCTAACATAGTGTTGACTGGGTCGTTAAACTCCAATACAAACAAACAAATACACTGGTGAGCAAGAGCCCGGAAATTTTAGATTTTGAAAGGTATTATACTATTCAAACAGTTTACACTAAGATGCTGATCAGACTGTTGATGCGCAGGCTTTATCTGCACCTTTGCTGTTTTATGACATGGCTCATCTGTTTAAGGGAATGTCCCACAATTTGGAACAGCTGCAGCCTGGATTCAGCATGTGGCGAGAAGGGTCACCCATCCAAGTTGGATCTATTTTTCTCTGGGAACTACAGTTGCCTCCATCGCATGAAACCACAATATGGCAAAAATACATGCTTTTGAGAATGCATTGCAAGTTCTCTGAGATTAATATATAATCAAAGGAAAAACATGTGTTTAAATATAAAACATAACTGTAACTTTATCACACCATATAGACATAGTGAAGGCTCCCATTTAGCTTTTTAGGAACATCTGATCTTGGTCAACACCATTTTTCACCCTATATTCTGAATTTCTGAGGGTTATGACCTCAGGTCTGCCTGAAATTGATTTGTTTGGGTCAGTGTCTTTACAGTCAGGCCAAAATACAACCACAACCATTGAGGGGATTGGATACAGTCGAGCTGCGATAACTCGAACATCTTCGGGACCATGAAAAATTGTTGGTGGTTCGAGTTATTGAGGGTTACTGATACTGCTAGCTGAGATATAATGGGGATGACCTAAGAATATATTTTTGCCTTTTTAAAATAAATGTATACTGTGTGTACTCATACTGTGTGTACTCATTAGAATCGCCTTAATGATGCGATTCTAATGAGTACACACAACATACATTTTAAAGTTAAAATGAAACAAACCTCTACAAATTGACCTAACCAATGGAGCTATAGAAACAACTCTGTAGGGACCCAAGAGTGAGTTTGAATTAGCCATGGTAAACGAATTATCCGTATTCGAGTTATCTAAGTTTTACTGTACATGGCATTTTCACTGGCACTAATTACAAGGTAGACAGGTTCCATGACTGCCAATGTGCTTTCTTATAAGCTTGAGTCTACTCTTAAAGGAAAGAAGATTAGACCCTGTAGGGCAAATTTTTTCATTTAAGAGTAGACCCCTATTGGTAAGACAGACAAAATATTTTTTAAAGATTTGCCTCATGAAAATGTATATCTTCTCTTTAAGAATTTTAGATGCAGACATTTACGACTGATGGTAACACAGCCCTCCTATATAGGCAGTGGAATGGTACAGTGATTTATTTCGCAACAAATCACTGGACAAAAGAGTGTGATGTCTTAAAAAGACACCATTTTATGATGTCACACATAGCCTCTTGGATGTTAGATGGTGAAACGTTATTTTCTCGCATTCAAATCATTACAAATGGATGTATATGCAGGTGATACAGTCAGTAATGTTGATGCTTATCACAACAATTGTAGTCTGCTTTATCATCTACTGGTTGCTTTAACCTTTACCGTGCTGTAGGCGACAAGCCCTATCTTTGCAAACAGTGTAGATCCAGATCAGATGGCTTCTGAAGAAGCCATCTGATCAGGATCTACACAGTTTGACATTCAGTTTATGAATATGTAGAAATAAGCTGCATCAAGTAATCTGATTGGTTCAAAGTCAGAAATGAGTGTGGCTTAATTGAATATTCAGCAGGTTAAAGGTTAAAAGTCATTGTTGCAAACTGTGTGGTGGCAGATCAGCAGTCTGATCTCGGTCTACACTCTTTGCCTTATGCAAAATATGAAGATTCAGCAGACAACATAAACAGATGACATTTTTAATGCAGTGCAGTTTTTCTTTGCATCTTAAGGGTTAAGGCATTATTTGCACTTATCAGTGAAAGGGTACCTGATTTAATGCAGGGGAAGTTAAAGAAAGTGAATGAGAGAATCAGACCATGCCTTCATATGTCATGCCCAAAACATGATAGGCTGTAATAGTCCAATGGCCCTATGTCAGTAAGGCAGCGGGAACCCCCATGATCTGACCTATGTGTGTGTCAATCTGTGTCCGAGTGTTGAAAATATCAATAACCTTCCCCATCTTGCCATAAATTAAGAAAATAAATAACTTATATATACATCTTTATTTTTTCAGATATTCAATAGAAAGAATGCCAGATGCATTTGGAGCTCCAAGAACCTGATATCAGTAAACAGACTAAAATTGTACAATTCATGAGCTTTCAAGTTTGAAAAATATCCTGGATTAAATTAAACATGACATAATTATACATCCATATAGTCTGGATTTAAATCTTCATCATTACCATCAGACTTGTCATTTGTTTTCACTTGTGATCCACCTCAAGTGAAAATACCTTTATACATGTGTACCAAGCAAAAACAAAGAACAGTATGTGCATCCAAACAGTCTGGCTGCTCATTGCACTCAATACACTTAGCTTTGGATAATGAGATAATTTTTGGATAAAAAAAATTGTTTCTCCATTAACCCTTGTCCTGCTGAATATTCATATATGCCACTCCCACTACCGATTATCAACCAATCAGATTATTTGATGCAAATTATTGCAACAAATTCACAATCTGACTGGCAAACAATGCAGATCCTGATCAGATGGCTTCGTCAGAAGCCATCTGATCTGGATCTACATTGTTTCAAAGATAAGGCATATCCGGGATTAGCAGGACAAGGGTTAAAACATATGTTGTGGGTACTTGTTAGAATCGCCTCATCTAACTGATACCCACAACAATGTTTCTAACAAGAGATAAGAAAAATAGTCCCTTATAACACCCTTTGTTTCACTTTCTTATCCAGAGCTATTTGGTACAACGAATGCTGAAATTTGACTGAGTAGGTACACAGGCTGATTTAAATCTTTGCTGAGCGCATATCCAAAGACAGTTTCACTTTGGTCATAGTTCATATTATTTCCAAGGATCCTGTTCCACAGCAGCAAAGTCAAGGCAGAACAGACATCAGGCTGGAGTAATGAAATTGAAAGTGGAATTTGAAGTTTTCAACAAGCTGATCGGAGCCTTCAGTTGATGCATACCATAAAATAAAAAAGTTTAGTGATATGTCTCATAAATAAGAGTCCTCAGTAGTGGTAGTATAGTCAGATAGTTTTGTATAGTCAGATAGTTTTCTGACTGGTGATCAGGTCTTGGGTTCAATCAATGCCAGGTCCAGCAACATTCTTTGATGGAGATGGAAGGACTAAGACTGTCCAGGAGAAGTGTGGTTACATTAACTGACAGACTCAGCATGACCTTTATTTCGTTGGCTAAGCCAGAACAATCCAAAATATATTGTTGCCTTCTCTGTAATTGGAGGTTGGTAATGAAGTATAACAATATGTGACATGTTGTATCATATTTTTTATTAAAATCAAATGTTATTTGAAAATACAAAATAGTTTGTTACAAAAGAAATGGCACAATCATATCACTGAAAAATAGTTTATGACTAAACAAAAATAACTCTAAAGCTTTGACACATATAATGTATTTTCCACAAATTGTAACAGACGACAATGTTATGGATTTCCTGCTGGCTTGCCCAATAGTTGACACCTCTGAGAAAGGGGTCTCCTGTAAGGAAAAAGAATTTGCTCCAATTCTTTTCTGTAAGTGCTGGCTGTCTTTGATACAAAAGAAAAAAATACCTCCCCTAAAGAAGTATCTATTCTCTTTTATTACCCTTTTATTATCTCTTATAACCCATTGAATGCTAGTTGACTCTTCCATTGCTATAGGTTGGACAAGTCCATTTGTCATATAAGGGGTATCAAGCCTACTTTTACATTTTTATTCTATTGTTGACAGAAAATTCTATTAGCAAATAGTGCAGGCCCTGATCAGATGCCGCATTCTGCAGCGTCTGATCTGGGCCTGCACTGTTTGCCAAGGTACCCCTTTAGGGGTTTCCTGCATACAATGGGATAAAGAGTTACAATGTTTTTTGGGGGTAATTTGTTTGTCAGTTGACCCAAAGTAAGTAAGCACAGAATCTCTTCAGTACTGCTGTCCACGTGATCATCACTGTCAGGTAATGGTTATTTACAGAAAATAGCTGCGCTACTCTTATTGATGTGAGGTCAGGGTGTTTCACAAGAGGCTTATCTATAGAATCTGGACAGTAATTATGTTTTGGGTTTGGCAAACTGCGTAGATCTAGATCAGACACCACAGAACATGGGATCTGATCAGCATGTACACTGTACTCTTACAGTAAGGAATTTTAGGGTTAAATAAAACAGCCACAGTCCTTGGTCAGAGCCATTTTTCCAGCCTACTCTCAAGAGGCCATAACCACCAGTGCTGTCAGTACTTTGATTGCTTTTGGGTGAGTTTTAACCAGTTTTAACCCGAATGAACCATATCACTTTATCATATGACGTCGCATCTGAGAATGTAATAACGTCATGTAATAAATTTGATAATTCACTAGTGGATTAAATATGCAAATTAGTTAGATACGCCCATTAATGTTACATGTACGCTATCCTTAACAACATCCTGTTTATTAATGGCAGAACACTGACATTTTTGTTAAACAGCTCATTATTAAACTTGTTGAGGAAAAGGGATAAAATGCTCAGCAATGCCTCGCATTTTATCATTTTTCCTCAACGTGTTTAATAAATTCAATAATATATGAGCACTTATGTAAGATCCTCTATATCCAGTATTTTTGTCTATTAGATAGTTTGGTTAGGTATCATCATTTTGATCCAACGTCGGCCCCACACCCATCGGGGCTTGAAGAAATAGATGGGCTGCATGATGCTTCCATGCAGAGCTGAAACCGACCGCACACGAGTACTGGTAAACCGCTTAGATTATCTAAGCCTGCCCAGGCAAATGGGTGCGAGTCAGACAGTCCATGCTTATAAATCTTATTGGTTTAATTGGGCGACAGGGTTTCATCTCAATGTCGGGTAAAAGTCCCACAAAATTGGAAGCAACATCTCCAAAAGGACCTATACAGTGTTGACAGGGAAGTTAAACTTCAAATCAAACAAACAGTGTAGATATAGAGCAGACACCACAGACAATGGTATCTGATCAGCATCAACACTGTATGCTTACAGTAAGGAATTTTAGGGTTAAATAAAACAGCCACAGTCCTTGGTCAGAGCCATTTTTCCAGCCTACTCTCAAGAGGCCATAACCACCAGTGCTGTCAGTACTTTGATTGCTTTTGGGTGAGTTTTAACCAGTTTTAACCCGAATGAACCATATCACTGTCCAGTATTTTCATCTATTAGATAGTTGGGTTGGGTATCATCATTTTGACATCAAAAAAAAATACTACAAGCATGTCGGCTCATAAAAATGGAAACAACAATACCCGAGTTATTTACATCACACAGAAAAGTATCCATTTGATAGTTGTATGCTGGATTTGAGGATAAAACAGTTATTTGACGGTTGTTTGGACAAAATCAAAATTATCACCCCTCCGAATGGTATCTCTGGTATCCACACACACACACACTCAGATTCAACATTTCCAAAAAAGAATGATACATGAATACATCTGTTGAAGTTCAAGATATAAAAATAATGTACATGTAATAAACCTGTCCCAATGATCACAATAAAAATTCAATAGGTCAAAAAAATAATTGAATGGACAGAACTTTATACAGTCACCATTCAGCCACACTTTAATCTTTTACCCTTAAAGCTTCACATTATGTATTAGAGCATTTATAAATTACTTTCTCGAAGAGGAAATTTACATGTAGAAAAAATTACATTTAACTCTTATCATGCTGTTCACGACAAACCCTATCTTTGGAAACAGTGTAGATCCAGATCAGATGGCTTCTGAAGAAGCCATCTGATCAGGATCTACACTGTTTGACATTCAGTTTATGAATTTGCAGGAATAAATTACATCAAGTAATCTGATTGGTTCAAAGTCAGAGATGGGTGTGGCTAAAATGAATATTCAGCAAGAGAAGGGTTAAAAATGACATCTTCAGATGTCGTGATTGGCAGTTTATGGGTTAACAAGCAGATCAGAATGATGTATGCAAATCATTCACAGAAATAATAAAATGGTATTTCAAAACTGTTCAAAATATTAAAATAGAGCAACATTTATATAAATTAGTCTCAAAATCACTAAATATTTTCAAAGACAACATATATGAGTGAAAATCTACATTATCCTTTTCGATCATTGACATGTACATATACACGAAAAGTGATATGGCTTGGTCATTTGCTACATAATCTATACTTTAAACTGTTATAGCCGGAACCATCTTACAATGAACAGTATTATCCCATTGTATGCAGGAAACCCCTAAAGGGGTACCTTGGCAAACAGTGCAGGCCCAGATCAGACGCCGCAGAATGTTGCGTTTGATCAGGGCCTGCACTATTTGCTAGCAGAATTTGCCGTCAAAAATGGAATAAAAACAAAAAATGGGCCTGACACCCCTTATATGACAAATGGACTTGTCCAACATATAGCAATGGAAGAGTCCACCAGCATACAATGGGTTATGAAGAGGTTGTGGTGTATTTGTTCCTTATGATTTTGCTGTTATAAAGAATTGCTACTATAAAGAACCAACCCCAGTAAGCAGTAGTATAAGTAGTAGTAAAGGGCCCTTTTCTTTAAATTACTTTGAGAAACAAATGTTATGTTTTGTTAAAATCGCCTCATCCAGACATGAGGTGATTATAACTTATAACCACAACATTTCTTTCTAAGAGTATTAAGTACAATATTCTTCTTTAATAGCTCCAGTAATTAATCACATCCTGAACTAAGAATTTGTTATTACAACATGTTTTGTTGTTATATCAAATGTCAGAATAAAGAAGGTTGAATATATTAAAAAGACATTGAAAACTCGAAAAGAAATGAAAGAAAAAAGAGAAATAAGCCTCCTAAATTTTTAGAGCATTACAGACATTGTGTTCACCCAGTCAGATGCAAACATCGAGTTTAAACTTTTCAAGAAAAATATAGAACAAAGCACCACTTTAACAAGTAGAATTTCCTGAGTTGGCGCCTCCAACTGGGCCATTACACTGGAATCTATCTATCAGTAATAGCTTTGTCAACGATAGAAAGTTTTAACTGTCATAAATGCTTCAGAATGAGAAGCACAAGCTAGCATCAGTTTGGGTAAACACTGTTACACATGGAAATTTGCATGACAAAATATGAAGACCTTGATCGAGGTGTTGATTTTCACATTATTGGGCACTCAAAATTTTTACTACAGTGCTTAAACTGTTGACTTTCATGCAAGTAAAATACCAAATGCAATGATATTTCGCTGAAAAAAAAAATCAGCAAAAGTATTTCTATATATAGGGCCTCTGTGGCCCAGTCGGTAACAGCACTGACTCTTAATCATTAGGTCTCTCACTGCTGTGGGCTCAGATCAAGTGAGATGCAAAGTTCTGCAACTGAAGGTCAAGTGGCTTTTTCTCTGGGTACTCTGGTGTGAATCCACCTCTGATTAACAATCAGCTTGAAATAAGTGAAATAATCTTGAAAGGGCTGTAAAACCAAAAAAGAAAAGAAAAAAATCTACATGTTTTTATGTCTTACCGACAATTTTTTTAACATATCGCTAACAACGATAAATTTCAACAAGGCAGTGGCTAGCCGTCCGGTACCGGACGACCAGTCAACGAGTCTGCTCGTCCGGTACCGGACGGCTAGCCAACCCACGTAGGAATGGCTAGTCGTCCGGTAGTCCGCGCACTGTGACAGTTGTTGTGTTATTATTATTATTATTATTATTGTTATTATTATTATTATTATTATTATTTTAATGTCAATATTATTATATGATTATTTATTATTAAAATCTGCAAATGTTTGACCGATGTTGATTTTGTTATTAATCGTGATTAACATTAAATTTGTTGAGCATATTTAGTTCAACATGATAGGTACAAAGAAATGTTAATTGGTGTAATCATTTTGTTAGCAGTGCACACATAAAGGCAATCATTCGTTAAATGTTTCCAAAATACGACGATTAGAGCAATTACCGCAGTGATCCTATGTATTTGGACAGATAGACTTCAGCAAAGAATGCAGTCCCAGATCAGACTGCTCCCGAAGCTGGGTCTACACTGTTTGCCATTCCATTTGCACCTTTTGGACTCTTTGCTGGATCGTGAAGTAAATTTGTTGAAATCTAAGGAGAATACCTACAAGTCATCAAGATCTTAATTTTGTATGATTTGTACGGCACTGCTCAATGCTACTGAGTTGTTTTTCGCGACGCTTGGATCAAATCAAGCCGTAACTACATAAAGAAAGGAAAGGTTAAATATTTAAAATTATAAGAAATATTAAGTAATATTACCGATTGGTAATTACTTAGAAATATATTAGAAATAATTAAACACGACTACAGCTTTTTTTTCACAGGTTCAGTATTTGTTACGACAATTATGCATTACCGATATGGCTTTGTTTATTTACCTTATATTTAAAATGATGGACGAAGAAAATCTCAATGACATTTACATAGTCTCAAACGTAAGAACTATCTAGCATCCAGTATGATACAAGTGCTATTTAGTATTCATACCCTATATGAAATGAGAGACAAAAAATTACTACCGGACGGCTAGCCATTCCTACGTGGGTTGGCTAGCCGTCCGGTACCGGACGAGCAGACTCGTTGGCTGGTCGTCCGGTACCGGACGGGCAGACTCGTAGACTGGTCGTCCGGTACCGGACGGCTAGCCACTGCCTTTCAACAACAGGGAAAAGTAATTGCACAGAGTTTGGGACACTAGTCCTGAAGAAAAACCATTTAAGTTTTGATAACAACATTTTAGAGTAACCATGAAATGTTAAACTCCGTTAATTCTGTCTTTAAACCCAGGTAATAATGCTGACTGCATCGAGTTTTATACACTGGATACACTAGATATAAAACTGTCATCTATGCTTTAAAAGCACAAGCTGTCAGTATTCAGACTGTAATAAAATTCAATTTTTTTTATAACAAAGCCTTAGTAGAACGCCAGTACATATGAGCACAAATAACCAAGACCAGAATTCCCGGTTAACCAATACAAGTACATGTAAGTCAGTCGATTTTGTTGTTGGCTGTGTTCAAGATTAACCTGTTCAACCTTGTAGCCAAGTACTGATAGCTATGCAAACATTGAAATCTATTAATGATTGCACGACCCGCAGAAAAAGCGACCGACTGAAGTCGGTTGATTTTCTAAGATTGCCCTAAAATCACCGTGTCATTCTGTCAGTCTGTCATTCGGTCAGTCTGTCTGTCCGTCCGTAACCCGTTTGTGAAAATTGGTGATAGTGACTTAACCGCTTGGAATATTTAAACAATTTTTGGCATACTGATAGATATCAATGAGATCTAACCAATGAACTTGCGAAATATTACATTCCATTTAGTATAGCCTCGCCGAGGCGAAAAATGTGAAAATTTTCGAACTGCTTCTCCTCGGAAACCGTTGGGCCGACTGAAGTCAAATTTCATATGGAGCCTCTATGGGATGGGGGAAACCAAAATTTGCTCATGGGGTCCAGGTCACTTGACCAAAATGGCCGCCAAGCCATATATGGTCTGTCTGTCTGTCCTTCCGTAACCTGTTCGTGAAAAATGGTGATAGTGACTTAACCACTTGGAATATTTAAACAATTTTTGGCATACTGATAGATATCAATGAGATCTAACCAATGAACTTGCGAAATATTACATTCCATTTAGTATAGCCTCGCCGAGGCGAAAAATGTGAAAATTTTCGAACTGCCTCTCCTTGGAAACCGTTGGGCCGATTGAAGTCAAATTTCATATGGAGCCTCTATGGGATGGGGGAAACCAAAATTTGCTCATGGGGTCCAGGTCGCATGACCAAAATGGCCGCCAAGCCATATATGGTAAAACCCCTTCAAAAATAGTCGTCTCCAGAACCACTGGACAGATTTCCACGAAACTTGATAAATAGCATCTGGGACGTAGGCCCATCATAAATTGCTAAAATGGCGACCCTGGGTTGACCTTGACCTTCTTTGTGCCTAGGTCAAACTTTGACACATATGCTTTTGTATTGGAAAAGTGAGAATGCATTTTATCCTGCAAACGATTCAGAATACAGTACTAAAGTATAAGATATATTTTTGCTCCTTACGATAAGGCGCATTTATTGGGGGAACCGTTTTAGGTCCAGGTCACATGACCAAAATGGCCACCATACCATATATGGTAACACTCATAAAGCTAAAAGCATCCGGCGGGTCGTGCACTTCAACTGAAGCACTGGTTTATCCTATTAATGATTTTGACTAAACTACAAATTTACTAGAATTGCATGATGTGTCAAAATTCAAGGACAGAAAAGTCCACTTAAACAAGGGGTGAATGGGCGCAGCCATAGTCTGATACACATGTCACTGCCAAAGTGTCCACAAGTTTCACTGACTCAGTATACAGAACACTGTTAGCAGATTTGTTTGTGTTTATGTTGAAAGAGAACGGGAATTTGGCACAGAAAAATACATGCTGTATTTCTTAACAATTACACCTGGCAGACTGAAGTACACTGAAACACATTTGCACTTTCTGAGTCTGGTTGTTGTAGGCCTAAAGGTTTCTGATAAACTTCTCAACAGTTACACCAGCCAGATTGAACAACGTTTGTACTTTCTGGGAGTCTTGTTGTTGTAGTAGGTTTCTGATAAACTCCTATATCAAATTTGTTCTTCATCTCTGCTGTCATGGTCATAAAAGCTTGCTCAACATTTGTAGAATTTTTAGCGCTGGTTTCTAGATATGGCATATCATTCTGATTAGCAAATTCCTGCAAAGCATGGAGAAATAACAGTTATATACATGGATACCTTCTGAGAAAAATGTGTTAACCCATTTTAAATGGGAAACCCCAAAACAGTTACACTGGCAATATCATATTCAGCAAAATGTTGCATCTGATCTGGGCCTTCATTGTTTGCCAAAAAGCTCAGCCATTTTTTTTACTGATTTTTGAAACCACCTCTAAATTTCCAGAAGGTCTCCTGCCATTTATAGTGAGAAAGATTCCATGGGTTTAATCATGATCACAAAGGAAGACAGTTTTTTTTTGTTTTTTTTTGGTTTGGGTTTTACGGCCCTTTCAAGATTATTTCACTCATATCGAGCCGATCGTTAATCAGAGGTGGGCGAAAACCGGAGTACCCGCAGAAAAACCACCTGACCTTCCGTTGCAGAACTTGGCGTCTGACATGTAGGAAGACAGTTTAACTAGCAATGTGATTCTGGATAGATACTAACCCATCTTATCTCTGGAAACCCATAATAGGTAAATAGTGCAAAGCCAGATCAGACGCCACATTATGCAGCATCTGATCTGCACTGTTTGCTGACAGGCTTTTCTGTCAGAAATGGAATAAAAACCAAAAAATAGACCTTGCACTCTTAAATGACAAATAAATTAGTCCAACATATAAAAATGGAAGAGTCCATCAGTTTACAATATAGGTTAAGCTATCACAGTTGCCTTTGGAAACAAAAGAACACATGGTAGACAATAAAGACCAGGAGCCAGTTGTTCAAAACTAAGGATGTTGTTAGTTTACAAACGCTCCTCAGGAGGAAAGATTCTGCTCCTTAGGAGGAAAGATTCTGCTCCTTATGGGGAAAGATGGAAAGTTTCTGTTCCTTAGGAGGAAAGATTCTGCTCCTTATAGGGAAAGATCGAAAGATTCTGTTCCTTAGGAGGAAAGATTCTGCTACGTCACTACAGCTGTTGTCTGGGAATGTGTGGCAGCCATAAAGAGTCTCCCTGCCCTACATCATAGTGTAGTTTATATTTTCTTGTCCTTCGGGATCATTGATTCCATTGTGGAATTTTGAAAATATTTGAGGGGCACTGATGAGGCCTAAATGGCCAAAACTAGCTACTGGTAGTCTGGCCCAGAAACATGTACACTCCATATTTTCCAGTTCTGTGGTGTATTCCTTGCTTCCAAGGGATAACCCTTTCTAGAACATATCAGGAGGAAAAGTTATGCTACTTAGAAAAAAAGATTCTGCTCCTTAGGAGGAAAAGTTCTGCTACTTAGGAAGAAAGATTCTGCTCCTTAGGAGGAAAAGTTCTGCTACTTAGGAAGAAAGATTCTGCTCCTTAGGAGGAAAAGTTCTGCTACCGGTACTTAGGAAGAACAATTCTGCTCCTAAGGAAGAAAGATTCTGTTCCTAGGGAGAAATTTTGCTCCTTACGAGGTAAGATTCTGCTCCTAGGAGAAAATGTTCTGCTTTTTAGGAGGGCACATTCTGCCTCTTGAGGGGAAATATTCTGTCCCTTCGGAGACAGGGAGGATATGTTCTGCTCCTTAGGAGAAATGGTTCTGTTCCTTGGGTGGAAAGATTCTGCTCCTTAGGAGGAAAGATACTGCTCCTTAGAAGGAAAGGTTCTGCTTCTGCTTTACTGTAAGAGATGACGAATATATTTTAGAAGAAAGTGTGGGGGCGGTTGGATGAGTCAAAGATGTTGTGTATCTTGCACCACTGTGACACAAAATGACAAATAATTCTATAAACAGCAGCAAAGTGACTTGATTAGCCTCTGGCTATAAATATACATGTAACGTTTGCTGTGAAGGATTGTCTAAGGACGTGTCACCAGTAAACAATTCTGATTCTGATGCTGTTGTACTTACCAAAGCTGTTTCATATGGCACTACCCTCTTGGCTGTAAGATCACTTTTGTTTCCAACCAGTAACTTAGCAACATGACCACCACCAAATTTGTCTATCTCAGTTAACCAAGACTTTACATTGTGAAATGATTCCTGCAGATAGAAGTTATCTCTTTTAACCAGGATCCAATTGTTCAAAGTAACTACCGTAGGTCATTAGTTAACATGTTGTTAAACTTTTGATCATTTCATATTGCAACAAAATTACTATGTTAGGATACATATAAAATTTCCAGTCACTTACTGAGTATGCACATGCAAATACAGCACAACCTCTTTATAACACCATTTATAATGGGGCCCAAAGCAGAGACCATGTCAGTTAAACAACCCTATTAAATCCACACAATGGGAGACCTATCTTCATAAGTCAGTAGACTTTCTTCTGAATCCCACTGTATAATGTACTTAATGATTCATCTTCATTTGTATTGTACCATATGTATGTTATACAAAGAAATAAATGCTTAAACCAAATCCACACAAAAACTATAGATTATATTTATGGTCATTTTTCTATATATAATCTATACATTTTTGGAATCCATCTTGAAATCGTGCTATATCCAAAACCGTGTTATAATAACGAACAGTATTATAATGAGGTTGTGGTGTGTTAGTAATGCACTGAACATACAGTAGTTACCCTATGTATTGCCTTGAAACAATTGTTTTTGTTTTTTTTTCACTCTTAATATTTACAAATTAACCTTTCTAAACAGCACACTGCATCCAAAAATAGCCTGTATTTCATTTCAATCTTCTAGCACAATGGAAGCTTGTAAGGTCAGCACAAAGACACTTCTTGCCTTGTTATTGTACCAAGGAAGATTATTATGAAGATAAAACTAACATGTAAGAACTTGATTCCCAAGTAAGAGACTTCTCAAACTGACAAGCTTTATACATGTATAACCTAAATAGTGTTGACTAGGCCATTAAACTCCAAAACATGTATGTGCACCTATACAAATACAATATAAATTTTACCGCCCAAAAAAACCCTGAAGATTTTAAGGTGATATATTGTGATATTTTTCTTATTTATGCTCAAAATACTAATTGTGGGCACACGTTAGAACCGCCAGGCAGTTCCAACAAGTATGCACAATCTATATTTCAGAGCAGATTGAGGCGGTTCTAACACCCAAAATCAATATTTTGAGCAGAAATAAGAAAAACAAGGAGCATCACTAAACCTAATTTTTACAATATAAAAGTGGGGTTCAAGGAGGTAAGAATTAAAGAGGCTTGTTTTCGTGAACAAACAAATCAAAAACTAATATGAAAAATGATCAAAAAAAAAAATATGATAATACAAAACTAGAGGAACTATCACTAAAGGGGATAATTAATACCCCCGCCTCAATACTTGACACAGAAAGCAAACATAAACAGTGTCCACTGAGTCCATTCAGGGGCAACAACTCCATAATTGTTGGACAGATTCTCCTGAAATTTGCGTCTTGCACATCTACTTATCCTAGTGAATAAGTACGCCAAGTATCCATTGAATCCAACTGATAGTGAAGGACTGGCCCCGATAGCTCAGTTGGTAGAGTGTCTGCTCCGGGGAACGGGAGGTCACGGGTTCGATCCTGGGCCGCGACATACCAAAGTCGTTAAAAATGGTACTAGTTGCTCCTTGCTTGGCACTCAGATTTACAGGGTAGAGCTAGGACTGGTCGACCCAGTGTCAGGATAATGTTACTGGGTGTGGTATCATGTAATGTGTCTTGGACATGATACTTCAGTGAAGCAGCACTATAAAAGTTAGCATTGAGCTCCCTGTCGCAACCAGACACCGTCGTGATATGACTGAAAAATTGTTGAAAGCAGCGTTAAACCCGAATTCACACACACACACTGATAGTGAAGGAGGAGTTCAGTGGACAAGATGTTTACAAGCAAGTCAAGAAAGTAGTTTTCAAATTGATTCAGGGGCCATAACTTCGTAAATATGGGACAACTTTAGTGAAATTTGTGTCTTGCACATCTACCCCTACTGGTGAACAATTATGGTAAGTTTTAATTGAATCCGACTGATAGTGAAGGAGGAGTTCAATGGACAAGGTTTTTAGCACATTTTTCAGCAAATCAAAGGCCATAACTCCATAATTATGGTACAAACTTTAGTGAAACTTGCGTCTTGCACATCTACCCACCTGGTGAACAATTATGGCAAGTATCAATTGAATCCGACTGATAGTGAAGGAGGAGTTGAGCGGACAAGGTTTTTTAGCACATTTTTAGCAAATCAAGGGCCATAACTCCGTAATTATGGGACAAACTTTAGTCAAATTTGCATCTTGCACATCTACCCCTCCTGGTGAACAATTATGGCAAGTATCAATTGAATCCGACTGATAGTGAAGGAGGAGTTGAGCGGACAAGGTTTTTAGCACATTTTTTAGCAAATCAAGGGCCATAACTCCGTAATAATGGGGCAAACTTTAGTGAAATTTGAGTCTGCACATCTACCGCTCCTGGTGAACAATTATGGAAAGTATCAATTGAATCCGACTGATAGTAAAGGAGGAGTTGAGCGGACAAAATTTTGCAGACAGACCGCCCGACAAACCAACCAACCGACAGGCTGATTCCAGTATACCCCCTTCAAACTATGTTTGCGGGGCTATAAAAATGCAAACTCTACTGTCTAACCAAAGCATCTGTGCTATGATTAAACCAGATGGTTTTGCTAACCCTGAAAGATTTTTTGGTAGCCTGAAAAAAGTTAATATTACATACCAAGTCTGTGAGGTCAAAAACAATGATAACACCATGAGCTCCTCTGTAAAATGTGCTTGTGATAGTTTTGAATCTCTCTTGACCAGCTGTGTCCCACTGAAAAATATAAACAAGAAATATCTTAAACCTTGTCCTGCTGAATAAATAAATTTTGCCACACCCATTTCTGATTATCAACCAATTACATTACTTGATATTACAGTAAAACCTCCACTAATGATCACCTCTGTTCAGCAGCCACCTCTCTTCAGCAGCCAAAATAATCCCTCCCATAGCATTTTACTATATAATCTACCTTTGCTCAGTAGCCACCTCTCTCCTCCCGCCAGCAGCCACTTTACCAAATCCAAATTCCTTCTATTAAACAGCCAGAGTTAACTCAATTGCAAAAAATCAGATGTAAAAATAGGAATTTCTCTTCTGGTGTATTTATTTATTTCAAAATTTATTTTTCTGATAATTACCATTGTGATATCTGTATTGTAAGTAAGTGAAAAGAAACATAAATGATGCAGAGGTTTCAGATGGCATCTCTCCATCATTTATTTTTCTTTTGGTGCATCCATGTTGAGCTGTCTTCAGTACTCACCATTTTATATCAGTCGATAACAATCAATACATTATCCCAGACATTTCCCTCTGTAAAACAGCCACCTCCCTTAAACAGCCAGTTTTGGAGTTTTCCCAGGATGGCTGTTTAATGGAGGTTATATTGAATATGTTTCTTAAATTCACAAACTGAATGACAGATGTAGTACTGTACTGATCCTAAGTACTTCATAAAACAGTGGAGACACAGATCAGACTCAGTCTGATTCCGATCAGGGTCTACGCCATCCCATCTACAGATCAGACTCAGTCTGATTCCGATCAGGGTCTACGCCATCCCATCTGCGTCTTTTGGACTCCTTGTTTGAATGTGAAATAAATTTTTTTTCGAAAATTTTAGGAGATTTACTTCAAGTCCTTAAAATGTCCAAATTTTTAGGATTTTTACAGTAGTTACTGATCAGATGTCCTCTTCTGAAGCCATCTGATCTGGATCTACACTGTTTGAAAAGGAAGTGTTTATTGTGGTTCAGCAGGAAGGAGTTAATGAGAATTGGTGATTTAAGGGGAATGGGAACACCTGGCACATTTTTCAAAGGGAGACAACTTTCGGGACTTCCTGTTCCCTGTCCCATGTAAAAAGGGGTCTACTCTTAAAGAGCAAATTCTTTCCTTTAAGAGTTGACCCCTATTGACATGGGAGACAAAAATACTTTTGCAGGAGTTGCCTCCCCTGAAGGTGTTCCCATCCCCCTTAAAGGCATTTATTCTTGTAAGGTAGGACACATCGTGTGCTCATTATTGTTTTATTGCCCCCCCCCCCCCCCCCCCTTGTGATATACTCTCTGTAGCAGATCACAGACAGCCCCTAATATGGTGATTGAATCATTGACTGAGGCACTTAAGGGGAAAATCAATAAGGTACAGTATAGTCAACAGTTAGTAAATTATTGATTTTCCCCAAGGAGGCCCCTTACCTGTTGAAGACAGAGGACCTCTCTTCAGCCAGCACTGAGGGCTACATGATATTAAGTAATGCAATGATGGTCCTCAATAAACGAGAAGGTTACAAACATTTTGTTGAAGCAAGTTTTTTGTCAAAGCGAAATAGGGTGGGTAAAATCCTTCCTGTTCCGTCCACGCCTATCTCTTCCATTCAGGTCCTTTAAATTACATCACTATCTCTATTACACGTATATCATGGTTTAGGATATAGCAGGTTTAAAGGCTGGCTTTATAACACTTATATCATGGTTAGGATATAACAACGTTTAAAAGTGGCTCCCAACAATGAACACATTATATAGGACAAGGACTCTAAAAATGGCAGTTCTTAGAACTGCTTCATCCAAAGAATGCTCACATTCTAAAACTGTGGTGAGCCAAAATAAGTAAAATAATATATACCTAAAGCCGTTTATCCAACATTCCCTAAAAGTGTTAACAGGGATGTAAAACCTCAACACAAGCAAACAAAATCCCACATTCACGGCTCATATTTCTTTTCATGTTTTGTTATTTAGCTTAATTACACACTATACCCACCATATTTAACTTGATTACTTTGTTGTCCATTTCCACTGTTCTAATTTTCTGAAATAAGAGAATGAAAGATAGAAACTGAGCTGCATGGAAACGTGTTACAAGATATCTGAGCTTTTGCTGTGCTATCACCTTAACATGTCAATGAATATAGAAAGCTGCGAGTTCATAGTTGTATACATAAGTTAAGTACTACTTTGAGCCTTGATAGTGAAAAAGATGTTTTTAAACCTTGTCTAGAAGTTTCTTAACATGTTTTATGATGTTTTCCATTTATGACAAAATGCAAAAATAACTTTAGCAAGTGACCTGACCCCAAGCATCGGTGGGGCCTTTAGATTCTGTCTAAATTACAACATATGCCGGTACAGGGTCTTAAATCTACTCAGTAATGGACACATCTTCTGTGCATCAGTTTTACCATCAGTATAAAAATCTACTTACGAAATCCACACCGATTGTGCTGATATAGATTTCTGAAAATTCATTATCCTGCAAAGAAATTATAAATATTTTAAAACTTGGGGCACGAGTAGTGGGGCATGCTGAATTGACAGTACATGAGGGACTAGACTGCTTCGATCGGGGAGCGTGGACTCTGGTTATTGTTACGAATGATAAAGATGAAAGACTGTGAAAATTTGCTGAAAACAGGAAACAAAAGGAACAAACGGAAGGCCAAAAGTGGCAGTGTCGTAAGTTTTCCTTAGCAACAGGTCTATTCTTAAAGGAGAAGAGTAGACGGAAGACAAAATGGTTGTGCCTTGGAAATGTATTTATTCCCTAGCTATTTAAAACCCCGACAAACCTCGCTTTGTACAGAGGAAATAGAGTTTGAGGGGGTATAATATTACAGTTAAACATCAATCCCTCGTACACGGATGGCTTAAACGAGCACAATTAATATAAAAAAAGTTTCCGAAACTTTTATCTCGAAATCAGGAAAAATTAACCCTTATCTTGCTGTTCACGACAACCCCTATCTTTGCAAACAGTGTAGATCCAGATCAGATGACTTCTGAAGAAGCCATCTGATCAGGATCTACACTGTTTGGCATTCGGTTTATGAATTTGTAGCAATAAATTACATCAAGTAATTTGATTGGTTGATAGACAGAAATTGGTGTGGCTTAAATGAATATTCAGCAAGAGAAGGGTTAATAGTACTTGATCGCTTTCATGAGCATCATGAGTATAGCCATACTGTCTCTTTTTTTTTCCCATGCCGTCCAGGCCATGATGATTTGACCGTTTCTGAACACCTAATCGGAATATGAAATTGCCGCCCACCCATTTAGTACCAGAAACCCATAAACGGGTACGTTGGCAAACAGTGCAGGCCCAGATCAGACGCCGATCACGGCCTCCACTGTTTGCTAAACGCTCAGGCATTTTCCAAATTTTTGGTGAAAACACAACCTGACACCTCTAAATTTTGAAATGAACTCCTGCTTTATATAAGGAGGAAGATTCCATTTGGTATAAAAAGGGTTAAAGAAAAGAAAAAAGTGACTAAAAACAGATCACATACCGAGTACCTAAGCAGCAAACAGGACTTCCCTACTCCCGAGTCACCAATAATCAACATCTTGAAGAGCAGGTCGCTGTTCAACAAATCAAAATGTAAACATGTGAAATGTATCATGCAACACGCTTATGTGAGATAAAGCTATCCTTTATGCCTCAAAAGTGACATTTTTCTTATAAAAACATGGTATTTTCCTTATATTTCTGCTTCAAACATAGATTATGGGTGCTCGTTAGAACCGCCTCGACGAAGCGGTTCCAACGAGAACCTACAATCTAAGCGGTTCTAACGAGTACCCATAATTTGTTGTATAAGTCTGTTCTAACGAGTACCCACAATCTATGTTTACACAAAGAAAAAAACGTATATCCTTGAAAACCCAAAATCCCCTATATACGGTAAAGTGCTGTTTATAAGAGTGGTCATCACATGATCTTGGTCACGTCAATAATTTGCCTTTGTCGTGAAAACATGCTTGCAAAGTGTTAATAGCCGTGTAAATTTAGTACTATAGCTTTATTTAACCTATCAGCAAAGTCGTACTCAATAGAAATATCAAAATCGAAAAAAAAAAAAATGTGGAAATTTGATCACTCATTGGTTTTTATTCAAAAATAGGACGTTTTAAGATACCAGCAAAAATACAAATATGAATACTAAAAAATAAATAAATAAAATTTACAAAAGAAATATTAACTGAACATACTTATCCATCAACTGTTGGACTTGAGATCCCGAGTTTTCTGACATTCTTCTCACTGGTTGGATTTAAACCTTAAATAAATTTATTTATACTAATCCTTTTATATGTCTATTCAGTTATCTTGATATTTACTTTCTGTGGTATTGATTAGGTATACAGTATTTTGAGGCTCTGACTATTGTCCTATATTCATGTGTGTATATATCTATACACGTTGATGATAGTGACATGGCCAAGTGAGTCATTTCTAATTATAGTCAATTTATAGACGGAAGAAAAAATAATAACAAAAGACGAATTTAAAAAACTATTTTATTTTTCGTCCTTACTTTCCTGGTTGAAATATCGAATCTTACAACATGTAAGTCGTATCACCGCTTGCAGTGGGATTCGAGCCCGGCATATCAGGCGGAAGTCATTGGGTCTACCAATGTAGACAATTGAGGGTAGGAGTCGCGGGCCCGGGGTTACGGGCCGTTACTCTCCCCCTTTTCAAGGAAGTCATAATTTATGACGGCGCGAGGCCATTATCAGCTACGTAAAGTCCGATTCCAAGCAGCGCCAAACTACCAGGGCTCCAATACTCTATTGGTTTATACCAAGGTGGCAGAAGTGACGAATGGACAGTAAATGGCACAGGCCTAAGGCAGCCATAGCTGCATACAAGGTAGGGTAACGAAGATCCCAGCCAGCAAAGAATGGCGGACCAACGTCGGGCGGATAGCGATTCGACGTGGTAAAGTCGTATCGCTATCGGCCCAACATTGGCCCGCTGTTTTGTACTGACAGGGATACTTTATTTCATGGTAGAACCGTATGTTGTGTTTCTTGTAATAATCGCCTCGTTGAGACGACTAACAACATATTCCTATCTGGAATTATTTGCACAAAGCGGAAGGAACGGAGCGGCAGTGCTGGGCTATCTTTTTCTTTGCATTTTCAGGAATTTGTGTTTGATCTGATCATAGACTAGAAGGCCCATCGGGGCTAGGAGAAATAGAATGGGCTGCATGGCTTCCACGCGGAGCTGAAACCGACCGCACACGAGCACTCGTAAACCGCTTAGGACTAAGCCTGCCCAGGTAAAGTGGTGCGATGCATATAAACCCTCTTGGTTTCATTGGGCGGCAGGGCTTGAGATGTCATTTCATTTCAATGTCGGGTAAAAGTCCCACGAAATATGTACGGGCCTCCGTGGCCTAGTGGTTAAGAGCGCTGACTCTTGATCATTAGGTCTCTCACCGCTGTGGTTCGAGCCTCGCTCGGGTCACATGTGAGACGCCAAGTTCTGCAACGGAAGGTCAGGTGGTTTTTCCTCCGGGTACTCCGGTTTTCGCCCACCTCTGATTAACGATCGGCTCGATATGAGTGAAATAATCTTGAAAGGGCCGTAAAACCAAAACCAAAAAAAAAAAAAAAAAAAAAAAAAACCCACGAAATATGAAGCAACGTCTCCAATATTACCTAAATAGTATTGACGGGGACATTTTTGTTTGATTTGAGGTCTAACGTCCCCGTCAACACTGTATAGGTCATTTTGGAGACGTTGCTTCCAATTTTGTGGGACTTCTTCCCGACATTGAGATTAAATGACATCTCAAGCCCTCACCGCTGTGGTTCGAGCTTGGCTGGCTCGCATGTGAGACAAGTTCTGGACCGGAAGGTCAGGGTTTTTCTCCTTATACTCCGCTTTTCTCCCACCTCTGAGTAGATCACTCGATATAAAGGAAATAATCTTGACCCATAAAACATAAACCAAAACTATATAGAAACTACATGTATATATTTTTAAATGCAGTGCCGTGAAATATAATTATTACTCTTAAACAGTCAAATCGTCCCATGTCACCTCCAAGATTCCCCCAGTTAAAGACACTTTAATTTCTTTTCTTTGTTCTCAATTCCAACTTAACGTTGAATGTGTCCCTAAAGAAAAAACGCATCATTTGCAAACGGACACGGCGAAGCCGGGGTTTCAAAGAGTATTTTTTTTTCTTATTTATGAAGATTGATGGTTACACGTGTTGAATTACTCGAGCCAGGCTCGAATCAGTTACTTCAGGGCCGAGGCTCCTTAACCCCCCCCCCCCCCCCCCCCCCCCCCCGATGACTCTAAAACAGACATTTCTGAGGCCTTTTTTATATTTCTGCATCGCCGATGCGGTCACAATCTATGTTTCTGAGCAAAAATAAGGAAAAACTGTTAACCCCACTTTTCTGTAAACCGGTTGCACGGCCACGACTGGACTAGCTACTAGTCTGATAATAAAACTCTGATCATTTTTTTTTTTTTTTTTGTATTTTTTATTGGTTTAAAAATTTATCACCTTCTTTGTAATGGCAAGTCTATTTGGTAGTGTCTCAAATCTTAGGATTATCAATTGAGCGAGAGAGACTAGACTATCTAAAGTTTTATACACTGTTCATTTTTGTGCAAAAGATGATCTTAATTCCACAGTATTCATTTTAACGCCTAGTGGCTAGGCTAGGCCACGACCAATGAATAACGGAGGTTTTTACAGAACATAGACTTGACCAATAACTAGATGTTTCTTCAAAACCGATAAAAAAAAGTCGGCTTGATTATACATTGGCTCTATATATCATCCAACATTGACGCCCCGTGCAATAAATTGGTGTTTAACCCATTTTGTACCAGAAACTCCAAAACGGGTATTTGGCAAACAGTGCAGGCCCAGACCAGACGCCGCCTGATCAGGCCCTCCACTGTTTGCTAAGAGTTCAGTCATTTTCCAAATAAATTTTGATGAAAACACAACCTGATACCCCTAAATTTTGGAATGGACTCCTGTTATATATAAGAAGGAAGATTCCATTTGGTACACTAGAATCGCGCAGTCGATGGCAAGCCATCGCATATCCCCACGCTTCCCCGCGGGCCCCACCCCCCCCCCCCCCCTGGGCCATCCCCTAGGGGTGTTTGACCCGAGGGGTAAAATTTGGATTGTGATGTATTCTACTCATCATGCCGTTCGATTTAATATGCTACACGACCACGACTTTGATTTTTTATCCCCAAGGTGCCCCACCCCTGGCCCCACTCCCAGGGGTAGGATCAAAATTCCGAAAGTGTTATGCACTCCCCAGACCAAAGTTTTATCAGTTCCCAAAGTTTCAAGTTTCTGTCTATAACGGTCTAGGAGGAGTTATCCGGTAACAGTAATGTATGGGGGTAAAGGGGTCAAAATCAGTTTTTGACCGCTGGTGACCTCAAAATTAACCCCAGGAGTCAAATTTTGGTTGTAATGTTTTCTACTCATCATGCCGTTCGCTTTGATATATATCACGACCATGTTCTGGAAATTTTGATTTTTGACCCCCGCGTGCCCCACCCCCTGGGCCCACCCGTAGGGGTGTGATCAAAATTCCGAAAGTGTCATGCACTCCCCAGACCAAAGATCTATCAGTTCCCAAAGTTTCAAGTTTCTTTCTATAACCGTCTAGGAGGAGTTATCCGGTAAAGGGGTCAAAATCAGTTTTTGACCTCTGGTGAAGCCCCCGCCCATAGGGGCTTGAAGAAATATATGGGCTGCATGATGCTTCCAGGCAGAGCTGAATCCGGCCCGCACACTAGTACTGGTAAACCGCTTAGAGGATCTTAGCCTGTCCAGGAACCGTGGTGCGAGGCGGACCGTCCATGCTAATAAACCCTATTGGTTTCATTGGGCGACAGGGCTTGAGATGTCATTTCATCTCAATGTCGGGTAAAAGTCCCACAAAATTGGAAGCAACGTCTCCAAAATGACCTTTACAGTGTTGACGGGGACGTTAAACCTCAAATCAAACAAATGACCTCTGGTGACCTCAAAATTGACCCAGGGATCAAATTTTGGTTGTAATGTTTTCTACTCATCATGCCGTTCGCTTTGATATATTACACGTCCATGTTCGCGAAATTTTGATTTTTGACCCACGCGGGCCCCACCCCCTGGGCCCACCCGTAGGGTTGTGATCAAAATTCCGAAAGTGTCATGCACTCCCCAGACCAAAGATCTATCAGTTCCCAAAGTTTCAAGTTTCTATCTATAACCGTCTAGGAGGAGTTATCCGGTAAGACGGACGGACGGGCGTACGTACGGACGAGGAAGACCATTACAATATCCCCACTTTTTCTTCGAAAAGCGTGGGGATAAAAGGGTTAAAAGGGTATTCAATTCATAAACTTGGTAATGTGATGCTACTCAAACTTAATTTATTCATTTAAACTAAAGTTTACCTGATTTACGTGTCTACCAGGAGCTACGACACTTAAGAAAATTGATGTACTTTTCTAGCTCAACCAGTATTTGTTGGTTAACCCTTTTCGTCCCAAATGAAATCTCCATTTTTTGGCACGGATGTGTTATCTTAATTCTTTATTCTTCTTTCTCTCCATATCTAGACCAGTGTTAAAATTTTTCCATAAAGTTTTTCAACAACTACGAAAGCTAGAATCCTCAAACTTGGTATACTACGACATCATGATAATGAATTGTATTGCGTAAGAGACAATGGGCTTTCTCGGCTTATTTGTTCATTTGTTCTTTCATTTTTCTTTCTCTCCATATAGGCCAATGTCATTTTTTTCGTCCTAAATTTTCACGAGAACCGTAGAAGCTCAAACTGGATTAACTATGCAATCATGATGATTTTTATCTTGTATGAGACAATGGGCATCATCGCAGTCTTTGTTCATCTCTTCATTCACTCTTCTTTCTCTCCTTGTATAGACCAGTGTTAAAATGTTTCTTCAAAGATTTCTTAGGAACTGTAAAAGTTAGAAGCCTTAAACTTGGTATACTTTGCGATTCTAATGACTATTGCTATTCGCGTAAGAGACAATTTGCTTTGTAGGCTTATTTGTCCATTTGTTCTTTCATTCTTCTTTCGCTCCATAATATGTCACTGTTAAATTTGTCATTACTAAGGAACTATAAAAGCTAGGAACCCCAAGCTTTGTATGCAATGTAAATATGATTAACTTTATCATGCAAGAGGCAATGAGCTTTCACATCTTATTTATTCTTTCGTTCTTTCATTCCTCTTTCTCTCCATATAGGTCAATGTTATTTTGTACGTCCTAAGATTTCTCGAGAACCGTAGAAGCTGGACCTCAAACTTAGTAAATTATGAGACAATTTGCATTATCGTTTTTTTCATCTTCTAGGCCAGTTTTAAAATGCCTTAGGAACTGTAAACGTTAGGAGCCTTAAACTTGGTATACTATGCAATGCTTATGACTAATTCTAATCGTGTAAGAGGCAATTGGCTTTATCGGCTTATTTGTTCATTTGTTCTTTCATTCTTCTTTCTCTCCATACTATGTCAATGTTATTTTGTATTCATTAAAGCCAGGAACCTCATACTTTCTACGCAATGGAATAATAATGAACTATGTCATGCAAGAGGCAATGAGCGTTCACATCTTATTTATTCATTTGTTCTTTCATTTCTCTTTCTCTCTATATAGGTCAATGTATTTTTTTCAACAAAGATTTATCAGGAACTATAACAAGAGCACCGTATGCGGGTGCCAACGCTCGGCTGCAGTTTCTTTTAGACAACAAAAATTCTAAGTCGAAAAAGGGGCATAACTGTCAAAAATATTTTGAGGGTTACCTCACCTATTGGTATGTGTTCCCCTCTTCATAATGAACAACTAGTCCGAGTTTCAAGTAAATATGTTCAGTAATGACAGTGATATTACAAAATGTCCATGTTTTTGCACGACGACGACGCAGACGACGCCAGAGCTATGACAATACCTCGTCGTTTTCTTCGAAAACAGCCCAGCTAAAAATTAGAAGCCTCAAACGTAGTATGCAAAGCGATAATATTGACTTATATAGAGCATCAGACAACAAACTTTCTCAGTTTATTTGTTTGTTTGTTCTTCCTTCTCTACGATAAGTCCAATGTTAATTATGTCGTCAAAGATTTCTCAGGAACTATAAAAGCTAGAAGCCCCAGAGTTGGTATGCTAGGGAATGATAGTAACTTTTATCGTGTAAGAGAGAATGGGCAATATTGGCTTATTTGTTCCTTTCTTCTGTTTCCTGACCACTGTTAAATTTTTCATTGAAGAGATTTCACAGGAACTATAAACAAGAGGCCCATGGGCCACTATGCTCACCAGAGCTCAGGTGGGCACTTCCCAATAACAGCCATGTATTTTAACATGATATCATTTTAATCTACCAATTATAAAGTCTCCCAAATGAACCCCTATATCCAAATGAGCATCCATCTGGACTCAGTATCTAAAGCATTAGGCATTTTATTAAGAAGAGGGTGTAGGGCATGGACCCAATGGAGCCCTGGTTGGTATCACTAAATGCGTCTTATCATAAGGAATAAGAATATATATGGTGTAGCAGTGGAGATCTGTATACCGGAATTATAAGGCCTCGTAAGCCGTGGAGGGGTTGGGGCATGTCCTGTTGGTCACAGGAAAGCCCAAGTTTGTTGTCCCTATAAGGACCAAGAATATATATAAATGGTTTATGGTGGGAATCTGAATGGTTTCTGATATATGAGGCACTTCTATGACACGGAGAGGAGAGGAATGGCCCCTATGACCCCCAAATGGGTGTGCTATTGATAAGGAACAAGAACATATATGATTATGGGGTGGGGATTTGAATGGTTTCTGAAATATATGGCCCTGTAAAGTGGAGGGGCGGGGCACATTGAACTAGCACAAAGTGACCCCCAGGTTGGTGTGACTGAATGAGTCTTACCATAAGGAACAAGAATATTATAGTTTATGGGTGGGGATCTGAATGATTTCTGAGATATATGGCTTTTAATGAAGTAAAGCAGTGGGGCATGACCCAGGCAGTCCAGATGACTTCCAAGCTAGTGTTATTTGATTGTGTCTTATCACAAAGAAGATAATTATATATGGTTTAGGGGTGGGGCTCTGAACAGCTTCTGAGATATATAGCCTTTTGTGAAGTGGTGGGGTGGGGCAAGACCCTGGCTTGACCCGGGAGACCTCCAGGTTGACGTCAATGAATGTGTCTTATCATAAGGAACAACAATATATATGGTTAGAGGTGGGGATCTGTAAGGTTTCCAAGATATTGGGTCTTTAATGAAATGAAGGGGTGGGGCACGACTCTGGCACATCCTGGGGGACCCCCAGGTAAGTGTCAATGAATGCATCATATCATAAGAAACAAGAATATATATGGTTTTGGGGTGGGGATCTGAATGGTTTCTGAGATAGATGGCCTTTTGTGAAATGGAGGGGTGGGGCAAGGCCCCGACGCACCCAGGAAGACCCCCAAATTGGTGTCAATGAATGAGTCTCTTCATCAGGAACAAGAATATATAGGGTTTATGGGTGGGGATCTGTAAGGTTTCCAAGATATTGGGCCTTTTATGAAATGGAGGGGGTGGGGCACAACCTGGGGGACCCCCAGGTTGGTGTCATTGAATGCGTCTTATCATAAGGAACAAGAATATATATGGTTTTGGGGTGGGGATCTAAATGGTTTCTGAGATATATGGCCTTTTGTGAAGGAGATGGGGTGGGGAAAGGCCCAGGCACACCCCGGGAGATCCCCAAGTTGGTGTCAGTGAATGTATGTTTTCATAAGGAACAAGAATATATAGGGTTTAGGGATGTGGATCTGTAAGGTTTCCAAGATATTGTGCCTTTTATGAAATGGAGGGGGTGGGGCGTGACCCCGGCACAACCCCGGGGACCCCCAGGTTGGTGTCACTGAATGCGTCTTATCATAAGGAACAAGAATATATATGGTTTTGGGTTGGGGATCTAAATGGTTTCTGAGATATATGGCCTTTTGTGAAGAAGAAGGGGATGGGCAAGGCCCAGGCGCACCCCGGGAGACCCCCAAGTTGGTGTCAGTGAATGTATATTTTCATAAGGAACAAGAATATATATGGTTTAGGGGTGGGGATTTGTAAGGTTTCCAAGATATTGGGCCTTTTATGGAATGGAGGGGTGGGGCATGACCCCGGCACAACCCGGGGGACCCCCAGGTTGATGTCACTGAATGCATCTTATCATAAGGAACAAGAATATATACGGTTTTGGGGTGGGGATCTGGATGGTTTCTGAGTTATATGGCCTTTTATGAAGTGGAGGGGGTGGGGCAAGGCCCCGGCTTAACCTGGGGACCCCCATGTTGGCAATAAAGTATATGGCTGAGAGACAGTTACTCAAGGAACATTTCTATAAAAGTTTTGTCAAAATATCTGCAATAACTTGGCAGCAAATGCCATTTTTCAATTTTCACCATTATAATTCTATGGAAAATCTAAGTTGCCATAGCAACCAAACTAAAGAGCCAATTTAAAAAAAGAAAAAAACACAAAACCTGTAAAGGCAAATATGGTGAATATTTCCAAAAACTCTCAGCCTAATAGAGCGTTCGGTTTCTGAGGAGATGATTTTTTAAGTTGTTTTTTTTTCTTGGTTTTTTTTTTTTGCATTTTGGTTTCCATGGCAACCAATAAAAATGAGCAGTAGGCCTAAAATCATATGGCAGATAGTAGATTGCCTAAGGAACATTTCTATGAAAGTTTTGTCAAAATATCTGCAGAGGCTTGGCAGTAAATGCCATTTTTCAATTTTCCCCATTATAAGTCTATGGAAACTCTAAGTTGCCATAGCAACTAAACTAATGAGCCGATTTTCATAAAAACACAAACTTTCAATCCCCCAGCCCAAGAATGCTACAGATAAAATTTGGGCCCAATCGGCCCAGTGGCTTCAGAGGAGATGTCGTTTGAAAGTGTTGACGCAGACGCAGACGACGCAGACGCAGACGACGCCGCAGACGACGACGAACAACTGC